>VBSM01001118.1:20621676-20660128 GCA_008086735.1 Cheirogaleus medius | reverse complement strand
TAAAAAAAAAAAAAATACCGGTTCAGTGGAGCACTTAAATAATTTTTTTAAATATTCCATCCAAAAAAAAAAGAAAGAAAGAAATGAGATTGGTGGGATTGATGAATGAGGTACTTAATTTTAATCAATTTAAATTTAAACTCAAATATCTACATGTGGCTAGTGGCTGCTATCTAGGACAGCACAGATATGGATAGGTTCCTGGAATTAAAGTAAGAAGAAGAAGCCAGGCACTTTTAAATCCTAAGGCAACAGTGAGTAGATGGGACTTGAAAATCCTGAAAAGTGAACTCAGAACATGAACACGGATTAAATCTCTCCTATGTCTAAAGAAAACGCTGGCTGAAATCAAGCAGAACTTGAGGGATGTTAAGTACTATGTCCATTTCATCAAGAACTTTGAGGAGTGGGGCTGTCATACCAGCCTAACTCTTTAATAAAATGGCATC
Source organism: Cheirogaleus medius (assembly GCA_008086735.1). Lineage (NCBI taxonomy): Eukaryota > Metazoa > Chordata > Mammalia > Primates > Cheirogaleidae > Cheirogaleus > Cheirogaleus medius. The sequence goes on along the minus strand of VBSM01001118.1, from coordinate 20,659,679 downwards.
TTTGATTAAAAAGAAAAGCATTCCATCCAACCTTTCATTGCTGCATTCTAATCCAGCAAATTGTCTAACCCACTTCCTTAAATCATTATCAAATTGATCAGTACTGCCAAACAGAACTTTCTGTGATCATAAAATATTCCACATTTGCCCTGACCGATACGGAAATCACCAGCCATATGTGGCTATTGAGCACTTGAAATGTGGTTTGTGATTTTTAAAAGTGCACTTTTATTTTCACTTAATTTTAAGTGGTTAATGAATTTAGCCAATTTAATTGAAATTTAAATAGCTACTTCTGTCTGGTGGCTACCTTATAGGACAGTGCAGAAATAGACTTTCATTTACCCCTAGATGGTACTGATGCATAAGTGCTCTTATGAGGTATAACTATTAGAATTCCATATAAATGAGAAGAGATTCTGGCTACGTGATTCAGGAATGCCATAGCCAAAGAAAAAAATAGAATAAAAGGAAGTCTAAGAGAGAGCCAGTCTTCCTCCTGAATATGCTAAGCCTCGGATCTCACATTCTTTTTCTTTTCTATAAACCAATTTCTGGATATGTGGCATCTACCTGGACCCATCACAACAAAGAAATTAGCTTGGGTTGTATGAGTGCATACGCCAAAAACAGAAATAGAGCACAGGAAATGGCAGGAGGTGCTCCTCAAAAGGCTTCATTAGGATGAATCTTATCTCAGCTGCAGTGGCCTTGCCTCCCAGCACTAATGAGACAGCTATGACTCAGACTGAATTCTTGAATTCATGCCAAAACCCATTCATACTCACAGCCGGGCTCTCACCATGTAGCCTCTTGTTGTTATTATCTGTGGCACTGAATCTTTCCTCGGAACTTTAGGGAATCAGCCATTCAGCCCTAGGCCTATTAGGTAGATAGCAAAGGATTCCAGGTCTTCTAGGGACAAAAGTGGGTGCTGTTGCTTTGGTGCAATTGTCCCATCTGGGAAGAAGGCCCTATCTTGGTCCTGCCCCACCCTAATCTCCCAAGCGACTGCCATACCAGGGGAGGAGGGAATACCCTATGAATCTGCCAATCATAACTTGCCAGCTGTAAAAGAATGCAGAAGACTCTCTAGCCCACGGGCCAAGCTGCATAGGTGCCATAGAGTCCGGAAACTGACCTAGAACAGCCCACATGCACAGTACTGCAACTTCCAACTGTCCAGTCAAAGTGGTTCCATGGTGACATCTGAACCACTAGGGAGGTTCTAATGTGGGCACTATAAAACAAGACTCAGACCATAACCAAGTCCCTTTTTCTGTGCCCTTCCTTTTGCTCTCCCTTTGCTGTGACAGTGGGTCCGGTCATCACCTGTGGCATATGCATCATGCTCTGTTAACCTATATCTTGTTCTTCTCCTCTAATCCTATCTTTCTCTCCTCAATAAACCTCATTTTCATGCTTGCCTTACTTTGGTGTGTCTGGTCATTCTTCAGCCATGAGTGCCCTAAGAACTGACATTTTCAGACTAAAACATGACAGGCCCATCCATAGAGCATCCTCTCCCAAAGCTGTTGCTACTAAACACACAAAATGTATATTTCCTTTAGGAATATGGATGAGTATTTACATCAGCATTACGTTTTGCAGACAATAGGCATGGTTCTGTGAAAAGAGCATTGCACTTAGGGTCAGGAGAAATGGGTTCTTACCCCAGCTCTACCATTAGCCAGTTGCTTGTGCAAGTCACACAACTGTCCTGGTTGTCAGTTTCCTCAACTGCAAAAGGAGAGTGTTCAACCCCATCAAAATTGAGATTCCTTCCTGCAGTCTAAATGAAAAGATTGAGTTTTCCCAGAATTGGCACATATAAACAGGCAGGAGATGGGACAAATTAAGGTTTCTGTTTCTATGCTGATAGGTCTTCATAATAGGTCAATCCCAGTAGAAGGAAAACTGACCAAAACTAGTCACTGGGGACTTGATAATGAAAGTGGCGCTAAATAGAGACATTGAGGACACAGTATTGCATCCAGATTACACAATTTGTCATAGTGCATCATAAGAGTTTCCTCATTGACATGGAGAGAAACACAGCACCAACCTGGCAGGCCTGACAGGGATTCAACACGTCAAGAGCTCCTCCTCTTTTTGCTTGTCTAGAGCTTTTCAATCTGGCCATGGTGGATGGCAATTTTGAGCCCTTAGTGTCACCAGAGGCATCTTCCTTCCATACCAATCATTAATACTCTTGCTTCTCTTTGATCCTCTGCAGTCCATCCTCCAGGACCTGCTTTGTAGTTTATGGAAGATTAAGCAGACCTGGTTTCCAAGAGTGTTTCTGAGTCATTTCTTGGGGTTTATATACTCTCTTTAAAGACAATATTTTTGTTTCCCATCAACATCAATATCGCTTCCATAAATGGAAATGTCTTCCATCTACAGACTATCTGAAAAGTTGGAAATCATAGAATGAACTTATTTTAAAACAGCATGTCAGTCATATTTTCAAATGGTAGGAACTAAATTAAAAACTATGAATTGAATTGTTAGTTGAGAAAAAAGTACAATAAATATACTACGGAGTGTCCAAAAGTCTGGAAACATAGGCAAAATCATATGTACTGTATGTTACATAGATGGGGAAATTGAGCCTCAGAATGGCTAAGGGCTCAGAGCTGGTAAATACTAGATCAGATCTCACATTTAATCCCATGTTAGTCTGCCACCAAAGCTATGTACTTTGTCCCACATTAAGTATGAATATAAGCATCTCAAATCAGAACCAGCTCCCTAACACATTTATATAATTTTTCTCATTGGGAGATTCTAAGTAACAGCCTAAAACACTAACCAACCCACCTTGAAGGTGATTGGATGAAATGGTCTAAATGCCTTTTTAAAAATAATTTTTATTGTTTATTTTGAGGTTTTACAACATGATGTTATGGAATACATATGGATAGCAAAATGGTTATTTAGAGAAGCAGACTGCCTTATCTATCATCTCATATAGTTACTTTATTTGTGATGAGTAGTTAAAATCTATTTACTTAACAAAAGTCCCGAATACAATACAACTTTACTAAGTTTCGTTTTCATGTTGTATGTTAGATCTCTAAACTTGTTCATCCTACAAAGATGCTTTCAATGTATGATGATAGAATTAAAGTAAGCTTTATCCACTTCGGAGCATTAAAAAAGAATCTTTTTTTTATATTTAATTAAAAGTTTATTTTTTTGTTTTTGTTTTTGTTTCTTTTTATTTCATCATATAATGGGGGTACAAATATTGTTAGGGTTACATACATTGCCCCTACCACCCCTCCCCCCCCACATGCCAGAGCTTCAAGCGAGTCCAATCCCCAGGTGGCATGCACGGCATACATTATGTAACTCTACACTTCCTCCCCCCTCCCGCCTGCCCTCTATCCGACAAAAGATTTTTTTTTTTTTTTTTACATTTTGGATACATTTTCTGAAAATATTTGTATACTTTTCAAAGAAAATCTTTTTTTATCCCAAAGTCTATTCTGTGTGTATTGAACTTGACTGTATTTCTAGTCATGGTGCTGGTCATGTCTAACTTTATACAATGCTTAACACAGTACCTTGAGCAGCTATGATGACATAGACTTAAAGAATCATTAAATGTTTGGGCTGAACAGGACCTTATTTAGGCCACTCCAGCCTCCCCACTTCATGGATTAGATTAGATAGATGAGTAGAAGCCCATTTATTCATTCAACACACACCTACTGTGTGGCCTCAGTGGGTGAGAACAAGATGAATCAGTTCAGATAAGTCAAACGACAGCTCAAGAACACTCATGGCCCCATGCCAGATCCAGAATATGGTAGTTGGGGCAATGTTGATGAGAATGCTTGGGATTTAAATGTTTAAAGGACACATCTGACATGATTTGTAAAAGTGTTGATGACAAGAGGTTCCGTGAATACAAACTCAGTGAGTACCAAAGGAAGGAAGTCAGGGAGAATGTTTTTAAATATTAAGATCTGAGGACTTCAAAGAAATATTTCAAAGCTTATACAGCAATGCCACTTAGGTTGGAGGAACATGACTTGATGGAAGAGTTGAGCATTTAACAGAATATTCTCTAGAAAAGGGCAGACTGTGGGTGGGTTGGTGTCCCAAAGGTAAAAGGTGGAGTGCATGAGGCTCTCCAGGCTTAAGACATCAAAAAGTCATTTCTGCCCAGGGTAGAACCAGTTTCTCTGGACTCGTATCTTTCTCTCCTCTACTCTGCTCTGCAAGTGAAATCTAAGGGCACGGTTACCTAAACAGATACTGAATTACAAATGCAGTCAGCCATCCTTGGTGAGTCCAGCAGGTTAAGGGGGAACATGAAACTCTCTTCTACATCATCTACTGACAAGGCAGCAAACCCACAGGTAAGAACACAGAACACATAATAAAAACTCTTGCATTTGTTCTAGAAATGATTGAGGGAGGCACCACAGGCTTCGGTGCTCCCAGGACATCCCTGATTAGCCCCAGGGTCCCTTGGCTTCTGGGCATATCCAATTTACCCTTCAACAAAGACATGGTCACAGAGAGCCTAAGAAGCTGTTGTTTATGCCTCCGAAGTCCCCTCATCATTATGGGGTGAGGACTGTCCCTCAACAGCTCTTCCTTTGGATTAATTATGGTCTCAATAAGGCTGCCTATAGAGCTGGAATGCTTCCACTGAGAACCTAGTGCAATAGATGGGTCCTATTTGTGTCTAAACTATATTTGTTCTAAGGACTAAAGTATATCTGGACAGATTTGGAGGGCTTGTGAGGTGGGACCTGTAAGATAGATTTAATGTGGATCTGGGAAAGTCCAAGCCATAACTTTGACTCAAGGATAATGGAACTATGTCCCAAGTAAGGGAATTACAACAGATGGCACTTCTGTGTAGCCCCTGAGTATGTTTAACTCCTAAGAGTAGATACAGACTCTCATAAAAGATCAAGCAAAAAAGTAAAATCATGTCACGATACTCCCCGTGGGACTTGAAGAGAGCAAGTTTCTTAGCCAGCAGTATCAGAGCCATAGACCCAGGAATTGGCACTCTCAGCACAATGTCAGTAGCCTGGATGTCACAGATCAGCTGCCTCCATGGGCACATTGGCAGACACCGTCCCCAGAGAAGTAGTGCCCAAGCCCTAGGAGAGATGGGGATTAGCACAAGGAACCAAAGCATTGGGAAAGACATGGGGAGTTTTTGTCTTCAGATGTCCCCTTCCCCAAGACAATAGAATTTATTTGCTGAATGTATATGAGAAATCTGTGTGGGCATCCAGAAAAGATTCAAGAGGAATTTGAGGGAATTTGTCATTCTTGCAGCATGGTTGGGGTGGAGCCAGAAAAGTACTGTGAGATGACTCTTGTCATGAGCTTTATTGATTTGTTCCTGTGCGAGTGCAACCTCTAAAATACAGGTTAGATAAGAAAAACCTGTGCTTTCTCTTAAAAAAAAAATCAGAAAATGTATTTGTGGAATTCAACAGCTTGAAAAATTATATAATATGGTTTCCACCTTTCTAGTCTTCTTGTGACTCTTCCAGCATCTTCTCTGTGTACTGCCATGTGGATTTCCTCACACAAAGCACTAGTCAAGATGAGAACAATAATTTCTTTGAGTGGAGCAATGTCAGTGGGTTCTGAAAATATTGTACAGCAATTTCTGCTGCACTGCATCCTCACCAAAGAGGTTCTAGAAGACATATAATTTATTCTGCCTGTCACTGCTCAAAATATATCTGCTGCCCTTTAAACATTTTACTTTGAAAAATCACCTCTATGAATATACATCATAAATATGCATTTACTACATCCCTGATGAGGGTTAGCCTTTATATGGCTATAAACGTGTATATGTTTGGGGGAATATATGCCACATTTGTATTTATTTTTATTTTGTTCCACAGTGAATGTGTTTATTTAGGCAGTTTCCAACACAAACTACAAACAGACAGTACATGAGAAGGAAAAACAGGAGAGTTTAGGTGTGGAATGCCACACCTTCTGGCTTCAATTCAAGACATGGAAGAAGTTACCAAACTAGGGAGACTCTGGGCCTCTAATTAGTGTTCAGAAGTATCATCCCTGCCCCCTAAGTAGGGGAGATCGAAGCTTGTACTCCTAGATAAAACTGCAGGTGCACCTTTACTTATGGGGTGGGATTCCAGGCAAGTAGCTTAACCTCTCTGGGCTCAATTTCAGAGTCTAAAATAAGAACAAAAATATCTGCCTTTTTCTCTCTCATAGGGTTATTGTAAAATGTCATTATAATATTACAATGCAAAAAATATTTCTTCTATTACAATTACCCAGCTGGGCGCAGTGGCTCATGCCTGTAATCGTAGCACTCTGGGAGGCCGAGACGGGTGGATCGTTTGAGCTCAAGAGTTCGAGACCAGCCTGGGCAGGAGCGAGACCCTGTCTCTACTAAAAATAGAAAGAAATTAGCTGAGCAACTAAAAATATATAGAAAAATTTAGCCGGGCATGGTGGCGCATGCCTATAGTACCAGGTACCTGGGCAGCTGAGGCAGGAGGATTGCTTAAGCCCAGGAGTTTGAGGCTGCTGTGAGCTAGGCTGACACCACAGTACTCTAGCCTGGGCAACAGAGTAAGACTCTGTCTCCTAAAAAAATAAAAAAAATCACCCTTGTTTGTTTTTTTTTTAAAAAAAATATCAGTTAAACATTAAATGGGCTTCTTTAAAATGACTCCCTCTCACAAACTAAAATATCGTAATGCTGAATTCCAAAGTAATTTCTAAATAATCTTTAAGAACAAAGCCTTCTAATAGCTAAGGGTAGCCTGCGTGGGCCATTTTGCATGGTTGGGAGGAAGGGCTGTAAGTCATATGTTCCCTGAGACCCAAGGTAGCAGCTCCTGTTTTACTGTAAACCAGGCCCATTTTGATTCCGTGTTAACACACACCATACGTCCTTGCTCTATGGTTTGGAGGACAAAGAGGTGAAAATCACTCCAGAGCTTTCTCACCTGAGTAGCAAACACTGAAAAAGAAATATAAATGGAAAATTTAAAAAAGGTTAACCAACTCATACACTTAAAACTTTGTTAAGAGGATGAATTTCATGTTTTATGGTTTTTGCCACAATAAAAAAAATAAATGAGTTTGTGTCTATAGATACTGATTTCTCCAGCCCATCAAAGATGCTCCATCACCCCTATTAGATGACTGCAAGAGGTCCTTAGGTGATCTTTTGGCAAGAGGAACATATGACTCTTAGCACCTTTACCTGTGATAGACCTCAAGAGTCAGACATCTAATTCCCATGTATCTAAGAAGTATTTCCTCTGTTCTCTTTATGGCTCCAATGCTGTTCTTGTTGGAGAACCAAGAACTCTTATCTCATCTGTCATCGTGTTGCAGGCATTGCTAAGGAGGAGACTGATGGGAGCCCAGCCCTTCCATGGAGCAAGTTGGGCCAGTGTGAACAGGGTTAACAATCAGGGAATGCCAGCAGCCACTCTTGAGTGCTGGTTCAAGTTTCAAGTTTACTTCCCATGGGAAGTAAACAGAGGAAGGGGTGGCAGCATTTTACTAACTGAAAGTGAGGCTCAGGCATTTGTAAATGTCAGAAACCAAGAGAAGGTTCTTACATTTAGGAAAATATTATATTTAGCAAAAAAATTAAGGATGCCATACAATTCTGCTTTTTTAAAAAAAATCAAACAAAAATAGTCCTCATACGTACCAAAAAAGAGCATTCTATAATAATAAATATTCTTAATTTGTTTTACGTTTATTTCAGAAGTGTTTAGATTCTTCATGAAACTAGAAAAGTGGACTCATGTGTAGACTCTCATATGCATGCCATTTGGTATTAGATGAAATAGCCTCATTAGTACTAATTCTTAGTACTAAGAATTCTTAGTACTAAGTACTCTCATACTTAGCAGTTTATGTCAGAGAATATTTTTGTTCAGTATTCAAGTATAATTGCTTTGGGAAAATCATTGACTTCTTAGAAGTTGTAATTTTTTTTTCAACACCTACTCAAACTCACTGATGCAAAGATATATTAAGAAAAAGTTAATATTTATTCCCCTTGCTTCCTAGGTAACCAGAGAATCATTTCACATATTTCTCCACACCTCTGCAAATATGTGTGATGTTTTGTAATCTTTTTACAGAATGAGTTTGTATTATTCACATTACCCTTCAACCTTTTCTTCTCAATTAGCAGTCATCCATGAATATTCCTCAAAGTCAGTCTTAGAGCTCTGAAGTCATTTCTTATCATATCTTCAAAATGTTTCATTCTATGGTTGTACCACAGTTTGTCTAATCACTGCACAGATGATAGACATACCTTTGAGTCCTGGTGCTGCTACTAACATGGGATAGATTCCCCAAAGCAAGCTTGTTGGGTCAAAGGGCACATGCATTTTTATTTTACCAGTTATTTTTTGTTTGTTTTCCAAATGCTGTAGCAATTTATACACTCACCGTCAATGAAGGAAAGTACCTTTTTCCTTGAGTCATTGCCAATATTGGATGTTGCTGTACTTTACATTTTTGTCATTCTAATAGTTGTTGGTTGACTTTTAGATTTTAAAAAAAGGCTTTACAATCCTCATTGCTTTGTAATCTAAAAGTCCCTACTACAGTATTGTAAAATATTCTTTATTTTATTATTTTTATTTTTACAGATACATAATAGATGTACATATTTCCAGGGTACATGTGATATTTTGATATATTTGTATAATGTGTAAAGATCAAATCAGGGTAATTGGGATATCCATCACCTTAAACACTTACATTTTCTTTATGCTAGGAACATTCGCATTATTCTCTTCTGGCCATTTTGAAATGCACAATAGATTATTGTTAAAGATTCTTTGTTTTAAATATAAAAGTTTGCATATCTTTATTTTTCCCATCAGATTTTTATTACATTAACACTTTTATAACAATAGATATAAAAAGCAACCAACATCCCTTCATAAATATTTTCCAGATCTTGTCCATATGCATTTGTGCTTTGCAATTTTGCGCTTTTAATTTTTACAAAACATTATAAGTACTTTTCCTCTAAATGGCTGCTTAATGTTTTATGGTTTGTATCTATGCACTACTTAGTAATTCACCTATTGTTGAATGTCTACGTTACTTTCTGGTTTAGTAATTAGAGATAACTGTGAAGTGAAAATATTCATGAATGCAAAATAATTCTTTGTGGGGTTAATTTTCCTTTGGATCAATTTCCAAGAACAGAATAGCATTAAGTGTGTTAACAGATGCTGAGACATATCACCAAATTATTTTCCAAATGTGTTTGTACCTACTTATCCAGGCATAAGCAAAGAATTAGACTTCTGAATGTCATTTAAAGATATTTAAATAAAGACCCAGAAATCATTATTTTTAATGAATGTTTCAACATTTTAAAACTATTCCATGCTACTAGAAACCAGTGGTTATCCTTAGGGATGGTAGTAATGAGAAGAGGGAGCAAGAGAGTTCTGGGGCCCTGGTCATTTTCTGCTTCTTAGGAACAGATTGCTGGGTGTGTTCAGTTTGTGAAAGCTAGAAGAGCAGGACACTGAGGGTAGGAGCACTTTCTCTATGTATGTTATATGTCAATAAATGTTCAAGAAATGCATCGCAGGAATTTCATGGGAACATCAGTCTCACTGCGGGAAGACACATGAACAACCTGGAACATTTTGCAAAGTATCACTTTGGTTGGAATTAGATGTCTACTTATGCTCACACATTTTTTTCACATAAGTCATCACGGATGTTCCAAAGCACCAAGTCTGTGGATATTAAAAAATTAACCCAAGTCCAAGGTGAACAACATTCTTTGTTTTTTAAACTTTAACAGCAATCTGACAATGGCACCATTATGAAAACGAGACCTATCAACTTGGAGTTTACTATATCTCAGAATAAACGTATCTGGTGACAAGGCCCAAGGGGGTCAAATGACTGGTCTAACATACACAGCTTAACTGGTGGCAAGCTAGAACTAACCTCAGGTCCACAGGTTATCATCACAAGGCTTTTTCCAACATAGCAGATTGCCTTGTCCCTGGTCTGAGATAAGCATCTGACAAAATAGATACTGACTAAAGTCCTTCAGTGACTTCCTATCAGGCCCAGTTTAAGTTCTCTGATTCTGGTTTTCATTCTCTTCCCTAACGTGTTCCCAGCCCTATGTTTTTATTACTTCCCAACACTCTCTCTCATCCTGGGAGAACTACATACTTTTATGCTTTGCACCTATTGCCTCTTTCACCTAAAAGATCCTCCCATGTTCAGTCTTTGTATATATTAACTCATTTAAAATAATACACACACTTAAAATAATACACAGTCCTGCAAAGTAGGTTTTACAGATGAGGACTTGTTCAAGAGCACATAGCTACTAAATTTTCATCCACTTCAGTTGAATTTCAAAACCCGTGTTCTGAACCACTCTTCCTTGCTGCTTCTGTTCTTGTATCCATTGCAGTTGTGAATCTTGACAGTCACATGCACACTTGCAGACAGTGCCTCTTGCATTTTCCCTGTCTTACAACTCTTTGAGCTAAGCATTTTTACCATTCCCATTTACAGAAAGGTGAAGTGACTTGCCTAAGGCCACACTTGCTTACAGTCTATGCTGCGTAATTTAATCCCCGACTCTCTGTTACTTATTGAGGACTTACTGAAGAGCGCTGCATGCTCTGGGAGTTAGAAAGATTTTTCATGAATTGCTTCCTGTGCATGCATGAATTGCTTCTGGTGTGTCTCTTCCATCTAGCTTGTAAGATACGAAACAAAGCAGAGTTTGTCCTGTATTGCTCGTCAGCCTCTCATAGTGCTTTGTCCAGCATTGGACCCAGGATCAATGAATACACATTATTAGACTGATTATCTTAGAGTCTTCTTGATTTGGCTGCCAAGATAACCAGATGCCAATCAGCCACCAAACATTGTTATCCTGTAGTTTATTCCAAGGTCATTCATCTCCTGGGTACCCTTGCTTGCCTTCTTGGGAAAAAAATTACTTTTAAAAAGGTTTTCTATTCAAACCAGCCCTAGCCAACAAGTATGAATTCCAACCTCCAAAAATATATAAAAAATCATTGACTGGTTTGCCATCAGAAATTCTTTTGTAAGATTATAGTAAACACAAGTTCCAGAAAAAAAATTACAACCAATTTTTAAGCATTAACAATTCAAAAATGCTTTGCAATCTTATTTAAAAATAAAGTTCAGTGACATCAAAAGCACAAATAACAAAAGAAAAACAGATATATTGGACTTCATCATAATTAAAAACTTTCATGCTTCAAAGGATATCACTGAGAAAGTAAAAATACAACCTAAAAAATGGGAAAAAGATTGTAAATTATATATCTCATAAGGGATGGGCATGTAGAATTTTGAATGTATCCTAGTATCTAGAATATAAAAAGAACTTGTATTATAATAATTTTGTATAATTACAATTTAATAATACAAAGACAAATAAACCAATTAAAAACTGGACAAAAGATCCGAATGAACATTTCCCCAAAGAAGATATACCAATAGCTAATAAGCAAATGAAAAGATGCTCAACATTATTAGCCAGCAGGGAATGCAAACCAAAATCATACTGAGATACCACCTCACATCCACAAGGATGGCTTTAATAAAAAAGACAGATAATAACAAGTGTTACTGAGGATGGGGAGAAATTGGAATTCTCATGCATTGCCAATGGAAACATAAAATAGTGTGGCTACTTTGGAGAATAGTTCTTAAATGGTAGGAACTGGAAGTTCCTAAAAATGTTAAGCATAAAGTTACCATATGATCCAAGAATTCTATTCCTAGGTGTATACCCAAGACAATAAAAACAATTTTCATATAAAACCTTGTCATTATTCATATTAACCAAAATGTGGAAACAATCCACACAACCATCAATTGATAAATGGTAACAAAATGTGGCATATCAATACAATGGAGTATTACCCCGCCATACAAAGGAATTAAGTACTAACACACACTACAAAGTGGGAAAACCTCAGAAACATTAGGTTAAGTGAAAGAAGCCATTTACAAAAATCCACATATTGTATGATTCTATTTACATGAAATGTCCAGAATAGACAAAACTATGGAAATGAAGTAAGTTAGAGGTTGCCTAGGAGAGGGCAGTGGGTGGGAGGGTGGAAGGTGAGATTGAGAAAAATGGGGAGTGACTGCTAAAGGGTGTGGGATTTCCTTTTGGGGTGAAAAATGTTCTAAAATTGGTAGTGGTGATGGTTGTACAATTCTGTGAATATATGAAAAAGTATTCAATTATATACTTTAAGTGAGTGCATTGTATGGTGTGTGAATTATATATCAATAATGCACTTTTATAAAAAAATAAAAAAGAATACAATACAGTCTTAGAAACTTCAAAAACCTTATAAGCAAATGTTTGATGACATATCTTTGCACTCAAAACAAGTTAAGGTATAATTAATGCACATCTTGCTTGTGGTTTATTTCTGTGAGTTTTTTCATATGTTATATGTACACGTGATATCTTCATTATCATCAGCAGACTAACATGGCAAGAACTATAAACCAACCACTTGGAAATGGAATTAGAGAAAGTTTTTAGGATCCCAGAACTGGATAAACAGGTTGAATACAGATTTGATATTTCACCAACCAAAGTTATGTACATTACTTCACCCACTGAAAGAAAAAAATATTCATTTGGAAAAGAATATGATATGACTAAGTGTGTCAGCAATATCTTCTGGAAATTTAACTCATCATGGTGCTGGGCAACTGACACCCTATTCAAAGGTCAAAAACCAGTTAATATACAACCCTCCCTTTCCCATCTGTACTCAGAGTAGACTGAATTCATCACAATGTATGTGTGTGTGTGTGTGTGTGTGAGTGTGAGTGATTTGAGAAAAGGGAAACTTACTATGATACTAGTAGCAACAATTTCAAGATTTTATGAAATGCATGATATTTAGCAATAAGAATAAACAAATTAAAATTACACACAGCAATATGGAAATGTCTCACAATCATAATATTGAGCAAAAGAAGCCAGACATCCTGCATGATTTCATTAATATAAAGTTAAAAGAGGCCAAGCTAACCTATGCTATTAGAAGTCAGGATAGGTGGCTCTCCTTCCGAAAGCTGGGACTGCAGGAGACATGCTGGAAGTTCTGGGGTGCTAATGATGTTCTGTTTCTTCTTTGAACATAGTGTCCACTTTTTCATTTGTGCTGGGTCTGCAAATTACAAAGTTAGTCCTGCCCTTAACTCTACTCATTTAACACACTTACTAGGTCTGGAAATTCAAGAAAAAAATATTTATAGCAGCTCTTCAAAGTGTCATGAAACAACAGTTCAAGATAGGAAGAAAAAAAATCAATGAAAGTCAAGCCAGTCTGAAGAAAGGAAAAATTCTTGTGTATGTAATAAGTACCCCAGTGCCGGAACCATTCAACTTTGAATCACGGCTTCCTTATGGTTTGAAAAGGTGAGAAAAAGGAAAATAAGATGAACCTAACCAACTTTGAACCTGAATACTAGACTGATATAAAACATTATCTTCTATGCTTTTCTCTTTCCATGAAGCAGAATGATAATACATTTGATCACCAATTACTAATTAATCATGATGATTTATCTATTAGTTTTTGAAAATAATGCTATTCAAATATTTTAATATCATGGATGTTTTTAATTTTACATGTCCATGCCTTGCTTCCACCACTGGATTGGTGATCATTAGCCTCTTAAATACCAAATATTCCTTCATGCAACTGACATCCGTATTCAATATCCTATAGCCTATCCTCTATATAATAGGGAAGCAAAAGTTTCTTTGAATTTTTGTTGTTGTTGGTTTGGTTTTTATTATTATAATTTTGTGGGATTTTTTTGTTTTGATTGTTTTATTTTGCTTTAAATTTAAACCTCCAAAGTTAACAGTTTGCCTTTTCTTGAAAAGGCTTAAAATGAGGAAGATAAGGTCTTCCAATACTTTAATTTTTATAGGAAGACTATGTAGTCTTCAACAATTTAGACTTTAAAATGATCCACAGTAATACATGGAGGTGCAAGGGGTTGGAAGGAAGCTTGATATTTATTGAAATCCTAGCTCTATTACCAAGTGTTTTTTAACTACCTTGAACTACAGCTAAACCATTCTCTCAGTCTTAGTTTTTAATGCATAAAATAGAAATGTTATGACCTATTATGGTGAAGATTATTGTGAAGACTAAATGAAATGTGGAAAAACCCTGAGAAACTATCTGGAATATGGGTCAAAGAGGGAATGAGAGTGACCATTAGATACCAAAGAATAGCTTATCCTATAAATGACAACATGTAATTTTCAAAAAGTAAAAAACTTGACCTTTATCTAAATATAAAATGAATTCATCAAACATTTTATTCAACTTATTAACTAATAAACAGCAACATTTAAAGACCAAGTCAAAGGAGATCTGATGAATAAATATAAATAGATATATGTATATAGAGAGACAGGAATACAGAAATGGATCTTCTAATATTAATAGATGTGAATGTAGATAGTGTCTTCTTGTGAAATACAATAAAATGATTTTAGGGTTATCTTGTCAAACTGGCAGAAATCAATTGTATCTTTACCAATAAAAATTCATTTGCATTGCTATCCACAATAATAGTTTTCTACACATTAACTTTTATCTCTACAGAATTGTAAAATAGTCAACAGAAAAATCAATGAAAAGGTGTATACTCCTATAGTACTTGATGATCCTCCGAGAGTTCAGTGGACTATGTTTTGCCCTCCACTGAAAGGACACTTGTAATTTCATTCCCATTTCCAAGTCGTGGGCAATTTTTTCCTACAAAGTTATCTACTATGTATTTCAGCCTGTGTGTACATGTAGCTGAATAGAAACAATTTGAAATGCAGAGGCTCACACGCATCCATTTTAAATGCTACAGCAGGACAGTACCTTTGCTTGCTTTCTTTGCATGTACATGTTTGTGTGTTGTAAGGATGGAGATAGGTAGGTAGGTGAACTATTGTTGTAGAATATTTTGCTAATATATCAAGTGGTGGGGATTATCACTTTCTCCTTCACCCCTCATCCCAGCTGTTAAACTTTATTCTCATTCTATGAGGAGGTTGAAGTTACAGTGTAGAATACAGAGGAATATAAAAATAATAATAACCTCTTTTGGACTTTTGTCTTCCAAAAGTGAAGTCTTTAAAGGAACATGGAGACACCCATGAGTGACAGCAGCAGGTTTTAGGAGAAAGGGATGTTCCTGGGGGACTAGAAGAAAAGCTTCCAGGTTGCAAGGAGGGCAACCAGAAGAGAAGTCATGAGCAGAGGCCCAGGTGAGCCACAGCGGAGAGTCTTGCCCTGCTTCCCAGGCAGTGCCACTAAGAGGAGGGAGGTCCCTGGAAAGAGGAAACAGCTGAGAGGGAGTTTAGGTGGATGGGTCATAGGCAAACATATACAGATCTCTTATTCCTAGCGAGAGAAGGAAGGGGCAGAATGATCCCTTGCCTTCCCATGTGGAACAGGAAAAGCAGAGAGAAAGCTCCTAGAGCTGAAAGGGGAAAGAGAAAAAAATGAGAAGATGCTTAGGAGCAAATCTCAATAACCACAAACATTGTCATTCTTCAAGCCTGTTGTTCCCAGAGCAGCCTGATTTAATGACCCTCCCTGTAACTAGACCAATGAACAGAGATTATCTCAACCAGCTGGTGAAATGTGAGTGGCGGGGTCTTCAAAATTAAAATTAAGTTTGAAGGCAAAATTATATTGTTTGCATACAAGTTGTGGGCTGATTTGTGTGTGTTACATTTGAGATTGTGGTGGCTAGAGAGATTCAGCACCCCCAGCAGACCCAATGCCTGTCACCTCTTAGGATCTGCACTGCTGAACTTCTCTTTTTGTCAGTATCAGAAGAGCTTAGTTACAAGTCCTTGGAATCTTAGAAAATTTATTCTTCCCAAGACCCCAGACTCACCTCAAGATTTAACTCTAGGGTCAGGCCACCCTAGGATGGGTTCACCCTTCAAGTGTCTGGGGACCACTTGGACTTTTGAAACCAGGTCATGATCAACAGAGGTATAAAAAGATACAGTCACATTTAGGAGTCCAGATAGATTGCCAAGTAAATTGAGAGACAAACTGCATAAATGCCTACCACAGAGTCTATGCATTCCAGATGTCTGGAAACAGATTTTAAGCAACAGGACTAAAAGCACTTTATGAACTTTTTTTTAGAGCCTCTAATTTTTACTTACATTGCTGCCTTACTACGGATGCTACTATAATCCCTTGAACATGAAAAAGGTTACCCTGAGTCAAGCTATGAGCCATCTATAGCTGAGACTGCTAATGGTCATCAAAATCCGCATTTTCCTCTTTCCCCGATGCAGGGCTAGACCACATTTCCCAGCCTCCCTTATGGTAAGTGTGGCCGCATGACTGAGTTGCAGCCAATGGGATTGGGATGAAGCAAAATGTGCCATTTCTTTTTATTTATTTATTTATTTTGTATTTCAGCATATTATGGGGGTACAAATATTACGGTTACATATATTGCCCTTCCCCTTTGAGGCAGAGCTTCAAGCGTGACCATCCCCCAAACGTTGTATGTGCCACTTCTTGACCTGTCCCATAACCATCCCACAGGCCCTCTCTCCTTTGGCCAAGGAGGGGGTGATGACCACAGTGGCCTTAGGAGCTATGATCTGAGAATGGCAGCACTTGGGTCACATCAGTGTGGACATCGAACTTTAATTGAGTAGTGTGGTCCCTGCCAATGCCCAGGCCACTTTCTGGTTTCTTGGGCACAAGTATTAAAAGTATCAGGGATATTGGGGGCCACAGTCCCTTCTCTTGAGCCTTCTAAATTGAAGAACTTACATCAGTCAGACGTGTAGCTGGTAGTCATTGAACCTTTCCTCTTAGCTCCATGAATGTCATTTCATCATTAGTAACAATAATCCTGGATGAAGACAAAAGAGAGATGCTAAAATTTTGTACCATATGCTTTCTCTTTTATAAGTGGAAATAAACAAGATTCAGCTTAATTTGCCTAATCCTAGCAGAGCCAATTACCCACACCACCCAGCCTCCGTGAGTGACTGACATATATTACTGAAATGAAAGTTGAGGATGTTTGATTAGACAAAGAACATCCAAGCCACTATCTTTGTACAAGCCAGCTGGTTTTTCCCCCCATCTTCTTCATTTGGTTCATTTCTGGTGTTTGGTACATTTCCTGTGGTGATACTGAGTATGAAGCATCAGGAACTCTGTGTTCCTGGGCATGGAAGAGAACATGTTTTAACCATAGCATAAATACCTAACTGTGCATGACTCATACAGGAATGTGACAAGATCAGTGAGAAGCAGGAAAGAGGCTACTCTGAAGTCTGATTACTCTTGGGTTCATTCTTGTCACATATTTGTTGTGTGGCACCAGTAGCAAGAGCTTGGGGCAGAACAGGCAGACTGTCTGAGGCTGTGCTACTATGTAATATTTCTGAGACCCAAAAGCTACTGGCTTCTGAGTGCCAGTGGTGTGTGTTACTTCTGTCACCAGAAGGAAGGGGCTGGGAGCACAAAGTAAATACAGTTTTCCCTCTTCAGCCACAAGGGATTTAATTCCTCCAAACCCTCTTGATAGAAAAATTCACAAATAAATGACTCAAAACCTTAAAATTCAAACAAGTTTAGGTTTGAAAAAAAAATTATTGAATTGTCCCTTAGGATTTATGCATTTCACCGCATATATATTCTACCTTGACAACAACAGACAAACAAACCACAGTGAGATATAGCACTACGCAGTCACTGGACTGGTTAAAATTTTTTAAAAGACTGACCATACCAAGTGTTAGTGAGATTGTGGAACTGGGATGCTCATCAATGATTGGTGTGTGGTGTATAAACTGGTGCAAACACTTGGAAAACTGTTCACCAGTGTTTTTCAAAGTTGAACAGAGGCACACCTTATGTCTCAGTGATTCCACTTCTAGGTCCATACCCACTACCAGAAATGTAAATATACCGTTGTCAAAAGATATATTAGAAAATTCACAGTAGCAGAAGCTTTAATGGCTAAAAACTGGAAACAACACAAATATCCACAATAGAATGGATGAATGAATTATGGCATGTTCTTAAAATGAAATACTATATAACAATGAGCATGAACAAGTTACTACTGTCTACTACAAAATGGAAAACTCTCTCAAACATAACAATTGAGTGAAAGAAGTCAGACACTAAAGAATACATCCTGAATGATTCTGTTTGTATCAAATCATGAGACAGAAGTAACCTATAGATAGAAATTAAGATAGCGGTTTCTTTGGGGGATTAGGGACTGATGAGTAGGGCAGGGAATGAGGAGGGCTTCGAGATGCTAGACATGTCCTATTTCTTCATCTGGGTGGCAGTTTCCAGTTATGTTCACTTTTTGAAAATTCATTGAGCTATGTACCCTTAGTCTATGTATCTTTGTCTATGTAAATTAAAGTACAATAAAAAAATTGTTAAAAAAGGTTTGGGATGCTCTACTTGAGAATGAACCTATGAAAGCCTTTCAAAAAAAAAAAAAAAACCACAATTTCAGCTGGGCAACATGGCTTATACCTATAATCCCAGCACTTTGGAAGTCTGAGGCAGGAGGATCACTTGAGGCCAGGAGTTTGAAACGAGCCTCAGCAATATAGTAAGATCCCCATCTCTGCAAAAAAATAGAAAAATGAGCCAGGGTTGGTGGTGTATGCCTGCAGTCCCAGCTACTCAGGAGGCTGATGTAGGAGGATCACTTAAACCCAGGAATTTGACGTTACAGTGAGCTATGATGACACCACTGCACTCTAGCCCAGGCACAGAGTGAGACCCTGTCTCAAATAAATAAACAACTTAAATTAAATTAAAATAAAGATACACATTTTCTACATTCCTTTTCTTTTAAAACAATTATATTCAATCCTATTCTTTTAAAACAATAAGAGTAATCAATAAACTAAAGAGGGCCGGGCGCGGTGGCTCACGCCTGTAATCCTAGCTCTCTGGGAGGCCGAGGCGGGCGGATCGCTCGAGCTCAGGAGTTCGAAACCAGCCTGAGCAAGAGCGAGACCCCGTCTCTACTATAAAATAGAAAGCAATTAATTGGCCAACTAAAAATATATAGAAAAAATGAGCCGGGCATGGTGGCGCATGCCTGTAGTCCCAGCTACTGGGGAGGCTGAGACAGGAGGATTGCTCAAGCCCAGGAGTTTGAGGTTGCTGTGAGCGAGGCTGACGCCACGGCACTCAATCTAGCCCGGGCAACAGAGTGAGACTCTGTCTCAAAAAAAAAAAAAAAAAAACTAAAGAGATCCTCTGTGACTTTTTACAAATTTTAAATTACTAGTAATAGGTACTGTGGTAGGCAGAATAATGATCCTCCAAATCCCTGAACCCTGTGAATATGTTACCTTACATGGCAAAAGGGACTTTGAAAGATATCGGCCAAATGATACAAAGTTTCAGTTAAGAGGAATAATTTCAAGAGATCTATTGTACCACATGGTGACCATACTTAATAACAATGTATCATATACTTGAAAATTACTAAAAGAGGTTTTTAAACATTCTGGACACCAAAAAAAGAAAAGAAAACTATGGTTAGGTGATGCATATGTTAATTAACTTGATTTGGACATTCTACCATGTATACATATATCAAAACTCATCATGTTGTATACCATAAATATATTCAACTTTTATTTGTCAATTTAAATTGATTAATTAATTAACATTTTAAAGGGACTTTACACTGTAATTGAGGTTATTCTGAGATTATTCTGGATTATCCTGATGGTCACAATCTGTCATATAATTTCATAAAAGCAGAGAACATTTCCTGGATGTAGTCAGGCAGAGATGTCTGACTAAGGAAATATCACAGAGATATAGCATTGTTAGCTTTGAAGATGGAGGAAGAGGGCATTAACTAAGGAATTTTGGTAGCCTCTGGAAGCTGGAAAACCCAAGGAAAGAGATTCTTCCCTAGAGACTCCAGAAAAGAACACAGCCCTGCTGACACCTTGATTTTAGCTTAATGAGACCCACGTCAGACTCTTGAACTACAGAAACTACGATGATAAATTCATGTTGTTTTAGCAACTAAATCTGTGATAATTTGTTACAGTAGGAATAGGAAATGAATGAAAGTGCTGAGCGTTTAATTTTCATTTATCATTTCTTGCTAGCTAGAAAGATAAAAGGATTCTATCAAAGTATTAAGGAAAATTATAAGTCAGTTTTATTTTTTCTACAGATAAAGCACATAATAAAAGGCTTTTTAGAGCCTGTTCCTCATTCAAAATATGTAATGCTTTTATGATATTATAACTCAAAGTTAGTGACTTTCCTTCTCCAACTATGATTGTAGACACCCTCTTCTTATATATATCCCAAAAATCTTTCCTATGGAAGACACAAGAGTACATATTTCCTGTCACTCTCTGGAATTTATTGAGGTTTTACTCAATGAATGTATTGAGTTTTTCTATATGACATATCTCTTAATCTTCAGAGCAATCTAATACTGATCATTCAAAAGATCCAATTGGATCTCTGATTAACAGTCTCATGGACTGATGGGAACTTGGTTGTCCTAGTTTAGGTTCCTGCAAACAGACTCTTAAGACAAGGATTTGGGTGCAACTAGTTTATTGTGAAGTGTTTTTAGGAAGAGTGGATACATAAAATGAGAAAGAGAGAAAAGCTAGTAATAGGTGTCTTCGTAAGAGTGTTACTGCTAAGGGCAACAGGGCCACAATTGCATTGAGAACTCTTGAGAGATTACACCTCAGAATTGTACCATAAATAAGAAAAAACAAGGGGGTGTTTATCCAACAGCTTCTGTTGAGGGACGCTCTCGGGGATGTAAACTCCCCAGCACACCTGGCCCACACTGCACAGAGGATACCCTATGGTCAGAGAACCCGATAAAGCACAGAGAGATACAGAAAGCAGCCAACACATCAGTGAACTCAGAGACCTCTCAGCTAAGCCAAAAGGGTATGGTACCCACTGCTACAGTGGGTACCATCTATTTCAGGGTAAAGGTATGTGATGTCAAATATTTACTAAACATGACTTTTCCGATCACAATAGTGCACGAAACCCAAAGGTATGAAAACTAAAATTAACTTGATCTTGATTAAAGTGATACTTTCCACATGATACCAGACAATTGGCATGGTCACTTTCTAGGTTTTCTGAGACAATTTCAGTGACTTCTTGGTCAACTCAGATCTAATATTTGGTCACATGTAGCTCGCTTTCTTGTGTCATTGTGTTTATAACCTACTGATGAGAAAAATCTTTGGAACTGAATTGTCTCTACTAGGAGAATTTTTTCCAGACTGAATTCTTCAGGACATTTAAGTACTTCCATGTAGACCTGTCAGTAGATATTGAGATGTTATGAGTTTTTTGTACCTATTTAATAGATTACACAATTTTAATAGATCAGGAAGGCAAAATGAAATATATGTATTGATTACTTGGCCAATTCAATGACATCTCACAATGCATAACAGTCAACAGCTGAAGGAGAGGTGTTATGGTGTTAGGGAAAGGGGACCCATGCTAGACCCAGAGATTCTTGATTTCCTGACCTACTTCTACCATGTATTATTCTTATGGCTTTGGAAAAGTCACTTAACCTGTTGTAACTTTAGTTTTGATATAGGCATCACCCTCCATTACATAAGTAAAAATTAGGACACTGAGAATTAATTTCTATACACTGTACACTTCTGATCATTCGTTTTGCTCATATCTTCCCTTTCCTGCCAACTTTCTATCTCCAAATGTTCCAAGAGGTTTTTCAGAACACATCATCGAGCCCCTGAACATCCCTGTCTTGCCTACTCCTACCCTGGTGTCTCCCTTTGTGTCTGCTTCATCAAAAGAAGAACTTAGAATTGGAGCTGGAATCTGGAGCTGGAATCACTTCAGAGAACATCCAGGGCCATTGCTAAGTATTTTTATCTTTTCCTTTAATGTCTTAATGGACAGGTGTATTTTTATTTTCAATAATGAGATATCTTGAGCAGAAGATATGCAGGTTCTGCTCTTAGTTCCATGGGGGTGGAGACTATATTTTCTTCATTGTGATAATCAAAGCTTTAGAAACTAAACTAACACATAGGAGTTATTCAAACATTTGTTGAGTTTACCAGTTAATCTGAAATGTATTTAGTTATTCAGAGACATCAAATCTTGCTCTATATTTACTCTGTGTTCTAGTATTGATCCAATCCTTACACCTAAAGCTACCACTCTCTCAAACAGAACTCCACACTTATTTTTACTGGAGAGGAGATGAAGCAATGAGCCATTGCTGACTACACACACCAGCACTACCTATGCCGAATGGTTGGTGCATTATGATGATTTTGAGCACACAATAGCAATGCACATATCCCAATATGGCAAATAAAGTAGAAAAGCTTCAAGAGTGAGGGCATGAGGTAGATATTTCCTGAAGATCTATGTGTGATTAGGGAGGAAAAAAAAGAAGTGAAGTAGAGTTCAGTTGTGTTTTGAGATGTTTTCTCTATACACGGCTTTTGCTCCCTTTGAAAAAGAAAAAACACAAGAAGAAAAAGAGGAGAAGGAGTAAGGGTAAGAGGAAAGAGGAAAGGAGAAATGTAAAAAGAGGAAATGGAAGAAGGAAGAAAGAAAAGAAAAGGAGAAATAGAGGAAATACCTAATGTTCAGAATTTACTTAGTTTTATCTCAAAATCCTCATTCAAAAAATGGCTTTGTATGGGGCAATAGAGCTCAAACAAAATAAGATGGTTTCATCAACTTGTCTTTCTAAGCAACATGAGGCATTCAGGCCAATAGTAATCAGTGCTCTCTCCTGCCTCTTCCTTTCTCCATTCCATAAGTCTTAGAAGAAAATAAACCTACACAGGTTTACCTCCCAACTCCCAGTGTAATAGCCATGGAAGAGAAATATCAGTGAAAAGCTTTTAAATAGTTCTGCTTTGATGACAATTGACAACGGTTAGGAGAAATGCAATAAAAATTCTGAGCTTGAGACATAAATTGGGCTGGACACACTTGGTATTAAGGCCATCTCTTCACTTAGCCCAAGGACCTTGTCTTATTCCTCCAGCACTCCCTGGCATGGAAAAAAATGGGGACCCTCACATATGCAAATAATGGTTATGAGAAGCATTATCTTTTCCTCCTCTGAAAGCTTCATCATTCTGGAGTACAAACAAACCCTGCCCAAGGGAGCTGAGAACCAGGAAATGAGGCTCTGGAAATAGAGATCATTTCTGACTTTCTGCTTTTGTTTGTTTGTTTTTGTCTATTGCTCCAATAAATGGGCTTCTTTTCTGTGTGCCTGATGTTAAAGAAGTCTTGATTTAGGAAGAACATGAGGGTGGGCTTGGGAAGACTCAATAGACTGCAAATGATTGACACTCTCCAATAAACCATGTCACCACAGCGCCATTTGATGATAATAGGAAGAAACAGACCTCTGATGATTGGGTGCATTGAGAGAATAAGAGTTAATGAGTCAACTGGCCATGGTGGTTCAGGACTGGGAGCCTGCAGTGTCCATCTGCATAACAACACATGCATTAGTAACAAACCCAAGCCACAGCGTGACTTTCCTACTACCCCAGGAAACATTAGTCCACCAAAATGATTTGTCTCACTTTATAGGTGGAAAAACTGAGGCATAAAGAGGGTAAATGGCTCCCCAAAAGTCACTTGATAAAGATAATGCAGTCATGATGAGAAACCAAATCAGCTGTCTTACTGGAATTCTTGATGGGTTAGTACCCCTCATTGTATCACAGGTTATGATATTAGTTGGGCTTTGAATGTTGTTTGTTTGTTATTTTCTTTTACCATTTTAAAATCATGGAATCATTTTTAAATATCCAGTGCAGTAGCATTAAGTACACTCACACTGTTGTGCAACGATCCATCGCAGTAACTTTTTCATCTGCCCCAGTTGAAACTCTGTACACATTAAACAATAACTTCCCTTTCCCCCACCCCTCTGGCCCCTGGATGTTATTTTACGGCAAAATGAAATCTGGGCTTCTGAGCTTAGTTTACAATCAAAAAACTTAATTATGTGCAGGAGAGAGGGAGCAGGGAAAGAGGTCAATCAGAACTGACTGTACTTAGAAAACTCTGTGTGTGTGTGTGTGTGTGTGTGTCTTTAAAAGACTCTCCACCTCCCAGCCCGCCTCCTCAACACTTTGCCACTGGGTTGTTCATTCTCCAGTTTCCTGAGTCCTCAGAAGGAGCCAGCATGAGCGATCTCCTTTGCAGTTTTAGAAGCAGGTTTGTTGCCATGGAGTTCACATTCTGAGTGGAGTTGAGGACTATAAAGGTTAACAGTTTGTTTTTGGTTTCAAAGATCTGGCAAATAGATAGGCTGCTGCTCTTCTTCTGGAAAAGCCTGATTGGTAAGATTCCTTTAAGGGCTCGGCCCCAAAGTGTTTTATCCCATCCCCTCATACTCTTGAAAACTAAAGCTTTCCGGAGACCTCTGAAGGAAAACCTGCCGGGTTTCTATCACTACATAACCAATGGCTAATCCTGGAGGTGGTACAGTCTGCAATGGGAACCTTCACAAAAGCCAGAAGCAGAGCAATGGCTCTCAGAGTGGAAACTGCACGAAGAATGGAATAGTGAAAGAAGCCCAGGTAAGAAGCACTACCCTCGCCCTGCTCTGAATGACCAGAATGTTTCAATATTTCTCTGTTAAACTGTTTGAGGCTGTCTTAACTTAATGTTCCTCTTAGGGGTGTTTTTATGTGTTTTGATTCTTAACTTCAGCTTGTATCAAATGCTTGGCTACCAAAAAGTTTAGATGTGGATTAAGGAGAAAACTTTTTCTCTATGCAAGAGAGGCCACACACAGATCCACATAGCATGAGATCCCCTAAAAGACAAACATACCTACTAGACTTTTGTTTTCTCTCGAGCATTTTGAGGGGCGGGATTGTGAAGGCTCCAACTCTTCAGCTAAATTTCAGTCCATCGGGAGAACTGCCACATTCGTAATGCTTCAGAGGAAAAAGAAGAAGTCAGAGTACATTTTGCTGAGATTATGCGGTGGAGTGGTGGAGATGGCATTCTTCCCAGGGACATGAGAAATGCCTCTCTGCTTGAAAGGCGAGTTGTTTTTGGTGTTCAGTGGAGCATTGTCATAGCTCACAATTTGATTTGAGGCCAGAGTCCTTTGGAATTTGACATCACAGACATTCCTTTCCAAAACTCTTCAGAAAGCATGGTTTATTGTGACACACTGCACAGAGAAACCAAAACAACATCTTTTAAACAGACCTTTAAGTGTTTTCCCACTTGACACTTTTTTTTTTTTTTTTTTGCTCCTGCTGTGTCGGAATGTTTGAGGGATGTGCTGAGGAGGAGGAGGAGGAAGTCAAGAAATGTTGTCAGCTTCTTTCAAGAGGGAGCCTGGGTCTGGGAGGTCCTATGCAGGCAGTTCCCCACTTCCTACAGGATGCCCTGTTGCTCTGCTCTGAGCAGCAGGGTAAGCTCACCTGCCTCATGAGCAAACTTGAATAGCCAAACAGGTAGCCTCCCTGTTGGGAAATGGTAAACCACACAGGGAAGCCCATGCAATCCTCCATCATTTGATCATCCTGGAGAGCTGGCACCTGCCCAGGGGAAAGGCGAGTTGTTCTCACATCATAGGACAGGTGGGGCTGGCCAAGGCTAGTCCCACACACGGTGACTTCAATGAATGGGCCCCATAGGGAGAGGCTGGAGGTGCTCTGGAGCCTGTGTAAAAAAGTGATGGCCCCCAAATTGTATTCCTCTCTTAACAAAAGATATTGCTCTAGCCTGGGAAGTGTCAACCAGAAACCTTGGGCCTGGCTTCTCCCAGCTAATTACCTGAAACCTGGAACCATGTGAAGAGAAAGTGTTTAACTCCTGTCATTTGCATGAGGGAAATTGCAATAATGTCCACCACTTATTCATCACTAAATGTCAATTCAGACCACTGCCCAAGATGCTCCTTGCCCCTGAAATGCCTGTAACTCACTGGCTACTCGCTTACTCACCCTTGGGATCATTCTGTCCCTGAGGGCTCTCATTTGGGCAGAGATACCATCATAACTTTTCTTTCCTTTCTTTGTTTGATCTTGGTTTTATGATCACATTCTAGTGTTTGAGGTTAGAAACCTAGATACAACCACTCTCAAGTAAGGATGGGACCCAAGATCATAAAGGTTCATTACTGAGGGCTCTGACAAGACTGTTAATATTCTTGGACATTGAGACTTCTCTAAAAGCAGCTGAAAATATCAGGACTGCTGTTGCTTTTATTGACATCTCTTTCTGAAGGGCCATCCAGAGCCTATTGGCTAGGACATATTTAGGTGTTACTAAGTTGAAATTGGCTTCCACTGAGACCATCAATTATGGCTTTAAAAATACTTTCCAAAAAGAATAAACCCTGCTGAGATCATAGGGGCACAGGGCAGACAAGGACTTATTTTCTGCCTCCATGTTGTGATGAAGTTGTCTTTATTCTCATGCTAAAAACACTCAGCCACTAGTTTTACTCAGTTTTATATTGGACCCTTTAACAAACTAAGTCTTGATAAAAAAAAAAAACAAAAAACCTTTGCCTGTTGATAAAAGCAATCTGTAAACACTTAACAGATACCCTAGGCTGGTGGTCTTCCAAACACATTCTGCCTGGCCTAAGGTCCTATGGTGCAGCCTCTGAAATCCTACCAGGTCCTCCAAAGGTCCCCTCACTCTTTCTCTTCCTGCTTACTTGCAACCACACAGCAACACAGTTATTTCTTTTATATATTGGTGTGCCCTCTAAGATTCTGTTGACAAGGGTTTCCCTGGCATAACAAACAATGTGAAAATCACTGCTGGGGAATCCTCCTTTCCTTTTGTTCCAGGGAAGGCAGGCAGGTTTGTTTTCCCCATCTCAATTCTCAAGGGGGCAGGACTTTTACAGTCTAGAAACCTTCTAGAGTTCCTTTCTGGAGTTTTTTTGGAGCTTGACCATATGGCCTGTTTTGTTTTTGTTTTGTTTTTTCTCCTTAAACCCCATATTCCCTGAGGATGTACTGAAACTGGTTTTCATCACAGATTAAGTCCATTTCTCTGTTTACTTCTAATATGCCATCCTACCATTTACTTCTAACAGAACACTCTTGTACTAGAAGATTCATTCTCCCTCTTCATGAGCATATCCACATTACAGAGCCCTTAATATCTTAATCCATAAGTTTGACAGTTCTTATAATTGTCTATGGAATTAGTAATTTTCCTATTGAATAGGAACTTTCTATTGCTTAATTCCATACAATTAACTTGTAATAATTATCCACATAATTGCTTTTTAATCCCTAGTAATTATTTTTTACTTAGCCATAAATTTTTATTAGAAAAACCTGAACACAGAGGGTAGACCTTCTCTCTTCATCGCTTATCATGCTGGGAGTAGTTTTGTTAAGAGAATGGGATCTGCATTTTATTCTATTAAACTGAAACTATAGGATGAAGAAACATTTGTAAGGTTTTCCCTAACCCTTCTTTTGCTGGAAAACAAAAAGTATTCTGTAGTTAGAGTTACTCTAATTAAAGTTTATTGAGCTCTTGATCTTAATTATGTAACATTACCAGGTAGAGGGTAGTGAGCCCTAAGAGATTGTTTTGGGTTTTTTTTCTATCATTCCTTCACTCTTTCACCAAAATTTATTATGAATTTATTATTCTTGGAACATATAAAGATAAATAAAAAGTTGGCGATTCAGCTATTAAAAGAAAGCTTGTGTCAAAATCAAAACAATAACATTAAAGTTAAATGCTAGTGCAAGGACAAGAGCTGTTAAAAACAGATATGATTTGAGGACAAATGAGTGGTATAGATATTATGTACCAGAAGTTAGAGAGAAGGAAAAAAATAACATATATCATTGTTCTTCTATGTACCAGGATGGGCTAAGCACTTTATGTAAATGTCTCCTGTGTCTTCACAACAGCCCCAAGAAGTGGTAGCATCATGCCCATTATACAGATGAGGAAACATCAATCATTAAGGAACTTGTGCATGATAATGATAATCAGCATGTCCAGGATTTGAACCCGAATCCATGTTGCTCCAAAGCCATTTCCTTTTCCACCAATTTCTAGGAAACCACAGCTTGAGGTGGTCATTGACGGCCTCACAGAGCAGGGAAAACTGAAATTGAGTCTTGAGACATTAGAAATGGCAGAGAACATGGGGAGCTTATTTCTGGGGACTGAATGAAGCAGCAAAGTGAATGGAGCACTAGAGATAAATGTAGGAGTTGCTGGATACAGAGCATAAGAAATGTCATCAAGCATTGCAGGAAGGAGCAACAAAAAATGAAAAAGTAGTGAGACAAAACAGATTTTGGACTTTCAAGAAACTTCTCTCAATTCAGTAAGCCTCCATCACAGAGGGGAGAGGAAGAGAGAGTGCTGTGGCCAAGGTATGCTCAGTAGATGCCAGATGAAGAGAAAGAACTAAACCAGATGATTATGACAATTCTTTCTAGTTCTAGAACCATTTAAGCTGAACTTCTGTCCTCCCTACCTTTCCATATCCTCTTGAGGTCAGCAATGTCCTGATAGAACTACTCCTCTGTTATGGTATAAACTTCTACAGAGTGAGACCCATGATTGACAGTTTAATTGCACAGAGTGGTAGCTGCCTAACAAGCCATTGTAAATCCAGGCTTTGTGGGGCTCACTTGGGCTGTGCAACTGATTAAAATAGAGATCAATTTTCATACCAATTATTGGGAGAATTCATAAACTAAAAGAGGTTTGGAGATCCCTTTCAATTCCTCTGAATTTCCTATTCTCGTCTTCCTCAACCATCCTCTAACACCTTTTATTTCTTGGCTCCTGTTTCCCTAAAACAATTCCCAATATGATAAGGCTTCTCCGTGATCTCCCTGAGAAGTCCTCGTTTTTTTATGGGCTCATCATTGTAAAGCATTCCTGTGTGTCAGGTGCTACAGTCATTAAGATGAAACTATTCTCCCTCCATTTGTAAATAGTTCTCAGTCTCAATGGGAAAGACAGACAGGTAAACAAGTAATTATAGTATTTAATAGTAAGTACTTTAATAAATGTCGCCCAAAACTCAATGGCTTAAAAGAACTACTGGATTGCTCATATTGCTGTGGGCCAGGAATTCAGGCAGGGTATGGTGGGGATGGTTCTTCTCTGCTCCACATGGTGTTTCCCTATGGATCCAAGATGCCTGTGTTCATGTGTCTGGGATCTTGGTGCTGGCTGTTGCCCAGGGCACTTCATGTCTTCTTTGCAAGGCCACCCTCTGCATGTGGTCTCTCATTTCTCTGCAGAGTAGCCCAAGCTTCTTTACAGGATAGCTGTCTTTTAAGAGAGGGAAAATGAAAACTGCAAGGCCTCTTATGTCCTAGGCCCACTTCTGCTACCTTCTGTAGTCAAAGCCAGTCACAGGCCAGCGCAGATGCAAGAGGAGTGGAAACAGACTCTGCTTCTTAATGAGAGGAGCTGCAAAGTCACACTGCAAAAGGTTGTGAGGATTGGAGGGACTACTGCTATCATCTTTGGAAATGGTCAGTCACAATAGAGATATATAGGCCTTGCATGGAAACACAGAGGAATGGGCATTTGACCTACGCTGGGAAAGCAAAGAAGTCACTCCAGAGAGAAGGCCGTTTGACCCAAGTCTTAAACGCAGCGTAGTCAGACGTACAATCACGGAAAAGCCTTCTAGGAAAGGGAAAAACTATTAAAAAAATACAAAATATCAGAGCATTACATGTTTGGGCAGTGAAAAATGGGTTAATGGTACTAAGTTTAAGATGTTTAATGGAGAGACGCAGGTGGGAAAAGATTGTAAAATGCCTTTGTCTTAGCTTATATTCCCCAAGAAACAGACCCAGAAATGACGAGATGAGTGCAAGAAATTTCCAAGAAGCCCAGTGGAAAAATGATAAATTGAGGCACAGAATGGAAACAAGCTGACAAACAGGCTTACCACCTGTTAACCATGAGTAGGTTACCACCATCAACAACTGGGGCTCAGACTTGTTGGGGACATCTGGGCGATGGTGTAGAACATGTCTCAAAGTTGTACCAATTAAGGCACAAGAGAAAACTCGGGTGTATATAACCAACTCCTGTCCATCTTCGGTTGAGGGACACTTTCAGGGATATTAATCACACAGCATTTGTAGTCTTTCCACAAATGGGGCTGAGCACACTCCTTAAAGAAAGCCCCCATCTCAGCTACAAGTGCTTGTAGTAATAAATCATCTGGATGAAGGAGGGTCAGTATGCACCACCAAGACTGTCTGCTATAGCCAGATATATTTGTGAGTGATGGAAGTTTGAGAAGAGAATTGGCATGACCAGATGTGGCTTTCTCAGACAACACGAGTTTTATTTCTGGTGACTTTTAGAGCATGGTTTATGAATTAGCCCTGACTTGCTGGGCTAATCCTCATAGAAGATTATGCTATTAAGCAACATAAACAAAGCTTATCCACTGTGCTTGGCAAAGGAGAAAAGGGATAAATCAAGGCTGAATATTATTGCCATAATTTACTCCCTTTGCCTTCAAGCAAGATGAAAAAGCAGAAACCATGAAATATTTAGTGAATTTTAACTATATAAAAAATCTAAAACTTTCTATGGAAAAAGGCACCATAAAGGATAATGAATAAAAATCAATTGCCAAATGTAATTGAAGTAAAAACCCCTTTACAATAGCACCAGAAACATAAAGGACCTGGAAATAGATTTAACCAAAGTGAAAATCAATTTGAAGAGAGTATTACAATGATACTGAGGTACATGAAAGAAAACTGGAATAAGTGAAAGGACATACAATACTCATGGATAGAAAGACTCAAGATGAAAAATATGTTAATTCTACCTAAGTTAATGTGAGCCCAGTAAGTAAAACAACATATTTTTGAGTCATGCAAATGACTATGAAGTTTCTATGTAAAATTAATAAGCTAGAATAAATGAAAAAATTGTGAAAAATAATAATGAGGGGAGACTAGCACTACCAACTAGTAAATCATGTTACACAACAAAAGAATTAGAATGGTTTTATACTAGCACATGAATCTATAGATAAATGTTATATGTAATTATTAAAATTAATCCATAAAAGTACTAAAAGTATGGATTTTTAAATAATATTTACATGGGAAAAGTTTTCATAACTATGATATAACACCCAGGAGCCACAAAAGGAGAGATCAAGAATTTGACTACATAAAAATCAAACATTTCTTTCTCAATGGCTAAAACAGAACAACAGTAACACCATGAAATAATCAACAGGAAAATTACAGACCAGGAAAATGTTTATAATTTATATCATAAGATGCAAATTTCTTACTATATAAAGAACTTTTAGAAACCAATACAGGAAAAATCCAAAAACCAAAGAAAATGGGCAAAAGAGATGAAGGAAGTACAGATAGTAAGGAAAGGAAAGAGAAAGAAGGGAAGAGAAGTTAGGAAAGGGAAGGAAAGGAATATGCTAGAATCAGTTTCCAAAAGAAGGGAAAGAAAAATCCATTCTTTCAGTTTGTGTCTATAAAGTACAAAATCAAGTTGAACATTGGTTTGAATAACCTAAGTATTCTGATCCATTCAATAATAGTGGTAAGGCTAATAAATATCATTGTTTGTAGCTGCTACATGCCAGGTCTCTTTTATATGATTTGCCTCATTTAATTCCCATAACAATATTGCCAAATGGATATTATTAGCCATGTTTGTAAAGATGAGGAAACTGAGGCTCTGAGAACACAAGTAACTTCCCCAAGGTCAAACAGCTAGAAGAAAATTATTAATAGGTCACGAACTCTAGACCATCCACCTTAAGCCAACTTCCTTTTACACCAACAACTGTCCAAGATCCCATGGCATTACCTACTTTCCATTAAAATAGGTCTAGAGATTCTTATTTTAACAACTGAACATAATACTAGTTGTTTAAGGTATCAATAACATTTAAGGAAAAAAGGGGGTTTATGCTTTCATTGTGACTGCAAATATTCAAGAACATCATACTACCTTTCCTAAAATATGTTAGCCTATAGGAAAAAAAATTGGGAGGTAATCAAGTAAATAATTATAATAATTTTAATTATTATATATTAACATAAAATAATAATTATAATATATAATTATAATATACTATATAATAATTATAATAATCCTAACATATATTGAGTTTTTTCAAAGTGCCAGGCATTGTGAGTGCTTTACATTCATCCTTTCACAATATTCCTATGAGGTATTATTATCAGACCCATTTTAGAGGTAAGGAAACAGAATACTATAGTAACTTAATCAAGGTCACCAGATTAGAAGTATCAAAACCAGGTTTGGAAACCAGGTTTGTCCAAACCAAGAACCTAAATTCTTATCCCTTAGGCTACACTGCCTTTTTAAATTGTTCAGAGTAAGATTCAAAACTCCCTCCACAGAGAAGGGGCCAACTTAGCCTTAAAAGGCATTGTGAGTGAAAAGCATTTGAATTTGTTTTGCTTGATTGCTTTTTTGTTTTTAATGAAAATTTGAGTTTATCTTCACATATGACACCAAACTGTCACATGTCAGAGCTTTCAATATGCAACACTGTCCATTCACAGACACACTGCATCAGTGAGCTTGCCACCCCCATGCTTCACATTAAATAATTCCAAGTTAAAGAAAATCAACCCCATGTGACCCTGAGTCATGTGGAGTCAACCTTAGCCCCTGCTGGAGCTCTAGGGATAATCTGGCTTTCAGAACCTTTCTTCAAGGGTACATGGCCTCCCTGAATAGAAATTTCACTTAGTACAATATTTTCTGGTAATACTGATATCTTAGATATATGGTGTGGCACATGAAAGGTATGTGTAAATTCTTTGGGACATTTCCCATTGAGAGGTAGAATCTAATTCTAATCCTCTCAAATCTGGGCTGGACCTCATGACTTATTTGGCCAATAATGTGACAAAAGGAACAACCTGAAACTTCTGAGACCCCATTATAAGAAGCCTTGGGGTTTGAACCCAGTCCTTTTAGAGCACCTACTCTTGCAACCCAGCTGTCATTCTTAGAGGAAGCCAGAAGTAGCTCAAGAAGCAGCACAAGTGGAGAGAAACCCGATACCCTTGCTCTGTTCCTAGCTGAAATGCAGCACCAACTTGCAAACTGTGTGAGTGAGCTGTCTTGGAAGTGAATCCTCCAGCTCCAGAGTCTATCTGCTCTAATTGAAACTGCACAAAGCATAAACAAACTGTCCCTATTAGGCTCTGCCCAAATTCCAGATCCCCGAGCAAACAAAGGATTGCTGTTTTAATTTTGGCAGTGGTTTATCAAACTGCAATAAAAATGGTCATGTGGATATTATATTTCCTTAAAATGCATTTCCTTAAAAGTCATCTTGCAATCTCTCTTCAAAACCATTTTCAATGCTCGCATTTACATTTTGAAAAAAGAGTTTGGGCCATTTATTTGCTTTCCATCTTTGCCAAACATGCATCTCGCTAAGTTGTAAACTTCCGTTTTGTTTTGTTTTGTTTGGCATAAGGACTGTATCCTTAAACTCTTAACCAGGGATGGGCATCTGGCAGGAAAAGCCAAAGACAATGAACCCAAATATCACCAAAGCAAAAACACACCCACTTGAACATTGCCAAATCTAGAGTGTAATTATTCATCTTTAAGAGGCCTACAATTTATTGCATTGTCTATGAAGAATAATGAGCTGGCTTAAGAAAGTGTGTATGTTCAGGTATTTCATTAAGTAAAACAACACATGTTTTTAAGTATACTTAATATCTGCCAATTATAAATTAATTTTATCTATTTGTTAAAGTTTCCTAGAAAAAATTTCTGTTTGGAAACACTCTCAGAAGTAGATTGAGGTTAACCTAATTACATGTGAGAAATCAACTACATTGATTTTGAAATATACTTATTTTGATCTTTTTACTAAATGTAGCTACCTTTGTCTCAGTTGGCCTGAACTAATGGAGTTTCACCAGAATTCTAAAATATACCAGTCAATAATTTCATGTGAGAAACATCTATTGCCACCATATTAGAAATAAAAACATTTGCCAGATAATTTGCAATTTAGATTAAATATTTGGAAAGAACATGAAGGAGCTCAGGAAATTTCACCCCAAAATATGACTTATTGGCATTTTGCATTAAGGCCCTTAGAGATCAAAAAGCACTGGAAGGGGCTTTCCCTCTATCTGCATAAATCAGACTGAACCAATCAAAAGATCAAAGGGGGAACTGAGTTCCCTTCCTCTCCTGTCATCTCAATATATTGCAGGAAAGAAGACCAAGAATGCAACCAGACATAGCCCAAATTATTTTAAACACAGTACCTGTCTCTCAGGTTAATTTACAAGTCAATCTGTTCCCCCATCCACTTGTCCTTTCTAATACCATTTGTCAACCCTGAACAGAATTACTGGTATTCCTCATTCCCCCTCCCCTCCAAAAAGACAGGTATAAAAATATCTGAAGTTCATTGGAATATTGGGTAATCACTCTGTGATTCTCCCAATGTGCATGGTAAATAAACCTTCATGTTACTAATCCTCTTTAATTGTGAGGTGATCTTTCAGCAAACTTTCAGGGGAAAGGGCAATTTTCACCTTAGAGAAATATTCAAAATTATTGTCTACAATCTACTGTATCCATCATAGAGCCATCTGAATCCTGCTGTCCTCAAAAGTTTTGTCACATCGAAGATTGTTTGACTACAGCAGAGGTTGAGATTTCATATTCCAGAGGGGCCTGCAGGACCTTATGTGGGACGATGGGAATGTTAAGAACATGTTTGACTGAATGACGCCCAGTGTTGCCATGAGAGAAAATAGGCCCCATCTTGACAGATTTTCTGATTTTTTTTTTAAAAAGCTGAAAATCTAAATCTAGGGTGAGGAAGAATGTCCTGATTTTTAAGTGTTGGCATCTAATTATAAAAAAATTCAAATCATGTGGATTAAAAGAAAACTGCTACTGGCCACCAATTTGCAACCTCTAAACTACAGGCAAACAAAGTGAGGGAAATAGACTAAGAGGTTGTAGAGTGCTTTTCTTGTATATATTTAGGAAAAATGGCCCAGGGAGTTTGGCTTTCCTTACTTTAGATTTACGTTTCGTATTTTTAAAAAGCAATAGATGAGTCTTCCATCTCCGCTTGCCCGAGTTGCCATATTAACACTTGATCCTGGAATGTGCCGGTTTGAGAATTAACTTCTTATAACTATAGGGATGAGGGGAAACTTGCCCTTTCCCCAAAAAGTTTACCTAAATATCAACTCACAGTTAAGGCAGATTAATAAGAGAAAAGTTTATTTACCATGTGCATGGAGAGAATCACAGAGTGATTACCCAATATCCCAATGGGATACAGATATTTTTATGCACACCTTTTATAGGGGAAATGAAGAGTATAGTTAATTCTGTTTAGGGGCAATAAAGGGGCTAGGGAGGATAAATAGATACTTGGGAGAATGAAAGAATGGGGGGAAATAGATTGATCTGTAAATTAACCTGAGAGACAGGTATTATGTTTTAAATGATTTGGGCCAGGTCTGGTTGCATTCTGCAATATACTGAGATAACAAGGAAAGGAAGGGAAGTCTGTTGTTCTTCCTGATCTTTTGATCAGTCAGTCCTGTTTATTCAGACAGAGGGAAAGCCCATTCCAATGCCTTTTTATCTGGAAGGGCCTTTAATCCAAAATATTCTTTATACCAAGGAGTCATATTTTGGGGTGAAATTTTATGAGCTCCTTCATGACTAACTACATACTCTAGATTTCCTTGACTAAACTTAATTTCAAATATTAAGCCCGAAAGTGCTCATGGAAATGTCATAGACATGGCAGTATTTATTGGCCAAACCCACCTCACAGGAAGTAGCACACAAAGTTTTTGTTAGATGATGTATTTAATGATG
Organism: Cheirogaleus medius; assembly: GCA_008086735.1. Classification (NCBI taxonomy): domain Eukaryota; kingdom Metazoa; phylum Chordata; class Mammalia; order Primates; family Cheirogaleidae; genus Cheirogaleus; species Cheirogaleus medius. The sequence goes on along the minus strand of VBSM01001118.1, from coordinate 20,623,635 downwards.
ATGGTCGGTCACCATCATTGTTCTCTAGATCTGGTCTTCAAAAGTTGCCCAAGAAAAAAGCTATGTGCAAATCTTGCTTATCTCTTAACTATGAGTTATCCATGGCTGTTCTTCCTCTGCCTTGTGCTTATTAGTCTTTTGGAGGTCAAGTGTCCTGTTGAGAAGCTGATAGATACTTTGCACTGAAAATTGAATATTTCCATAATCGCAATTTTCCACATAGAAAGTGTATGTATTCCCTACTTCCTTATGAAGTTCACCTCTGAAACATCTTTATTAATTAGGCTATATCTACACTTACAGCCCAACTAGAAAAACCAGCAAATCAATCGTTTCGGAGAAGAAAGAGTGAAGGATTCACAAACTGATCCACAAAAGAGAGAAAACCACACATAACCCGAAGCAATTCAGGCAACAAGCCTCACGTGTATTGGATATTTATTTAAAAATTGTATTAGAATTTTGCATTCTACTCTATTATACATTCATATTTATTTTACTGTAAAACTACTTTTGTATGCTTTCGTAAAACTTTGAGTAAAACTCTACTCCATCAAAAGATATCTATGTAGTAGCTTTTCATACCCCAGTACCCCTTGGGAATTCCCAGGGAAATGTGAACCCCTTAAGGAGGAATGATAGTAGAAAGACCACTAGCTTTGACATCAGATAGAAGTAGGTTTGGGTCCCAATGTTACCAAAAGTTCAGTACTTGCTCCACAGCTGAATAAAGAAGGAGGACAAGCTGTTTAAGGAAAAGGAAAAAGAAGTTTATTAATTTGCCGGCAAATGAGAAGGATGGAGGCTCTAATCTAAAAATACCATCGCCTTGCCTTTAAGTAAAAATACAGAGCTTGTAAAGATAGTTTTCAGTTTGGGGCTATTGCTGTTTAACTACAGCATCTCTGGTGAAGATAATCTCCTGACCTCTGCCTGGACAATTCCAATGAGTCATCTCCTGTGGTACAAAGAATATCCCCTTGCCCCTCTGGTTACTGGCCTTGGACAGGAATGCAGGTTTTAATTCCCAGAAAGAGTGGGGCAGGGGTTAAAGAGACAACTTGTGATATATTTTGCCCTTTTGTAGGCCTTTACTTCTGTTACATATCTATTCCCCATTGTCAATTTTACCTTTTTATATCTAAGGGAGGAGGGGTGACATGGTCATCTAGTAAGTTTCTGTTGAATTGGGGTGATGGCTTAGATAGAAGGTTCATAATTATTTATGTCATTGTAAAGCTTTGGCAGATTTATAAAAAATAAAGAATGTAATGGATTATCAGGTGAAAAAGGGCATAAGCAACAACTATAACCATGAGGATTGAAAAGGTGAAATGGAGTAGGATATCTGATAAGAGAGATTCTACCCCATTTGGTATTTAAGATGCTAATAGGACTGTGGGTCCTTACTGTTGCCTGGCACAAATGTCTTACACAGGGCTGGGTAAGAAAGAAAATGGGACCTCTGAGTATGGAGCTATTAGTCATGCTTTGTAGGTGATCTGAGAGACTGGCTTTTACAAATTTAGAAATTATATATAGGAATGATTGTACTAAACTAGGGTTAGGATGACAAACCAGCAGTGAGTCCAATCAGTAGACGAGGCGATAGCCCAGGAACTCTTTATTAAGGAGTTGTCTCTCCATCCTGTAGACAAAACAAATAACCAAAGGAGGGTTAGTAAAAATATCAACATTTTTTTTTCTTTTTTTTAAACAGATACTTTAGATCACCTAAAGTCCGGTCCATCCACTGGGGACTTGAGTCTTCTTTTCATGGGACACCTCTTTACTCTGGTATGATGGACCTGAAGTTTTACTCTTGACAATTTTAACAAGATATGAGTTGTTAGAGGCACTTCATAGGGTTTCTTCCATTTTTCTGTTTCCAACTGGGCAGGGACCTGGAAGAGGCAAATGCGTGCATAGTGCTTAGTATCTGATAATATTGTTTTATTC
>VBSM01001118.1:20588022-20621576 GCA_008086735.1 Cheirogaleus medius | reverse complement strand
CTCCTGCCTCGGCCTTCCAGAGTGCTAGGATTACAGGCGTGAGCCACCGCACCCAGCCTCCCATAAACTATTTTATAGGGGCTTAATTTAAGCCTGTTTTTAGGGGCTACTCTTATCTGGAGGAGAGCAAGTGGCAACACCCTATCTCACTTTAGATGGGTTTTTTAGATTAATTTTGTTTACTTGTTGAGTTACTTCCAATATAAAGGAGGGTCTATTATCACTCTATATGGAGGAAGGTAGCCCATACCTCAGGATCAATTCTTTTAGGTAGATTTTGGTAACTTTAGACATTCTCTCTGACTACATAGGATAAGTCCCTACCTAGCCTGAAATGGCATCTATTAATACAAGCAAGTGTTTGAAGTTTCTACTTTTTTTAGGCATCTGACTGAAATCAACTTGTCAATCATTGACAGTAGATCTCTTTTTCGTCTTTGGATTGTTTTTAAGCACATAAATAATTTGTTGTAAATAGGGTCCTTTTAAATGAGGTTCCACCAAGTCCATTAAGGCATCACATCCATAAAGTGTGCATTTATGTAGGTGTCTCCTAAAAGGCCAAACCAAGGCTGCGGGTAGGAGAATGCATCTACGAGAATTCTGTCTCCACTTACTTGTGTCATCCCAAATGTCAGCTTTAAAGGGAGTTTACTTTGATCTAAATCTAGCTGAAGTATCAGGGCCCCAAGGAACAGATTACCTTTAGCAGCCTCTTTAGTAGCTCTGCCAGTGGCCTGACTTCTTTGTGTAACATAAGTGTCTGTCTTTTTGGCAACAGGACTGTCTGTGTATGATGGCCACCCACTTGGGCTTAGTTGCGGCCTTTATCAGACCCATTATTTTAGTGGCATACTTAATATTCTTATTTTTTGTCAGTGGGAGTCTCTTTTTCTTCCAAATGGCACTATGAGTATGTACAATTATAAAAGCATGTTTAGAGTCTGTATAAACGTTTACCTTGTTTTCTTGTGGATAACTGAGGAGATCTAGTTAAAGCAATAAGTTCAGCTTTCTAGGTTGAAGTCCCAGGTGTCAGTGTCATTGTTTTCAGTCCTCGTCATTCTGTGACCACCACATATCCAGTCCTTTGTTTTCCATCGTCTATAAAGCCGCTTCCATTGGTGAAAAGATCCCAATTTGGCTCTTGCATAGGTTGATCTGACAGATTCATTCTGCTAGAATAGAAAGCTTCCAGGATCTCTAACCAGTCACGCCGTAAAGGCTCATTCTCTTTAGCTGGTAACAGGGTGGCAGGACTGAGAGTAGACATAGTCTTTAATAACAAGTCACAAGTAGTTGCTACTGCCCAGAGGTAAGGAGGCCATGCTCTCACAATATTGTCCAGGTGCTTTGACAAGTATGTCCCTGTCCTGGGGATGTCTTCCAGCATCTGTACTAAGACTCTAAGGTACATTCCTTGTTTTTCATGAACATATAATTTAAATTTTTTTTGCAAGTCAGGCAACTCCAAAGTGGGGGCAGTCATCAGACTCTGTTTTAGTTTTTCAAGGCATTTTCACAGTCCATGGTCCAGATCAGGGGCTCCACATCTGTCTCTTTAAGAGCCTCATGCAAGGACTTTGATGTTAGTCCAAAGTTTGGGATCCAGATGTGACAGAACCCTGTCATTCCTAGGAACCCACACAGTTGTCTTATTTTTGGGAAAAGAATCCCTTGGTCCTATTGCAGGTTCCACAAGCCCCTTGCTAAGCTCTCAGTAAACAGGGTAAGAGAACTTTTAAATCCTTGAGGCAACATAGTCCAGTAATGTTGTCAGGTCATCCTAGTCTCAGGATCCTGTCATTCAAATGTGACCGAATACTATTCATACTCACTTGTACAATATCATTAATGGCACATATATCCCACACCAATCTATGCTCATTGCTACGGGGAATTTAAATTCTTTTTGCAAGTCCAGGAGTCCTGTCAGCCCATACAGCCTTACTCACTTTTTGGTAGCTTCTTCTTGCAAATGCTTCAATGATGTGTAAGTCTGTTGAGGCCCAAACTTCAAAATAAACTGCTCTGCAGTAGCAGCCTCCTGTATGCTTTACCAAGCCCTGGTATTCAAAGGTGTCCAGCAGGAGCTTGGTGGCACCCTTGGAGGTGAGCTTCTGCCATTTCTGGAAAAGCTCCCGGTGCTCCTGCTGCACGCCCAGGTCCAGCGTGGCCACCAAGAATGCCCGAGTTGATGGGGGCAGAGGCGGCAGCAGAGGCCATGGCAGGTGCAGCACCAGCTCTGGCACTGGCTCCCTGGGACTCATGTCCTGAGCCCACAACAACAAGTATGGCTGCCTCGCTGCTGCCTGCTCCTCTCCCAGCTCGGCCATTTGCTGGTTGGATATATTGGACAGGTAACTTCCTGTCTTCAATTCATTGCAAGGTTATGGTAAAGATTAAATGAGATTGCATACAGTAGGTACTCAGTAAATAATTATTATCTATCGAAGTTCACCTGCAGTCATCTCTTTCTTCTCTACCACTATTAGAAGACTGATCAGCACAATGCTTGGTATATAACAGGGGCTCAGTAAATGATAGTCAGAAACCCTTGAATTCCATCATCAAATGATGACTTCTTAAGGCTCATTTTACTTGGCCTGTCAGCAGCATTAAAGCCCTTTCTTTTCTTGGCTTCCCAGATATGATGCTCCATTTTCCTCCTTTGTAACTAGCTGTTCCTTTGTGGTTTCTATTCCTGGCTCCTCCTCCTCTCTTTGACCTTTAAACATTGGAGTGACCCAAGGCTCAGGCTATGCACATCTCACCAATTTAATGGTGAGCATATGTGGTGTTTGTTTTTCCATTCTTGTGATACTTCACTTAGAAAAATGGGCTCTAGCTCCATCCAGGATAATACAAGAGGTGCTAGTTCACCATTAGTTTTTGTATGCCTAGTTCTTTAAAAGACTAAAAAAGTCCTGCTTATATGATCCACAGACTTCTTTGTAAACTTCCAAGTGCATACCTCTTAATAATTAATTTACAAGTTTCCCAACATTTGTTGGGGAACATGGCTACTATTCTCTACCATCTTTTTAAAAATTACTAAATCACTAGATTATTTTGTGTGAGCAGGTAGCTACATGCTTCTATATTGATATTCGGATATTACATATAATGTACTCTAAGTTTGGAGGCAGGGAGCATGCTTTAAGCAAGTGGAACTTTTTGAAGAAAATGAAATTAGAAATTAAATATCGTTAATTCATCCAGATGATTCCTGCTGCCTCTTATCAGGAGATGAAATATGCCCGGATTAGAGGGAAAATGACTAATTCGTCGGGGTTTATAGGCCTGTCATCAGCTACTAATAAAATTCTGCATTCTCAGATTTGAATGTCTAAGAAAAGTCAGTATGATCTGTTTTCCCACCAGCAACCCTATACATGAGATGACTTTTTAAAATTTTATTTAACACTTTTACATTGTACTACATGCTAAGAACTTTACACATACTAACTCAGTTCATCCTCAGAACAATCACATGCGGTTGATACTGTTACTATCCCCATTTTTTAGATGAATAAATTTAGTTATACAGAAGTTAAGCAGACTTGCATAAGATCAAACATCTAATTAGCAATGCAGGCAGGTCCCAGGACTTACATTTTTATCACTAGGCAAAGTGCCTTTTCCTCCAACAGTTCATTGTGAACATTTGCAAACTTAGAGAAAAATTTAAACAATTCTACAGTAAATACTCATATACCTATCACCTAGATTCTACAGACAACATTTTTGCTATATATTTATCACATGTCTACCTATCCTTCCGGGGAAGTTGCATTTTTTTGAAACCTCAACCTGCTAAAGAAAAGACCAGGGACTAAAATAGTTTGATGATCCTTAAAGTGGTATCTGCTATTACAGATTTCTTTAGTCTCCATTTCAAAATTAATATTGCAAAATTATATATGTCTCATGTCAGAAGTAAAAGCACTCCTTTCCTACTATTTGTTTACCCGTTTTGAAATATTGTCAATCATTATAATAGGTTTTCAGATTTCGTATATAAGGAACCAAGGTTTGAAGAGATCAGATAATCACCCATACAGCTGGCAATTAGTGGAACCAGGATCTTCTGACTCCTACTATCACATCACCTGTTGCTTTATTCCAGAGCCCTGTGACCCTAGTAACCTGGATACAACATAGAGGTTGTGAACAGGGCTTCCCCTTCGCACTTCCTGGACTTGAATCCCAGGTTCACACTGATAGCTCTCTGACCATAGGCAAGCAGCTTAACATCTCTGTGCCTCAGTTTTCTCATCTGGAAAATGAGAATAATCATAGTACCTACCCCATAGGGGTTTTGTGAGAAGTAAATAAGGTAATGCATGCAAAGCCTTAGAATAGTGCCAGGCACCAGAGGAAATCCTCCATAAAGGTGCACTATTATTAATATCTATGTTGGCTCTTGCAGGAATCTGCCTTATTTCTCTCCCTACCCTTTCTTTGATGAAATAGTGCCAGAATATGACAGGAGGGTTGGCCTGCAGAAGCCTTTAACACATGGTGACAGAAATACACGTGAACAAAACAGCAGCAAGTCTTCAAATGAAAACAAATTGAACATTAGAGCATAATAATACAAAGAGATAAATGTTAGGTATAAAGAATGTGTAATGATGAAATTAAGGTAAGATCCTGTTGGTGCCGTGTCCTGTTGGTGCCATGTCCGCTTCTGCTCTTGGCTTCTTAACAATTTCCATGTGCAGGGCTTCATTTCCAAAGAGTTCCATGCCCTTTGTCTGGGGACTTTCTCTGGTTTCCTGGGACCTGTTCTACCCTGTGGGCAGTAGGCCAGAAACTCTGTAAAATCAACACCCCCCTCCCCCCTGGAGTGGCCCTCAACCATTGACTGATGGGAACTGGAGGGCTCCCTTGCCCTCAGGAAAGGTAACTCTTAGGTGTGTTCTACACTGTCTTTTGCAGTCCCCAGTAGAAGTGAGCTCTAGCTGTTCACACTGGTAACTTCCTTAAGATCACACTATTCACTGGTTTCCTTTCCTTCCCTGCCTCATTCCCTCCTACCCCTACTAGTGCCTCCTGGGATCACCTTCCAAATAAATAATTTGCATTTAAATCCTTTACACAGGGTCTGCTTCTGGGGAATCCAAAATGAAGACAATGATTTTTTTTAAACATAAGCAGGTTTTAACCCCAAAGCCACATGGATGATGGGGACAGATAACGATCCCAGACATGCTGACTCTGTTCAGGAATGTCTCAAAGGACTGGCTGCAGTAGACATTTATCAAGTCCTTATTCAGTGCATGTAACTCCATCAAATGCTCCTTATAAGAATAGGCAGGAAGTGAAAAAATCAGAGCCTCTGTCCTTCCGTAGTTTAATTCAGTGTGCACACGCGCACACACACACACACACACACACAAAATGTCATTTTTGTTATTATACTTGCTCAAAGACCAGCTTTGGGAGTCAGTCTTAGTAAATTTTTTTTTAAAAAATCCATGTGATTCTAAAAGCCTTTGAAGAATAATGTGAATTTCTACCTTAGATTTCCATAGTTAGACAGCAAAGTGATTTCACATGGCACATCAGATAGCAAAACTTCCTACAAATCTCCTTTAAAAATCATTTACCTTTGTCTTCACATCTTTATGTTATACAGGATATATATTCCTTAGAATTATCTTCCTCCTAGTCTATGACCAGCCTCAACTCCACTTTCCAAACCCTGGCATAATGAATGCTTGCCTCTAGATCCAGCAAGGTTCCTTTGCTGAGCTTGCTCAAGGCAATGACATTGATGACATGGTTGGAACTTATGGGTCCTTGCAACATGACATGTTTTTCAGCCACCTACTTTGATAATTAGTCCTAAAGAAACTTGGCTCCAGATCTCCTCAAACATTAGAATAACAATGGCCAAACGGATCTGAGATCTCAGAGAACTATATTACCTGATTTTTTTTAGGTCTTAGCAACATATTTCTCAATAGGACCAGAAGTTTCTGTTCACAAAGTGTGAAAGCTCAGAGAGCTGATGCCTGGTGATTCAGCTCAGTGAAATCCAGACTAAGATTTCATAGACCTGTAATACAGAAAGAAAAAGTAAATCCTACTTTCTTATTCTGCCATGATTCAAAATATAATAACCCGTTATCTAATATCACCATCATCCCTAAATTCACCTCAAAACATAATAAGGACATAATGTCTGATTAAGGGACAGTCCCTAAGACAGATGTCTATATATGTGTGTATACGTATATCTGTGTATATATACACATACATATATATCATTTTTAAATGTTACTATAAATCAGTGAAAATTTCAGCAAATGTTTCAATAGAGCTTTAGACCAGCATTTGGGAATGGTTAGACTAACCAATAAATGGATTCAAAGATAAAAATGGGCTGTTCTCCACTGGTTTTGCATTTTGTCAAAATCAAAATCAAAGTCTTCAACAGTTACTGGCTCCTACTTCCTTTAAAACTGAATCCTTTACGCTTTGTTCCCTCACCAAAGTCTGAAATTTAGACCTGGGACACAGCTTTGGGACATTCATATTCCTTTACTGCCAATGAGGTAAGTATTATTTTTAAAAGTGATGCAACTGAGACTCAAACAGGTGCAGTCAATTGCCCAAGATCTCAGTGTGGCCAACCCAGGGCAAGACATGTCTCCGCCCATTGCCAGTTTCTAGCACCTCTACACAATACGCCCTTTCACGTCACAGAACCAAAAACAAACCTCATAGGAGCCCTGGGCATGAATGCTTTTTGCCAACCCATGCAAATGATTCGGGGCACCTGGGAAAATCCCACAATTGAGGTACAACAGGATTTTGTTTGTTAGCTTATGACAGGAGAGACTGGCCTTTCCTCTAAGGGCTGTGCTTCCCATGGGTTCATTCTTGGCAAGACAGCTGAATCAGGCACCTGCAGACCAAATACAGTACTCAGAATTAAAAGCACTCTGCATGGTGGCCTGAGAAAATGATTCAATGGCTGAAATAAATAAATCATGAACATCAGTTTTCTTTTGTTAAGTGCAATATCAATCTTTATACCCCAGTCAAATGACCCATGCCTTGCACCCATCCATGTCTTTGGACTCAGAAGCTATGATGGCTAAAAAATGCCTTGTTCTACTAAGCTGGTTGATTCAGGAGTACAGGTAAAAACGAGTTAGGACTAGTCTTGCTCTGGAAGAGGTTACTTTTTTCCTACATTATATGTACCCAATAAACAATTAATCAGCTAATTATAGCTATACCCATGGATATTATCAGATTCTTTACGAGACACAGAAATAAATTGCTGTGGAGTCATATTCTCAGTGAATTTAGTTGTTTGGAGATAATATATTTATTTTTCACAGGGGCAAAAGGTTTCTGTGGAAACTAAAATAACATGTGCTGCCGTCAGTGTATACAAAAGATTTCTGCCAGGGAGTCTGTGTACATTCAACAAAGCATTATCTTGGTGAGGACACATTCTGTCTTCAAAGGCAAGCACAAGATGAACCAGGTTATATGGGGTGACAGGCAGAGAAGCAAGGGAAATAGGTATGTGCAAACCACAAGCCAATTCCTAATAAACACACAGAGAAAGGAACAGCAACTGAATCCTTGGCACGTTTCTCTCTTTCTGGGTTGGAAAGCTTTCTGCGTCTGCATGTGGCTGAATAACAGGCCCTGTTTGGTCTAGCATCAGGGGACAGGAAGTTTTGGGTGGGACCTAGGTACAGTAGCTCAGCAACATTAAGGTGCGAGAAGAAATTGGTTCATTTTGGTGCAAAGAGAAAAATCCTTGTTTGTGATCTAAACTCAGTACCCTTAGCTCAGCCAAATGACTCCCAGAACCACATTGCATGTGACTCCAGGAGCCCCACCCTCATAATAACTCATCTGTAAGTCACTGGCTGCCGGCACCATGAAGAAACGCCACAGTGTACACCACACCGTGAAGTCAAAACACGCCTCTGTTGTTGGTTTATTCCTGTGAAGTTTAGGAGACTCTATCCTTTTAAATTTGGGGCAGAGGGCCAAAATTCTGGAATCAACTGAGCAAGTTGACTTCATTAAATTTTCTTTCACAATGGATATAGAAGAGATTTTAAAATGATCAACCACAAATTGCTGTGCATCACTGAATGTGAGGACTCCCTGAAGATCCGTTCTCCACACGGCCTTCCACGGGCACTTGTGAAACCCATGTCTGATGAGGCTACCATTTGTTTACACTCATCAGTGGCTTCCCTTGCCCCCCTAAAGATTGCAAGGGTGTAACCTTTAACCTGATTTACCAGCTCTGCATAACCCCCCCAGCCTATTCATTCATAGATTTGTTCATTCATTCATCAAAATTTATTGGACACCTGCTCCATGTCAGATGTTATTCTAGGCTTTGGGATGCTACCAGCAATGGACACAGTCGGTGGGGACCCTCCTCCAGAAACTGACATTCAGCCTTGCCTGTCCCTCACCCTCTGTGCCAGCTACTTCCACTCCCACCGCTTCTCACAGCTCCTCAGAAGAGGAAGAAGGCTCTTCCTTCTGCTGGAAATACTTTTTGTTCATGGTAAACTGCTGCTGATTCTTTGGATCTCGTTTTAAACACCATCTTCTTTGGGAAGGGCTTTCCCTTTTCCTGACCTATATCGGATCCACATCCTTTCCACTCCACAGGACACTTACTTTCTCATCATTTCCCTTTTTGTAAGTATTGTTCTGCATCTGCATTTCCATCTAGCTCAGGGGTGGGCAACATTTTCCTGTAAAGGACCAGAGAGTATTTTCAGCCAGATAGTATTTCAGCATTCAGTCTCTGCCACAACTACTCAGCTCTGCCATTGTAGCACAAATGCAGCCATAGACAATACAAGAACAAATGGACGTAGCTATGTTCTGATAAAACTTATTTTAAAAATCACGCCATGGGCCAAAGCTGGCCTGTGGGCCACAACTGGCCAACCTCTGAACAACAAAACTTCCTATGATGATGGAAATGCTCTGTATATGTCCTGTCCAGTAAGGTAGCCACCAACCACAGGTGGTTATTAAGCACTTAAATTGTGACTAGTACAATCAAGGATGCACATCTCTAAATTGATTTCATTTTAACTATTTTGGTTTAAATGTAACTAGCCCCACGTGGCTAGTGACAACTGTATTGGACAGCACAGGTCTAGACCATGCGGTCAGGGGCTGAATCCCTCTTGCTCACACAGTGTCACCTGGACCCAGCATAGCAGCTGTCATAGAGTAGGTGCTCAACACATATTTTTGAATGAATGAATAACAAGTATATAAATATGAAATTAATTATCAAACCTCTTATTTCTTTTTCACCACTACTATGGCTCTTGATTAGATGTTGTCACTGGCTACTTCTTGCTGTCCTAACCTTGAAGTGTTATATTTTTGTGTGCACATTTTTACCTTCTCACAAACCCATGAGTTCCATGAGGGTGTGAGCTACAAGGGAGACCACCTGAGTGATCTTTTCTATGCCCAACACAGGCACATGTACATGGCAGTCAGCCTCCCTACAGCGTGTTTGAAGCTCCTAGTATCCACTTGAGAATGAACAAGACTTGATGCTATGGCTACTTATTTCTGAAATATGTTCTAATCTGTCATGTCTCAAAGGCCTACCTTTATACTTCTTTCTGGTTTCAACCCTGGTGTTATGGAGTTGAGAGATTCCTGCCTTTTCCTGCTTTATAATCTTGGCCAAGTTGCTTAATACCCTTGTGTCTCTCTTATTCAGTGAAGATAATTCTAATTCTATTACAGCTATCCACCATCTATCTCTTAGGAGGATCATGCAAATAAATGAGATCACATCCATACAATCTTTTGAGCACCTTAGTGATAAGCATTGTTCTCACATGGCATATTATAATTATAATTAAACATGGTAGTAGTTATTCTCAGATATATTAAACCACTGGTTTTATTGTTTTCTCTGGCTTATCAAGATAACTTAATAAAAGTTCTGTGTTCCTCAAGTGAGCCAGCCAGTTGTAAACAAGATCAAAAGACTGTGACCATTGCAGGGCGGTAAAGGACAGCCACTTAGATGCATAGCTGAATTATGTCCAATTGACGGACAGCCCCCACCCTAGCTGCCATCCCAGGTGGGGTCCGGTTTACAAATCTTTCCGCCCTGCATTTCTTCTGCAGTTCTCATAAGGGGGCATCCCAATGAAAGCACACCTTTCTTTCACCACTACCTGAAAAAGAAAGTCTGGCTTCACCTTCCATAGAAAGCTTTCCATTACTCAATTCCAATGGGCTCTATATATCTCATCACCAAGTATGTAGCATGCAAGGTCCAGCCAGAGATCTACTCAAGGCCTATTACCTTAATCCTCCTATCCTGGAAGGTCCTCACCTCTTCTCTCAACTCCCTCAGCCATTCATTCCTTCAGCAGATGTTCACTGGACACTCTGCTAGAAACTGTTTAGAGCCCGTCCTGCAATCACGTCTTTTCTGTGAATCCTTCACCCACCACTCCAGCTGTACCCAGGTGAAGCCTGTGGCTCTCCTCATAGGCTGCCGTGGCTTGTGGGCTAACTTCTCAGGTGGGGTAGGGGAAAGCCAAATGATGGGAAATCAACGTAACCTCTCAAGAACTGAACTGGTTCACCAATAGAAAGAAAAAGTTGAAGCAGTTGATATAGAAAGAACTTGACCTCTCATAAGTTCCACGTTTGTAACTTCTCTCTCTCTCTCTCTCTCTCTCTCTTTCTCTCTCTGACTTCTGGGGTCGCAGAAGGCTAACACTTGCAGTATACTATTTTTCCATCAGGTGCCACCTAACCCCAAGACACGCTAGATAAATCAAGAATTAAGAATTAAATCTTTGACCAAGTTAATTTTCTGGCTTAAACTTTCCCACATTTAAATTTGAATTTGGTCAGTCCAGGTGGATTCTGATATAGAAGTTTCCTTGAGCAAGTAACTCAGTTCTCAGATTTCTTCCAAACCCTTTTAAGCAAGGGTTAGAAATGAAAGAATTTTTATAATATTCTTCTAGTATGTATTAAGGTAACACTAGGTGTCATAATGCATAAGCCACCAAATCTCAATGGCATAACCCAATAGAAATTTATTTCTAACTCGATATATATCAAGTATAATTGGCAGTGATAAAAAGTTGAAGGGGTGGGGCTGGTAGGAACTGTTCAACACAGTTGTTCAGAGAACCAGGCTCACAAAGCCCCTGGAATCTTTAATATGTGGCTTCCAAGATGACTTTGGCCCTCGACATTCAGTTGGCAACAGGGATAAGAAGCTTTCTGATCCAGGCGTGGAAGTGAGACACTTCACTTCTACCCACTTCACACTGGTCAAAACCCTGTCACCTGGCCACATCTGTCTGCCAGGGATGTGCAGAATGTAACCTAGCCGTGAGGAAGAAGAAAGGGAAATGGGTTTGGTAAACAGCAAGTCTCTGCCACACTGGACACTAGTGTTAAAATATTTTAAAAGATAATAAGAAATAATGAAAGCTATTATTCTTGCAAGTGATCTTTTATTTTCTGTTCTTTCACTAACGAACAGAAAATATTTATTAAGTCACTTTCACTTTTAAATGTTTAAAAAATATTATTGTAATATAATATGGTGAGTGCAACGATGGTGTTATGCAGTGAGAACATCTAGCCAGGATCATTTGTGGAAGTGAAGCCAGAACTGGGTGTTAAGGCACACAAAGGGTATCTGTACGTGGCAGGGGAATTGGAAGGAGAAGACGGTTAGGAAAAAGAGGAGAAAGTGAAGAAATTATTGAAAGGTGGCAGCATGAGAAAAGGTTAGGAAGGAATAAAAAGCAGGGTGTGAAGTGAAAGTAGTTTGATGTTCCATAAACAACAAATGGAAGGTGGGAAATCAGAGATCAGACAGGTCATTCATCGTCCTCTATGCTAAGCTACTTAGGTTTATGCTGAAAACTAACACTTCTGAAAGAGGGTTTTTGTTATGACATACATAGATTTATATGAAAGGTGAAAAATATATTTGATATATGTGCTAGGGTTCCCAAAGTTAAATGTTTTTTTCACTTCAGTATTGTTCATAGCACTTAATAAATTGATTCAATCAGCAAATAATGTATGAGGCCATGTGTAGACACTGGGGATACAGCGATGAACAAGAAAGATGTCTCCCCTGGCTCTTACAACCTAGCTTTTGAACACTGAAAATCCCCCGGAGAGGAGAGAGGTACATAGTTTTTCCAAAACCCTTCTTGTTACTGGCCATCTCTAGGGAGCACTTTGAAAATGCTGTTATAAACGATGATTGCAACTGTGAGTTCAGGTGTCTTTTTTAGAGAATGTCTTTTTTTTGTTTGTTTGAGTAAATACCCAGCAGTGGGATTGCTGGATCAAATGGTAGTTCTACTTGTAGTTCTTTGAGGTATCTCCATACTACTTTCCATAGTGGTTGTACTAGTTTGCAGTCCCACCAGCAGTATATGAGTGTTCCTGTCTCTCCACATCCATGTCAACATTTGTTGTTTTGGGACTTTGTAATAAGCCATTCTCCCTGGCATTAAGTGATATTTCATTGTAGTTTTGATTTGCATTTCCCTGATAATTTGAGATGTTGAGCATTTTTGCAAAGATATGGAAACAACCCAAGTGCCCATCAATACATGAGTGGATTAATAAAATATATGGTATATGTATACCATGGAGTTATACTTAGCCATAAAAAAATGGTAAACTAATACCTCTTGTATTAACCTGAATGGAGCTGGAGACCATTCTTCAAAGTGAATTATCACAAGAATGGAAAAACAAACACCATGTGTATTCACCATTAAATTGGAAAGAACCGGACAACACCTATGTGCATATATGGAAATAACATTCATCGGAAATCAAGCAGGTGGGAGGGGGGGGTATGGGTAAAATCACACCTAATGGGCACAACGCACACTATCTGGGGATAGGCACAATACAGAAACAATTTATGTAACCAAATCATTTGTACACCTGTAATATTCTGAAATAAATTTTAAAAAAATGATTATTGGATGTTAGAGCTAGATAGAGTTGTCTAGAAACCACAGAATTGAGAAGTCAGGATGGAGTAAAGAGACCACCCAGGAGTGATTGCAGTGGTCTGGGAAAAAGGTGATGAATATCTCCCCTCATGCTCTCAAGTCTGTCTTATGTTGGGGATCTTTCTCTCTGTCTATCTCTACTGCCTTTATCCTTCTCTCTCTCAACCATCAGGCCTTTGGTCAATTGTCCCCTTGTTCATGAAACCTCCCCTGCCTCTTTCAGCCAGTGTTAGATTCATCTTCCTCCCACTTCCCACAGTACCCTGACCATCTCTCTACCATACGATTTATCAACTTGCCGTCTGTGTGTGGGCTCGCCCTGTCTCCTGGCAGAGCAATTGGTAACACACACACTCAGTGAAGGTTGGTTTAGTGTCAAAGCCAGAAGAAAACAACAATAACAAAACCTTCCAGATAGACTTTGTGCTGGAGTTTTGATGCTGTATAAAAAGTAAATTTTGTCTAAGTTGTCTTACATATTGGTATATGTCAGTGGTTTAAACGACTTGAGTTGACTGAGCAACTCAATTTCTTCTACTCTGGCTATGCTACAGGGGCCCACTAAATAGAAGCTTTCCACTTGGATTTTATCATGCAGAACATATCCTTATTCCAGAGTCTGCCAATAAACTGCCAACAAGTTAGTGATTAATTATATCAGGAGTCTTCAAAATAAGAAATAAAATGATCAGGAAGGTGCCACATCCAAATAGATTTATCAAACATGACTATACATACTTAGAATCAGATGACACACTCTAAGCAGAAACAACTCTCCAGTTTGTGAAGAAATTATCTAGGATAAGATATGAGTTTTATAGAGCATTTCTAAACACATCTGTAAAATATATGGCACAAGGTTGTTGTAAAAATACTCATTTCTTAAAATCCCTAGACACCTTAGGGGAATTAAGTTGTCCTAATTAAGTAATGTATATAATTTAAGTTTCAGTATATGCCCTTCCAAGTAAGGTAGAACTGTGTACTCTCAACACTTTGTATCATTCCACTGTTACGATCTTTTGTGCTGCATCACTTATATAACATCAGCCATATCTAATTGGCATTCCAAAGTATTTTAGAAGAGACATAAATGGCAGCTTTAGAATCAATCAGACATTTAAATGTTTTAGACTAAAACTAAAAGTAGAGTTTTTTAGTAAGACTAAAAGTAGAGTTTTCTACTGTGGAAAGAACTACTTTGATTTTACTACCATTAGGGGTGATAATAAAAAAATACACCAGCAGTGGGTAACTTATACAGTTGATCTTTGAACAACACAGGTTTGAACTATGCAGGTCTACTTACATGCTGATTTTTTTCAACAAAAGTTACACCCAGTGTGCCTGCCTCTCCAGCCTCCTCTTCCACCTCTTCTTCCTCTACCACCCCTGAATCAGCAAGACGAACCCCTTTTCTTCCCCCCTCCTCTTCAGCCTACTCAGTGTGAAGACAACAAGGATGAAGACGTTTATCATAATCCACTTCCGCTTAATGAATAGTAAATATATTTTATTTTCTTATGATTTTCTTAATAACATTTTCTTTTCTCTAACTTACTTTATTGTAAAAATACCATATATAATACATATACCATACAAAACGTGTGGCAATTAAGTGTTTATGTTATCAGTAAAGCTTCCAGTCACAGTAGGATATTAGTAGTTAAGTTTTAGGGGAGTCAAGAGTTATACATGTATTTTTGACTGCACAGGGGGTTGGCATCCCTAACTCCCATGTTTTTCTTTTCTTTTCTTTAATGTAGAATTTTTTTTAGTATTAAATTGAATTGCCATGCCTCTTCTAAGTAGAAAAGATTTGTTTTCTCCCATGACTTTGTACTAATTTGGTTCCATAAAGGGTACTTTCCTACTAGCGTGCAAATGTAACTTGAGTTAATATAAATGGAAATTATTTACACACCCTAGCTGTACAAAAGACCAAAGTTGAAGTTATTGGTAATGTTTAATGTGTAAGTTATTTTTTTATTTCAGAATGTTACAGGGGTACAAACATTTTGGTTACATAAATTTCTCTTGTACTGTTTGAGTCAAAGTATGCCCATCCCCTAGATAGTGCACATTGTATCCATTAGGTGTGAATTTACCTGTCTCCTCCTCTCACCTCCCACCTGCTTAATTTCCAATGAATGTTATTTCCATATATGTACATAAATGTTGATTGATTCATTCCAATTTAATGGTGAGTACATATGGTATTTTTCCATTCTTGTGAGGGTCACCTATACTTACCAATCAGAACAGGAAACTCATTAACCAATCAGAATGGATTTGGGGCACAAGCAGCGGGGATGAGTATATATCTGTGTAGTAGATGGCCATCATCCTGCCCTCTCCACTGAGGCCCATGAGTCAGCCTCATATTTAGTCTGTAATTTTTGTCACTCCCTAGACTAGGGATGGAAACTGATTAATGAGATCCTTTCAGCTGTAAGTAATGGATGACTCAAATATTGGTAGATGAAAAATGAGGTTTTTGTTATTCTCACATAATAGGAAGTCTAGCATTGGGTGGGTTCCTGGCTTTGTTGATTCAATGACTCAACAATGTCATCAAGAACCATCTCTTCATTCTATCATCTTTTGTGCATAACCAAATGTCTTCCCCTTATGGCTACAAGATGGTTGACACTATTCCAGAAATTCCAAGCACACACAACAATGTCTGGAAAAAAATAGAGATTTTTTTTTCCCCATCTATTTTTCTCAGAAGCCACTCAGTGGACTTTTCCTCAGTTCCCATTGACCAAGACTGGTCCTCATACTCATGTGTAAACCAGTCACTGGCAAGACTACTATGGCCATCTTGGACTAATCATTCTTTAACCCCTGAGGCTAGGGAAAGGTCACCTTCAAATGAACACCAAGGTTCTTCTTACAATACAAAGCGTAGGGTACAGCCATAAAGTAGGCAACCAATGGGGTCTTTATCACATAACAAACCCCACCAGATGATCTATTTGAAAGAAGAATTTGTGGTCCTGTACAGAGACACTTGCACTCATATCTCAGTGTTTAAATTCATGAAACCCAAAATTGCACCCCACTCCTATGTTTTATTTCTTCTGCAGTAATGGCAACTGGACCACAGGGCTTGTTCAGGTTTCTGAGGGGAGAAGTGCTTCTACATGATGATGAATGAAGTGTGAATCTCTTACTATCTCTTAAAGCCTATCACCTACAACAGAACACTCACTTTAGGTTATCAAGGATAAAATGAGTCTTGGAGATGCAGAAGGTCTTTATCCTTGAAAGCATCTTTATATTTTAACTATATAGATAGATGAATTAATCAGGGTAAGTTATGATAACTGCTACAACAGAAAAGACATACATCTCACCTGCTAAAGACAATGAGCCATATTGGTCATACATGCATTGAACACACCACTTCTCCACCTGGTAGCTTTACCCTCCGGATCCAGGGGCCTGCAAGATTCCGTGGGAGAGGAAGAGAGAGATGGATGAGGCACACTGGCTCCTGACTGCCTCAGCCCAAAAGTGAGACATGTCATTTCCACTCACAGCCCACTAGCCAGAATGAGTCACATGGCCCACCATATTTGCAAGGAAGGCTGGAAAAGGGAGAGAACATAATGAGTATATGTTGATTACTAACTGTATTCTACCACATGGTGTTTAAAAATCATTTTCACCAACATATTTAAGATACCAGTCTATAGTTTTCTTTTCCTGTGATGTCTTTGTATAATTTCATACCATAGTAATACAACCCTCATATAGTGAATTTAGAAATGTTTCCTCCTCTTTAAGATTTTAGAAGAATTTGTCAAGAATTGGAATTAATTATTCTTCAAATGTTTGGTAGAATTCACCAGTGAAGACATCTGGTCTTGGGCTTTCTCTGTGGGAAGTTTTAAATCATTAATTCAATATCTTTATTTGTTATGGGCCTATTCAGATTTTCCACTTCTTATTGAGTCAGTTTTTGTATTTCGTGTCTTTCTTAGAATGTCTCATTTCTAATATGTTGACATATAGTTATTCATATATTACTTTATAATTAATATTGTTTCTATAAGGTCAGTAGTAATATTCCTCTTTCATTTCTGATTTTAGTATTATAATTTGTCCTCTCTCTTTTTGCTTGGTACACCCAGGTAAAAATTTGTCCATTTTATTGATTTACGTGAAGAGCCAACTTTTTTCTATTATCCGGTTCATTAATGTCCACTTTAATGTTTATTATTTCATTCTATCTGCTTGCTTAACTTTATTATTCTTTTCCAGTATCTTAAGATAAAGTGGCAGGTTGTTGATTTAGATCTTTCTTTAGTAATACAGGCATTAGAGCTTTAAGTTTCCCATTAAGCACTGCTGTAGCTATGTCCAATAAGTTTGGGTATATGTGTTTTCATTTTTATGTATCTCAATGTGTTTTCTAATTTCCTTTGATTTCTTCTTTGACTCAATTAATATTTAGGAGTATGTTATTTAATTTCAACATATTTGTAAATTTTCTAATTTTTTTCTGTTATTGATATTTAATTTCATTGTGGTTGGACAGAACTGTTCACTTTGTGTAATTCCAAGCCTTTTAAATTTACTGAGGCTTGTTGTGTGACTAGCTGTTCCATGTATACTTTAGAAAATGTGTGTTTTGCTGTTTGGGGAGCAGTGTTGTATACATGTCTGTTAAGTCTAGTTGGCTTACAATACTGTTCTAGTCCTCTGTTCCCTTGTTGCTCTTCTGCCCCATTGTTTTATCCATTATTGGAGGTAGAATATTATTGGTCTATAGCCATACCACCTGAACATGCCCAATCTTATCTAAAAGTAGGATATTGAAGTCTCTAATATTGTGGAATTGTCTACTTCTCTCTTCATTTCTATTAGTTTTTGCTTCATACAATTTGGGAATTTGATGGTAGGGGCATATATGTTTATTATTGTTGCATCTTCCTAATGGATTGACCACTTTATTATTACAAAATGTTCATCTTTATCTTTAGTAAAAGTTTTGTTTTAAAGTCTATTTTGTCTTATACTAATATAGCCATTCCAGCTTTCTTATGGTTACTATTTTCATGATAGCTCTTTTTCCATTCTTTTAACTTATTTGAATCTCTGAATCTAAATTTTGTCTAATGTAGACAGCTTGTAGTTGAATTCGATTTTGTTTCCAGTTTGATAATCTGCCACTTGATTGGATTTTTTCATCCATTCACATTTACTGTTATAATTGAGATAGTTGAATTTCCTTTTTGCTTTCTGTATGTCTCATGTCCTTTGGATTCTCTATTCCCACATTAATGCTTTCTTTTGTATTCAGTGAACATTTTCTAGTGTGATATTTTAATTATTTTTATGACTTTTTCACATACTTTTTGAGTTTTCTTAGTGGTTGCTCCAGGGCTTTTTATATATATGTTAACTTACCAAAATCAACTTCACATTTATACAAACTTAAATGCAGTGAGTTATATAAATGTTACTTCTATATAGTCTTCTACCCTTTTGTGCTATTATTGTCATAATATTACATCTATATATTATACAAAATAAACAATTAGTTGTCATTGCTATGTCATATGTCTTTTTCAAGAGGCTGAAAGAAGAAAGAATACCAACTATATGTATGTGTGTATGTATACATATTAAGAGTTTGTTATATCAGTTTTCTTATTTACCTTATTATATACCATTTCTGATTTTTTATTAGTTCCTATAGATTCTCATTACCAGCGTGTATCATTTCCTTAATCCAATATAGCTTTGCTCACATCCAATTCCTTTGTGTTGTATTATCTGATATATTATATGTCTATATATAGGCTCAACAATGAAATTATACATATTGCTTTATGGAATTTCTTTTTAAAGTATTTAATAGAAGAAAAGAGAAGAAATATGTATTTATATTTTTATAATTTCACAATTACCTTTACCTATACTCTGGGGTTTTTTGGCTTTTGTTGTTGTTGTTGTTGTTGTTGTTTTGGTGGATTTGAATTACTGTCTGAGGTCACTTGCTTTTAGCCTAAAGAACTTCCTTTAGTGTTTCTTGTACGGTGGATTTGCTATTAACAAATTCTCTCAGTTTTTGTTTATCTTCAAATGTTTTTATTTTGACTTCATTTTTGAAGGATAGTTTTGCCAACAGAAGATTGTCGGTTGCCTTTTTTTCTTTAATCTTTCTACATTTTGAACATGTACTCCCACTGCCTTTTGGCCTCCATTGTTTCTGTTCAGAAGAAAGCTGTTAATCTTATTGGGGTTCATTTGTATGTAGTGGATTGTTTTTCTCTTGCTGCTTTTAAGATTTTCTGTTTATCATTGCCTCTCAACATTTTTACTATGATATGCCTGGTAGTAGATCTGTTTACCTTTATCCTAATTGGATATCATTAAGCTTCCAGAAATATGATTTATGGTTTTTTTTTATCAAATTTGGGGAATATTTAGCCAATATTTCTTGAAATATTCTTTCTGTTCCTTTTTCTCTAACATCTCCTTCTAGCACTGCTATTATGTGTAAGTTGTTATACTTGATGGTGTCCCACATTTTTCAGAGGCCTTGTTCATTTTTCTTTTCATTTCCCTCCCCCTGGATTCTTTGTTTTTTTTGGATTTTATAAACTCCATTTATTTATCTATGCTAAAGTTTTCTGATATTTTTTTCTTCTAGCTTAAATCTACTGTTGAGCTCTTCCAGTACGTTTTTTGTTTCTGTTATTATACTTTTCAATTTCAGAATTTTCATTTAGTTCTTTTTAATAATTCCTATCTTTTAATTAATATTTTCTATGTGATGAGACATTGTCATCATACCTTCTTTTACTTCTTTCAACATGGTTTCCTTTAGTTCTTTGAACACATTCATAATGGCTGCCTTGATGTCTTTACTAAGTCCATGATCCAGGTCCCTCTCACAGGCAGTCTCTATTGCCTGCTTTATTCTCCCTTTGTAGGGGTCACATTTTCCTGTTTCTTTGTATGTCTCTTATTTTTTATTTAAAACTAAACATTTTAAATAATATTGTAACAACTCTGGTTACTAATCACCCTCCCCAGAGGATTATTATCATTGTATTTGCTTATTTTTTAGTGATTTGGATGAGCTATTTTCATAAAGTCTATTTACTTCGCAGTGTGAAACTTGTAATGTTGCTCATTAGAGGGTGTATCCTTCAGCCTGTGCATTGAAATGACTGGTTTTAGAGAGGCTCTCTATTACTGTCTCTTTCCCTAATCTCTCTGTAAAGCTATCTGCCTTGATTTGGTATCATTCCCAACTATTAGTCTTCACTGATTGTTCTATTGGTTTTGACAATGCCTGGGGCATAAATTGTTTCACATTCTGATCCAATTAAACTAATGATCCTTGGCATGGATAGTTTTTGAGGCCAGTCTTTGAGGTTTGTTCTGACCCCAAGATGACTCTTTTCACCGATTTCCCTGGTTCACTCTGCCTAACTGTCTACAGTTTAGCTTGTTGTTTTTGTGGATCTGCTAGTCTCCTCTAAATTGTTTGCCACCAAAATCTCCATTGTTTTCAAGAGTACCATCTAACCTTGAACTCCCATGTCCTCTGTCCCAAATAAAATCAGTTCTTTAAGGGAATGCCTTGGAACTCTCTGTTCTTACTGTCTACCTCTTCCCCTAGGCAAAGCCATTGAGCCATTGCTGCATAGTTGGCAGCAGGACAGTGGCCTGCCTCTCTAGATGTGACATTCTTACTTTATGATCAGGGCTCTGGGTGGGGCAGTAGACTCTGGTCTTCTTGGCTTTCCTCTCCCACCATGGAACCTCTATCCCGCTAGTGAGTTGGGGTAAAGATAATTGGGGCCTCACTATTTCCAGAATGCCATGCCTAGTATAGAGTCTTTACCCTAAGTAAGAGTGGGTGTTCATTGGAGGAAGTGAATCCCCAACCTCTCAGTCACACTTGCATGGAATTTAGCCTCTGCAAAACAGAGCTGGGGGGCAATGAGAAATTCTGGCAGCTTGCCCCCCTAAAGAAAATATTATATCCCTGGCCTGGAGCAGGGGAGAGGGAGCCTCATCTTCTTGGCCATACCTGCTCAGAGTAGAACTTTATACATGCTGAGCTAGTGAGTGGAGGGGTGGAATGAAAGAGTAGGTTATGGCTCAATGCCACAGACTCTCACTGTTCTTTTTTGATATTCAGTAGATTTGCTTGAATAAATGTTTCTTCATTTGCTATATGCCCTTAAGGCAATATTGAAATACTTTAACAAGTTATATTTATATAATTTTTCCCAGTTATGATTTTTTTACTATGAAGAGGGCTTATGGAGCTCTTTATGCCTTTCTCAGCTCCTATATACACTCAATATTTTTTTATTGCAAAAAAGTATCTCCTCTCACTATTAGTAACCAAGGCTGCCACCTTCCCTGTCCCATTCTCTACCACAATTCCCTAATAAGAAGTCACAGCTCCCTGCCCCATAGCCTCCACGGTCCCTCTCTCCTTAAATCCCTACAGTCTGATAAAACTACAGGAACAACAGGCTGATAAAATCACTTGCTCAAGTTTTCTTATGAGAGTCCCCATATACAATAGTCCTGTTGAACTTCAGTATCTCAATCTCCCACCACTCTTCCCCCTTGAGCCGCCCACCTCTTCCTCCCCTTTCCCATTTGCTTTCACCCCGTGTGACCAAGGCTACCTGTCTGTCTCTCTCTCTCTCTCTCTCTCTCTCTCTCCATATATATATATATATATTTTTTATTTCTCTTCTTTCTCAAATAGTTCTCTAAAAGCAGCAGCATCCAACCTAACAGTTTGGTCTTTCTATTGAGAAGAATTAATTAAAATCCTAACATTTAATGAGGTTCTGTGTTGTGGCAGGTACTGTGCATATGGTATCTCATTTAATTTTCAAAAAGGACTTACTAGCCCCATGTCTCAATGTTGGAGACATTTGAGGCCCAGAGAAGTTAAGTGACTTGTACAAGGTCACACAGTCAACAAACAAAAGTGCCTGGATTTGAACCGAGGCAGTCTGACTCCTAAGCAAGTCCTCTCCACTGTTACGCTGTACTTCTTGTCAAGGCCAGGTCCAACTGAACCTCCTTCAGGAAGCTACTCCTGATCATTTAATGTGATATGGTTCCTCCATTTGTGGCATCCTTCTGATATTCACATTTTGCTCTATGTTGTGGTCATTTGTGCCCACCAACACACACACACACACACACACACACACACACCACCTTATTGCACTATCAATTCTGGGAGAAAGAGACTGTATTAATTTCACATAGCCCAGGACAGTGCAAAGCAGGCAGATAGTAAAAGAACTGCCAAATTCAATAGGAGAGTAATGATCTGGAAAGGTGGGTCCTCCTAGCACGATCCAGCATCCTGTTTATTTCCAGATATGACAGGAGTACAGGAAGTGAAGTAAACAAACCCCAGAGTGTCATAGGGTACCAAATGACTAGGCACACTGGACGAGGTGGCTCAGGGTCTATTTATTTTCAAGGCTGTAAAAGAAAAGGCAGAACAAGCCAAAGGACATTACAGACCACAGTGCTGTGTCTGCAGCAATAGGAAGTGCTTAATACATGCAAAGCTATTAAGCAAGATTTTATGCTTCATTTACTTTGATGGGACAAAACCTCCTATTTCAAAGTAACTATCCAACACCAGATTGAGAAATCCTCCCTGACAGGTGCGACTGACTTCAATTTTAAGTAAAGAAATATAGTAAGTGAGTTACTATCCATCTGTTAAGGAAGACCTGTGCATTTCCAGATGATTTTTTTCTCCATGGAGATATCTCATTTTCCCTCTGCCAAATAAATTTAATTAAATGACATTATATTAAATTAAAAATTTATCAGTTTATATGAAAGAGACAAAAATAGACATGGGTTTGGGCTGATGGACATTGTTGAAAATTTCTCCTTTGTGTTATAACTTTCTTCCAGAACAAATCACAGGGGCAAATAAATAGTTACATAGGCCCAGCCTGTGCAACCAACTGAGGATTTTGTTTGCATCTAGGTAGACCATCTGGTGTATCCACCACAGGCTTGCCTCAGAGCCAATTCAAGCAGAAACTGCCCATGGATTTTAAGAGAAACGGTCTCTTGATTTGGCCACATGTGGGCTCAAAAATGGATATGGGGCCAGGAGAGGAGAACAGGAAAACCTGCTGATTATTATGGGCGGGACATGAATGTCCTTGAGGTTTCACCCTTTACATACACCCATACAACTTAGCCATCCTCTAAGTCAGCAAAGGGGTTTTCCTGTGAGCAGGTTAAATCAAAGTTCTGTGGTCACCCACACTGGATTCTTTTTACTCACTTCTTCCATGATACCAAAGAAGCACTGTGTCCCAAAATTCTGTCTCAAGTCTACTGTTCTTCCTTCTTTATGATTTGTCCCTCACCTTCAGCCACAACTTAAACCACGGTTCATGGTAGTTAGCTCCTGGATTCTCTACTCTCCTCAGGGCCTTCTCTGTTCCTGCATCCTTAACTGTTGAGAACAATCCCATTTCTGCCAGCGATCACCACTCCAATGTGGCATGTCCCCTACAGACTCACTGCCTTCCCTCCAATAAGCAGCCTTCCTTCTACTTCCCTCTTTCTTCTTATCAACAATACCATACGGCTCCTTGCAGATACTTTTCATTTTCCTCTTCCTTGTTCTCATATCTAAACAGTCATAAAGTTTCATCATGTCCTTTTTCATGAGGATGTCAGTCCCTTTTGCTAGAGTCTGGACAAATCCAGCAAGGAAGCCAATGTCGTGTCCCCGGGATGTGGAAGGATGCAGGAGGTAGATCTTAACTGGGTCAGGAGGTCACCTGGAATGCTGGAGACCAATGTAGTCCACATGTCAAGTGCCGAGCAGAGCAGAGAAGGGGAGCCAAAACTTGGCATTAGAATAGGAAGATCAGGCATCTGTCAGACCTACATGACTGGCGTAAGGACATAGTTAGAGGGAGGAGCAGGAGCAGGGTCTGTCTTGTTCATCTTTGAATTCCCAGAGCCTAGCACATTGTGTGCTCATGGTATGCACCCAATAAATGCCCTATGTACAAGGCAAAATTATGACCTCTCATTTACCCTTTACCTCGTATGCAGCAATGCTCTCTCATTTTTGTTATTTAGCTATTAGGTGGTGTTTGGGAAAGACACATTAGACAGGAACAGCATCCATCAATGTTGCTTTTGGGTTATTTCTCCATTGTATCAGGTTAGTTAGAGGTAATCTGACACAATGGATAAATACGAAGGCAGGGAATTTAAATATTAATAATATTTTGTGTTGTTTTGATTAAGAATTCAAATGTTAGATGTCATTATAAAAAGGCTTTTCAAAATTGTTTTAAAAACAAATAATGTAGAGATCAAAAATACCATCTACCAGGTTGATTTTTTTTTCCCCCATCTATTTTGTGGGTTGGGATAAAATTTCTAGTGAGTAAATCACACAGAGATTCTCAAACTGCTGCATCTCAACAATGTAGAGGAAATGACATACTCTGGAAAACTGTGCTGATTGAGGTGATGGCAAAGGCTATGAGAATGGCAAAAATGGTATTTCTAATTAACATGATATATCATTCTAAATATATATAATAGGCTAAATTAATATGTTAAGTATTAGCAGACATTTGATAACTTCTTGTAAATCACTGAAAGTTATATATTCCATGTGGTCAAATGCTTTTTATGGATCATCTCATTAAGAAATGGAGAATCTGCAAATTGACTTATATTTAATAAATAAAATAATGAATGAATGTATAAATATTTATTGACTAAACCTTAAATATTAGCATTAGAAATAATTTTATTTAATAACCCATTGAGTAAACATTGATTGAGCTACTATGTGAATATCAATTAAACAGTAACCAAATGGTTTTGTGCTAAAGATCTACTTTCCACAGGAAAGTAAAACTTTTTAAACTTTCTGATGTAAAAAATTTCAAGCATACGGAAAAAATAACATAATCGATATCCATATAGCCTCTATCTAGATTCAACAGTTGTTAGCATTTTCCCAAAGTTGCTTTGTAGAGATATGTGCAATTTTGACAATGTTATACATATATGCAATTTGAAAGAATATATATATATGCAATTTGAAAGAAAATTACAGCTGTCATAACACCTCACCCCTTAATACTTCAGCATGCATTAACGAAGATTGAAACATTCTCTTACATAACTATAATGTTACTATCATTCTTAACAAAAATAATCCCTTACCTAATAAGGTTATTTATAGTCCACACTTGGATTCCCACAGTTGTTCAAAATATGTCTTTCACCTTGTTTCTCTTAAGATCTCTCTACACCTTTTCTTTTATGAGAAATGGGACTTTTTGAAAAGGTCAAGCCAGTTGTCATATAGAAAATCCTACATTCTGGATTATCTAGTTGTTTTCTCATAAATCTCTTACCATGTTCCTCTATACCAATATTTTTTTTTTTTGCAAAATGGAAGTTATATATAATAGCTTGACTAAGTTCAGGTTAAATGTTTCATAGGAGTTGCTGTGTATTGAAATTTTAGTAAGAGTGTAGAGTGGCTGGTTGTTCCAACGTTGTTGATGTAATTTGATCACTTGGTTAGGGTAATGACCCCAAGTTTTTGATTAGTAAGTAAGCGATGAGGTCACACTTTAGCATCTTGCAAACACTCTATTCCTCATTAACTTTTCACCTAATGGTTTGAAAATTTGTTGAAAATTTTTGTTGAAATCTGTGGAAAATTTTTGCTTGAATCAATTATTTCATTATGGGCTGTAAAATAAAATTTACATTTCTAATTACCCTCTCCAATGATCAATTTCCAATTTTTTCCAAGCAACTTTTACAATCTTAAATATATTCTTTAAGATTTCAAAGGCTGAAAGTCCAAAACTTTAAGTATCATAGTATATTTGTAATGGGAGAGTGCTAACCTTGGATTTTCTTTTGTGTTTTCAGCAAAATGGGAAGACACATATATATGAAAAGCACATTGTTGAATCCTTCGAGGAAGCTCCTCTTCATGTTATGGTATTCACTTATATGGGATATGGAATTGGAACCCTGTTTGGCTATCTCAGAGACTTTATGAGAAACTGGGGAATAGAAAAATGCAATGCAGCCATAGAACGAGAAGAACAAAAAGTACGTATGTGCACCTTCCTGGATCTTTGCCAATGCCCATCCCTCTTTAAAGCGTTCTCAGAAGTAATGATGTAGGTACTGACATTAGAAAGAATGAGGTGCTCAGGAATAATTTAGGGTAAATTCTATTTACCTCCACTCCCTAAACCCCATTCTCTGTGTGTTCATGGACCGTATTCTACAAATATTTATCGAGCAACCACTATTTGCCAGATTCCTAATTAAGGGTTTTCCCACACACATAATATTTAATTTTTATAACTACCCCATTGGATATATATTAAAACACCATTTTGAAAAGGAAAACATCAAAATATAAGAGCAAAGATACCTAGGCAGGACTGTACACACCTGGCCTTCTAGTTATAAGTTGAGTAGTATTTATACTCTATCCCAAAATAGAAAAGTGCATCTGAGTGAACTGGGACATTTTATTTCATCTAGGTCAGGGTTTCTCAACTTTGACATTACTGATAATTTGGACGGGATAATTGTTTGGCGTAGGAAGCTGTCCTATACATTGTAGGAATTTTAACATCGCCCCTGGCCTCTACACATTAGGCCAGTCATTAGCACCTACACACACACACACACACTTGTGACAACCAAAAATGCCCGCAGACATTGTCAAATGTCTCCTGGGGTGCAAAATCACCCATGGTTTAGAACCACTCATCTAGGTACTTTTGACAGTTAACCTACAAAAGCCTACATCATCTCTTTTTTTGCACAGAGCTGGAGGACAACCTGGAAAATATTTAGAGATCTGCAAAGATCTTGCATTGTATTAACAAATTTTCCAAGTTGTTTCAAAGGATTTATGATGTGATGAATCTCTTTTTTCCAAAAATTACTTTGGAATACTATGAATATGGATATGAGTCATTCCATATGATGGAGCCTTGATCATATGTAAACAAAGAACATAGGTGAGACACAAACTTCAATGTAATGAGACAACTTCAAACCCTATAACTTAGCAACTAGTACCCATTGCAAGATAAACACTTATTACAGTGACACACCTATGAACAAATTGTGCAGAATACTTATTTTGGAATTGCTTTAAGTCAAGAATATCACCTTCAGAAAAAAATCAAACCCAGCTTTATTATGATAAAACTTTAGCAAGTATTTGAGCATATTCTCTATACCAAGTAATGGGTACTAATATTTATAGAAGAAAAGACAGGTCCTGCCATCAGAGATTTTGCAGTCTGGTGTACAAACAGACTTATGAGCAAATCATATCCTAAACATTGATGATGGGGAGGAGGGTGATGTGGGTCACAGGAATCTGTGTCCTGTGACTCCCTCAGGGAGTCAAGGAGCCATGATGCTGGGGCTCAAATGGTGAGCAGGAGTTTGCCAAGTAAGCAAGAGTGCAAAAGAGCACATTCTCAAAAGAGGACACTGCTTGTGCCAAGGCATATGTTAATTCATTAATCAAGTGAAATTCTTTTTAAGCATATAAGTTGTGCCAGGCACTGTGCTATGATCTGGGGATACAAGATTAGCCAATGTGAACACAGTTTCCACCCCCAAAGAGCTAACCATAAAAAAATCAATAGAATTTGATAAGGTACATTAGAGGTAAGTAGATGGCACTAGGAAAGCAAATAGAAATGTCTAATGTGGACTTGGTGTTCAATTAAAGCTTCTGGATAAAAGAGAATTAAAACTAAAGTCTGAAAGTTGAAGAGTAAGTAGTAAGGCAAAGGTTGAGTCAAGATCAGAGGAAGAAGTCTTTAGGAAGAGGGAACTTGGTACAAGATGATCTAGAAGTAAGAGAAAGCATTGTGCATTCAAGGAACCAAGGAATTCCAATGACCAGAGTGTCATGAATGAGAGTAGGAGTATGTGGGGAGAAAAACTGCTTGATTGTAATGGGTTTTTATAAGCCACAGATATTTATTATAAGAACAATGGGAAAGCATTGAAGAATTTCAGGCAAAGGAATGCAGATTTGTAGATTAGAAAGATTATTCTCTCTGTCCTATGAGAAATGGATTGCAGAAAGACAACATAGAGACCAAAAAACAAATTAAGAGGCTTATGCAGATACACAGGTTAAAAAGTATATATCTAGATGAGATAGCCTGGCTGGGACCAGAGTAGCAATAATAGGGGTGGTGATAAGAGATAAGGCCAAGAGATGTTTAAGAGGTGGAGTTAGAGATGGAATTAGGGAGATGGACAAATCAAAGACCACGCCTGGCTTTGTGACTTGGGTGGCTGGGTAGTAGAAGGTGGTGTCATTCATTGGATTGAGGAATCAAAGAGAAAGATCCAGTTGGAAGGAGAAAGTGGTCAATTCATTGTTTGGCAAATTGAGTTTGAAGAACTGCCAGCTAAACCTAGAGGTCTGGACTTTTGGAGAAAAGTCTTAGAGGGATATTGTGGCATCTTCGCTATATCTTCAGCACATCAATGTGAATCAAAGCTGTAGAATAGACAAGATCTCCCAGGGGAAAAATAAACAGAAGGGGGGAGGAGGAAAAGAGAATGAAGAACAACAAAGAATTTAATAGATGGCAGAGATGGAATCCCAATTCAAGACTAGAAGCGGAGTGACAAGAAAGAAAGTTTGCAATAGTGTAGGAAAGAGATTATTGTGTTTGAACGAGGGAACAGGTGAATGGAATGAAAAAGGAAATAATTATAGAGATATGTAGGAGGTATCAACAAATCTTGGTGTCTGAGTATATAGAAGATAAGATAGAAGAAGGAAAACAGGGCAATCTCAAATTTCTAGTTTGGGCAGATGCGAGGATGGCAATGTCACATTCATCACAATGGAATGGTCCTGTATTAGCAAAAAGATGGCCACAGATACAGCTTTGAGGATATAAAGGTTCTTGAATGATAAAGAATATAGTAATAGTAGAATCAAGCAGGAAGAAATCCAGCATGCTCCAAGAGATGCAGGTTTCCCCAGTCCTAGCAGAGATAGTGATCAAACTGGAAAGTTGAGATTAGAAAAGGATTCCTCCAGGCTATGCTCACAATGATCTCCCCAGCTGGACTGTTCTAGAGGCTGTTATCACCAATTTGCCAGCTCCATCAAGTACAAGCAGCTAGCACGCAGTAAATCAGCCCATTTCAGAGTATTGGGACAAAGGGTGAATCAAATGTCAACTTCTCAGGCGTGACATTTCTTGTCAGGCTTAGGTTTTAGATCTGCAATCCATGTTCTAATCTGAGTTTCAATATATTTGCTCTTTTAACCTAGCAGTTCTAGTCTTCTTGGTTTTTCTAAAGCAATTTCTATATTTCATCCAGAAGAAAAAAAAATACTCACGACAAGTTGTTTCCCAGGAAGCCTATTCTGAGATGGTGGCTTGAATGCAAGAAGGTTATTGGGGTGTGCTCCTGGGATCCATGCCTGTGAGGTAGAGAAGGAAGCAACATGGGGTGGGAAGGAAGAGGGAACAGAAAGGGGATGGAGGGAGTTGAGATGATGTAGACCCAGCAAAGGCCTCAGTTAATCACACAGGGAGCTCTGGAGATGGGAGTATCTTCAGAGTCATTCTGAACTGAGCAAAGTGGGCTGGACCTTTCAAATTCTGCATAGGGGATCTTGGTTGAGAAAGATCCCTTCAGGCCCAGGCAATCCTTGGAGAGCTGTAAGCCTCCAGTGCTCCCAGCAGTGAGGGGAATGGGGGCTTCAGTCCAAAATGATGGGCTAAGGACAACCTATATTTTAACAGCTGCCCCTCTTGCTACAAGAACTGCTTGGACCACCCTACAGGAGGAAGGCATTGCATTAAAGAAATAATTTACATTTCTTTACAAAATAAATGCTTTTCCATCCAGTCTGATCTCCAGGAGGTAGAGAGCTTCAGTCAATTACTCACATTGGAGGGCGTGCCCTTCCTATAACATCCCTTTTACTTGAGAGATTTAGACCCTTTCAGCTTAACAGGTTCTAATTAACTGCAGTCACTTTATTCTTTTTGATGGTCATTCCCAACCCTGTCTATGGACTGACCCTTTATCCTTTTAATACCACTCCCTGACCCATACTTCTGACAGTATCCTTGCTTTGTGTAAATAAGCTAAGGCACATCTTGAAGTCTCTTGCTCAAAACATAGAATATACTACTTTCCCTGCCCCCCTTGTTCTTTTTAGCAGAAATGAGCATTATTCAATTCTAAAAGCTGGTCACTGGGAGTGCAGAACACAATGTCCCACAAGACAAACCAGCCATGGGCAAAATGACACTAGAAAAGACAGCACTTTCATGAAATGGTGGTGGAGAAGAATAATTATGTATTTCATAAAGATCACAAAGGGATGCTCTTATTTCCATTTTTACTCTTTTACTCTACCTTTTCTTTTTCTTAATCAAATATAAGAATTTATTAATTCAATTTCCCCATTTTTTCTTTTACCATGATGACTTCTCTCATACCAAACCATCCATTCAAACTAAAGTGTTGCCTCAACTTTATAATCTCTATTTGCATTTTCCTTTTCTTAATTTGTAGTCCCAATACTCTGAAATGACTCCAAAACATAAAGGCCCTGATAATCCCCTTTATCTGTGTCTCTTAAGTGTTAAGTAAATGAGAAAACATAGAAGAATCAAAACCTCCTTCCGAGTACACACTAAAAAAAAAAAAAAATCACAGGCTCAGGATACCTGGGAGCTCAGATAGACTCCACTAACAATCTCCTAGCAACAAAAATGACAATAAGACAGACACAAGATTTAAATATTTTGCTTAAATTCCCCATTTAATTCTTCCTTTTTGGGCCATATCTTTTTTTAATCAAAGACAATTTCAGAGTTGAACCACAAATTCTTAAAGACCTCTGGATAAATTATTTTCCCAATGATGTAATAGTCCAATTTCGCAAAATCTAGAAGAGCATATCAGCAAATGTAATCAATTAATGTCAAATATCATCAGAGACTTAAAAAACTTTAAACTCAGCCCATTCTACACGTTCACATTTCTCAGGTTCAT
Organism: Cheirogaleus medius; assembly: GCA_008086735.1. Taxonomy (NCBI): domain Eukaryota; kingdom Metazoa; phylum Chordata; class Mammalia; order Primates; family Cheirogaleidae; genus Cheirogaleus; species Cheirogaleus medius. Next base: position 20,590,389 of record VBSM01001118.1, on the reverse strand, counting down.
ATGGTCCCAATATTGAACGGGTTGTGCAAATCCCGATAGAACATGGCACCAGTTTGGCAGAAAACATTTCAGTTGCAATTCTATGTTCACATTAAACCCAGATAGTCCCTAGTACCTCTACAAGTAAATCCCAGACATTTGTGGCCCATCCCCAGAGACTTTTACTCCCACCTGAAACAAAGAGGGTTCAGCAAGTTGTAGCTGTAGTAAATTTTAAGACAAATATCTAAATGTTTGCATAAATTCAAACTTGTTCTTTTGCATTCACATTTTGCATCCTGAGACAACAATAGCAGGATTAGCCCAGAGGAACTTTCTTCTAAGGATGGGGTCCATTAAGGTCACTGGGTGGGAAGTATGGTCTTGTCCAAGGCAAACAGACAGTCCAGGCATTGGTCTTCCTGTTTGGACCTTCTTGGATCCAAACTCAGGGAGTTTCATTGAGTTATCCCTAGGAACTTAATATATTAGCAGCAGCTTGTGGGATAGAAATATTAAACCATTGTTTCATAATCTTGGCTACCTTCTGGAATCACTGAGAACCTTTAAAATAGCTGGGCTTTACCCATAGATATCCTGATTTAATTGCTTTGTGGTGCACCCTGGGTGGTGGCTGGGGGGAGAAGGGGGAAGGTCATAAAAACTTCCCAGGTGATTCTAATTTGCATACAAAGTTGAAAACCAATGTTTTAGAGCAATGCTTCTGAAACTTTACTGTGCACACAAATTATAAGGGGGATTATATTAAAATGCAGATTCTGCTTCAATAGCGTTGAGTGGGGCCAAGATTCTACAGCTATAAACAAGCTTCCAGGTGAACCCAATGTTGCTGGTCCAGGGAGTATGTTGATTCTTCTCACCACTATCACCTGAGAACTTGTTAGAACTCTCAGACCCACCCAGTCTGACACTCCTGAAGCAGCATCTTTATTTTCTCATGATCCTCAGGTGATATGGACACACATTAAAGTTTGAGATGCACTGCTACTCTGGAGGGTCTCAATTTGAAGCCCAATTAGCACCTGTGTTCAAGGGGCAACAATACCATCCCTTGAGGACTGCAGGTGTTCATTCCCTTTCCTGTGCATAGGTATCCTACTGTCAGTTCCATGAAATGCAGGCCCAGCCCACCAGTACTTTACAATGGTAGCCCCTGGAAGTTAACTATTACAGAATAGTAGCTGATAATGCCAGATAAGTGCTTCTCTACCTTGACTGTACATCGGAATCAGCTGGTCTTCCCCAGGCAGGTGTCATTACCAGCTTTCTCACTCCAGTACTGCCTAACATCTCTCTTACCGAACCCCATCCCTGGAGCCTGTAATCCCTTGATTTTTTATTTATTTATTTATTTATTTTTATTTCAGCGTATTATGGGGGTACAAATGTTAAGGTTATATATATTGCCCTTGTCCCCCCTCCCCTCTCAAGTCAGAGCTTCAAGGGTGACCATCCCTCAAATGTTGCACATCTCACTCATTGTGTTTGTATATACCCATCCTCTCCTCCCCCCTCCCACCTGCCCGACACCCGATAAGTGTTATTCCTATATGTCCACTTAGGTGTTGATCCGTTAATACCAATTTGCTGGTGAGTACATGTGGTACTTGTTTTTCCATTCTTGAGATACTTCACTTAGTAGAATGGGTTCCAGCTCTATCCAGGAAAATACAAGAGGTGCTATATCACCATTGTTTCTTAAAGCTGAATAGTATTCCATGGTATACATATACCACATTTTATTAATCCACTCATGTATTTGATGGGCACTTGGGTTGTTTCCACAGCTTTGCAATTGTGAACTGTGCTGCCATAAACATTTGAGTGCAGGTGTCTTTTTTGTAGAGTGTCATTTGTTCTTTTGAGTTGATGCCCAGTAGTGGACTTGCTAGATCAAATGGTAGATCTACTTGTATCGCTTTAAGGTATCTCCATATTGCTTTCCACAGAGGTTGAACTAGTTTGCAGTCCCACCAGCAATGTAGAAGTGTTCCTTTCTCTCCACATCCATGCCAACATTTATTGTTTGGGGACTTTTTGATAAAACCATTTTACTGGAGATAAGTGATATCTCATTGCAGTTTTGATTTGCATTTCCCTGATGATTAGAGATGTTGAGCATTTTTTCATATGTTTCTTGGCCATTATTCTGTCTTCTTTTGAAAAATTTCTGTTCATGTCCTTTGCCGACTTTTTAATAGGGTTGTTTGATTTTTCCTTGCTCATTTTCCTGAGTTCTAAATAGATTCTACATATCAGCCCTTTATCGGATATGTAGCTTGCAAAAATTTCTCCCATTCTTTGGGTTGTCTTTTTGCTCTCTTGACAGTTTCTTTGGCTGTGCAGAAGCTTTTTACTTTGATCAGG
>VBSM01001118.1:20577660-20587922 GCA_008086735.1 Cheirogaleus medius | reverse complement strand
TTCCACTGGTCAATGTTCCTGTTCTTGTGCCAGTACTAAGGTGTTTTAATTATTATAGACTTGTATAGTTTGAAGTCTGGTAAATTGATACCTCCTATTTTGTTTTTATTGCCTAGGATTGATTTTGCTATACGGGGTATTCTCTGGTTCCATACAAAGCATAAAATTATTCATCCCAGGGATGCAGGGATGGTTCAACATATGCAAATCTATAAATGTAATTCACCATATAAACAGAAGCAAAAACAAAAACCATATGATCCTCTCAAGAGCTGCAGAAAGAGCATTTGACAAAATTCAACACACTTTTATGATAAGAATGCTCAACAAAATAGGCTTAGACAGGGCTTACCTAAAAATGATATAAGCCATATATGACAAACCCACAGCCAATATCATACTGAATGGGGAAAAATTGAAAGCATTCCCACTTAGAACTGGAACAAGGCAAGGTTGCCCCCTATCTCCACTTCTATTCAACATAGTGCTGGAAGTCCTTGCTACAGCAATCAGACAAGAGAGCAAAATTAAGGGCATCAAATTGGAGCAGAAGAAATCAAACTCTCACTCTTTGCTGATGACATGGTTGTATACCTTAGAAACCCCCAAGGATTCAACCAAGACCCTCCTTGAATTGATAAATGAATTTAGTAAAGTCTCAGGATACAAAATGAACACACAGAAATCAGAGGCATTCATATGCGCCAACAACAGTCAAAGTGAGATCCAAATCAAAGACTCAATTCCCTTCAAAATAGCAACAAAGAAAATAAAGTACCTAGGAATGTATTTAACTAAAGAGGTAAAAGACCTCTATAGGGAGAACTATGAAACACTGAAGAAGGAAATAGCAGAGGATGTAAACAGGTGGAGGAACATACCATGCTCATGGGTTGGCAGAATCAACAGTGTTAAAATGTCTATACTACCCAAAGTGACCTACAGAGTCAATGCAATCCCTATTAAAATACAATCATCATTTTTCACAGATACAGAAATAATCCCTTGATTTTAAACTCCTTCCATTCTCCTGTGCTCTCCTATGTTCTCTTTTCCTTCCTTCTATCCAGCGTAAAGTTCAGAAGCTTTGACACTTCCTCAATTTGACACACTCCCTCCCCTCATGCTGACTGGTCTCCCTTCAAATTCAAGATCAGGAGCCTCAACGTGGCCCTTGGAGCTGCCTGCCAATCACGCTACATTACCTTAGTACATGGAGTCACAGGCTCTACTAGATGACGACATCCTACTTTCTCCTTTACCTTCACACCTCCGACACTTCTAGGCCCTCCTGACTTTCAGCTAATAATATTGCTTCTGTCTGCTAAAGAAAAAACAAATCAAGCTTTTAAAGAATTAAAGTTAGTTTTCCTTAGATGTCTTGCTTAAAACTGTAGACCAAATCCTACAGCCCAGGAGCAGTCCCTTAGGGAGGTTTTATCAGACTGCTCCAATTCAGTATTTCAGTCCACAGCTAATATACAGGTGGTAAAGATTTGGTATTTGTAAAACCACATCTAAGTTTCGGTGCAAGAGTCCATTGGGTTATAGTTTATAGAAACATAATCACTAAGCCCGTCAGACATCATCTTATATGTAAGGTCAGGGTCATTTATCTTTTAAGGAAAATAGTGACTCAGGCAAGAGACATGGGGAGCTGTGTGCTCTATGGCTGCAGTCCCCAACACTTGTTAGGGACTGGGCCTCAGAGCTCTGCTGTCTGCCCCCACTTCAGTGTCTTCTATGAAACTTAGGAAAGGAGGGGCACACAGCAGGAGGGTGAGCTGAGGGTGAGCGAGCAAAGCTTCGTCTGTTTTTACAGCCGCTCCCCATCACTTGCATCACTGCCTGAGCTCCCTGCCCCCGCCTCCCATCTGTGGAAAAATTGTCTTCCATGAAACTGGTCTCTGGTGCCAAAAAGGTTGGGGACCACTGCCCTATGGTGTTTTGTCTTCAAAACATTTTAGCTACATGTCATTACAGAGTCAGGGGCTTTGTGAAATCGTGCTGGCAAGCAGAAATGAGCAAACTTTGCTACTTTGTCTCCCATGTGCCAATTTCATTGAGAAAATACAAAAAAGTCAGGATTTCCACCCACTCCTTCCACCACCACACTTACTTGCACCTGAGCACACATACTTGGCCTTCCATCTGTTACCATGGAGGAAGTGACTGGGCTCCTATCTAGACCAAGATTTCCACCTGTGCACTAGGTTCCATTCATCAGTAATCACTCAGCCTTGACACGCCCAAAACCGTGTGTTTGAGTTTCCCCTCCAAACCCATGCCTTTCACAATCTCCAGATTAGTAAATGGCAACTCCACCAGTGCAGGTGCTCTAGACAAAACCTCAGAGTCATCCGGACTCAGCTCTTTCTCTTGCACCCAAAGTCAAATCTGCCAGAAAATACTGTATTTAATCAGACCACTTCTTACCACTGCTGTTGCCTTCAGCTTTGTCCAAACCACCATCTTCTCTGACCTGGATGTACCCTGCTTCCACCCTCAAACCCAGAAGCCTCTTCTCAGTTAACTAATGCAATTCTTTTAAATCCTAAGTTAAGTCCCATCTCCCTTAGAGTAAGAGCCAGGGCTGGCTGAGGCTCTGCAGAACACAGCTCCCCCTTCTGTCTCTACCTCCATCCATTCTACACCTGTTTGCTCTCTCACACTGATTCAAACACTAGGACCTGCCTGCTCTTCCTCAAGCACCACCTGCATGTGCCTACTCCAGGAATTCTACACTTGCATATCCCTCTGCCTGGAATGGTCCTCCCTGAGGTATCCGCATGGCTCACTCTTTGACTCAAATATCACCAAGAAACCAATAGCTTTAAATGCAGCAGTAATCACCAGCCAGTGAAATCCCCAATCTCCCCCACCAGGCTTGGACCCAAATATCTTCTGGCTACAAAACTAGTCCACTGACACAGGGGTGAAGATTTTCCACAATTGCTTCTGGCAGAGCATGTGCCACAGCCTGGGAAGACAACTCCAAAATATTAAAGTTCTAGAAATATTTTGCAAAATAAAATCATGAGTAAAATCAGATCACAACCTCCCACGGTGAATACTCAGAGGCCAAACTCACAGGCTAATCTATGATAGTAGGAAGGGTTGGTTGATTTGATGAGCAGAGCTGTGCTAATGTGTATTAACTAGTACAAAACCAACCTGTGGAATGGATAGGTTACAACAAGCCCTAATGAAGAGCCACTTCTTAACCTCATGTGTATTTTTCTCTTTCCTTTTTATTATGGAAATAATGCACAAAAGCAATCTTTGTGCATCCATCCTGTCCCTTTCATGTACTTAGTTACACTTACTTATGTTCATTTGTACTTGCCCTGTCCTTTATGGAATCATATCATACATCTAGTTGTGACTTATTTTTTTATTTACCTAATTACATATCTGAAGATTTTTACATGCCAATGTGGAAATTTTTTTATTTTAACATATTACAGGGCTACAAATGTTTAGGCTACATATATTGCCTTTGCCCACCCAAGTCAGAGCTTCAAGCATGTCTGTCCCTCAGATGGTATGCACTGCACCCATTAGGTGTGAATATTTCCATCCCTTTCTCCCCTCTCCTATCTACCCAACACCCAGTTAATGTTACTACTATATGTGCATGTAAGTGTTGATGAATTAATATCAATTTGATGGTGAGTACATGTAGTGCTTATTTTGACTTTCTTGTGATACTTCAATTAGTAGAATGGGTTCCAGCTCTATCCAGGATAATACAACAGGTAGTTCACCATTTCTTTTATGGCTGAGTAGTATGCCATGGTATGTGTGTACCACATTTTATTAATCCATTCATGTACTGATGGGCATTTGGGTTGTTTCCACATCTTTGCAATTGTGAATTATGCTGCTATAAACATTCTAGTACAGATGTCTTTTTTATAGAATTTTTTTTTCCTTTGGGTAGATGCCCAGTAATGGGATTGCTGGATCAAATGTTCAAGATCTCTAATTATCAGGAAAATGCAAATCAAAACTACAATGAGATATCACTTAACTCCAGTGAGAATGGCTTTTATCAAAAAGTCCCAAAACAATAAATGTTGCCATGGATGCGGAGGGATAGGAACACTTCTACACTGCTGATAGGACTGCAAACTAGTACAACCTCTGTGGAAAGTAATATGGAGATACCTCAAATAGCTAAAAGTAGAAGTACCATTTGATCCAGCAATATGGGATTACTTTATTTCTTTTAATAGATGCATGATAGTCCATGATATTCTATAACATGGGTATATCATAATGTATGTATATTTTTATCATTATATTAATAAATAATTTGTCAATGAGCAGCATATGCAGTATTCTAGGATAATTCCTAGAAGTGGCTTTCTAGCTCCAAGAAATATACATTTTAACTTACAAGAAATACTGTCAAAATTGCCTAGAAATACTTGCCTAGACAATCTCCAGTGAAGAGTATCTGAGAGTGTGTGCTTCCTTGCCAACACTTGATGTGTTGATATTATCAACACTGTTAACACTTTTGCCAATCTGATGTGTGAACGTTATTTATTCTTATCTGAATTAGCATTTCCTTATTAATAGTGAGACTGATTTTCTTTTCATATAATTTTTAGTCACTTATACCTACTCTTCTCAAATAGCCAATTAACATCCTTTGCCCATAATTTTATTAAACTGTTTTTTCTTATTGATTTAGAAGAACTCTTTCTGTATACCCTTATATCAATAATTTTTCCATTAAATGTGTTTTAAATATTTCTTCAGTTCAATTTCTTGCCTCTTAACTTTTTCTACATTACATTTATACACACATAAATTTTTAAGTCATATATATCAAACATTTCTTTTATGTTTTCATTGTTTTTATTAATTTTGTTGTTAATTTTTTTCTCTTTGGGGGGATTGTTAGTCATGTTTAGAAGGCATTTTTCATCTTAAAGTTATAATAAATTAACCTATGGTTTCTTTCAGAACTTTTGTGATTTGGGGTGTTTATTTTATATATTTAGTCCACAAATCCATCTAGAATTTATTTCTATGTGCTGTGTGAGGTAGAAGGATTGTTTTTCAAAAGATATTTTTAATTGCCCTGATATCATTAATTAGTTCATTTTTTTACCTACTAATATAAAATGTTGATCTGTTTGTCTATTTTTTAGATAACTCTATACATTTTTAGATAATTCTTAAAGATTTTCTCTCCTTATATGCTTTAGAATTAACTTGGCAGGTATAGAATTTTGAAAAAAAGAAATTTTTCATTTTAATTGGGAATAAGTTAAATATATAGGTTAATTTTGAAAAATTTGATGTCTTCATGATAGTCTTCCTATTTAGAAGCATGATATGACTCTCCATTTCTTAATGTATTTCTTATGTTCTTTAATAACATTTTATAATTTTCTTTATAAAATTCTTACCACTTCCTCTTATTTAGGTACAATTTTTCTATCATGATTTTATTTGAATACTACCTTTTTTCCCCACACCACCTTCCAATTAGTTATTGATAGCATATAAGAAAGCCATTGATATTTTCATATTTTAATCTCAAATGCTTCCACTTTAATAAGTTCTCTCCTTCACAGTTTCTCAGATAGTTGTATTGGAAATTCTTAGAATTTTTCATGTGTGTCATGAAAAACGGTACATGTATTGTCTGTTAGATTTGTCAAGACAAGAGCTAATATGTTCTTTAACTCCTCTAGACTTACTTATTTTTACTCCACTCAAAATGTTTTTTAAATAAATGTGTGTTAATGCCTTCCATTGTGATTGTAGATTTGCTAGGTTTTTTTCCCTTATGTATTTCAGTATGATTGTCAGTATAAACTGTCAGATGTATTTCAGTATTAAACTTATGGCTCTAATAGTTTTTGGTGGAATTTTCCTTTCATCATACTTTTTATCTTATGTTCTATTTTGCCTTATATGAATATTTACAGACCTGATCTTTCTTCAATAGCCATCTCTTTATTTTATCTTTATCATTTTCAGAAAATGTAGGTCTCTTATAAGTGGCATATAGATTTATTTTAAACAAATATGAAGGTTGTATTTTAATAATATGATGTATTAATAATTACTTATTTAAACCATATGAAATTGCTGCTTTTGTAGGTTAAAAATAGTCAAACATTGGCAATTCCATATGGATAAACGTAATATTTTAATTACTCGCATGTTTAAACTTATTCCTGCTATCTTGATGTTTTACATTCACATTTTCTGTCATTTTTTTTTATTTTTTTATTTTAAATATTTCTTCTTTCATACCTTTGTGCAATTGTTTGTTTTCTATAACACATATTTTAATGTTCTTTTTTTACTTTTCCTTTTAAAAAAATTGTGAAACTTTATGGGGATATAATTGACAAATGAAAATTGTATATATTTATATCATACAATATGATGTTTTGATAGCATATATTTTACATTGGGAAATGATTACCACAATCAAGGTAATAATGTATCTGTCATTTCACAGTTACCTTTTTCTATCTTCTTTTCTTTCTTTTTCTTTTTTTCTTTGCCTTTTTTTGTTGTTGTTGTTGTTAGGAACAATGAAGATCTAAACTCTTAGCAAATTTCTGGTATACAATGCATTATTATTATCTATAGTCACCATGCTATACATTCTCCAGAACTTATTCATCCTGCATAACTAAAACTTTGTACCCTTTGACCAACATCTCCCCATTTCCCCTATCCCCCTCACTATTTAATAGTGGGTACATGTGGTCTTTGTCCATTCTTGCAGTACTTCACTTAGGAAGGTGGTCTCCAGTTCTACCCAGACTGTTGCAAAAGGTATTAATTCATTTTTTATGGATGAGTAATACTCCATGGTGTACATATACCACATTTTATTAATCCACTCATGAATTGATGGGCACTTGGGTTGATACCACATCTTTACAATTGTGAGTTGTGAATTATGCTGTAATAAAATTATAGTGCAAGTGTATTTTTGATAAAATGATTTTTTTACTTTGGGTAAATACCCAGTAGTGAGATTGCTGGATCAAATGGTAAGTCTACTCCTAGTTCTTTGAGAAGTCTCCATACTATTTTTCATAGGGATTACACTAGTTTGCTGTCCCACCAACAGTGTATAAGTGTTCCTTTCTCTTCACATCCATGCCAGCATCTATTGTTTTGAGACTTTTTGATAAAAGCCATTCTCACTGGGGTTAGATGATATCTTATTGGGGTTTTGATTTGCATTTCTCTGATGATTAGTTATGTTGAGCACTTTTTCATATGTTTATTGACCATTAGTCTATCTTCTTTTGAAAAGCTTCTGTTCATGTCTTTTGTTCACCTTTTAATGGGTTTGTTTAATTTTTTTTCTTGCTTATTTGCTTGCATTCTTTATAGATTCTGGTTATTAGCCATTTATTGAATGTATAGCATGTGAATATTTTCTTCCATTCTGTAGGTTGTCTATTTGCTCTGTTGATTGTTTCCTTGGCTTTGCAGAAGCTATTTAATTTAATCAAGTCCCATTTATTTATTTTTGTTGTTGCTGTGTTGCCCTTGGGGTCTTCTTTATAAATTCTTTGCCTAGGCCAATATCTAGAAGAGTTTTTCCACCATTTTCTTCTAGAATTTTTATGATTTCATGTCTTAGATTTAAGTCTGTTTTCCATCCTGAATTAATTTTTGTGGGAGTGGTGAGAGATATGGATTTTGTTTCAGTCTTCTACATGTGGCTATCCAATGTTCCCAGCACCATTTATTGAATAGGGATTCCTTTCCCCAGTGTAAACTGCTGTCTACTTTGTCAAAGATCAGATGGCAATATGTGGATGGCTTGCTGTTCTGTTCCATTGGTCTATATCTCTATTTTTGTAGTACCATGTTGTTTTGGTTACTGTAGCCTTGTAGTATGGCTTAATGTCTGGTAAAGTGATGCTTCCTGATTTGTTTCTTTTGCATAAGATTTCTTTGGCTATTTGGGCTCTTTTCTGCTTCCAAACAAAGTGTAGAACAGGAAGAGCAAACCAATACCAAACCCAGCACAAGAAAAGAAATAACTAAGATCAGAGTAGAATTAAATAAAATTGAAAACAACAAAAAATAATACAGAAGATTAATGAAACAAAGAGTTGTTTTTTTTCAAAAGATAAACAAAATTGATAGATCTCTTACTAGATTAACCAGAAATAGAAAAGAAAGGACCCAAATAAGCTGAATCAGAAATAAAAAGGAGATATTACAACTGATACCACAGAAGTCAAACTATCATCTGTGAATACTATAAAAATTTCTATGCACATAAACTCAAAAACACTGAGGAAATGGACAAATTCCTAGAAACACACAACCTCCCAAGGCTCAATCAGGAAGCAATAGAACTCCTTAACATACCAATTATGAGCAACAAAAGTAAAGCAGCAATAAAAATCTTTCAACAAGAAAAAGTCTCAAACCAGATGGTTTCACAGCCAAATTTTGTCAGATCTACAATGAATTGGTACCAATACTGCAGAAATTATTTCATAACACTAAGAAGAAAGGAATCCTCCCAAACTCATTCTATGAAACTAGTATCACCTTGATACCAAAGCCAGGAAAGGACACAACCAAAAAGAAAACTATAGACCGATATCCCTTATGAATATAGATACAAAAATCCTCAATAAAATTCTAGCAAACCAAATTCAGTAGCACATCAAAAAAATAATTCACCACAACCAAGCAGGCTTCATCCCAGTGATGCAAGAATGATTCAACATACATAAATCTATAAATGTGATTCACCACATAAACAGAAGAAAAAACAAAAATCATATGATCCTCTCAATAGATGCAGAAAAAGAATTCGACAAAATTCAGCGCACTTTTATGATTAAAAATCTTAACAAAATAGGCATATATGGATACCTTAAAATTATAAAAGCCATCTATGACAAATCCACAGCCAACCTCATACTGAATGGGGAAAAGTTGAAAGCATTCCCATTCAGAACTGGAGGAAGACAAGGATGCCCACTGTCACCACTTCTATTCAACATAGTGCTGGAAGTCCTAGCCAGAGCAATCAGGCTAGAGTAGGAAATTAAGGGTATCCAAATGCAGAAAAAAAGGTCATCTATCACTCTTTGCTGATGATATGATATTATATCTAGAAAACCCAAAGATTCTGCCAAGAGACTCCTACAATTGATAAATAAATTCAGCAAATTCTCAGGCTACAAAATCAATGTACACAAATTAGTAGCATCCCTATATGCCAACAACCATCAAACTGAGAATAAAATCAAAGACTCAATACCTTTCAAAATAGCTACAAAGAAAATAAAATACCTAAGAATATATTTAACCAAGGAGGTGAAAGTTTTCTACAAAGAGAACTATGAATCACTGAGAAAGGAAATTGCAAATGATGTAAACAAATGGGAAAACATATCATGCTCATGGATTGGCAGAGTCAACATTGTTAAAATGCCCATACTACTCAAAGTGATTTACAAATTCAATGCAATCCCCATCAAAATACCAATGTCATTTTTTTTGTGGACCTAGAAAAATAAAGATTAAATTTAGCCACCTTTACTTTGGTTTTCTCATACTTCAAAGAACTATTTTAAATACAGTTACCCTTGCCAACAAAAGGAAAAGTATAAGCATATTTTGTTATTATTCTAAGCTCTACCCTGGTATAAGAAACAGCTGGTTTCCAAAAGGAAATAATTATATAAAATAAAGTATTAGGTAAGAACAGAAGTGTCAATGTAGACACAAATGAATAACTGCTGTTTAATAATTATTCTTTCTTTCTATAAAGCCATGATTCTATTTGTTGCTGAATGGACATGTAGTTAAATAAGAAGGGACATGCTTCCAAATTTGGTAATAGTTTTTACAATTGGCTACGGATAGGTTCTTTTCACTTCCTTATAAACACCAAGCCCTGTGAAAAGAAACTTTTCAAAAGAAGATAGACTAATTAATGGCCAACAAACATATGAAAAAATACTCAACATCTCTAATAATAAGGGAAATGCAAATCAAAACCACAATGAGATATCACTTATCTCCATTGAGAATGGCCTTTATCAAAAAGTCCCAAAACAATAAACATTGACATGAATGCGGAGAGATAGGAACACTCATGCACTGCTGGTGGGACTGCAAACTAGTACAACCTCGGTGGGAAGCAATATGGAGATACCTCAAAGAGACACAAGTAGAATTACCATTTGATCCAGCAATCCCATTACTGGACATCTACCCCAAAGAACAAAAGA
>VBSM01001118.1:20493687-20566613 GCA_008086735.1 Cheirogaleus medius | reverse complement strand
TGAGCCATTGTGGTATCTGGGCTTTGATCTTTAGCTTTTGGGTAGATTTACATTCATAAGTGTTTATTGTCCTGATCCATGGGTAACACTGTTTTGAGTACTTCTTGAAGGGCTGGTCTTGTCTTGGTGAATTTCTTCAGTCTTTGCTTATCTGAGAATGTCTTGATTTCTCCTTCATATACAAAACTTAGTTTTGCAGGGAATAAGATTCTAGGCTGGGCATTATTCTGTTTCAGAAGAGTGAGAATGGGGCCCCAGTCTCTCCTTGCTTGTAAAGTTTCAGTAGAGAAGTCTGGCATTATTCAGATTGGCTTTCCTTTGTATGTTACTTGCTTCTTTTGTTCTTACAGCTTGTAGAAAGGCCTCTTTAGTTGATATTTTGGTCAGTCTGATGACTGCATGTCTTGACATCTTCCTGTTTGCATTGAATCTCCCAGAGGTCCTTTGTGCTTCTTGAACTTATATATCGAGATTTTTAGCAAGGCCTGGGAAATTTTCCTCTATTATGCCTTCAAATAGCTTATCCAACCCTTGAGTGTTTTCTTCTTCCCCTTCTGATAACCCTATAACCCTCACACTAGGTTTCTTCACATAGTCCCACAGCTCTTGTAGGCTTTTCTCTTTTCTCTTGTTTCTCTGCTCTATCTCTGTGACTGATTTATTTAATTGGAAGGTGTTATCTTCAGTCTCTGAGATTCTTTCTTCTGTTTGATCTACCCCATTCTTGAGGCTTTCCACTATGTTTTGTAGTTCCCTGAATTGATTCTTCATTTCCAGGAGTTCGGTTTGATTTTTCTTTATTATTTCAATTTCTTTGGTGAATTTTTCTTCCTGGTCATGGAATCTTTTTGCGTTTTCTTTGTGTTGGTTATCCAGTTTTTCTTGCAAGTCATTGAATTTTCTTATGATCCACGTTCAAAATTCTTCTTCTGTCATTTTAGTGGTCTGATTTTGGTTGATGTCCATTTCTAAGGGTCTCTTTGGGGGTGAGCTTTCCGTTTGAGTCTTCATATTTCCAGAATTCCTTCGCTGATTTCTTCCCATCTGGATCAGTTGCTGCTTCTTACCTTTAGGTTTTTGTTTGGATTATGACACGCCCTGTTTAGTCTCTGAGCCAGTAGGTGGTGTTTGTAGGTGAGATTCGACCACATCCTGTATGATGAGTCAGTAGATGCTATAAAAGGGTGTGCAGAATGTCCTCCCTGTCAGTAGGTGGCGCTTGCTGGGAGGAGCAGGCTACACTGTTATTTTTGGGTCCTGTAACCAGCTCTTGTTCCTCTGGAGAGGCACTCTAGTGGCTCAGGTGGTGGGTGGGGCCCTGGGACTTATTCTCCACCTCAGTGAGGGCTGATCTGGGAGTGGGTCTGGGCAGAACTGCGTTGGGTAAGCCTGCCCTCAAGCACCACAAATGCTATTAGCAGGGGTCAAAGTTCTGTTCTCTGCTTCCGGGAGAAGCTGTCAGGGAGGGGCTGGAATAGCCCCACCCAGCCGGAAAGTCTGCATGTGGTGGTGTGGTTGTCTGAGACCTGCAGCCTGGAGCAGGCCTCGCTCCTTTCCACCCTCCCCAACTCCGTGGCTTCTCCTGGGCCTCTGCCAGCAGGCCAGATCTCATGCCACCGGGTCTCCTCTGGCTCTGATGTGGGCCGGGAGGTTCCCTGCACAGGGTCGCCACCTGGGCTGGCCACACGGCCCCCCCTTGGGAGGAGGGATGCCCTCAAGCACACTGATTTGCCCCTGAAGGCACACACACCTTAGTAGGCTTGTTTACGAATATCCTTCTGTGCCCTGGGCAATTCAAGACCTGGGTGCAAGGGATCTGGTCTGCAGGTCTTACCTCTGGGCCCCAGAATTCAATCCCTTACCCCACCAGGGAGAGGAGTGCCAGTCCTAATTCACCCATGGGGAGCCCAAGCTGGGTTGATATCTCTCAGCCTCAGGGTCTGCCCCATTCTAGAATCACCAGGCCAGCAGCACCAGGGAGGGCTGGCGGGTAGGGAGCTCACCATCTGAGTACCCCTCAGTCAGCTGTAGGGCCCCAAAAGGGAAGGTCCCGTTCCCTGGAGATGCCTCCGGCTGGTGGCTATATTGTCTCTCTTGGCAGCCATGGATAGGGAAGGGGGAGGGGTGAATGAAGCAATATGGCACCTGCCACGCAGCTCGGGTCTGTGCACCTGGAGGTGCCCCAAAGGAGTTGGGAGCCTGGTGCCGGGTCCACTACAGGCTTACCACTCACTGGTGGTGGCCGTCTCTGGGCTGGTGTCCGCAGGTCTCTCCAACTGCTGGGGAGCCCACCAGCAGTCCGAGAGGCAGGGGAGGGGAAAGTTAACCACTCCACCTACCCTTGCCACTGGTCTCCAAGCTTCTCAGGAGGTCTCTTCTTCCAGTTCTCCTCTGCAACCTCCTCCCATGGAGTCTCCCATAGTCTCCAATACCCCTCCTTCCAACCCTCGTCCAATGTATGCTCGTCTGCTTGCTTCTTTCTTCTAATTTCTTCTAGAATCTGTCTTTTTTGCAGAGACACTTTGTCTGGTGGTGTTTCTCGTCCACCATCTTGCTCCGCCCCCCCAAATGCTGTTTCTAAGATGTGAATTATATATTATTATTTATTTTACAGTAAAACTAAAAAATAGTGTGGAATACAGAATTAAGGATGGGTTTGACTCTTTTGTGGTCAGTTTAACATTCCATATGCTAATGAGGGTAGGAAAGGGTCCATTTTTTATATCTTATATGTAAGGCAGAAGAAAATGGCAATTTGGTGTCATAAGCAAGTATTTAAAATGTCTGAAACATTTTAAAAGTTTATATCTTCTACTGATGTTTTTGGTAGAATGTTCCTGAATCTTGGCTGTCCCTTTCAAATTGTATGCTGTATATACAAGTTTGGTAGTGACAGTCTAGTTTTGCCTAATAACTTGGTTAAAGTGCTGTGAAAGATTGGAAATTTTTGAGTGATACTAAGTTGTGAATTAGTGAACTCTAGACCTAACAACTTATCAAAGTTTTAAGAGACTGGTACTCAATATAGTCTTTCTGAGGTGGCTTGCCTGCAGATTTTTAGCTGGAAAGTCACTAGAATACTATTTTCAAAAGGATTCTATAACTATGTGGATTTTTACATTTTTAGCACTGGGATTGAAAATTGTGTATAAATTGTTTATAATGTCTGAGTCTTGAACCTCAAACAATGATAAGTAATATCTCCATTATGCAAGCTTTATAAAATTTATTATCCAGTTCTCATGAAATTTTTCATAGACTATAATAAGAGATTCCTCAAATAAAAAGTTTATATTAATACTAAGCTTCTTGGTTAAACACTAGACACATTTATTTTAAAGTCAGGAAAAAGATGAAGATGCCTGTTTTTACCATTACTCTTAATGACCTTTGGAAGTACTAAATAATATAATTAATTAATTCAATGAATATGTATTGAATGACTCTCATGTGACAGAATAAAAAGTGTGTGTATGACAAAGGGAAGAGGCAAAATAACCATTATTTGCAGATGTCTTTATTGTTCACCTCTCTGGTTTTCAAGCTGTGAACTGTGGAGAGCAGCAGGGCTTCTGAAGGGGCTGTTCTTGGGGCCACCAGGGAAGAGGGGAAGTTAAGCAGGTGGGACAGTGAGTCCACCTCTTAAAATAGAACTTTAGTCCATTTTCTTCAATTTTACATATTTCAATAACCAAAAACTTATTAGTAATAAGAGATTCAATAAAGACCAATTTTTAAATTCATATAGTAAAATCAATAATCAACTATAATCAGTAAGAGAATATACTAGGGAAATAACATTACTAATAAATAGGAGCCAAAATAGCAAACATTTTGGAATAAACTTATTTTGACAATGTTTATAAACTATTTGAAGAAAACTATAAAATGTTTATAAAAGACTTAACAGAAGACTAAAAAGAAACAGAGAGATACCATACCCTTGAAGGGGAAGACTCAATATCATAATTCTATCAATTCTTCCCCAAATGAACATGTAAACTGAACACAAGCCCAGTGACATTTGTGGGCAGGGTGGGAGTGAGTGGGTCTAAACTGAACGTCTAGAAGCAGACACAACATTGCATACTAGTTTGTATAGGGTAAGAATAGTATTTCAGATCAGTTGGGAAAGGACCAATGATTTCATGATTATTGTTATGATAACTGGCTGATCATATGAAAGAATAAGTTAGATTCCTGTCTCACATATTACCTCCAGGTATATTACACCTAGACAAATTGTAAATACATTTGAGATTAAAAAGGAAAAAACAAAAATGACCACCACTAAAAATAATATGTAAATAAAATTGAAAACAAATGAATGAATGAGCTAATAAATAAAACTACAAAATGCACTTGTGCATGTTCCCCAGCGTGGGCCCTGTTAGGAATTGGTCACTTAGAGCCAAACTCTCACTCAGTTCTACAACTCGTGATGACCTCCAATCTTTTCCAAGTAAATTCATCTCCCCCTGGGAGGATGCCTTCTAGCGGGGGAGGGATCCTGCAGGCTAACTCAGTGTCACACGGACCACCCTGGTCCATGGAAAATGGCTTTGTCAGAGAAGAGGCAGCCTGCTCCTAACCCAACCACTAGCCGCAGCTGTTTGCCCTTCGGATTTCTCAAGCCTGATTCAGACAGTAGTCCCACTGTGCCCTCATACTCCAGGGAACCAGAGGAAGCATTCCCAGAAACCTTACGAGAAAATATCCAACAAAAGGAAGCATTTAAACTTCTGTATATAGAAAACAAGATTAACAAAGGTAAAAGTCAAAGAAAAAAATTGGAAAAAGTTATCCCCAATATATATGATAAAATGTTAATATTCTAACACTTAAAGATTTTCACAAAATCAGCAAGAAGTGGAGTAACAACCCAATTTAAGAGTGGGCCTAGTTTTTTCATGAAGTTCAAAGTAGGCAAAACTGCACAGCCAGGATAATGCAACATTTCTCTACCTTTTTCTCATTGCTACCCCACCGCCATGAAATGTTAATGCGATGGATATACTATGTATACATAGCATAAAATAGCCTCTCTCCCCAAGGAACCAGTTGTTGCCCCTTGGGGGGAAGATCACCTCTGTTGGAAATGTATAGGATAGTGGTCACCTCTGGAGGGAAGTGGATGGAAATCAAAAGGGCCACAAGGAGAATTCTTGGAGCTGTTCAAATTCAGTTCTTCTATGCTCATCCAGTTATCTAAGTGTATTCACTTTATGAAACTTTATAGAGCTCTATATTTATGACTTGTTTCCTTTTCTGTGTGTATATTACAGTTCAATGAAAATTTTACATTAAAAAGTAGATCCTGTACACAAATGGGCAATTAAGAAAAAAATATACGTAAGTGGACAATGAGCCTATGGAAAATACTCTTGCTCCAGTAATAATCAAAGAATAATTAAGACATAGAGATCCATAAAAAATAATAATTTCCAGTAGTTTCAAAGGAGTGAAGAAAAGACACCCGTATATACTGTTGATAAAGTTAATTGGAGGGCAATTTGAAAAGGTGTCAATAGCAAGCCATTTAACTCAGAAATTCTGTTTTGAGAAATTTTGTCTTAAAAACACTTGAATAAGTATTTAAAGATGTATGTTCAAGAATAATCATTGCAGTATGATCGATAATGGTAAAAATTAGGGAAACAAGTGAGTTTACAACTTTAAGAAATTGATTAAATATATTTGGTGGACCTGCTCAACATCACATTATTTAGCCATTTGAAATCATAATGTAGTTGCACAGCATCATGTTAAGAGCAAAGGCTCTGGGATTAGGTTGCTTGGATTCAAATCCTAGTTCCTCCTGTCGAACTAAAGAAAGAAACTGAGACAAAATTAATATAGTGGGATTATTTGGGCAAAGGTTAAGGACAGTTGCCTGGGACACACTTCCAGGTTGCCTTGGGGAGAGCTCCTTTTGGCCTTTGTTGCAAGCAGGTTTTTAAAGGCAAAAGGGCACAAGGAATGGGCTGGTACTATGCTATTTGACAGGAATTCTCAATGGATTCCAGAAATAACATTGGTTAGTGATAGGCCATACCGTTGTTTAACTATAGGGTATGAGTTATGGTGTCCAGCCTATGGCATTTTATGGCTACCTGGCCCCAGTCTAGAATCCACATAGCAAATGGCTTCAGGAGGTAATTATTTTGCTCAAGAGGGAATGAGACTTGACTGTTGTTGCATTTCAATGCCTCTCTGAGTCTGATAATTAAAGGGGGTTTGCATTCCTCAGATAAAAAGTTTCTTTTTTTCTTACTCCTTTCCCCAGCTAGGACTTATGCCCTCCCTAGTCCTCAATTTTATTCTCTACAGAACAGAAAATACATTGTTAAGAAAATAAAAAAAGTTATAGAACAGTTTGGATATTACGAGTTCAATTTAAAAGTGTCTTATATATAAATATTTGCATCAAGAAATGTTATATTTTATTTTGTAGTATTTTCTAATTTTTCCAAAATTTCATATTTCTTGGCCTAATCATTTTTTTAAAAATGAAGAGGAGCCTAAATGAAGTCAGGTGTTCAGGCACAGTCTTATAAAAACAATTCTGCCACTTCCAAAATGTTGCCACTAAAATAGAGAGACCAGATTTTCCAGCCTACCTGAAGGGCCTTGCCACAGGGTATGTGGATTTTTTAGGTCAAACCAGGGGCTCTCAAATTTTAGCTTGCATCAGAATAACCTGCAGGGCTTGCAAAAACACAGGTTGCTGGCTCCCCTTAGAGTTTTTAATTCAGTAGGGTTTGGAATAGGGCCCAAGATTGCATTTCTAGTGAGTTCCCAAGTGATGTTCACCTGGCCTCTCTGGGGAATCACACTTTGAGAACCAATAGAAACTACATAGCATAGCTGACTATCTTGACAAAATTAGTCAAAAGTTTTCCAAAATGCAGTGGTCTTTCACTTTGTGGGGTAAACACCATACATGCCTGGGAGATGGAGTCTGTAAATGAAAAATGACAACTGTGTAATAGACACCCCAGAAAATCAGTGAAGTGAGCTGGTTTTGATTGGTAAACATACCCAGATATGTATTGCTGGTCCAGATTTCCAAATCCAGGAAAGGTTAAGTTCAAGCAAACCACAGATGAGTTGTGTTTTTTTTTCATTTCTTCCCCCTTTCCCACTTTTACTCTACAAGGGTGTGTAGTTTCTTGGTCTTTCTTTCTCTGGGAACTCTATGGTTAAAAATAGATATGTAGAGATAGTATAACAATTTGCAATTTGCTTACATATCTATAAGCCCTTTGTGCTGCCATAGTTTCACCCAGAAACTCTTAGTAATAAGTTCCCTTCTAAGAAAATAAACTCATGGAATACCAGAAGACTAATTCTTGTGCCAGTGAAAGCTCATCTCTACTTGGAGAGTCTTCTACCCTTGAAAAGGAACACTTCATGCTAGTATGCTTATGTAAAGACAGCCTAGCTGAGAACATTTCAAATTATAATTGCAATTTTAAGAACTAGCCTCCAATATTTTTATTTTAAAAACATCTAAAGGGATACATTGACTTAGAAATCCATGCAACTAGATGTAATAGGAAATTCTGTTCCATTCTGAAGTTTCAGGTGTGATTTTCATGTTAATAGTAATGTTCAAATTTGCTGAAATTTGTTTGTCAGCTTAAGAACACTGCCCTTAATAATTAGCTTGCAAACACCTCCCCCCATTTATCTTCCTAAAAAATTCTTTGCTATCATTTAATTCAAATGATCAAAGCTCTTCCTACATTTCTTAAAAAATTTTAGCGAGGTCTAGGTAGAAAACGCAGTCTCACTAACCTGAGCTTTTGAAGAAGAGGCCAGCTCAAATATTCAAAATGTCTAAATTAAAGTATATTTTAAATAAATATCAGCTTATGGCCTTTCAAGTTCCTCTGGGAATGTGCAGTTGCTAAGAAATTGCTATCTTGCTTTCTTTAAAAAAGAAATTTCAATGAACACATTTTAATGTAAATCAATACTGCAACATGTTTTAAAACAGTGGACTCGGTTCAATGAGCAATAAACATCCCCACTCTGATTAGTTAATTTACACAGTAAAATCCTTCTTCATAAATTGTTCTGTTGCTGCACAACCAGGTTCATTTGCTCGCTGCCCAAGAAGCCAATAGGCTGAGTCAGCAGTTTTACTGCAGAGAAAGAGTCTATTCTGCATAGTGCTAAGCAGGGAGACCAGAGAAATTTCTACCTCCCTGAGAATTTGGAAGACAGGGGTTTTAGGAGTAGTTCGACAGGCAAAGGATTAGGCAATTCGGTTTGTTAATTGGGGCAAAATTATAGGGATGTAGAAATCATCTTCTTGGGTTGCTACAGTCCCCGGGGTCACAATTTCAGTTGAGTCAGTTTCAGGATATGGACCACTGGTCTAGGTGGGCCTATTGATCCACTGAAATGTGGGGCCTTGAAGATGTCTTAAAAACTACCTTTAGGTTTCGTAAAGGTGATGTTACCTACGGAGAAAACTAAGAATTTTTATGGACACCAGCTATGGGGAGAAGTTAAGAATCTTTATGACCACCAGCTGTAGTGGCTCCAGAGTGGCAATTACATGGGTACAGTAATTAATTATCACCATTATTTTTAGCTAGGCCTGTGCATTATTTTTTGCTAGGCCCTTACCACAGTTCTCGCCTTGCACCCCGTTATTGAAGGGCGGTTTCAGTGCCAGTTCCTCTCAGACCAAATTATTGTAGATTCTGATTAATGAGATTTTATTTCATTTCCCTCAAGCCTCTTTATTTTCCTTTAAGAGCATTCGTAAGGAGAAGGGAACTCTCAGAGGGATTGTTTGGGAGTAAGAAAATGAAAGCGTGCCTTGGTTTCTGAAAGCCTTTTGACAATTTCCTGAGGCCTAGTAGAGTTCTGACAAGGTAATTGCCCTTCTCTTGACAGTGACAGAAATTACAGCACAGCCAAATTTCAACTAGCAGGGATATTTCTGTGAGTGTAGAATTTGGCCCTGTAGGTTCAACAAAGCCAAAACCAAGCTTTGATCCAACAAGATGTGGCAGTAATTTTACATAAGTAAAAGTACATAAGTAAAATACCTGCCAACAAGGTGATACCTGGGATGATCAAAGAATGTTGAAATTCTTAGAATTTCAGAATTTTTAGATCACCTACCACCTTCCCTCCCCACCACACACAAGTACCATACAGTGAGGAACATGAAGCCCAGGGATTTGTAATGACTTGCCAATCAATGTTCCTACAGTCTGGAGGTTGAGAAGTCAAGACTAGACATCAGTTCTCTGGAGTCCCACTGAAGAGCTGTCTGTACTACCCCATGCTGCTCGTAGCTAAGACCAGAAGCCATCTAGACCGGAGGTCGCTAAACCACTCCAGCTACTGCCTGTTTTTGTACTGCCTGTGTGTTAAAGAGCAGGTTTTACGCTTATTTTAAATGATTGGAAAAGTAAAGATAAGAATAATATTTTTTGACATGAGAATATTATAAGAAATTCAAATTTCAGTGCCCATAAATGACATTTCATTGGAACGTAGCCACACCTGTTCTTTCGTGTATTGACTGTGACTGCTTTCCTTTTACAAGGGCAGAATTGAATAGTTGCAACAGGAACCATATGGCCTGCAAAGCCCAAACTATTTATACTCTGGACTTCTATAAAATTTGCTGATCTAGACAAGTACTTGCCATCATAGTGATTTGGAGAGAAGAATCCTCTGGATTTAATAGCAATGGACCAGATTTCCAAATCCAGTGCCCATCAGCATACAAGAAGCTTTAGGCTCCTTCATTTAGACTAAAAATCCTATTGCATCCAAATATATTAAGAATACAGGTTAACTTTCACTGACACCGACACCTGTGTATATGTTTTAAGGCCACTGATATCAAATTGAGGGAGAACAAAGACATCATCAATATCTACCCCTAACTTGTCACATTCAGATGATTATCTGTGCAAAAGGAGCACTGAGGATGGCAAAATAACGACTCAGCAGAAATGTAATATTAATACCTATCCATTCATTCTGTACCCTCTTGATAGTGCAAAAGAGTTAGATCTGGTGGTATGATAGAAGTCACTTCTGATCATCTTGGCACCTGTGTTTCTTCTAATACACAGGACATAACCTAAATGTGTGAGCTGACTTTTCGCCTGGTATTGACTAGCAGAATTGAAAAGAATTGAGTTGCAGAGTCTAGGAATTTATCCAGGCTTCTTCTATTTTTCTTCTATTTATTTTGTTTCAACCATCATCCTTCAGGGCAAATACGTGTGTATATTCCTTTGAATTCTACACCAACCTGGACACCCTGTATAATCTGAGTTTCTTTTAGTGAGCCAGGAGGGAGTAGAATAAACTCTTCTAGTGAAAAGCTGGAACTAAAAGATCACAGAGGCCTATATATTAATCTCCATCCAAAGTACAGTATAGAGCCTACCCATCTTATCATCCACTATTTCTAGACTTAATTCTCTGCCACTTAATCAAAATAAAATAAAGGAGGAGTAATGAAATCACAGAACTGAGTATTGGCAAGGTCCCTAGTGTTTAGTCTCACTTACTTTTATGAATAAGAATACCAACGCCCAGAAAGTCTCGATAACTTGCCCAAGGTCACATAGCTAATGAATGAAAAGGCCATGTGTATCACAAACTCAGGTGTGCAAGAAGTATTCAAGTTCTTTTTTTGGTTTTGCCAAGTTAAAGTTGACCCCAAGCCCCAATCTGGCATTCTACTTTTAGTCCATGTTGGGGTCCTTTTCGTTAAGAAGGAGCAAAAGTTCCAGGGTATTATGAAGCTCCCAAACATCAGGATGTCTCCTGGTCATTGGTGCCATGACCAGGCTGGTCACCACTGATGGCCACTGTCTCAGTGAACACCTTCCTGTGGTCCAGAGGCCCCGTCTTTCTGTCCCATGTTGGAGGCTGAGGAGTCTATGGTGAGGGTATAAACGCCAGTGTCTAGCATTCAACCCACATTCCTATAGCTTGCAACTGTCCCCAGGCAGCCACCACCAAGAGATGTGTGTGAATGCATTGACCCCCATCTTGATCAAGTCCTTCTTACCCTCTCTGCTTCAGATACCCTGATTTCTCTCCTTTGAGTACACCTAATTTAATCCCTTTAATTTATGTAAACTTTTCTAAAGACAAGAAGAAAGCAATTTCCACTTTACACCCATATTGTGAACCTCTCCAGAAGCACAAGGCTAAATGGTGCCTTGGCTACCTACCAGACGTGGAGGGAGGAAAAAATACTTAAAGAGAACATTCTTAAGTTAATATTTCAATAAATTGTCCTATGACATTCACAACAACAAATCTTGATATATTTAAAAACAAACAGATGTTTGGCACCCCTTAGACTAGCAGCTGCCAAAACTTCCTGCATTGGAAAGAGTCATGGAATAGTGGTGACGAGTTCCATCTCTAGAGTCAAATCTAGAGTCATACATGCTGAGTTTGGATCTTGGCTCTAGACTTAGTAACTGCCAACTGTGGAGCCTCCTCCAAGGAGTCTTGAGGGTAAATTAAACTCTCTAGCTTTTGTGTCCTCATCTGTAAAATGAAAATAACAACAGTACGAACCTCAAAAAGTTGTATGACAATTAACTGAGATAAGTCTTGAAATATTTCAGTATGGTAAGTTGGCACGTTGTGTAGTGGATGGTCTGCACTTTTTAGCACTGTCTCCTTTAGGTAACATCACCTCGCCGCCTATTTCCTCATTGGGAAAATAAAGACGCAGTTGCCTACTTTACAGAGTGTGTGCATGTGTGAGGATTAAATTAAATAATCATGGCACATTAGTTGGAAATCGTTATACATTATTTATAAGAAAAAGTAAATAAAACCTTTAAAAAAATGAAGGCTGAGAACATGGCATGCAGGAGAAGTTAGCATTCTGTCCACTTAACAATTCGTGTGTCATCAGGATTATTTGATATGGAGGATCATCATGATCGTATGCCCATACTAGGTTTTTGTTTGCATCTGATTCTAATTGGTTACTAATGCTTTAACCTGCCAAGAGGTGATGAGTGGTTTGTTTAAAATGAAGGCCTGGGTAAATGGGCACATAAAGTTATTTCTGCTATTTTATCAGACTTCATCAAGATGGATGGTCTCTTAACCCAGTGCCGGTAGCCTACATTCCATGTACCATTGTGACCTAGACCCATTTGAGACAGCACACCTGGCTTCTTCCAGACTTTCCCTGAATGCTGGTCCGAAAGACAAAGTCACCCAAGAGAGAACATTGCTCTATAACCTCTGCCAGACTGTACACAAGTATAACAAGGAGGAGAGCAGAGTGCCCCAGATGCTTTGGAGGGATGAGCTCAAAGGATGAATCCTTTAAGCAGAAGGTTGATGTTGGCTTTAAAGCAGGGATCACCAGTTCAAGCAAAGTGGCACAGATGCAGACTAATAGCCATGTCACAATTGAAACAGCCAGGTGATGGGATAGCTGGCAGGTCCCCATAATAAATGAGAGTCTGCTCTTAAGCCAGGTCTAGGGAACAGTCTATGAACGGGACATTCTGGGCCAAAGGTGACTACAGTCACAGTTTGGAAAATAGTCTCCACATGTGCCACAAAAGAAGAATTGATGGTTGAGAAACAGGCTTGTTAATGACACACCCACGCTGTTTGCTATTAATCAATGTCGATATGTCAATATGACAGCAATCTCCAACTAAAGAGTATAAGCTAGTCGGCACCAATAAAAGTGTATAGTCCATAAACAAAATGTTGGCACTTTATCTTGAATCTAATTTTTATTGATTTGACTCATAGCAGTGAAGCCAGTGCTTAGCACATGAAAATAATACTCAGAAAGCTGGCAAGAAGATACTTCTAGTTTGTATTTATTCTTTTATTTAAAAAGTAGGTTTTGAGTATACCACTGGATAAATAAACCATCAGGATAAAAATAAAATTCAATGTATGCATAACATACCGATTTGGAGAGCCATTGCATTAGCCAATTTGTGGCTGTTATTGACCTTCAGAGACTAAAATGTCATAGAGAGAAACAGAAACAAAAACTATTATGGATTTATTTTGTACCTTCAGATAGCATTATAGCTATGCTTTCTTGGGACTGGTAAAATTCCAATATTCATATATCAAAGAAAAATGTTGAATATGATTTCTATAACTACCCAGGTACTCAGACCAAGTACCAAGACAAGTTGACATCTTTACAGAATCAGGGTATGGCTTGAATGTTTGTATAAAGCAAGCTAGTCAAGCTTCTAGTGACTACTTTTCCCTAAGCTCTTCCCACATTTTTATTTCTTGCATATGAAGAGCAGAAGGAAGAAAGCAGCACTTTAATATAAAAGAGCCCTATTTTCATTATTCCTTAAAGAAACCCCCTCACTCCAGACCAGTCCTGTCTGACTTTGAAAGGAATGGCTTCTTGAAGAGGAAAATGCCCAGTCATCCTGGAAATCTTTCAAGTTTATTTATGAAATCTGAGCTATGATCACTAAACAGAGGAATTCCATGATAATAGGGTTTGGAGACTATTGTTTTCTATACAAATGAAGGTAAGCCCCAAGATGCAAAACCACTCATAACTCATAACTCAGCTGAGAGACATCTGGTTATAGAAATTGGTCTATTTAAAAATCACTTTAGTGACTACTCACTCACTGGAAATCCCGAAAAAAGGCTAGTGTCTGGAGACCTCAGATGGACACCTTTATTTCCTCTCTCCTACCTCTCTTTAAGACTGTTCTAATGGTAGGGACCTTAAAGCAATTTGTCAGAATGGTCTTAGACATGCCCATTTCTCATTAGTTGGTTGTCTGTCTTATCACTTGACAACGTATCCCATATTATCCTAAGAACATTTCATGATGCAACTGTTATAGATAAACACCTGGAATGGCAAGTTTGGAAAGACTGAGGGTAGAGAAAGAGAACATGGAAATTCATCATAAACTTCTGCTCATGTACTTCTGGCTGACTGGGCCAGGACACAGCTGTCACCTGACCTCTGAGCAGGAAGGGCTCATGGGGAAAGTTATCAAGTTGGCAAAGTTTGGGCACCCTCTGTCTTTATTGGAGGACTTCTCTAGGTATGACCGTTTTTAAGCTGGTGTTCACTGCCTAGTCACCTTGTTGCCTTGGCATTGCATGGCCTTTTGATCTTCTTCCCTGTGTCATCCCCTACTTTAAGTTCAGCTCCATCTTTGTTGTCCATCTAAAGACCCCATGCAAGTTTACAAGAACCTACTATGTGTCAGCAATGTGTGAGATGCTGTGGTTGCCAAGACAAACATCTATAAGACCATCATAGTATCCATGGTATTATCAACATCTATGATACGATTATTAGTATCTATGGAAGTCATGGAATCTCACACTCAGTCTCTATACCTCAAAGGCTCTCTTTCCATGATAGAGAAGATTGTTCCAGAAACATCTTCAGTTCAACTTACGTGTTATAATGACCCTGTGGTAGTTATTTTATCTCAGAAGAGAAAATGACCAATTTTGCCTGGGGAAGCTGAGAAAGGCATCAGAGAAAAGATGACACAATAGATCAATTTCAAAGAGTGAGCTGAGCGCCCACTAGGGCAAAAAGATCTATGTAGAGGAAAGAGCACATACATCAGGGAAGCCTAAAACAGCATTTCTCCCAATCCCTCTGGAAATTTCCAGGAGAAGTAACTAGAGGCCCCTGGAGCTAGAACCAAGTTGCCTCATGCCCAAGTCAGTGGCCTTTTCACTACCTGCAATTAGGACCATGCCCTTTGGGATGCAGTCTCTTTAGGTAAAAGCAAATTTCGTAAATGATTATGTGCCCCTGTTTTATCCTTAAATTTCAGCTTCTCTTTCTGCTCCATAATATATCTTTGATAATACAAAGTTTGAAATTACAATTTGAACTTTTAACTTTTCTCTCAAATCTTGAGTAAGATTGACTCTGCTAAAACACTCATTTTACTGTGTCTTCTGACAACTTTGGGAATAAAGACATTCTGGTTTGAGAAGAAAGGCCACCTGAACAATGTGACTTCTGATGAAGGGCAAAGATCAAATGTCTTATTCAACATTAAATGCAAAAAATAATCTTTGAACTGACAATTTAATACCTTCTAAAGTTTAAAACCTCACCATTTTAGCACAGTAAGGAAGCTAACATATCAACTTAAATAAAATTGTGATGTCACACTCTGTATAATAAAATATGTTGACCTTTATGTTGAAGGAAGCATGTTTATAATGGCCCAAATATGCTAAAAAATACTCCTCTAACTTAAATCTGAGCAACTGCTCCTACATTCTTTGGATGCAAATTACATCTCTGCACGTGTACATCTTCCTGTTCTGTCAAATGTACCATCTAGACAGCACTGCCCAATAAAAATACAATGCAAGGCACATATAATTTTAAGTTTTCTAATAGCTACATACAAAAAGTAAAAAAAGAAGTAAAATTAATTTACTAATACATTTTACTCAACCTATTATATCCAAATTATTATTTAAACATGTATTAAGTACAAAAAATATCAATGTACTATTTTACATTCTTTTCATTGTTGTACTAAGCCTTCAAAATATGATACCTATTTTACACTTACAGCACACCTACATTCAGACACTAAATTTTCAGTGGTTAATGTAAAATGTAATCCTATCAAAATAATAAATTTGTGGCTAGTGGAAAATATTTTACAGTGCTATAGTTTTAGAAGTTAAATTAAATTAATTAAAATTAAATAGAATTAAAAATTCAGTTTCTCCACTGTACTAACCATATGTAGTTAGTGGCTACTGTATTGGACTATGCTGATCTAGAAGTTCAAGTGATATCAAACAAAACATGGGAAACATCAACATTTGCTGCCAGCAAAGCATGAGGGAATTATGTTTAAAGAAGGGTCAGAGCTCAAGCATGTAAAAGGTGATAGAGAGGTAAAAGCATAAACTTTGGATATAAAGTAGATTATTTCTTTTGTTTTTTTATCTGTGATCTCTTTAAGTTTCAATTTTCTCATCTTTAAAGTAATAATACCTGCATTGTTGGGCTCCTAAGATTAAATGAGATAACCTAAATAGCAGGCTTAGCACAATATCTAGTACATTCCAAAGATTCAATAAATTATAACCAGTTTTGTTTATATCTATGGAAGTCATAGGATCTGTTGGCATTTAGGTGTGGGGAACCTCTGTGCAGGTTATAATGTAATTAATGACTTGTGAGATGTAGGGTAGGAAGAGGGAAGATTTGTGGTATTTTTTGGAAATTTCATTACATTATAAAATACAGATAGAAAAATGCACCAATCATAAGTATATGGCTCAATGGATTTTCACAAAGCAAACATACCTGTGTAACGAGCACCCAGACTCAGAAACAGAATAGTCAAGAGAATCTCAAAACCTTTCTCATGCTCCTAACAAAAGTAACCACTATCTTGGCTTCTAACACTATATATTCATTTTTGTTGTTTGCAGACTTATTTAAGTGGACTCACACTGCCTGTGCTCTTTCAAATGTCTGACTTCTTTCACTCAACAACATATTTGTGAGATTTATCCACGTTGTTGTGTGGAACGGTAATTTGTTCTTTCTCAGTGCTGGTATAAATACCACACAATTTATCCATCCATACTCCAGTAGATGAACATTTGGCTTGTTTCTAGATTGGGAGAATGACAAATATTCCCGCTATGCACACGCTTGTGCAGGTCTTTTGGTAATGCGTATGTACTGGAATTTGAGTTTTCATTTTGTGATGTGTATGTACTGGAATTTAGGTTTTCAACGTTGGGCTTGTTAAAAAGAGAAGGCTCACTCCTATAATTTCATGTGCAGGTACCTTGGATAAGCACAAGGAGTTGGAGGACCTTGTGGCTAAGTTCCTGAATGTAGAAGCAGCTATGGTCTTTGGGATGGGATTTGCAACTAACTCAATGAATATCCCCGCACTAGTTGGAAAGGTAAGAATTTGTTAACGTAATTGTTTTCTATTGTATCCTTCCTAAGAGTTATAACTCTGAGTGGGTCCTTGTTAAAAGTACGGCTGAGAAGGTCCTTTTTGTAGGAGAAACAAATTGGATATCTGGATTACCAGATAAATGTGCCAGCTCAGTCCAGCAAATCTCTTCATCATGATATTACTGATTATACAGTTACAGCCCTAGATGTGGCTCAAAATTCATCTTTGATGCTATTTTAATGAAATCAATCAAATTTTTAGGCTCCTGAATCCCCATAAGCAATGTAGCAAATATTTATTAAGCATTTATTTAAAGAAAACATTTTTCCTATGTTATTCATTCATTATTCAATAAACCAGTTATTGAGAATCTACTATGTCCTAATATGAGGCAAGATACAGGACATACAAAGATGAACAAGACCTGTGCCTTGTAGATTTATGTAGTTTACAGTGTAATAGGGGAAAGAATACACTAAACAGGATGAATACCACAAGAAAAGCATACACCGAGATGAAGAAGGACAAAAGAGTTGCCCCAAACTCTTCCTGAGAAGGTCTGCCAAGTCTGGGCAAAAAATAGTGACATGAGAACAGAATTGTAAAAGGTAAGAAAGTCACATCCTTAAGACAAAGAAATGGGAACAGCATGTGTAAAGTACGTAGGTTTAGAGGAACTAGAACATAAGATAGTGTTTGAAGGAGAGACCAGAGATGAAGGCAGGTGACAAACTGCAAAGATCCTTACAATATAGATTACGCCAGAGTTTCTGAAATTGTTTCTAAGAAGAATAGGAAGTTTGGTTGGTCCATTGTAAGTGAGCAAGTGCAACAATCAAATTTATATTTTTAAAAAAATCTGACTCATGACAACTACATGAAATGTATGATCTTAGATTGAGTTCTGCATTGAAAAATATAGAAGGAAAGAACATTTTTAAAAGACAGTAAGACATTATTAGGATAATTGGGGAAATTGGAGGTTGAACTACATATTAGATGGAAAGTATTGTATAAATATTGAACTTCATGGATGTGATCATTGCCTTGTGATTTTTGTAGGTGAATGTCCTGTTCTTAGAGATACATGATAAGGAATGTATAGATGACATATGAGGTTTACAAATAACCCTCAAATGTTTCAACAGAAAAATTATAAATATACACACACACATGTCTACAGTATCAAGATATGGGAAGTTTTTCTTTCTTTTCTCAAAAACTTAAACACATCATGTGTTAAATTACCGAAATATAAGGGAAAACTCAAAGATTCTGTGTAGCCACAGAAAAAAAAAATGTCCACAATAATTTGTCTCCACATTTTTGGTAAAATTAAACAGTTTTACAATTTAGAAACTTTTACATTAAAAGTGAAAAATAACTTCAAACAGTTATTTGTATGCAGTAAGTTAGACTATCTGTATCCACTTACCTCAGCCTGAATCGCCATCCATACGTTCCC
Source organism: Cheirogaleus medius (assembly GCA_008086735.1). Classification (NCBI taxonomy): domain Eukaryota; kingdom Metazoa; phylum Chordata; class Mammalia; order Primates; family Cheirogaleidae; genus Cheirogaleus; species Cheirogaleus medius. Next base: position 20,548,190 of record VBSM01001118.1, on the reverse strand, counting down.
AAATTCAAAGTTTTTAACTGTAAAGCAGTGATGCTTCTGTCTAGGTGGGATGTTAATACAGCAGAGAAAGAATCAGAAAGCAAGAGCTTGAAATGTCCTGCACAAAAGACTCTCCCTTTGAGGAGAAATAACAAAATCCATCCCAAATATTAAATAATCCAGCATGGGATTGCAGACTCCCAGCAAGACCGTAACTCACCACCAAATATATCAGTTTTCATCTCAAAGATCAATCATTTATACGGGGAGTAGTATTTGAGGCAGGCCCATGAGGAGATTAGCTACTTCTCCCTACAGAGCCAAGTCCCTAAGATAGAGGTCACCACAGAGGATAAGGAAATTGATAGGCAACAGAGAGAAATAAAAGAATACACAGAGACTAAGGTATAGTTTATAGTTTTATATATATAAAAAGATCAGATATAACACAGTGGGGAGTACCTAGGGGACTGGCGTATCTCCATAAACGCCAGCAGTATGGTTAGATTCATACAGGTTTTTATAATCACAGACATCAATTACCAGTTGTCAGGGTAACATATTTGCATATCAGGGAATGCAGTTGCTAGGGGATACAGGTAATGGGTTAGGGTCAAAAGTCCTCTCAAGGGGCTTCTAATCTATCTAGGTGAACAAACAGGTACAAAGTCTTTCAGGGGCTTGCTTCTAAGTTCTAAGAGGTAGTTGTCAATTAACAGAGGTAAAACGAAAGAGGTATAGTGACTCAATATTTCTTTGATTAGTTATGGTGGACTTAAAGGTAGACAGACAGGAGAGACCAGGAAGCCCGTCTCTAATAAACAGGTTGTTTATAACCACTGTGGCGCTTCTGTAGGCAAAGTGCACTCATTGTCTCCGGCTCCAACTGTGGGCTATATTTGCCTTGCTTTGTCTTCCAAGACACAGGGAAGCTCACAGATTTTAAGATACCAGGAAGCTTTCCTGGAAAACATCCCCACTGGAGATTTGAGAGCTCTCCCATGATAGCAGCCTCTAATAAGTGAACCATTGAGTCCACACATTCCTTCAGGGCAAAACCTTGCAAACTCCTGTTTCTGTCTTTAATATAGTAATATAGGGTGATACAATAAAATAATGGTCTTATGAGCCACATTTCATTAATTTCTCAATCATATTTTCTCAACACACTTAGACTCTACTTGGTACTTCACCAAGATCTTAGATGAACTTCTCTACTGAAATCCATACATAAATGTTGCAGTAAAGATTGAAATTCTTAGAATGATTCCCATCTCCATCAGCTAATTGCTATATAGGATTTTATCCATATAGACATCAGATTAAACTCTTGGCCTTTTAAAATTAAAGAAGGTTTCAGGAACCTGTGTTATAGGCTTTAGAGAGTCTTCCTGTTCCCACAAGTTGTTTTTCCTTCATTTTCTTTATTGGCTTGTGTTCTGTGTGCTTATATTCTGCACAGGGATGCCTCATTTTAAGTGATGAGTTAAACCACACATCTCTTGTGCTTGGAGCCCGACTCTCAGGTGCAACCATAAGGATCTTCAAACACAACAGTGAGTATCAGTGTGTTTATTCAACATGTACCAACTTGCTCCTAGAAGAAAGTAAAGATTATTGATGGGACTTTGTTCTTGCTCTTCAAAACTGGCAGTGTAGCCTCATGAAACACAATTATGTTTATATTCACTACTGGCTTGTTAACCTCTGGTGACCTGGAACAAATGGTTGAAGTGCATTAAACATCCAGATTGTTAAGTGTAACCCAAACACATTAATGTCACTGTTAGTGGTCTTGCAATGCGGCCTCTGAAGACATGATTGATCTCTTAGGGCTGCCATTTAATTATCAGAAGTGTTATAACTCTTTCTTTTCTATAACTCTGTCTTGGAAAGTTTGGAGACGTAAGCTTTGTGTTATATTTAGGTATAAAGTGAGCTTGTTCCTTAGTATAATGCTTCCTTTCATGATGCCCACCCACAGAATGCTCAGATACCCACCCGCCGAAACTTCATTGAAAGGTCCTTTCAGCCTCTGGGTTGTGTGGTGGGGTAGTGAGGAGGAGGCAGAAGGGTATTTCTTGTTTAAGGACTTGACAAGGCAGCATGGAAAGTATCAGGAAACATTTTGAAGGAGGTAGGGGGGAGGTGGACACCTGAGTTCTCTTGTCCAACTCTGCCCCTGACTGTTGTGTCACTTTGTGTAAATCCTTTAATCTTTCTTGCATTCAGTTCCCTCACCTATAAAATGAGAGTGTCAAACTATATGATGTGTGAGGAACCTCCCAGTTCAAAAGTTTTGATTCTAATCCATTATCGTGAGGAGGGAGGCAAGATGGCGGACGAGAAGCACCTCCAGCCAGAGCGTCTCTGCAAGAAGGAGAAATTTTAGATGAAAGAGAAAAAAATGGACAGACAAACATAAATCAAATGAGGGTCAGAGGAAGGGTGCCTGAACCCCCACAGGAGACTCCACAGGAAGAGGTTGTGGAACAGAATTGGAAGGAGAAAGGCAGGGATTAAGTTCTATCAGAGAGGCTTGGAGACCAGAGAGAAGGGCAGGTGGAGTGGTTAACATACCCCTCCCTTGCCTCTCGGATTGCTAGTGGGCTCCTGAGCTACTGAAGAGACCTGCAGACACCAGCCCAGAGACGGCTGCCACCAGTGAGCAGAGAACCTCTTGCAGACTGGGAACCAGGCTCCCAGCTCCCTCAGGGCACCTCCAACCCCGCAGACCCCAGCCGATCAGCCCACACCATATTGCCTTTGTCCTCCCTGGGGGGCCTCAACTCCTCAGAATTTGTCTTGCAAGACAATTTAACCACTACTAGACATTCACAGGGAATGGGGCTTGGACCTTTCCTTTTGGGCCCCTGCAGTGGACTGAGGGTGCTTGGACTGTGAGCTCCCTACCCGCTGGTCCTTCCTGGTGTTGCTTGCCCTGTGACTCCAGCAGAGCGGGGCAAATCCCAAGGCAGAGGGACATTGATCCAGCGTGGGCACCCTGTAGGTGACTTGGGACAAGCATTCTTCTCCCTGGCATGGTCAGGGATTGATCTCCAGGGCCTGCAGACCAGATCCCTTGCACCCAGGTCTCAATTGCATTGCCTGTGGGCACAGAGGGGATATTGGTGAATTAGTCTACTGAGGTGTGTGTGCCTTCAGGGGCAGATCAGAGTGGGTCTTAGCCATGTTGTATTCGAGGGGCAGCCCTTCTCCCATGGGAAGTCCACACTCCCAACTCAGGCTGGGATCCTGGGCATGGAACCTCCACCTGTGTCCCAGTCATAGGAGTTCAGCTGACTTGAGCTCCTGCCTGCTGGCAAGCAGAGGCCCTAGGAAAAACCATGGAATAGGGGAGGGTGAAAAGGAGTGAGACCTGCTCCAGACTGCCAGACTGTGGGTATCAGACAAGACCTACCCCCACACCCATACTTTCTGTTTGAGGGCGGCCACTTCAGCCCCTCCCTGACAGCTTTGCCCAAATGCAGGGAACAGACCTTTGACCCCTGCTAAAAGCATTTGTGAAGCTTGAGGGCAGGATCACCCAACCCAGCCCCATCCAGCCTCACTCTCCCACTGGCCCCTGCTAAGGTGGAGAATAAGGAGACACTTGGAAGTCTCAGGGCCCCACGCACCACCTAAGGCACTAGAGTGCCTCTCCAGAAGAACGAGAGCTGGTTACAGGACCCAAAAACAGTACTGCAGCTTGCTCTTCCTGGCAAGTGCTAGTGTATTTACTGACTCATCATACAGGGTGTGGTCCATTCCCACCTACAAGCAACACCTACTGGCTCAGAGATTAAATTGAGAGTGTCATTAGCTAAATGAAAATCCAAAGGTAAGAAGTAACAGCCAATCCAGATGGGAAGGAATCAGCGAAAGAACTCTGGAAATATGAAGACTCAAACTGAAAGGACACCCCCAAAAGGGAACACCAGCTCTCTAGCAATGGATACCAACCAAAAGCAGAACACTAATTCATTATTGTCATTGAAATCTCCCTTATTTCTGTGTGTGGGCACACGTGTTTTCCCTTTCTTCCTTCCTGCCACCTTTCTCTCCTGCCTTCCCTACCCCTTCACTTTTCGTTGTTCCCCTTCCTTGGTTCTCTCCTCCATCCTCCAAGAAGATAACAAAGATTGAAGTGAGGAGACAGATGGAGAACTGAGGGAGAATTATTTCTGTTATGTTCTGTTCTACCCACCTCCCAGCAATCTCAAACCAAAGAACAATTGTCTTCTGGGGAGGAAACAAAGTACATGGGAGTATTCTAAATTGAACCCCCTCATCTAATCTGCAGAGTTGTTCAAATGAAAAATCTGCTCTCAGCAAGTGGGGTGAGGTCTGGCTATGCCTTACTGAACTTCTTTCAGCATCTGTGTGAAGATGAATGCTCTGGAGTGAAGTTCAGGGGCAGGCCCTCTGGAAGAACCAGACTATGGGCACCTTAGACTTATAGCTCAACTACGACATCTAGCTCAATGTCAATTCAAAATACATTGGCCTGGTTTATTAATTTTGCATCAACACTCAATCTTGGCTTTAGTCTTTGACCAGCCAAGTTAAATTCCTCCGATTCTGTTGGATTTATTATTGATTGTCACATCTAGACTCAGATTATTTTGGCAGTGTTGGGAATTCATGTTTGGAGTCAACATTATTTAGGGCTTCGAGAAATAAGTTTATTAAGAGACTACAAAAAATACCTTTGGTATTAGCACAAGTGTGTTGTGCCATTTTGATTCTTTACCATGACAGATGATTAGTGAACAAAGGAACTGTCTAGTTGGGAAAGGACAAAGGGGATAGTTGACAAGTATTCAACTGTAGTTCTGTCCACATATAGGGTTAAACACGATAATCTCACTTCTGGAAGGAGACATAGTCAGGTCGTTATCTATTTGAAACAAATGAATGGGATTATTGTCAATGTTAACCTCTCGTTTCTTCACTTCATTCTGCTGTGGGCAGTGGACTATGATGCTAGTTGCCCAATAGAGGCATCTAGGGAACATCTGTGAAACATCGATGACTGTGCCCACCTCCAGACCAACTGGATCCAAATATCTGGGTTGGGGCCAAGGCATCTGCATCTTTTCAGAGTTCCCCAGATGATTATGATGTATAATGAGAGCTATAAGACCTACAATCTTAGTTTCTAACTTCCTTTAATCTAAGCTGTCCCTGAATCTTGCCAGTGTGCCCTGCGATATATCCCCAGATGCAATGCCATATTAACTATCCTCACTCTTCCCCTCACTACTCTTTTATACTCTTGATCTAAAGTTTGCAAATGGAGTAAAAAAATGCAAAGAAATTGTTCCAAGCAAAATTTATTGAGCATGTATTGAACACCTATTCTGATTCAGGCACTATGTTAGGTCTTTGGAGGACTATAAAAATTATAAGATAATATCTTAGCTATAGGAGAGCATACAATCTAGTAGGAGAGGCAGATATGTATGCCATTAACTGTAGAAAGTAAAAAGGGCCTTGGTGACATCAAGCAGTGGTTCTGAATGCAGACTCTGGCCACTGTACCTTTTCACACCCACAAAAATAGCTAAAATCGAAAAGATGACAACACCAAATATTAGCAAGGATATGCAAGCACTAGAACTCTCACTCATGGCAGAGGAATATAAAATAGTACAACTTCTTTGGGAAACTCTTTGGCAAAGGCTCACAAAACTACACATACCCCTGTACCATGACCCAGATATTCCACACCTAGAGCACCCACACCCAAGAGCAATGAAAGTGTATGTCTGCAAAAAGGCCTGTACCAGAATGTTCATAGCAGCTTTATTCATAATAACCAAAAGCTGGAAATAACCCAGATGTCTGTCAACAGAAAAGTGGAAAATAATTGTGACTTACTCATACAATGACTACTACTCTACAACAGAAAAGGAACAAGCTGCTGCTATCCATAACACAGCTGACTCTCAAAAACATTTTTAATTATTTTGAGTGAAATAAACCAGGCACAAAAGAGTATACTGTGTGAGTTCATTTTAGGAAATTTGAAAACAAAACTATTAATAATCTATGGTGATAGAAACCAGAGTAATGCTTGCCTCTGGTTTTTGAAGAGGGGATTGGTGATAAGAAGCATAAAAGAACTTTCTGGGGTGATATCTTGGTTGGAGTGATAGCTACATTCTTATTTAAAATTCATTGAATTGCATCCTTAAGATTTCCCCATAAATAAATTTTATCTAAAAATATAATTGTCATAATACAGGATATATAAAATTAAAACCATTGATTCAATATTTAAAATCAAAGTACAGCCTTTGACCCAAGCAGTTGTGTCCTCATTCCATAGGTTATTAGCCTGTGGCCCTAGACAAATTACTTAACCTTCTGGATCGCAATTTACTTGTCCCCAAAATGAGGATAATTATGTTACCTAATTCATACTATTATTGGAGGAGGCATATGAAGTGCTTAGCACATGCCTGGCAATGGAAACCATTGTATTATTTATAGCTGCCATGTTACTATTATCATTGTCTTCATACTTGTCATCATCAGTGTCACTAGGGACAGTAGAAAACATTATGATGTCCCAGAAGAGTAAAGAGGTCATTTCATAGTTGGGATTGCATAAAATGGATGATATTTGCAGTAGAAGGATTAAGAGAATTCTAATTAGGGAAGAGGAACAGGATATTTCAAAGAGAATAATCTGGAGTGTGCAGAGAGCAGCAAGACTTACAGCATGGCCTGAGTGTGGGGCTGAACTACCGGAGAAGAGGCTGAAAAATAAGGCTTTCCTCAGTTAATGTAGTGCCAACAGGATGTGTATACAATCTAAGAAGGTATGTACTTCAAGAAGAAACAAAATGTGCCTGAGAGTTCTGCTTCATGCCCTGCTGTTCCCTGGATGACCTGGTTCTTCTCAAAACATTTACTTGCCTTTCCATATGCCCAGTGGAAATGGAAACAGAGATACAAGCTTTGAGTTAGTTTGATCAGCATTTGATGGAAAAACAATACTTAAGGATTGTAAAGGTTGTCTGTTCCCAAAGAAGTGTCTCTTACAGTTTCTCTATCCTGCATTTGTTATGTTTGGAATTCAGCCTAAATTCTACCATTCACTAGTTTTCCCTTGGAGGTTCTATAGAGATGATTGATAGATGATAGATGGATGAATGGATGGATAGATGGGTAGGTAGATAGATGATAGATAGATAGATAAACATGCATGCATACATACATATGTACATGCATGTATAACCATGTGGGAGACTAAGTACAAGCTTTATTAATCATTGGCCAAGCATCCCCTATTCTCCAGCTTATGGCTGTAGGGTAGAAATCCTTCAAGATGGCCACCAATGATCCCCACCCCCTAGAATTTATGCCCTTATATTGTCTCTTTCTGCATTGAATCAGGGTTCCTCTGTGAGATCAGAAGAATATAGTAGAAGTGATGATTTCTCACGTCTAAGGTTAGGTTTTAAAGACATTGTGGCTTCTGCCTCTCTCATTCTCCCTTGGGTCATGTGTGAGGACACTTGGGCAGCCTGTGGAGAACAACAGAGTGAATAGTTCATCTCAACTGATCCTGTGGCCTCAGTCAAACTTTCAGATGACTGTAGATCCAGCAATATCTTGACTGTAGCCTCACGAGTTTTCTGAGCCAGAATTATTCAACTAAGTCTCCTAGATTTCTGACCACAGAATCTGTAAGATAATAAATGTTTATAGTTTTAAGCCACTAAGTATCTGGATAAATTGTTCCATGGCAACAGACACAATTTCCCAGCCCACTACTACAAGATGGCCAAAGAATGTCAGGCTCTGACCCATCATGTTAGCAACTTTTCTCTTGGGGACAGGTAGGAAGGTGGCCTGAAGTGATTCTTTCCTTATCGGCTGGGGCTGAAATAGGAAGAGGAGAATACATCATTGCCTGCCTCTCCATCCCACAAACAATTATTTAAAATGCTTCTCTTATCCATGGACATATGGGGTAGATGCCATCAATGCTCAAACAAAATGTTCCAATGATGATATAAAATACAAATGACTTAACAGATACTATACAGTGAAAATTTCTAAGCACAATCCTACAAAACAATCTTATTTAAACTATGCAAATAAACCAATCCAGCTCTTGAGTGAGTCTTTCCACTAGTTCCAGCCACTCAGTAAGGACTACAGGATCACAGAGCAGTTCAACCTGCTCCTCCCGACCCAGCACATGCCACACAATGAGGCTATTCACAGTCTTCAGACTACAATCTCAGGATAACAATGTCAGTGAAATTACACCCAAGAGAAAATGTAGTAACTATACCAAGGAGAGATCAGACAACACCCAGACATGTCGCTGATAAAAACTAAAGTCACCAATGGGAGGAAGATGGACATTGTATATCTCCAGATGTGATACCCTGAGAAAGATTCAACATCAGGTTAGAACATGAAATATTATCACTAAACAACCCCAAATTAAGAGTGTTCTATTTATAAAAAGAAAAAAATGAATTGTGTTCTCCAAACACATCAATAACATAAGAGACAAAGAAAGTCTGAGGAGATGGTTTAGATTAAAGGATACTAAAGAGCTGTGACAGTTAAGTGCAATACCTGGTCCTAGACTAGATTCTGAAAGGGATGGGAAAATGCTATAAAGGAAATTACTGGGCCAATTCACAAAATTGGAAGATGGGCTGTAGGTCAGATAATATTAGATAAGAGTAGTGTCTCAGTGTTAAATATACTGAAGTGGATAACCATACTCTAGTCCTGGGATAGACAATGTATGGCCTGTGTGCTAAGAATACTTTTTACATTTTTAAAGGACTATATAAAGAACAAGGAAGAATATGCAAATAAGGCTATATGTGATGCACAAAGCCTAAAATATTACTATTTGCTTCTTTGTAGGAAAAGTTTGCTGACTCTGGCTGTAGTCAAATAAGAGAACAAATGCCCTTATTCTTAGAGAAGACACACTGAATTATTTAGGGGTAAATGTTATGATATATGCAACTTAGTATCAATTCAGAAAAAAATTGTTACACACACATACACATAGACAGACACACACAGCTATAGATATATAGAGATAAGATGATAAAGCAAATGGGACAAAGTGTTAATAGAGGAATCTAGATACAAGTATTTGGGTGTTCTTTACGGTATTCTTATTCTTGCAATTATCTTGTTAGGTTTGAAATTATTTCCAAATAAAATTTGATTTCAGCTCCTTAATTCTTTGCTGAAATTATAATTCAAGAGTTAAATTTTATCTTCCAATTTTTACAAAGCTCCTAAACATTCAGTAATTTATTCCTCATGCCTTCCCTTTGTACTCTTGTAAAATAGATAATCGTTATTATCTGTATCTTAATAATAAGATTTAGCTGTACTTGTTTTATACCCGCAACTAGCACTTACTGAGAATTCACTCTGTGCCAGATGCTGAGCTAATGGCCTTCTTTTATTTACTTATTTAGCCCTGAGGAAAATCCCATGACGTAGGAACTAGTTTACAAATGAGGAGATTCAGGCTTAAAGGTATTAAGCAACTTGTCCAAGATCATACAACTGCTCAATGGTAAAGCTTGGAATTATCTGTATAAATGCTGCCCTTCCAAACTAATTGAGAATTGTGGGCAGCTAGGGTCAGGGTCTACTATCTAATTCATGGGATTCTATTACGTATGAGCTGCTATTGCTCTTTAGTTTTCTATGTTAGGCACAGTAATAGCACCCCTCCCCCCAAAGATGCCCATGCCTTAATTCCTACAATCTGTAAACGTCATATTATCTTGCAAAGGAAATTCAAGTTGCAGATGGAATTCAGGTTGCTAAATAGCTAACCTTAAAAAGATTATCTACATGTGTTCAGTACAATCATAAGGCTTCTTAAATGTGGAAAAGGGAAGCAAAATGCAAGAGTAATGCAATGTGAGAAAGATTTAAATGGCCCTTGCTGGCTTTGAAGATGGAAGAATGCCACGAGCTAAGGAATGCCAGAAGTCCGCAGAAGCTGGGAAAAACATGTAAGAATACAAGGAAATGTATTCTCCTCCTAGAGCTTCCAGAAAGAAACACAGTCCTGCCAACACCTTGATTTTAGCCCAGTCAGAACCATTTTAGACTTCTGACCTCTAGAACTGTAAGATAATCAGTTTGTGTTATTTCAAAGTCACTAAGTTTATGCTAATTTCTTGTAACAGCAATAGGAAACTAAAACACTTTCATTCTCTGTTACACAAAGCCTTTGTTGCCATTCACCTACCTGTTTAATGCAACTTTGAAACATGAGCACACTCTCCCTGCTATTGTATTTACTTCACAAAAGCAGCCCCTTCGAGAGGAGGGTTATTTCCAGGGTCCTCTGAGTGACTTCTTTCTTGAGAGGTGATAGCAGTAAGAATGTGGATGGAGAAGGAAAAAATGAAATGGAGTTATAACATATACAGCATCAGTTGCTGCTGGCTCTCCTCCCTGCTCTGCCATCCCCCGGATAACAACAATGCTTCAGTTATGCAATGATGCCTTAATCCTTGATATACAACCACGCAGATTGGATTGATAATATGGAGATTGTTTAGGATCTGCAGAAGTCAAGTTGCCTTCCTGTGTGTACATGACACATACAACCAGCCCAGATAGAAGCTAATAACTTGTGATACAGGTTCTTAAGAATGGCCACCTACACTGGAATGTTCTTAAACATCAGGATTATGGGACTTCTTATATCGCTGAACTTGTTCTTCTCTCCTGGACTGTCCTCTGCCTCATGTTCTCTCCTTAGACCTTAACGATACTCCTCTGCCTGTTGGAGGAGAGGAGATACTATTTTTATGTAGTACCAATGGATATCCTTTGTTATTTAGGGCGACTATAAATTAATCAGAATTCTCCCTTGAATTTTTGGATTCTGTATAGGAAAAATATACTTAAGGTATATTTACCTACTCAGAACATCATAATAAACTTTAATTCTGTGTGAACAGGCTTGACCACTAACCCCAAGCTATCCATTGTTTCTCTTTCTCTATTTTCCACAAAGTCAGAATGCGTGACCAAGAAGACTAAATAGAAGGAAAGTTCTCAAAGGAAGCAAAATCAGAACACCAGAAGACTGCTTCCTAAAAAAAACTGTAAAAGATTCAGAAGTTCATTAATAGTGATGCTACATTCAAAACTGGGTACCAGAATATTTTATCACCATAGATGAGTTCTTTCTAGGTAGTAAATGTGGACAAAAACTGAGTCATAACTACTAGGTCACCTACTCAGCATTCACTAGTGTTGAGCCTTTAACATAATTAGTTTCAATAATTTAACAACAACCCAGATACATAGTTCTCTTCATTATCTTCACTTTATTACAGAGAAAACTCATCCTCAAAGTGATTAAATGATCTGCTCAAGGTCATGCAGATGATAAATAGCACAAGTCAAAAACCAAAGCCAAGTCTGTTGCTTTTGTCTTGGTTTGTTTCTGCCAGGAGCAGCCCCGAGACAAGGATTTAAGTACAAGTCACTTACGTAGGAAGCGATCCCAGGAAGCACCAGCAGGTGAGCAGGGAACAGAGACAGAGAAGGGGAAGCAGGCCATGAAGGGTACGTTGTCAAGGACGTTACCACAGTGGACAATGCTACTAGGACCTCAATGCTACTAGGAAACTCTGGTGCCAGTGACGATAGCTCAGTGTTATCCCACCAGGGGTGAGGGAGCTGTAGTATTATCCACCAATTCCCATTCGTGATTGATTCAGCACTGCTCCCTACTCAGGCCAAATATGTTCCCACAGCCGGAAAAAGAGCTCTTGGACCAAGAATGGCCTGTGTTTAGGCCGGGCGCGGTGGCTCACGCCTGTAATCCTAGCACTCTGGGAGGCCGAGGCGGGTGGATAGCTCAAGGTCAGGAGTTCGAAACCAGCCTGACCAAGAGCGAGACCCCGTCTCTAAAAAAAAAAAAAAAAAAAAGAATGGCCTGTGTTTGACATAAGGAGTTTGGCTGAGGGCTACGGGCAGGACATGCACAGTATTTGTTAACACTGTTAACTGCTAGTTAAGTCCAGCCACTGCTGGGCCATATGGAGGACCCAGAAAGGTGTGGCGCCATATGTAAAAATCAATCCACTGTGATGGCTAATGGAGCCCTATCTTGTTAGTAGCCTGAATTTCAACTCAGTTTGGCCTGTGCATTCTTGCTGGCTGTGTATTAAGAACTCCTTGTCGTTTCTACTGTAGGTAGCTTCAGTGAAGTAGCCAACCCTGAGTTAGCCTTTGTGACTCACTGGGTGACAGAAAACAAGTTCTCCAGCCATTTCACACCCTCAGCTAGAGTCAGCTCCAACTCGGGACCAACAAGTTTGTTCTCCACTGTGATTCCGGTGCATTTTGAGGAAATGAGCAAGAGCCCCTCTGGGGGGCACTTGTATCCCTTTGGTAAACACATTCTTGGAGTTCAGCGTATTAACACCTTGAGTATTCCAAGACCTCAAACCCTGGGTAAATTTTAACTTTCTGGAAATGTCTTCATCTTCTTTCAGACTGGGGAAATCGGGACTAAGTTAACATTTCCCTGAATCTGCTCTCATTACTGGTAGTGGCATATGATCTAGACTTCAGAACAATAGTTCTCAAGCTTTAACGTATACATGAGGCAGTTGGGGGTCTTGTTAAAATGCAGATGCTGACTCAGCGGGTCTGGGGAGGGGCCTGAGATTCTGCATTCTGACTAGCTCCAGGGTGCTGCTGCTGCTGCTGCTGCTAAGCAAGGCCACACTTGGAGTAGCCAGGCTGGAGGCAACCTCAGTCCTCCAGTGAGTCACAAAGAGGTTCTTAAGCTAATTTGGAGAGAAGCAGTCTCTGCAGCTAAGAGAGTTCCAATGAGGTCAGAGGTCCAGGCAGGCCAAAAATTTTGAGTGGTTTAAAAAAAAAAAGTGGAAAAGAAGAGCCAAAGTTCTACCTAGCAGCAATTAAAGGCCAAAAGGAGGAAGAACAAAGAATCCAGTGTTTTCTGAAAACAGTGTTTGAGGGCTGCCTCATCTGCAGAACAAGGGCTCCTGAGACCACTTGGATGGAAGGTCACACCAATGAGCATCACTTAGACCAGCAGTCCCCAACCGTTTTTGCACCAGGGACCAGTTTCAGGGAAGACAATTTTTCCATGGGAAGGAGGTGGTTTAAGATGATTCAAGCACATTTCATTTATTGTGCAGTCAAACCTCTCTGCTAATGATAATCTGTGTTTGCAGCTGCTCCCCAGCACTAGCATCACCGCCTCAGCTCCACCTCATATCATCAGGCATCAGATTCTCAGAAAGGGCGTGCAACCTAGATCCCTCGCATGCACATGCGCAGTTTACAGTAGGGGGTGGAGCTTCTATGAGAATCTAATGCCACTGCTCATCTGACAGGAGGCGGAGATTATGCAGTGATGCGAGCAATGGGAAGGGCTATAAATACAGATGAAGCTTGGTTTGCTCGCCTGCTGCTCACCTCCTGCTGTACAGATGCCAGGGATTGGGGACCACAGGCTTAGACTACTTTGTAAGCCACAATCCTTTTGATTTCAAGGTCCAAGTTGGGCTCCTAAACCAGGTTGTTTAATAATACAGTGATTGCCTCCCTATCTTTTAATCATAGTTGACAGTATTGAGCCCTTACTATAAAGAGTCTTTTATATGCACTAACTCATTTTAGCCTCACAACTATATAAGGAAGCACGTGCTACTATTATCCCCTTTTTACAGATGAAAAAACAGAGGCATAAAGTGAAGTGAATTCCTTAGAGACATAAAGCTAGTAAGAGTCAGAGATGAAATTACTTAAACCTAGGAAGTCTGACTCCAGAGTCCCCATTTTTAAGCACGATGTACTTTTACCTCCTTTCCTAGCCTTTTCCACACTCTGCTTCACCCAGATGGTACAGTGATGCGTGCAATACTTAGTAGCCTATGTCTCCCATACATCTGTATGGTTTTGGTTAGGTGGATGCAGCCAGCACCCACCTTCTTGAAACTCTGACCACTGGGCTCCCACATGGTTTTCAGACTCATGTCTCACCTTCCCACACTGACCCCACTCACTCAGGGATTCCATCTCAATACTTGTCTTGTTCCACAGGCTCCTCCCTGAGAATTGGAGTCCCACGTGCTGCCTCTGGCCCAGAGCCTGAGTGCATGGAACACCCTGTCCCCATGTTCTAGGCTCTGCCTATCCTGTATCTCAAGTCTCCAAGATGAAAAGTTGTTGCTATGACCCCACACACATGCCCACAGGGTAAGCAGGCCCTGCCTTGGCACCTACCTTACCCTCAAGGTCCCCTGCTCCCAGCAGTGTTTTGCACTCTTCCAAGATCACCTTGTTTCTTTGATTTGCCAGAGGCCATGTTGACTTGCCAAAGGCCATGCAATACCTGCCCACATATTTACAGAGCCATCAAGAAAAACTGAACCCGAGTTTTTGCCAAATCTGCTATATTAAACTTAAAGGCACCAAATTTTCAGTGCACCAAAAATGCCCTCAGTGATCTTGTGGGGGAAGACACCCCATTTTCAGAAAAATAATTGTTTTCCTTGCCAAAGTTGGCTATTATGATTTTGTTTTCCCCTAAATGCTAAACAAAAGGGCAGTCCTCCCCACCACCATCTTAAAAATAAGAATAATTTCTTCATCATCATTCACAGTTATTTAAGTACTTTCTGCTTACGATTTCACATTTGGGCTGAATCTTGAAGGAAGAAACTGGGTATTCGAAGGAACAAGAGGAGTGGGGATAAAGATGGAGAGTAAGGAATGAGAAATAGTAAATAGCAGCATTCATTCATCATCCATGCATCTTTTCATTTACAAAATATCTGCGTGCCTACCATAGGCAGACATGAAAATATTTTTGGTGAGCAGCCCACGGAGTAAGGAATCAAAGGAGGTCTCTAAATGCAGCTGGAGGTGGGTTTTGTGAAGTCTTGAATGACAAAGGAAGCACATGGAAAGTGGAGGCAGCCAGTCCAGCCCCGATCTCCTCCTCCAGTCCCTGGAAGCAGAGGACAGGTAGGGCCGTAAGAAATGAGTGGTGAGGGAAGATCTCACATTAAATCTAGGCCTTCAGCAAAAGGATGGTTGCACAAGAGAAGAGGAAAGAGGAAGATGTGGCAGAAGAAACACTGCTGTCTCTCTACAGGAATATGAGAGCAAAGCTACATGTCTGCTACTTGTCTCCAGGAAGACATGCTTTGAACTACACCCAGCCTACCTTCTGGGGGGATTCTGGCTCCCTTGTGTCCTTGTGCCTTCTTTTCACAAGACTGTTTCTGTAGCTTTCCCAGATCCAGGAAGTTTGCTGATATTATTATGACTTGGAAATTAAGGACAGGCACAGATTCAGACTCACCAAGAGTATTTGTCGCCTAAGCCTGATTATAGGTTTTGACATATAGTTGGATTATTTCAGGTATTTAGCAATTCGGTAATCTAGTTTACCATGTCTGTGTAAGACTAGGACTGCTTTGAACCAGCCACCAGAACGTGGCATCCATGCTTTCATTTTAGACAGTTTAAATATCCATAACCATCAAACCAGTTTGATTCTCTCAGATGCCCACAAAGCAAAAGAAACCTCCTTAGTGAGTCAGACTTTGTGGTGAATAATGTCTAAGCCATCATCAGTGTTCAGATTGTGGTTATTTTAAGTCCGTGGTATGTCATTATGATCTTACAACCACTTTGTACAATAGTGCTGTGTATGTGTGCCTAGATGGCATCAAATTTATTCTTTTAATTTCCATATTTTCAGAATTTTCTTACAAAACCAATAAGAACAGGTTTGTTGGGGGAGGGAGGACTTTTATTTGGGGGGATTTTTTTTTTCTACAAAGCCCCTGGCATCTGAAAAAAACAAAAAACTAATAGTTCTTCCCTACTTCTCGGAGGTGTCATGGGGATTAATATAATGCAAGTGTAAGTGCTTTAATAAGCATCATTATTAAAAAATCCCTTGCAGATGTTAGCATGAAGCTTGCTGAAACAGTAGACTCCCATAAGGCCCACAGAAACATAAATCACAATCCCCTGAATCCTACAGGTTTGAAACCCACATGCTATAACCTTGGAAAGCAAGACCCAGAGAACCAGAAAGGAAAGTACCAGAGACTAACATGGGTCCAGAATCCACGCTAAGTGAAGTCATCCCTTTCCCTGTCTAGTTTCTGGGATTCTAAGAAGTCAGTGAATTCTTCCTTTGCAGGGGAAAAAGGGCTAATTGATTTTCCCTCTGCTCAAGGATTGCAGTGTATGGACCTTAGGGTTGTGAACTCCACCCAAAGCCTCTCCCCCACGGAACTCTCCATTCAGGTCAAACACTGTGAGGTCCCTGCCCTGGAAGAGACTGGGATTCCTCTTGCTCCCATCTGCAAAATGCATAAAATACATAAAGCATGTCATGGCCACCTAAAGGCTTGATTTCATGTCCTGCTTGTTATTAAAAGAATGGAGAGAAACTTTTCTTTAGGACTAGCAGTGTTCATCTGGAAACTAATCCTGGACTAAACCTTTAGCATGCATGTTATCTTTTCTGAAGCAAAAATGATACATAGCCTCTGGATTTACAGATTTTTCCAAATTTTAGAATATTCATTTTATAATAACTGCTAGTTCACTTTGGTTTATTTTTAGTCCTATCATTGCAGCCACACTCATCATGTGTCATTTCCGTGCAAAAACTTATAAATTCCAAGTCCCAGAAGGGAAAGCATTCTTTAAACAAGAATACTTTTGTTCTTCATCTCTTTATTCCATTCAGAGGCTAACAGGACTATGATTATAGAAAAGAAAGACTGGCTCCCCCAATCACAAGCAATTCAAATGTTGCTTTAACATTTGGGGAACTCAACCCAAAGCAAAAGTGAAAACAAGATATCCATATATATAAGTGAAGGTTTATTATCCCTGAAAATTTCAAAATGAGAAAGCTGCTTTTTGTTTCCTTGGCTGCCATCTAGTGGTTAATGATGTGGAGTCCTTAACTGTCTTTAAAACAAAAACAACACAGTAAATTTTAAAATTATGATTTTTTAATTTAATCTTATGATTGCAGACATGAGGCAATTATCCTCTCTAATCATTCTTATTTAGATCTAAAAGTAGCATTTCCTTTCCTGTCTCTTGGTCTACGACATTCTTTCTCCATGAAAAGAAAATTGATTCGATCATCAAATATTGATTTAGCGCTTAATGCTATGTACTAGAACTAGGGCTAGAAGGATGAAGAAGATGAGGTCCCTGCCTTCCATGGAGGAGAGACAGGAAGGCAAATAATGAGTAACATGATGAGTCTTGAGGGATACCAAGAAGGAAGGCTTGAACTCTGGTCTGAATTATTGACCAGAAGAGTTTGAGTCGAGACTTGTGTGATGAGTGGGAGATCTCTAGTCAGACAAGAGGAAAAAGCGTGTAGGAAAGTTGGAAGCTGTGTGTTGGGGAATGCTGAGAAACTATGTCAGAAAGATAGGCAGAAGCTAGATGAAGAAGGGCCATTTGAGGTTGTATTAGGTAACTGTGATAAGAACAAGCAACCTCAAAACCTCAGTAGCATGCAACAATCAGCACTTATTTCTCACTCAGGACTGCAGGTGGGCTGGGGTAACTGTGCCCTACTTGCCTTTTATCCTCTCCTAGGGCCATCCTGGGACCAGCGGGTAGCCTGGGCATGTTCCTTTCCTGTCACTAGCAGAAGCACAAGAGAAAGAGTACAAATATGTAAGGCCTCTTCAGACCTAAGTTTGGAGCTAGGAAGCCATCTCTTCTCTGCATCCTATTAGCCAAGCATGTCACTTGGCTGAACTCAAGTCAAGAGCCAGGGAAATGTCCTCCACTTCTTTAGTGGGACAAACTGCAAAGTCACATAGCAAAGGACTCACATGGGAAGGGAGGAGGTGGAAAATGAGGCTAATAATGTAATCTGCCATAAGTTCCATCTTGGGAATGTTGTATTTGAGGGACTCATGGATTTGTCTAAAAAGTGGTTGGAAAAACATTATGTAGCTCAAAATAGAGATCTAGTTTTGAGTTGGATTTTGGGGTTCAGAGACCCCAAACATGCAAACTCCTGGGACCCATCCCACACCAGCTGATTCAGAGTCTCTGATTAGAAAGATCAGGAATTTGCCTTTGAACTAGTTTCCCAGATGTGATTCCTATTCACACTGAAGGTTGAGCGTCACTGGTAGGTAGATGGCAAAATAGAAACAAGGACAAGGAACAGACATCAAAAAGAAAATGGGTGAAAACAAGAAATGGCTCCCATATAAAAAAAAATTAGAAATAGTGGGAAGAGAAATAAGGGAAATCAAAGAAGAATGGTGTCCAGATACCAAAGAGAAGAAACTTAAAACATAAGTGTCGAATTGTATCAAATGCTGCCCAAATGTCAAGTAGAACAAAGAATGAAAAAGCCCTGAAAATTTGGCATTTTAGGGAATATTTTATGAATAGGATACAATACTGAGTCCAGGGATATCATTAGACCTGTTTTGCAGATGAAAAGAAAAAAAAAGTGGTGTGAAATAAAATGAAGATCCACATCGCTTCCATTTCTTCTTTCACAGGTCCCATATTGTCATGTGAAATTGATTAATTCCACATCTAAACTGACATCTCACCTAAAAAGTTAGTCTTCAGGCTAATTATTAAAGAAAGAAAGATGATAAGTTTTGTATCTGTGGTTTTCATATCATGCCAGATATTATTGATAGCACACCACAAAGGGGCTATTTCTAATACATAAGGCTTTACATATTTGAAAAAAGAACTCTTCCCTCATTTCTTTATTATTTTATTATGTATTTCATTCATTTGTTCATTATTTATACTGTAAGTTTTCTTAAGTAGATCAAAGGATATCAAAGAGTGTATTATCACTAATGCTTGGATTTCCAAGAGAGATCTCTAGAACATGGCCTTCTATTCGTGTCACACTTTTTCTGACATCCAGTCTCTAGTAGGTGGATGCTAGGGACAGTTTGGGAGACATTACACTAATGAGGGGCCTCTCAGTGAAGAGGTTCTGATATTATGCTATCAAATTCTGACTTATCCTACCCCATCCTGATTCATATGAAGGCACCTTTATTTGAATGTGATTTGCTCAGATTGCTCTGATCAATTAAAACATACATACATACACACACACACACACACACAAATACATCCACAATTCTATCTCAAAAAAATACCTTGGGACCCCAGTGAGCATGGCAGAGTTGCAGTGTAGAAAAGTTATTGCACCTGCTAGTGCCTTCACCCAGCTTTGGGGGAAGCCCTAAAACAGAACCAGCCACACATTTGGAACTAAAATACAAAGTTGAGGGGCCCTCCATTGAGACCAAGAACTTCAGCTAATTTACGCCTAGACTAGTGAGTGATAAACCAATGAACATCCACTTCCTGACAGCTTTGTCTACAGTGGTCAAAGTTTATATCAACTGTGTGGTTTTAGATTTATCTTTGTTAGAGATTCCCTTTTGTGAGCATTTTAATTGGTGTTTCTAATGCCTAGTGAGCATTATATAACAGTCAAGCCAGCATTTAAGCAGCATCTCCATATTTTTAAATTAATATTGGATTGTAGACCTCAAGTATTTCAGTTTCAGATTCTCAGAAAAGGGAAAGCTTAGGAAATGCATATATACATACATATATATATATATATATATAGTAGAAATATAATGAATCTAAAAAAACATGCACGCAAACCTCTGCCATTTTTCTCTCTCTAGTCTTTGAAAGTTAAAAACAAAATAAAACACACACATACATACACACACCAAACAGCTGGCTCCATAGCCAATTCCTTCTACATGGTCTATCAGCCCAAGCCCAGTCATCTACATCTGATTGCAGATAAATGAAATGTCACTATTATTTATATTTGACAGTAAGAGTTAAGAATGTTCTGACAAACATTCATCCTTCCTTGTTCCACATCACCATGGAGTTTGAGAAGACGAGACAATGGCTGTCACATGAGGCGGAAAAGGGTAATGGTTACAAATGTGGATCACAGAGTCGACTGTGTGGGTTCAAATACTGACTCTATTGTTTATGATCACAGACCTCAGGCAGTTTACCAAACCCCTCTGCGCCTTGGTTTCCTGAGCCATAAAATGGAGATAACACTAGTACCTCTTCCAGAGGGTTCTTGTGAGTATTAAATGAGCTATGTCAAAGAACAGGCTTAGAAGGGTTAGTGGCACACAGATGGGGCTCAATAATTATGAGCTATTATTCATGTATCCATAAGCTTCCAAATATTTTGCAAAAGAGCACACTAACTGTCCAACTGCCTTAAAGTTTTGAAATGTCTGAGGTTGGAGGATGTCAAAAACCAAGTCCCAAAGTGTAGGAAGTGAGATTCGTGTAAACTCAGCTGAATTCTAACACACTCACATCTAAACAATTGACACGTGGCAGTTAATTGTACCTCTCAGAGTTCATTTTAACCTGGCAACAAAGCTTAACCTAAGCAATGCATTTACTGTAGAATTTCAATCGAAGGCAGGAGGGAAGAGGTTTGTAACACCCTAGGAAACCATACACCTCTGGTGTGGGTTTGCTATGCCTAGTTGCACAAACCTGACTATTCATCTTGTCATAGTTAAGTTTTACTGAAAAATAGACCTGTGCCTCTGTCTCCCTAGGTGCTCTCTGATTCTGACTTTGCTGTCTGGAGGTTTAGGTCTGCAAACCTATAAAATCTGATGTCTTCCTGAGAAAGAAAATGGGGGAGGAAAAGAAAAACCCTCTCATGACTCAATTTCTTTTTTGATATTATTTAAAGATGCACAAAGCCTAGAGAAACTCCTGAGAGATGCTGTCATCTATGGCCAGCCTCGAACCCGCAGAGCTTGGAAAAAAATTCTCATCCTAGTGGAGGGTATCTACAGGTATGTAAGTAACAGAAGGCATTTTAACCCCGTGAGGCCTGCAGCAAGCTGACCAATGGGGGAAGGCTGATCTTTCCTAGCTAAATGGAGAAATGAGTTAGATATGGATATTACAGAGAGATCTGAGACAGAGCCACCAATGGAGGCTGTCAGACCTTGGGTCACCTGTACTTTCAATGACTCCATGCATTCAGTGGAGCACCTTGGAAGCTGGCATGCTTGTGAAGGCTTCCTCAGAAATGTCCTCACATGGCATTGCTAACTTGCATTGATTGTTCCACTACCTTTGGCTGCCTCATAGTTTCAAAGGCCTTTTGCAGCTGGGTTATTCAACATTAGAAAACCCCTTGCCTTTATGACTGTAATAGATGTTGCTGATAGACAGCCTAGATGCCCCTACCTGGACAGTGCACCCAAACCCAGCCGCTTGCTGAACCCAGCCATTGATTGGCATTAGAATGCAGAAGGCCTGCCTGTTTTCTTCAAGTTACAACTAACCCAGGGTGCAATTCTTTCTCCAGAGCTGGGGTCTGGGGGTGGAATGATCTTAGCATCTGAAGATGTGCTCAGGCCTGAGTTTTCCTTTAAGCTGAGCAGAGGAAACACCCACTAAGCCATTCAGAGCTGCACTTTTATATTGAAGGTTATAGTTGAATATGCTGCATTCTCTGTCTTCATTTATTATCATTACTGAAATGGAAATTGTGTCCAAGTATTTATTCTGTTGGATGCCCTCATCCATAAGCCAAAGAAACATCTCAGAGCACCCACTCCTAAATCAATTCTCAGACAAGCCTGACGTTAGAGGAATCAAGGGAGATATGTTATGAGATAATGCTAGAAAAGTGAAAAACATTAAAAGGAAGCAAGAAATGGTTGTTTAAATTCCCAAGAAGGAGGAGTGTGGCTGCAAAAGAGACTTGAAGAGAGATGTAGAATTTCTTTCAGCCCATGAATTTGATCAGTTGCTGAGTACACACCGTTTCTGCAACATGAATGAATAAATACCAAGCAGTAGCATGAGTGTGCCTCCATCCCTTTTGGAAAAAAGAAGTGAATTCTCCTAAATTTAAAATAATAAGCCTGGTATCATTTTATATATTTTTTTTAACTCTAGTACTTACTGCCCAGCAACCTATGGTCTGGGTGTTCCCAGTGCTACCGTAGGGTTACAAAGTGGGCATTTCCAGTTTCTGGTAGCCCACTTACTGCATCACCTATCAGTACCTCCTACAGTGAGCCCGAAGAGTAGGTCCTGTTTATGATGTCTTTGAGGTCACTCTAGACCAGTGGTTCTCTGGGACCCTCTTGCTCCTGCCCCTAATCCAGGCACATTTGCCAATTTCCAGTTGCCACAGCTGCAGTAGGGTACGACTGACCTCTAGTGGGCAGAGGCCAGGGATGTTGATAAACATCCTACGATGCACAGGACAGCCCTCCCACAACAAAGAATTATCTAGCCTAAAATGTCAACAGTGCCAAGGTTGTGAAACCCTGTGCTAGAATAATCACTAGCTCTAAACTTGCTACTTCTAAGAAATGAGCTCATATTGGCTGTGGATTGTGGTAACATCAAGCATGGATCTTTCTCCTTGTGTGATTTGTGCCAGCTGCCAGCCTGGGAAGGAAGCAAACAGCCCTTATCTAAACACCTGTCATTTAGGCCTGGACTAGTGGGAGGACAGATCAGCTGAGGGAGAGCAGACTGGGCATCTCCTTTAACCAGAGTAAACAGAACCCAACTGAAAATAAACAGAACTTGGCTCCACTAAAGGAAAGTTAGGATTTAAACGCTTTGATCATGGTTGAAAATTTAAGTGGACCACCAGCATTGTGCTGGCAAATATTCCCATCACCTACACAGAGAAACCACTCCAGCAGCAGGACTTGTTAATGGCTATGCCAGGCCCGTATCCCACCATAAGAGAAGGACAAGGGAGCCAGGTGTGGACTCTGGGCTCCAAGCCAGTATGGCTCCAATTTAGGTTGCACTAGCATTAGTGACTGCTCTGTTATCTACTGCAATGTAACAAACCACCTCAAAGCACAATGGTGAACATGGCAACGATTTATTATTTCCTGTGCTACTGTGGTTTGTCTGGACCAACTGGCAAGTTCTGATCCACATGGTGTTGAGTGGAGGTCATTGATGGGACTACATTCAGCCGAGAGTTTGGCTGGGGCTGGAACATCCAAGGTGACCTCACGCACACATCTGGCTCTTAGTACTGGCTCTTGCCTGAGGGGCCTTGTTCTCTTCCACCTGGCCTTCTCTACATATAGTCTCTTCTCATTTGATGGTCTATCCAGAACTTCCTTACAACACGGTGTTGGCTTCCAACAGAGCGAAAGTGGAAGCTCCTAGCATTGTAAGGGCTAGGCCTAGAACTGGTGCAGCATCACTTCTGCCCCTCCCTGTTGGCCTAAGCACATCATGAGGCCACCCAGATTCAAAAGAAGGTTACACAGACACTATCTCTTGATGGGAGGATCAGCCTGTGTACACAGGGTGGGAGAGACTTGCAGGGAGCCATCTTTGGAGACAATCTACTGCAACGGCTCAACCAACCTGGCATCGATACAGAGCCAACTCTCCACTTTCCATGAACTTGACTTTACAAAGGGTTCTTTTTATCTCACCCACACAGGAATCTTATCTTTAAATGAGACTATAACCTAAAAGGCCTTGTTCACAAACAGGAGACAGGGCACCTCTTCAACAGGTGTCAGTAGCTCGTGGGGCCTTAATTTCCTCTTCTGTAATATAAGGCTAGCCTAGAAGGGGGTTCTAGAGTCCTAAACCTCAAAGTAAAAGCCTTCATATCAGTGTTATAATTTGCAACTGTTACCAGAAGATGAGATTATTTCCCATGGGGTTTTCCAAAGGGCTAGGATTAGGGAAGTGAAATCAATACTGAATAAATGTACTTCTACTTTTTAGAGGTAAGTTAGGGACACATACCTTATTGATACCTTATTGATATCCTCCTTTAAATTTTAGCTCCCAAACTTCTTTTTCCTTACTTGTGATCTGCCACCATGGGAAAAGTACTCCCACCATAGAGCCCACAGACATCAATTTTCTCATAACTCCAAAAGAGTCAACCAAATCAGCAAGTATCAAGATAGAAAAGGATAGATACCAAGACTGAGAAGTCAGTAAACTCCACAAAGGTAATAATAATAATGTCACCATCCATAGGGATTATTATTTCTATGGAGAATTTAGAGAAGTCAGGATTTAGAGGCAGGCCTGGGACCTGGATTCAAATCCTGATATCACCACCTACAGCTATGTGCCCTCCATGGGTACCTTTGTAAGTATTAAATGAGATGATATAAGCTAGTGTTTGGCAGAGGCCTAGCCCATAGAAAGCCCACAACCAAGTGTAACAATCTTCATCATTACATTTTATTTATTTATTTATTTATTTTTGAGAAAGAGTCTTGCTCTGCCAATCTGGCTAGAGTGCAGTGGTGTCATCATGGCTCACTTCAACACCAAACTCCTGAGTCAAGCAATCCTCCTTCTTCAGCCTCCCAAGTAGCTAGGAGGTACGTACCACCATGCCTGGCTAATTTTTTCTATTTTTAGTAGAGATGGGGTCTTGCTTTTGCTCAGACTGGTCTCAAACTCCAGAGCTAAAGTGATCCTCCCACCTTGACCTCCAGAGTGCTAGGATTACAGGCATGAGCCACCACACCCAGCTTTATTTTCAGTTGAAGAAATTGCAACTCAGAAAATGATAAGGTATCTATGTAGTAAGGCTGTTTGCACTTCATCCATCCAGAGGGCAGGTGTTAGAGAAAGAAATTCACATTGACCATGTGTCTACTCCTTGCTAAACATTTCACACGTGCAATCTTGAGTAACCATGCAAGTACCCCAAAGATTATTGCGAAAATAAATAAACTCACAGGCCTAGATAACTTGTCCCAGAACAGATAACTGAGATGAAACAGAGCTGGGATTAAAACCAGATGGCCCTAGTGGTAAAAAGGCTCAGTGTAAATAGAAGAGTCAGCCTATGTGTCCATATCCAATGAAGTAAACATGGAAAATGCAAGGTCACCCATTTGACCTTCACCATTAATCTAACTAGGCCTCAGTTTCTTCATCTGTAAAATAGGGGAATTGAAAATTGAAATCTAAATTTCCATGAATTCATGATTTTTGGTTTAAAAGTCCAATAGTATTATTTTAATGTGTTCTGATCTTTATTTTCCTTTAAGTATTGTTTTAAAGTCACATTTTTCTAGTTTCATGTCTCTGAGAAGTATTGATTTCCTGTCAACTCATAGTGGTTGAGAAATCTCAAAATTTTTCAAAATATACCAGGGGTGGGGTGTCTCAAATAAGCTGGGACATAAACTAGCCTACTTGAGCCCAAACTTGCAAAATAAAATGAATCAAGAAATAATATTCAGGCCTTCCAAAACAAATACATGTATAAACATATGCTGAAGTCTCAGAATGGCATTTTCTCTAAGAATGTAATCTATTCTCCTCCCCCAAAACAATGTAAGTTTAAGGATTGAGAACTTCAGTGGTAAACTATATCCTGTATCCTATGGTTTAAACATATAAAGAATAAGACAACAGTACTTTATTTTTAATTAATCTTAACTCCTTTTTTCTCTCTTTCCACCTTCCTTTGTTGTCTTGGGTTGTACTTGGGGCCCACCAAGGAGATTTTTCCACCATGCAAGTTGGCTAGCCAGTGGTTTAATTCTCAGTCCTTCCAATGGGTAATATGGTTTATATGTAGAGGGAAAGGTGGTGAGAGGGAGATTTCAAAAAAGGGACTTGTCACTTAGCTAATACATTATGTAATAGAAAAGATATAAAGAAATTATTCACTGGCTTGCTGGTTTAAGAATAATTCAAGTTTCTGCACAGAGCTTCAAATTAACTGGTAGAATTATCTTTTGCAGTTGTATTTTAGTTGTTTTTCTTCTATTGAAGTCAAAAGAAAAACACAACTTTCCATTCAGGAAAAGAGCATAAAATGCTGTTCTTGTTTTCTTTATCATTTTTGGCACTGTTTTTGGACAGCAATTCATGGGAGTAGCAAAGATAGCCTTTTTATGCATGCACCAAACTCAATATCCCACCATAGGAAAAGGTTCAACTCAAATTTGATCACATTGAGAAAATGAAAACTTAGTGTGGGTGAATATAATTCTCTTCTCCCTAGGACTCTATGTGTACCCTGCATTAACCCCAGAAATCAGCAGTATTGTAGAGTCATTAATCTTAGAGGAAGAAATATAAACCAGGTGGGCAGGCTCCTAACATCAGCTAGACCAGCCCCATTGAAGGATGGTTAATTAGTTGCCCGCAGTGTCTACAAACACTGTTCAGCATTAACTTTGGCTCCTGCCAAATTCAGTTCCAGAACAAAGAATGGCTGTTTGTGGCATATCAGATTTTTTAGCATATTTATGTTACCAACTCATAACATTTTAAAGATTAGAAGAAAATTCTAGAATTCTGAGGACCTGAGACCATTTGTCATATATGACACAGTGACACCCACATGCCTCATTCCTAAAAGAGTCATTGCAGAGCGTTGTCAAGGGCTCCCAATTTCTCTATTTAGGTCTCATTGCAACCATTTCCTCCTAAGCTCCTCCTCCCATGAACAATAACAATTCACTGAGTGCTCATTAGGGGTCAGGCACTTTACAAGCATGATTTCTAGTTGTCATTATAAGGACCTTACAAGGAGGGGCCCAGCATCATGCTTATTTTACATATGAGGAAACTGAGGCAGAAGACATCATATAAATTGCCCACGTTCACAGTAAGTGGTATGATCATGATCTAAGCTTAGGCAGTCAGGTGGCCAGACTGCCTCCGCATTGATGGAAACAACTTTAACAAGCAATTAATTTAAGAAAATATTGTAATTAACTCAAAAACTTACATAAGTAAAGATAACTCTGTTTGGTCTTTGTTTCACTAAAAATCCAAGCTCGGTCACCCAAAATGACCTTGTGAAGCACACAAATGCTACAGACAGTGATCACCATACTCTCTCCAAACCACAGTCTGGGTAACTGTGCACACAACCAGCTGAACTGTTTTGACAAAGTCGGCCTAACATTTCAGCTTATTTTTTTAATACATTAAATTTAATCTAATAAATAAACTAATTAAGAAAAAAGGGAGAAGTTCAACTCTCTGTTTGGTTCAATTGATTATTTCTTGAACTAAATTGAAGGGTTGCTTGAATTGTTTGACAAGTTCCTCTGTGTGGTGAATGTGTGAGTCTGCGTGTTTTCCTAGAACTTGCCTGTCAGTGCAGTCAAAACTGTGAGCAATGTAGACACAGCTTACAAAGTGTTCTGAGAACTGATGAGAGGCAGTGTTTTCAAATCCATTGAGTCTCAGAGGTGCTGTGTAAATATAAATTGTAATTTTACTTCTTTATTGACTTTATATTTTTTCCCTTTCCCAGGGGTCTTGAAGTGCTTTTGCAATTTACAATACCATGAAAAATAAAACACTTAGGGCTAAAACAAAAGAGTCCATCTATAGCAGTGGTCCTCAAAGCATGATCCCCAACCATGAGTGTCAGCATCTTCTGGAAGCTTGTTAGAAATGAACATTCTCAGCCCACCCCAGACCTAGTGAATCAGAAACTGAGTGGATCTGAAGTAGAGGTTCAGCAATCTGTGTTTTAACAAATCCTTCAAAGGATTCTGATGCTCTCTCAACTATCTGTTCCATTTCCCTAAAGAAACAGAAAGAGAGGACATACCAAGTGCCTCAAATAAATCTTAGACTTGCAGTGAGTACTGAACAGGAGGTCCTAAGGACTTTCTATTGTGATTTAATCAATACGATGATGTCGTAAAGTTCTTTTATGTGTTTTTAATTCCCTCTTTTAATCTTTGACAATTCAATCACTGAGTTTCGGTCAGACAGATCTGACCAAATAGGCAATGGCGGGTGGATAAAAGTGAATCACCAAAGAGCAATGTCATTAAATCTAGCAGAATACCTAGAATCCAGAATGGTCATTCTAGTTCCACTAGAATGTAACTTTACAAATAAATTGGATCAACAATGCAGTGAGCTAACTCTTTACTTGGGAATTAGCTATAAGAACCCAAAGCACTCAAATCCATTGAATGCAAGTTATTTTATTCAAGCAGCATATAAATGCCCAAGCAGCTTTACAAGATTGAGAGGGTTGTTGCAGCCAAGTAAAACATGCCTTCAGAAGAAAGTAAAGGCAGGTCTCTGTCATCCTGTCTAGGATGTATTGGTGGGGAGACTCACAGAGCTTCCTAGGAGCATATTTGTTAGTTATAAGCATTTCTCCTTCTACTCTAGCATGGAAGGTTCCATCGTGCATCTGCCCCAGATCATAGCTCTAAAGAAGAAATACAAGGCTTACCTCTACATGGATGAAGCTCACAGTATCGGGGCCTTGGGCCCAACCGGCCGGGGTGTCACAGAATTCTTTGGAATAGACCCTGGAGAAGTTGATGTGCTCATGGGCACATTCACCAAAAGCTTTGGAGCCTGCGGAGGTTACCTAGCTGGAAGGAAGGTGAGAGAGGGACTCCTTTTGTCTGTTTAAAATCTGAACACCCTGGGGACATGGTGTGCAGGGTTTCTCTGAATTCTGTGAAAGCTTCAGTTTAGTTCGCCATGCCTTAACTGATCACGGTGGCCTAGCTACAGTGGGTTCACAGCCAGGTAAGGCCCAGAATGTCAAGGAACTCACCCTCTAATAGTAAGGAGGAGAGTGTGAAGAGTAACCGCATTATAATAAAATGGCAATGCTTGTAGCATAATAAAATGACAACGCTGGTGTATGCAAGGTGCAAAGTACAAAGGAGAGGAATAATTAACTCTGCAGGGTAGAATCTGGGACCTCTTTTAGAATGGATGTCAGTCTTTAGACAAATGATGGGGGGGTTCTATCTCACAAACAGGGAATGATGTATTCCAAGCCACAGAAGTGACAAGGAGATGTTACAAGAACTATAAGTAGTCTGGTTTTGATGGTATGAAAAACACAAAGCAGGTAGTAGCAACTGTGGGCAAAGGTCAGATATTAAGGAGGTTGACCCTATGCTTCAAGTTGTTCATTTCAAGAGTTTCAATCAAAATGGTGATAGGATGATGAATGTACTTTTAACATATTTTCTCTGCAAAACAACTTTTTCCCACAATGTTGGAAAGACCATAGGTCAAATCTTGCCATCCTCTAATATCTTCTCTATCTGCCTTAAAAATTCTGATTTGATGGGATTAGACTGTTAAGTGAATGTTAGCCCTCGGTATCACCAAGGGGTTTGTGAATATAGAACAACAAATGTTTGAGAGATATTTAAAAAGAAGAGGGAAAGGAAAGAGAAAAAGAAAATCAAATATTTCAACTTGGGTTTTAGGTATAAAGGAGCAGTGGCCTGCTCAATTAAAGGACAGCCTTACTAAATCCTGACACCTGTCTCCGACAAACCCACAGCTGTCCCGGAGAGCCTGTGTGACAGTGATTTTGGCTCTGCCGCTGATGGCGCAGCAAGCCCCACACTAGTGCGTACAGGTGGCATCCACGAAAATCCCCGATTCCTTATCCATTGCGGTGAACAGGAACAAGAGACTTCTGGAAAACCAGTTAGACAAACCAGGGAGTGCAGCAGCAAACAGTGCCGTCATTGAAAGCCTGTGATTTAAAACAACAGATTTAATTTCGGCCACTCGCCCTGCCGTGAGACGTACAGATGCTTAAAATGTTCAGAGTTTTAAGTGGTCTTTACCCTTCAATAAGCACTTTTCTTCCAGGCTCAAAGCATTGTTTTTCATCCTCCTTCCACTGGCCTGTGGGAATTAGCTGGGTAATGCTAAAAACATAGGGAATGCCCGGGATCTTACAAAATTCAGCTAAATCTAGTGAAAGGTTAAATGTTCCCTTCCTAGACTGCCGAAGCAGTAGGGATCAGAGGGTCTCAAATTTAGGAGCTCCTTTATCCCGGACTACATTGCTTTTTGACCTTATGGTTTTGTGATTACTTTAGCAGCAGTTCTGAGCTACAAAATTCCTAACCAAGCGTAACTCTGTTTCCTGAACCAAAGGCACCTGAATAAACTGAAGCAAGCAGGTCCTTGAAATGTTGTCAAATTTGGTGGATGTCACATTTTTCTCCTTAGAGGTCTTTCATTTGATACCCACTTTAAACAAAGGCTCATGACCAGCTGAAATAAGGACCAGCTCATTGTGGTTCCCTCTCGTACTCTCTGTCCTCAAGTCAGTTGGAGTATTTTGAAAGTGTAGGTGCTCTTGTCTGCATAACTTCTATGCATCTGGGCTGGATACTGAGCAATTGTGAAAATTAATACTATTTACATTAATCGGGATGCAGAAAAAATATGTACATCTGTTCATTTTCTTGCCCTTTAAAATGCTGATTCTGTGCATATTTGGATTCAAAGGGCTGCATCATTCATTCCTCCTCCTTCTCTTCCTCTCTCTCCTCCCGCTCCACGCTATAGTGCAGTGTTTGAATCTAGCACTAGATGGCAGCAAGAATTAGCTAGTAGAGTATTTATAGTGTTCGGCAGACGCCCTTAGCCTATACTGAGATACGCCTATGCTATATACCATTAGCCTACACTGAGATACGCCGCCCTAAAACAGCAAGATGCAAAACCTTGAAAACATAGGGCAGTTTCCAAGACCTGGATGGTGAACAGGAGATAAGAGGGCACTTGAGAAAGTGCATGTGTGTGTCATTCCCTAATGATTTAAAAATCAGCCAGATGAAAAAAAAAAAATAAAAAAAATAAAAATCAGCCAGATGCACTCCTATCTGGAATGGCTTGATTGAGACCATGGTAAACCCAGATAAATTGTTTTCCCTCCAGCCTAATGAGCCCATGATTTAATGGGACTGCTCCTCTGTAGCTTTAATTTTTTAAATTATGTTAATTTTAAATTATGTGTAGCTTCCATTTAAATCATATATTTTATTCCCCTGAACTTTGGATGATTTTGTGAAGAATTTTCACTTTGAGTCTGTTTAAACTATGCTTTTTAACTGAAAGGCATAGGATTGGGCAAACACTAAAGATTTTCATTTTAAAAAATCTTTCTACTTATTTGTTTAAATAATTAGGGTACAATTTTCAGAGTTTCAGAGTTTCATTTTATATATACATGTATGTGCATGTGTGTATATCTATATCTATGTATCCTGGATATATCTATACCTATATATCCTGGATATTTTGTAGTAGATGTATCTCAATGGGGGGGGTACTGCAAAATATATGGGATTCGAAACCAATGGATACAAAAGCAACAAAATTAACCATAAAAAATGTTAAAGTGCACACACTCATACTTGACGTTTTTCTGAAACTCTAATTTCAATTTATGCCTGTGGGGTTCTTAATAAATCTTGAGATTTAAAAATAATCACTTGGGTCCAAAAATATAGCAAAAGATAAAAAAAAAATCTGGCTCTTAACTCTCTTTTTAAATCATGATGTTAATATTGGTGTAGAGGGACAATAATAGTATTGAGGAGGTTCTAGAAATTTTCATGGAGTTGGCCAAGGTCAGAGCTTTATACATTAGCAACCAGATGATTCATAGAGGAGACAAATATTTGGAAACAAACAAGAATGGAAAAATGGGTTTGGTGTGAAGGTACTACCACGGAGAATAGAGGTTTTATTTTGGCCTTATCTTTCCCCTCACGAAAGGTCCTACAAATTCACCTCTGCTAACTGGAGCTTACTGTGGTGCTGTGGCCTTCTCTTCCCACCTCATGGAAACTGCTAAAATGATCTCTCAAGAGCCAGCAAGATTTTGATATTTTGCTTACTTTGAGTTTGGAGCTGCTAGAGATGCACTGGGAACAGCCCGACTCAGAGGATTTTTTTTGTTGTTATTCAAGACCTTCTTAATGAAATGTTAAATTACTTCTTGTCACCTATCAGAGCTCTAGGCCATAAATGGCTTCTTCGAAGAAAGCCTGAGCTGATGGGAAGAGATTTCTTACTTTTATATTTAAAATTTTTTATTTATCCAGTTGCTGGGAAGCTGTGGTCAACACTGCAGACCCCTAATTTTTCTCCAGGCGTGGATCTTGAGTTCTCTTGCACGCTTCATGCTAACCACTGGTTTCCACAGCCTCCAGAGGCTGAGCAGAGACTCACAGATGAATGAAGCAAAGGTAGCCCTCTTGATTGATGGCTTGCAGAGCTGGAATTCTGGGAGGGGGAAGAGGGACAGGGCAGCTGAGTTTGGGGTGAGCGTTAGCCCCAGCAGGCTGCATGCCAGGCAAAGGCAGACCCCTCAGAAAAGCCAGCTCTGCCCTGACGCCAGACCCTGACTATATTTAACAGCTCTTTGAAGTAAATAGGGGTCAGAGAATGAGCACCAAGATGTTTATTCTACGAGCCTCTTGTCTGATTTCCTCTCAAAAAGCCACCCTTGCCCTTGAACTCCAGGCCTATGAGTAGAGAAAATAATCAGGGTTTTGAACTTACAAATGGACTTGGAAACCTCGGTATAAGGAGACCTCTAACCCACCCTGAAGGAAGACACAACCCAGACTCGCCTTGCAAAAGACCAAAGCCAACTCTTAATTCATGGCTCATTGTGCCCAACTGGGGAACCAAACTAGGGAACCAGTAGCTGCGAATTAAGGCTTTCCTTGACACTCTCCAGAAGTTGCTCAAAGAGCCCCACTTTTTGAACCACACTAGCAAATTAACTCCCATTTGCAAATTCAGGCTCTGAGAGAAAGTGGACTCAGTCCAAAAAAAATACGATTGTGGGCAAGACAGTCTTAACATTAAAAGGGAGTGATGCTGCACTGATGAGGTATTTGTGCAAGCTAAGAATGCTCATGACCTTGACTTGATAAAATTTCTCAATACATGAAGAAAAATCAGGGGTTGGGAACATTGGGAAGTGCCCTTTGAGGGATCAAAGGGAGCTTTATTTTGTCTCCTTGTCTGACCTTTGTCGGCGATGCCCCTCAAACTAAGAGAATATTGCTACGCTTGTTCCTAAGAATGCAGCCTCGCATCTCCTATTCTTTCCAGGACCCTCACCTTCCTGTTTCTGAAACTCCTTTGCTCTCCATTGGACCATCAGTATTCACCAGGCCCCTGCTAAGCACCCACCACTGTGGATTTTTAAAGATGTGTATAACTCCATCCCTGCTCTCAAGGAGGTTTCAGTCCCTTCTGGAGAAACAAGAGAGATAGACATGAAACATCTTGAGACTGATGCAATTCAATATGTGGTTTAGTATTACTTTACAGACTTGAGTATATTAGTAATTCTCCACCCAACCCTCCGCAAAAAAGGGACAATCTCTGTGGATTAAGGAAAGCACCACAGGATTGAAAGCACAGATTGGTCTCTGTTCTCTCCTGGGCCCCCACCCCGTGCATGCCAAGCTTGGATTTCTGGAGAGAAACCTGGAGAAGTAATATAGTGTGAGGCTAAGGGTGAGGACTCTAGGGTCAAATTCTTTAGGTCCAAATCCTCATTCTACCACCTTTGGTGAGTAATTTTCTAAACCTCTCTGTGACTTGGTTATTCCATCTATAAAATGGGGATAAAAATAATACCTACGTCATAGAGTTGTCATGAAGCTTAAATGACTTAATACGTGCAAAGTTCTTAAAATGGAGCCTTAAGCAGCCAATGAACATCGGCTATCGTGTCAGCTTCTAGCTCCATTATCTCTTCAGAGTCATTCAATCTGTCATCGAGTCTCAGTACTCACTTCTTTACAATGTCTCTCTTTTCCTTTTTGTCACTCCTACTGCCACATGCCCCGTATAAGAATGGAGGAAGAGCTGGGCTGAAAATCTCTGGTTTGATGTCTGGGTGGACGAATGCGTAGTTACCTAAGCTTAGAACGTTACCCTCTGCACAATGAGGGAGCTGGAATAAAGACACTCCAAGGAGTTTTAATATTTTGTCCCTTCCCCCCACCCCATGCTCCCAGTTCTAAGAATCTTTGAACTGGCCGTTCATTAACAACAGCCACCAACAGCATCAGGTGTTCACTATGTACCAGACACTTTTCTAAGCACATATGTGTACTAACTCATTTAGCCCTCCTAATGACTCTGAGGTAGGTATTACTATTATCTCACTTTTCAGAGAAGCAAACTAGGACAGAGAGATTTAGTTACTTTCCCATGGTCACATAGCAGTAAGTGGCAAAGCCGGGACTTGAACCCAAGCAATTGGCTTCCAGAGCCTATAACTCCTGAGTTGTACCTTCCCGCAAGGAACAAGCCCTTATCACCATGTTTCAGAAGCACTAGTTTCTTCTTCTACCTCCCAGTTGACTCCTCCATTCTTTGCCCATAAGATACCATCCTTGTTCCTAATTTTAGCACATGTCCATGCCTTTCCACTCCTCTGCATCTGTCCAAATCTACCCAACCTTAATGGCCAGATCACACCCTTAAAACACTCCCTTCCTGCACAAGTTCACATGAGCCTCCATCATCCAGTTCTTGTGATTCACCTACTCTCCCTCTCTGGGCTCCCCCAGCACCCTGTTGGGAGGTATTTGCTCTCAACAGAGAAAGAAAATCCCTGCTGCTGCCCACTAGGAGTGCTGGATAGAGCTGTGAGGGACAGGCTGGCTGCAGCTACTCTGGAAAATGACTGCTGCTCTCTTTGAGGTGTCCCAGACCCTCCAAAGTGAGCTTCCTGGATGCCACGTGACTGAAGCCTTAAGTCAGGCCAGCATCACACCCATACTCTTCAAATATGGGGAAAACACACCCAGATGTTTTTATGAGATTTGCCAAATAAAAGAGTAGGCAGAAGCTTAATTTTAATTACATGAATGGATCATGCATGTCAGGGACTCCCACACACATCTAGGACACAGCCCAGGGGAAGTCCTTGGAATATACATGCTGGAAGGGAAGATGGAAGGAGGAAAGGAGAGAGGAAAACAGGAAAGAAGGAAGGAAGGAAGGAAGGAAGGAAGGAAGGAAGGAAGGAAGGAAGGGAGGGAGGAAGGAAGGAACCGTGCTTACTAAATGAAAGAGAAGAAAAAGATTTAAATGGAGACCTTGAAATGAGAAGAGGGAGAAAGGGAACCAGAGTGGAAGGAAGGAAACTAGAGCAAAAGAAGAAACAAAGAATCAAAAGGAATTAGCAGTTTGAAGTGAAGGAGAAGAGGGAGAAAGGAAGTCAGAGAAGAAGGAAAAGTGAGAGAGGAGATTTAGAATGAAAGACATATTGAAGGAGGCAGAAAAGACAGAAGAGACCCTGGATCCCCCCATGGGCCAAGTAGAGTCATCACATCATTAATCTAACCTTCACCAACCACCAGTCAGGCAGGCTACACACTTTACTGAGGAGGATGAACTGTTTAAAATTCTTGTGAGCAACCATGCCCTGAGGGACAGGGCACAGTCCCAGGCTCAGAGTTGGGAATGGATGTGACTGATGAGGGAGGGTGGGGTGGACCTGCCCCAAAACAGAGAATCTCAATTCCCCAGAGCTCCTCCCATTCACCTTCACAAGGAGTGGTAGGAGAAGACACCTAAGTGGGATTCTAAACTGTGTTGTTAATCTAAAGAGAAGGCAGCTGATCCTTTAAAGACCCCATTGCTAATGCAGAGAGCTATTATGAGACCACTAGCTTTTCTGCAGGACATCCTGAAAGTCCCGGGCCACGAGCCAGTATAGTTGAGCTGATACATGGTCTGGACAGCCAAGATCAAGCACATGCAAATGCCAGCTCTGAGGCCCTCCCCACCTTGGCATTAGGTTATTGGAGCTTCTTGGGGTTTTCAGCAAGCTTACCTGGGATCTGACATTTGGCCTCAGGAGTCAGTCATGCAGGTGAAAAATTGTTCCGACCATGAAGACCAGCATTCTGTAGTGGCCGAGCACTCCAAAGAGTGTTACACAAAAATTCCAATTGTCCTCTACTACCCAAAGCATAAGCAGAGCTTATCTGGTCCAAACCTACACTCTGGTTTAATTTCCCACTAACCTCTTCTTAAACTATCTTTTGTTGACCTCTGAACATGCTGTATCAGTTAGCTTTTGCTGTATAACAAACCATCCCGAAATTTAGTGTCTAAAAACACTACCAATTATTTCATTCACAGTTCTGCACACCAGCAATATGATCTGAGCTCAGCTGAGAAATTCTTTTGGTGTCAATTGGGCTTGCTCTAGTGTGACAGTTCCTGGGTCAGCTGGACATTAGTTGGCCTGGGATGGCCTCAGCTAGGATGGCACTTCTTCACTCCACGTGGCTCTCATCCTCCAGCAGGCTAGCTCAGGCTTGTTCCCATGGCAGCTGGAGAGGGCTCTGAGAGAGCAAAAGCACTCAAGGCCTTCTGGGATACAGGCTCAGAACTAGCACACCATCACCACTGCCACATTCTATTGGTCAAAGCAAGTCCAAAGGCCAGCCCAGATTTATCTGATGGATAAATCTGTCCTGATGGAAGGAGCTGCAAAGTTGAATTGCATAGATGCATAGGCACAGGGAATCAAAAAATTACAGCCATTTTCTGCAAACAATCTACTATACATGTCTTCTGCTTTCATACATTTGTACCCTTTTCTATTTATTTGTCCTCATTTTTTAAGGCTTAATCAATCCCATCTCCTCACTGGAACCTTCCCTATCTTCTCTGGCTAGCAGGACCCTCTCTCTTTCCTCTGCATCTTGTAGCCATATTGCTATACTAGTTTGCAGGTACTGTTACTTTTCCTACTATTGCTTGTCCACGGGTACAGGCATCTAACATTCTCAAGGGCAAGGACCACATCCGTATTCTTTGGGCACTCCTGAACACTAAGTCAGTGCTCACACATAGTATAATCAACAAGTGCTTCAGAAGTCATTTTTCCTTCACACATCTGGTTTTGCCTTAGTGTTCAACTCCAAATTTACAGCGTCCTACTTTTGTGTAACTTCTAGGTTTTTGAGGGAGAGATTAAGGTCTTTTGCTATGATGGATGGGCATGGGACTAGATGTGATTTTCACCAATACTGAGATTCATTTGCTTCTTTTTTGGGTTTCTTCCCTTTGTTTAAGGACCTCGTGGATTATTTACGGGTTCACTCACATAGTGCTGTTTACGGTACATCCATGAGCCCCCCGATAGCAGAGCAAATCATCAGATCAATGAAATTGCTCATGGGACTGGATGGAACCACACAAGGTAAGAGGGTCTGCAAAGAGCACAGCTCCCAGGAACTCCTCTCCCGGACCTCTCTGTCTCCCTTCTGCCCACTCTTCCCCCTTCTCAAATACACACCTTTGTCTTATTTGTAAATCAAGCATGCGATAAATGGTACTAAAACTGCCATTAGCGCACACACAAATCCTTTATTAAAACAAAGAAAACGTTCTAATTAACCTCATTGTGTTCAGATTTGGATAATTTTGTGTGATCAATTATGTTAAAATGAAACAAACTGTGTGTGTGTGTGTGTGTGTGTGTGTGTGTGTGATTGCTTGTGCTTGCTTGGGGCTGTCACTTGTGTTTCCCCTGAGACCAAAGTAGTCAATTTAATATTCCATTATTTAAATCCTTTTATTTTTTTATAACCAGGGATTGGGCAGGGGATAGCCACCACTGGCCATTTGAAGATATATGGACAAAACACACACATAATAACTTTCCAGCCATCTCTTTGCCAGTGGGTCACCATAGCTAAATTGTGCTACTTTGCTCGACCCAAATGAACTTAATCTTTTTTCTGAAAAATTCATTAAAGCCTCTTCGAACTCTCCTTGTGTTTCTCAGAGATAGCTTATAGAGCTTCTACTATGTGTCACATACTGGAGGGGACACAGTGATGAACGAGGCAGTTCTTGCTGACAGGCAAGCTAGTGAGCACATTTATGGAAGTAGCAATTCATAGTAGCCCCATAACAGGGACTATACAATGCACGTGCCCCACCCCATCTCCCAGCTGAGGTGAAGCCCTCCATTGTTTAGTGCAACCTTCGAAGTCTACTATTTCAGTAGAAGGATGGGGAAATCTGTCCGTCTTCAATATTATTAAAGCATCAGAATACTTTATTTACGTCCGAATTTTATAGAAACCACTTATATAAAACAGATATGAAGAAGGCCGGTATGGTTGAAGTAGTATCTTTTTCTTTTTTTTCTTTTCTTTTTTTTTCTTTTGTTTTTTTCTGGTTGAAGTAGTATCTTCACTTACCTCCTTACTGACAGCCCCTGAGGCCCTTGTCCTGAGCCCCAGTCCTCTACAGGACACTTGTTTGAAAGATAAAACTTTCTTTTTCACTAAAGCAGGAAAATGGCCTGCAGGAGGACTTTTATCCCCTCCATATAAAATGCAGTGATTGGTTGATCTCTAGGGTCCCTTCCAGGCTTGACTTTTGGGTTTGTGACTCTGCATCTTGTTGAATGGTCTTTGTGAAAAGGAAATGGCCACCCAGCCTAGGGAGGCCTCATGGTACAAGAGGGCACCAAAGGGAGTGTCAGCCTGGAGGTGACGCTTACCACCTTGCTTACAGCCCACTGGCCAAAATTAGTCACATGGCCACACCCCAAAAAGTGGGGAGTAAATTGAAGGATACAGATCTTTGATAAGCAGGTATCTTTCAACCTTTTAAAACTGAAGCTATATGGAGTGGCATTCATGCCTACATGAGCTTCCAGGTTGTATGAAAAAAACAGTCTGGAACCACTGGCTCTCTACAAAGTGGTATTAATTATCTTCTTGTACTTAAACCATTTCTATTTGAGACTTAACAAAAAATGCAAGTTAAGTAAATTGTCTCATAATGACCAGAATTATCCTTTGGTCTTGTTGAGTAATTAGGAAAGCATTATTCTGAAAATAGCCTATGTGTCAACAAGGATTTTCACTAATTTCTTACACTCTTTAGTGTAGACATTATTAGAATCAGTTGACTTACATGTACAGAACTTTACAATCATTTCTTTCCCTCTTCTGGATTGGTTTACTGCTTCATCGCAGACAGAACTCACTGTTTATCTGATCACAGTTGAAGATATGCCAAAAGATTATCTTTAAAGCTATGATAATTTGTCCTTCAATAATCATCTGTCATCAAATTTTCTCCCCCTGAGGTGGGAGATATTTCTCTTGCTTCTCTCTTAGCCTCATAATTAAAGAATTATTTGGTTATTTTTTTAACCTCACAGTTAAAGCTTCTTATTTACTCCTCTTGCCATTTTAAGAGAAACAAACAAAAAACAGAGAATACTATGTATATGGTCTTTTTTCTTACATCCAAGATAGAAGAACCAGAGAGAAAGATAGGACAGTTCCTTTTCAAAGAAATGAACAAAGAAAAGTAGTAGAAAAGAAAATTGACAGAATCATCAGCCAAGTTTCAGGTGGTTCTGCCTGACACATCTTTTGAAGAATTCAAAGGGACTCAGTGAATGATCACACTGGCCTCATTTACTATGACAATGTCTGCTTTAAATAAAATGAGCAGGACAGGTTGGGAATATTGCATTAGCTCACCCCTTTCTGCAGAGATAGACTGACTCTCAGGGCAAAGTTGTCCAAAGCTCAAAGGGATGCACTGTGTCATGTGGAAGCTGCTTTACAGGATCTGAGAAAGAGGAGCCCGGCTTCAAGCCTTCATCTTCAGCCCACTCCACTGCAACTGTGATTGGAGCCTTTCAAGGCTTTGTTTCGGGTTGAGTTTGGGGAGCGGTTGGCCAGATCTGTTCCTTGATGAATGTCTTCACTTTAATCTGCAATGCAAAGCCATATGCTTCAAAGAAAGGCAAGCTACAGGAATAAGGTCAGTGTTCCTTTGATGCCAAGGTTCAAAGATGAAATAGCAGTCCCAGTGAAATGACAATGTTTATGCACAAACAGCCACCTTCACTTTGCAGCCAAGCTGCTTGTGGATTTAATGCACACAGGCTGAGGGGCTGCAGGCCGGGCGTGCATGCCATATGCACCAAGGCCCTTTTAATCTCCTGGCCTGTCACTCTGTGCAGTGCAATGAGCCCAAAGTGGAAATTTGATTTCTCCATCCTAATGGATGTTGGGTGGTCCTCTAGCCAAGCCAATGCTGTAAGCCCCTTAAGGGCAAGAAATGTGTCTTGAATTAATTTGGTGTTCCTCTGAGTGTCAAACTCAGTGCTCGGCTTAATAAATATGTCATGACTCAACTTCCATCTTGCCAGCCTGCTCGATTTCAGGTCAGTGTTTATGCTAAATAAGATCATGGGGATGTTTATCTCATGGGACTGGGAGCCGGAATCAGTTCCACACCAGTTGTGGCAGCTGAAGGGATCGCTCAGTGATTGAGATTACTTTTGGAGAGGTACAGAAAGATTGCAGCTCAGTCATTTTCTTTACCTGGACATGGTGCAAGTGGCCACAGGAGGGTGAGCCCCAAGTCACGACAACTCCCCTAAAGAAAGCATTGTTAATAGTTGTCTTATTAGCGTTTAAATCTTTGATGTACATTTTTTTTCGATTAATCAGCCAACATGCTTTCTGAGCTCCCAATCTCACTCTAGCCCCTTTTCCCAACTCTGGGTAACCTTTCACTTCTCAGAGAAGATAGAGGTTGGATTGTGTGGATGATTAACGGGGTGTGCTCTGCAGCCAGACTGCATGGGGCCCGGCGCCTGGCCGGCCACTTGTTCCATCATAGGCCAGTTGCTCGTCTCAGTTCCTTCATTGTATACTGAGCTTGCCAGAAGGATTAAATGATGCAATATGGATAAGGAACTTAGCATGATGCTTGATAGGTAGTAATCGCTCAATAAAGCTACAATTATTTTTAACTCATCTGCTTTCTTCCCTTCCTTCTCCAAATTTTCCAATAGCTTTGCCCATCCTGGAATTCTCCCCTTTCTCTCAGACATGACAGCTACCTGATAGAGTTATCGGCAAATCCTGCAGCACTTCTTTGGCATATGTCCAGAATCTGGTCACATCTTACATCTCCGCCACTCTCTCCATCGCCTCTCACCTGGATGACTAGAGTAGCCTCCTGAATATTCTCCTCACTTCTGCCCTGGCCTTTTTATGGCTTGTTTCCAGACAGAAGCCAAAATCATTCTTAAAAAAAGAAGAAGATATAACTCAGACCATGTCACTCCTCCACCCAGAACTTTCCAACTGCTTCCCAGTGTCCTCTGTGTAGAGTCCAGACTGTGGCCTTGGGAGCTTCTCAGGATATGGTTCCCCATGTTTCCCACCCCCAGGCCCCTGGCTCAGCCCACTGTGGGCAGCTGGTGTCCTTGCTTTTCCTAGAGCGCAGGGAGCAGCACCTGCAGAAGGGCCGTGGCACTTGCTCCTTCTAGGACTGCTCTTCTGACCGACATCTTCATGGCTTACCGCTCGCTCCCCTCATCTCTCCTTCCTGCCTTACTAGGGAAGTGGCTCTAGTCGAAACAGCATACCCTCCTGTCCAGCTAATTCTCCCTGCTTTGCTTTAATCTTTATGCATTTTTGAGGATCTGACAAACTATACATGTATCTGCTAATTGTCTGTGTTCTTGCACTAGACTGTGAACTCCGGGAGAGCAAGCATTTTGCCTATTTTATTTATTACCCTGAAAACAGTGCCTGGCAAGCACGGGTTCTCAACAGATATTTATTAAAACAGTGGCCCCCAATATTTTGGGCACCAGGGACTGGTTTCAGGGAAGACAATTTTTCCATGGACCAGGGCGGGGGATAGTTTCAGAATGATTCAAGTGCATTATACTTATTGTGAAGTCAAACCTCTCTGCTAATGATAATCTGTGTTTGCAGCCGCTCCCCAGCACTAGCATCGCTGCCTCAGCTCCACCTCAGATCATCAGGCATTAGATTCTCATCAGTGGTGAGATCCCTCACAAGCATAGTTTACGGTGGGGTTCGAGCTCCTATGAGAATCTAATGCTGCCGCTGATCTGACAGGAAGTGGAGCTTACACGGTGATGCAAGTGATGGGGAGTGGCTGTAAATACAGATGAAGCTTCGCTGGCTGGGCCACTGCTCACCTCCTGCTGTGCAGGTGCTTCTTAACAGGCCAAGGACTAGAAACGGTCTGCAGCCTGGGAGTTGGAGACTGCAGTATTAAAAGACAGAATTCTTCTCTTTTTTATCTCAGCAAATAAACAACCCTGATCTCCTTCGCATCTCTGAGCTTGATTCTTTTTCTTTCTACCTTCTAAAGGCACTGGCTCCTTTTCTCGACCATGAACTTGTTGGTTTCCCTCATCTTCACCCTTCTTGCTCTTCAAACAGCCACAGAGCCTCATCCCTTCTATAGCAGCAAACCCTCTCAAAAGAGTGACCTATCCATGCCTGCTTCCTGGTCTCCCTCCCCATGCACTTTCCAGCTCCTGTGGCCTGTCCCCTGCCCCTTCGCTCTGTGGACAAAGGTCACTGTCCTTTGTATATCTACCCCCCTTCTTCTCCTGTCAGAGGAGACTTGACCTGTCCACATCATTGTCTCTCTTTGAAAACAGTCTTCTCTTAGTTGTAGAGATGCTCTTCTCTTCTGGTTTTCCCTCTTATTTTTCTGTTGTTTCTTCCTCCCCTCTCCTGTTAGGCCTCTTCCCCTGTCCATGTTTGCCAGAATCCCATCCTTGTTCTCTTTATCCTTCCCTCTGTGTGAGTACCC
The DNA here is from genome assembly GCA_008086735.1 of Cheirogaleus medius. NCBI lineage: Eukaryota > Metazoa > Chordata > Mammalia > Primates > Cheirogaleidae > Cheirogaleus > Cheirogaleus medius. The sequence goes on along the minus strand of VBSM01001118.1, from coordinate 20,505,647 downwards.
TCACCTGTTGCCTTTCTTTTATATAGAACCCCGCTTCTCAAGCTTGAGCCTGTATCAGAATCACCTGATACAGGTGAGGAGGGGTTAAAACAGCTTGCTGGCCCCACCTCACTTCCAAAGATTCCTGCATGAAATGCTTGTTGAGGTTCTAACCAGCCCCAGGTGATGCTGAAGCGGCTGGTCCAGGGCCACCCTTTGAGAACCACTGCTGTATAATGACCTTGGAGTCATTCTCTCCCTCCCATCAGACACGAATGGGATTGTGGATTCGTTATAACTAGAAACCATCCTGTCTCCATATCATCTTTATGTCACTGGCGATCAGCACAGTGCCTGACACATGATAGGCCTTCAATACAGGTCATTTTTCAAGTTGGATTGTAAAGAAGTATGTTAATTATCGATTGTGCCATGATGAAGAAGCTAATAAAATATCTGTTCAGGGCCATCTTTTCATCAAAAGACTTGAGCAGAATCTGAATACGTAATATCATCCATCTGAATAACTGAACTTACTCACCAAGGTCAGCCTCTTCCTTGTAATTCTTGCCTCTGTGCATGTCTAGTTTTGCTCATTACATTGATATGCCATTGATGTTGGGGAAAGTTGTCCACGTGTCCCCAGTCGTCATTTCATATTTGATGAAGATGGGAGGGAGAGGATGACTATAAGGTCACTATACAAGGTGGTTCTCAAAGGGTGGTCCCCGGAGCAGCAGCTGCAGCATCACCTGGGCTTGTTATACTAGAACTGCAGCAAAGTATTTCCGAATCAGAAGCTCTGGGAGTTGAGGTCAGCAATCTGTTTTAACCATCCCTCCAGTTGATTCTGGAGCAGGCTCAAGTTTGATAACCACGTTTCTATGTACAGGAAAGGAAACAGGTGAGAGTATTTGTGCAGAGGAAAACTAAACAGAACAAAGGATGTAATTCTGAACAATGCAGACTAAGGTAAAGGACCTAGCAAAAAAGGAAGAGGAAGAAGAGACAGAAGAATAAGAGAAACCCCCAAAAAGGAAAGCATGAAACATGTTTTGATCCGCAACTTTAAACCTCTACTTAAGTCAAAATTTCAACCCTGTTCACTCAGTTACTACAAGCATCTCACCTGTGCTTCCTAATACCTGTGACCACTTTGGCAATAGGAATAGCAATTTGCTCGTGAAGTGTACGTGCTTCTATATAACTTTTGAAGTATGGCAAGTCATTAAGAGTTATGGTCACAACATTGATTATATTATTATTTGATTTAATAGTAGGCATCTGACAGAGATACTGCCATTTCTTTAATAACTTGGATGGATAAGGTAGTATTTATTAGAATTACTTAAATTCTTTTTCTCTTTAATGCATCTTCAATTGGTAGAATGAATTTGGTGAGAAAGGAAATCCCCAGTGGACAACATTGCTAAGTGTTGATTTATTATAGGAATAACTTATGACAAAATATTTCATATTCATAACTTGGAAAGAATGGTTTTTCCTATAATTATGTGGAATCTGGGTGGTTTTGCACTATAATTATCACCCTCCTTCTGACTACTCATCTTCCTGCCATGATTGTTACAATTTTGATGACATGGTATTGAAATGATATTGGCACTTTTTTGAGAAAAGATTATCTGCTCAACCTGATATGTCTGTTGAGTATCAGATACTAAGTTTCTCGTTATACTTTAAATTTCATAACAGGATGAAATAGCAACTACTTATATATCTCATCAAACACTTGCTTTGCCTTCTTGCTAACGTGCAGTTTTTAGATCTGCAGACCCATTTATCTGAAGCTCTAAATTCTTGGATATTTTAGAATTTCTGTGTAACATCAGTCTTTTTAAATGTAAAACTTAATGAGAGATGGGAATAGTTGGAGTGATTCTAGCTCTAACAGGCCAGCACTTAAATTTGGATTATTCTATTGGCTAGCTCATTCCTTATTTTATCAAAATGGCTATAGGAAAAAATCATAATGTCTGTGATTTAATCAAGTCTCTCCCAGCTGTTATTTCAGTGCTGGGCTGGTAGGATAATCATCAACTTTCTGAATCACAAAACCACTTTTTTCAATTAGATACATGCAAACGTTTGATTCATTTATAATCAAGTGGCCAGTAATGTCTGCAGAAAGGAAAACAGGAATGGAAATTTACTTACAAGAGAAAATAAATACAGAATTCCAATTCCTAATATCTGGTTTTAGTAGAATACACCTGTATCATTGCTAGTAAAATCTCTTATGCTTAAATGATAAATTTAGGAAAAATGCAATTCTCTATCTTTCTTCAACATCATACTTGTCCCTCTCTGTCCCTAAACTGAAAGAGTTTCTGGATAGCAGGGCACAGTGGTGGGGGCGGGGGGGGAGGGGGGAAGTATTTCTGGAGATTTTGTAGGTTGGCGAAAAAGTAAAGATAAAAATAAGATAGAATAATGAATTGTGTTCTTCCTGGAAATAAAACAATTATCTAAAAAAGATCCTTAAACATGTAAGAATTTGACAGGACAGAATGCAAGAGGATGTTTTCTCTTTTTAATTTCATGCTTTCTTGATGCAATATTCAGAGATTATTGCTACAGAAAGAGGACATAAATAGTTACTGTATCACCATTATCTTCCTTCTATCGTCTTAGATATTGTCAATTAAACTTAGATATTATACAGATAATTACCTCAATTCTCCACTTACAATACAAAGATAAAGTTTAACAAGCCTATCAGAGGATGGAAACCCAGGTTTCGGCAAACTTTACTAAGAAGGCCAGTAGGAGAAGGATGGGGAAATCGAGTCTGCAGATTAGAGCTAAGTACCCCCAGCCATTGTGCTGGTACAAGTATTAATAATTCCTCCTTAATCTGGGCTTCCTTTGTCCTTTAGAAATCCCAAAATTGCTGTTAGACCAAGATCTGAGGAGGAAATATTCAATAGAAATGCTCCCCAACAGAGGGCCTCCTCACACTAAATCTTTCTGAAGTTTTATTTGTTAGATGAATTTGGAAGTACTGAAAACATGTCCTCCATGGGAAGTTGTTACCTAGGCTGTAGAATTCTGTTTGCACATCATATGCTGCCTTTAGCAGGGTTGAGGAATGAAGGCTCTCAGCTAATGGGATGGTATTATTTTTTCCTTTGGGTATTGGCTTCTAGGAGAAGGCTCTCCATTCCTGAACTGGGGAGGTGATGGATTTTAAATTCACATTTAGTTATACTATAGTGTTATAACATATTATACTATACAATATATGGTATATATATTTGGTTATATGGTTTCATATTGTATCTTATGGTGATATTGCCTATTCTAAAATTAAAACTGAGTATTCTGTCCTTTCATTTCCAAATCCCTGGTGCTGTTCCCTGAGGACATCCAAGGGGTCACTGTTTGGTTACTACACAATGGGAAAGAAGGCATATATGCTGTCAGCTGAAGAATTTCAGATCATGTTTAAAACCATAGGGAAGTAAAAAATTGTCACTGATCAAATTTTTCTTATCCTCACAAACAGAATCTCTGTACAAAATTAAAGAAAGCGATCCAGGCCTTCTCTGATTTCTCGGAGACTTGCAGCCTTCCCTCTTTTTGGCCCCTCCATCCTGCAGGCCTTCCTGGCTCCAGACCCCAACACTGGTGTCCCTGTGCTTTCCACTACTCAAGCTCGTCTCCCAGAAAAGGTTCAGAGCCCAAACTTGGGACCGAGAGGAAAGCTAGACTCAGAACAGCTTGGCAGTTCATACTGGAGTGACCCTTCTACTTCCTGCCACCAACCTAGAGAGACCTTCCCTAAACACCCTTTCTAAAATATTGTCCCCTTCCCTGTGGGTTACTCTGTCTACTCCCCTAGTCTGAATCATTTTTCTTCACAGCATGTATTACCATGTGGAATATGCATTTAGTTCCTGGGTTATTGTCTGTGTCCCCCAGGAGAATACAGGTGCCATGAGGGCAGAGACACTGTCCCCAACCTCAAGTTGTACATGTTGGCTGAATGAATAATCCTTTAGCGTAAGCTTTGGCTGCATCTCATCAACTCTTCCCTGGGCATCCTACCTCCCTGTGAGTGCTCATGCTTTTTCCTCTATCTAGAAGGCTCTCATCTCTCCCCACAATTCACTACCCCCATTTTTATCTCCCAAGCCCCTGTTCATCCTTCTAAGCCCTATCTTGATGGCCCCAGTCATTAAATAACCCTTCCCTCCTCCAGTCTCCTGCAGGTTTTTGCTCTTATTGTGTTAGTCATACACATCCCTCACCCAGCCCCCCAAATAGGTAGTCAGCAGTTAAATTGTGCCTTAAGTGTCACATATGTGAATGTATGAGTATGAAATATTAGACTTGGGACTAAGCAGATTTTCTGGATAAGCCTTGGAATCTAATCAGCATTTATAAACAATTACAAATTTATTTCTTTAGAGGTTGCTCATAGAATCCTTTTGATTCAAATCCTACAGTTATAATAACTTCATGGGTGAGTGCCTGCATGAGCCACCACCTAGAGTCCCTTTTCTATTCTTTTGATAAATGTATGGTTTTACATTATGTATACTAAGGATTTATCTGGACACTATCAGATACAGAGGTGAGGTGAGTAAACTAGATAATTCAAGCCAATGCTACCCAAATATCAGAAAAAAAATGAAATTTTTCTTTACTTATCCAAACAGTTAGCTAAATCTTTCACTTAAGGTTTTCTATGGAGACACCACCTAAAACTCAACTGTGCGTTGGACATTTTTATATGTAACAATCAGCGGAGACTGAGCAACAGGTAATCCTCTCTGTCCAAGTTGAAGCACATTTCTAAAATACAGGAGGGTTGCTTGATTCTTAAGCATCCAAAATGGCGGTTTTCATCCTCCCTCCTTCTCCTCCCCCATCTTAATGATGATTTACACTTAGGATCTTTTTCAATCAAGAAACTCCATGTTTCCATGCCATTACTTGGCAACTAGTAATGAGAGGTTGAGAAACTAAAACTCCCGCAGAAAAATTTGGGTTTCCTTTTACACCATAAAGACAATGAAAGGTAAAACGGCATGAGGATGTTAAATCCTTGAAAGTTTTTCATAGTAGCCTTCTTTGTAAGGTCGGTATTTGTTAAGATACATTACTTGTTGTAACAGACACACGCCAACATATCAATGGCTTAACACAATGGAAAACTCCTTTTTCCTTTTTTTTTTTTTCCCTCGTCTGACTATATTTTCAAATAGCCTGTCTTCAAGCTCACTGATCTTTCTTCTGCTTGGTCAGTTCTGCTAGTGAGAGACTCTGATACATTTCTCAGTTTGTCAGTTGAATTCTTAAGCTCTAAAACTAATGCTTGATTTTCTTTTTATTATTTCAATCTCTTTGTTAAATTTCTCTGAGAGGCTTCTGAATTCCTTCTCTGTGTTGTCTTGAAGTTCATTGAGCTTCTTCAGGACAGCTATTTTGAATTCTTTGTCTGAAAGGTCACCTGTCTCCATCCCTCCAGGATTGGTCACTGGTACCTTATTTAGTTCATTTGATGAGGTCATGTCTTCCTAGATGTTCTTGATGCTCATGGGTGTTCTTCATTGGGCATTAAAAAGTTTGGTATTTATTTTAATCTTCACAGTCTGGGCTTGTTTGAACCTATCCTTCTTAGGAAGGCTTTCCAGATACTCAAAGGGAATTGAGTGATGTGGTCTAAGTCTTTGGTCACTACATCTACATCAGTGCTGGAGGTGCCCCAAGCCCAATAATACTGTCACTCTCTCAGACACCTGGTAAGCATGAGTAAAATACTAGAGAATTCCCTGGATTACCAGGCAGAGCCTCTCACTCTCTTCCCTCACTCTCTGTGCTGGGCTGCTGGAGTTGGGTGAAGAGTGGCCTGGGCACTCCTTCATGGCCACTAGCACCAGGTCACACCTGAAGCTAGCCCAAACTCACCCAAAGCCTGTGGTGCTTCTTACCTGGCTACCTCTGACATTTATTCAAAGCCCAAGTGCATTTAGTCAGCAGGTGGTGAATCATGCCAGAACTGGGTCCTTCCTTCAAAGTAGCATGTTTCCTTCTGGCCCAGGGTGAGTTCAGAAATGCCATCCAGGAACTAAGGCCTGGACTCAGGGGCTTCAGGAGTCTGCTTAGTACTTTATTTTACTGTGGCTGAACTGGTTACTCAAGCTGCAAAACAAAGTCCTCTTAGCTCTTCTCTTTGCTTTCCTCAAGTGGAAGAAGACTCTCCTTGAACTGCACTGTACGTAGTTGGAGAAGGGGTAACACAGGTACTGGCTTGGCTGCAGCTGCTGGTGTCTCAACTGGGTCACGTGCAACCTGAGTCCACTGGCTTCAAGCCAGGACAGCCACAGGAATTGTCCAAGGACTGCAGCCCTTGTGGCCAGACTGCTTTATGAATTTAGTCCAGGCTCCAGGCTGCACTTCGTCTGCTGGTGGTGGGGCTAGCTGGAAGCTGGGCTTTGGGACAGAGGATTTCCTTCTGGCTGGCTGGTCAAAATGCTCTCTCCATGGGCACCAGCAGAATTCTGCCCTGTGCTGTGTTCCCCTGTGCCAGGGCGGCCCTGAGTTTCAATGCAAAGTCCCACAATAACTTCACTCTCCCTCTCCAGCACAGAGATTCTCTCTCCATTTGGCCCGCTCACTAGCCCAGCACTGCAGGGGATGAGGGAGGGGTGACACAGGCAATGCAAGACTGTCTTTTCTTGCCTTGTCTTGCCTTGATATAATGTTAAAACCAGGTAGTATGATCGCTTACCTGGTTTTTCATTCTTCTGAAGGTGCTTGCTTGCGTGGATAGTTGTTGAATTAGGTGTTCATGGGATAGAATGATCACTGGAGGTTTCTACTTGGCTGTCTTACTACTCCACCCCTTCTTCTCTACTTTTTCCTTACACAGTAATGTCCAAAATTGGTGTTCCTGTTGGGCAGGTAGTCCTCTTCAAGGAACCCAGCCTTCTTCCATTTTGTGGCTCCTCCAGCTTCAACATATGGTTTCCAAGGTTGCTGGTAATGGGGTAAGGAGCGTGGAGGACTGTGTGTGTGTGTTTTCATGGACCATGACTGGAAAGACACATTATATTTCTGCCCACATTCCATTGGCTGTAACTCAGTCACATGACTTTGCCTAACCACAAAGGAGCCTGGGAAATGAAGTTAACCATGTGCCCAGCAGAGGAAATGAGTTTGGCAAATAGATAATGAGTCTTTGCCACAGTACTTAACCTCAGTCCATGACATTCTTTCCTCAGACTTTCTGATGGACGTATGCTGTAGGAAGACATTGTATATTTTAGGTAGTTTCCCAATCTTTTCCTATTGACTCAGTAAATAAACTCTTGACCTGGAATAGTATAGAAGTAGCTAAGAATGAAAGAAAAATAAAGTCCACGGGACTAAAGATGGACAACTTTTTCCTTGTATAGAGACTCTCAGGGCTATAGTCTGGCTTTTGCTACAACAATTTCTGGCTTCTTTTTCACAAAACTCAGTCCCAGCACATGACAGGTATTGATATCATTATCATTATGTTGCTATTAATAAATTCCCCAATGCTGTGTACTTTCTGGAGGCAGAAAATGGACCCTGAAGATAATGCTTCCCCAGAAGAAATTAAAATCACATAAAACTGGAACAGCTCTGGAAATCAGGCCAGAAGAGAAGAGAATATATATTTGATAAATAGTAATATACAGGCATTAAGGACTTTTTTTTCTTTTGGAAGAGGAGATATGACGAGACAGAAAATGGCTTCATTATCAGAAAATAGTAAATTGCAATTTAAATTGCAATTGTAAATTGCAAGATTGACTTAATAGGAAAATATGACTCTAATCAACATCACTTAAAACATTTCATCTACTTTTAGAAGCACTAAAAGCTGTTTGCTTCCGTTGTTATGTCTAGGTGGGCAAGTTCACTCCAGATAATTCATTCTGTACCATATCTGGGATTTAAAAAAAAAATTCAAAGGCTTAAATTCCTAGATTTTATTCAATTATTGGAAGTTGAATAAAATGTCAAGGTCTTTCAAGCAACTTCATTAATTTTTGAATCTCAACAATTTTTATTTACCTTCTACAGAGAAAAGATAAAGGGAAAAAAGTGATTAAAATACAATGTATTTGCACTGAAAAATACAGCCATGCTTCACTTTGAAATCATTTTGTATGGATTATTTCATTCATTCTGATCATTTGTGAAACTTCATCATGAGATTGGCAGGTGAAATGTCGACCCTTCTCCTACCCCAACCGGACTGGGAGAAAGTGGCACCAGCCCCTTCCAGCTGTGACCTACAACCTTTGCTCTGGTCCCTGCAACAGGGCACACATATTTTTACACTTGAGTTTGATAGGTTTAAAAAAACGGGAATAACTAAGTGGGAAGATTTAGAGCATTGAGTGGGGGAAGAAAGGAGAACACTAGGTGACAGCAATTAGCTCTCAAGAGAGAAATCTTCTCACTCTCCTACTGTTTATTTTTGACATGAGATACATTCACAAATTTCTCATGTAAGATGTTGCTTTTCTTCACTACAAGCTACTTGAGGCTGCAGGTATATTTATCCAAACACATCATCAAACTTATCTTGCGACCGTTATCTCGGAGGTCTACTGTTGCCTGGGAATTCTGTCTCTTCTCTGAGGCAGAGATAGTGAAAAGTAAGAAAGGACTGTGATGGGGGTGATAAAACCGTGATAATTCAACACTCAGTTTCTCTCAAGTTTCTCAGTGTCAGTGAATACAAAATTGGCCTCCTACAATTTTTTCTCCCTCCCCATCAAACTTAGCCAGGGCACGTTGTTAGCTCTGTCCCTCTGAGGTCCCTCAATGAATGCAAGAGAGTAGACAGAGAATTTCACCCAAAATGCACCGTCTGAGTTCCTGGCATCAAAGGCCCTTGGCATTGTTGAAGGGGAAACGAGCTGCTGCTTCCTAAATATATTTGCCACTTGGTTGCCAGCTGGAGACACTGAAAGGCCGAGGCATGGAGAGCTGCGTTTTCTAAATGGTTTCAGGCCACTGGCATTTCAGCAATAGCTAATACAAAACAGATGTCGGTGCTACGCTCCACTGGCTTTCAACTGGGGGCCTGCCTCGGTCCATGATTAATCACCTGTGCTGGGGGGTAAAAAAGTTCTACCTGGTCTTTTCGTGTGTGCGGACCTAAGGTCGGGGTTAGCAGTCAAGGTGACAGGCATTGCCTCTCTGCCCTATTGCTGCTTACCTATACGTATGACAACTTAGGTTCGGCCAATAAACGCAAAATTAGCCAGCAAGCTGAATTCTAGCTGGAAGGGGACGTTTGCCTGATTGTGCAGAAATGGCCAGCAAACTGTTCTGGAACCTTCTGCCCCTCGTTTACTTTACCAGAAGAGTTTGCCAAAGGTAGAATTTTAGGGCAGCTCAGTAAATGCTGCAGTTGATTTGAGTCTTTAAAAATTTCCCTAGCAGGAGTGTCTTTTAGATGGCATTGGGGCAAAAGGATAGAGTGGCCACTTCCTTCCAGCTGTCCTACAAATAAGATATCCTTTTACACCAAGAATCCTACCCAAACATCCTTTCCACATTTGCTTCCTCTGTGTGGATGGATTCTGAGATGGGGGAATTGTGGTGTAACACATGGAATTCCATGTTCGTCCAGTACACCTGGGGAAGGAAAGGACATTAGTCCATCTGTAGCATCTTGCAGGCAGAGGAGTGCTGGTGTGCCACCCTGGCCTTTGTTTTTGCCAGCACACAGCCCATCCCACAGCTGGGGAGGATTAAGCAGGTGGATTTGTGCCTGAGGAAGCCCAGCATGCATGTGTTTGGACTAGAGAGAATGTATTAGTTTTCTTTCTGCATAACGAATTACCACAAACTTAGTGGTTTAAAATAACGCCTGTCAATTTTCTCAGTTTCCTTGGGTCAGGAGTCTGGGCACAGCATGTTCTCTACTCAAGTTCTCATGGGGCTGAAATCCAGGTGTCAGCATCTGCTGTCTCATCTGGAGCTCGGGCTCCCCTTCCATGCTCATGTGACAGAATCCAGTTCTTTGGGGTTGTAGGACGGAGGTCCTGTTCCCTCACCTGACTCAGCTCCTGGAAGTCTCTTCCATCCTCAAGCCAGCAATGGAGAGTCTCCCTCACATCAAAGACTTCTCTCTCTTTGAACCTCTTTCTTCAGGAAGTGCCCAGTCCCTCCTAAGAGCTCACACGATTAGGTCTTAACTACTGGCTAACATTTCTAAAGTGTTGTGCCCTTGGTAAGATAGGAAGACTTGATGTAGTTAGATTCTCTGTGATCAGCTGCTTCAACTTGAGCCCCGAAAATGAAAGTTATTCTGATCAACACTTAATTCTGGGAAATGGGAACATATCAGAGGACACATCCCAGGCACCAAAAAGACTGAGGAGGGCACAGGGACTGCCAGACGGGCTGTAGATGCCACAGGCCAGTTACATTGACCACAGAGGCCCAGCTATGGAGAGCAGATCTGCCCGTCCAGTCTTTGCTTCAAATTAATGGTTTTCAGTATTTGTGAACCATAGAGTATTTTCAGATGAAATGTACATGAAAGTCCATTATATAAAACATATATATTTTATTCATTTCAAAACATTGAATTTATTGTGTGCCAGATACTCTACAAGTGCTTAATAGTTAACCCTCCTAACATTATGAAATGGCCATTATTATTATCATTGTCATTATTCCCATTTGACAGGTGAAGAACCCAAGTTACAGAAAGTACCTTGCCCAAGACGGTAGAGTGGATTTTGAACGCAGGAAATTGGGTTCTCACTCCTTGAGCACTTGGCCATGATGCAGTTGTGGCAGTAGGGGCAACACCAAGGTGGGGAGGCCTCTCCATCCATTTTCCCCCACACCCCATTCCTGAGGCTCCTTCAGAGCATCTCTTGCTCTCGGAGGTTTTAATTACATAGGTAGCTGCCTTGCATGGGGCCTCCTAGTGGCCATCTTCATTTACATGATTTCTCAGAGACCTTTCAAGGGACATCATTAGCCTGTTTACTCAGCCCAGGTGCTTGCCACAAATAGGAACAGTTGTTGAACACACATATTCTCACCCATTTTGGACATTCACTGCCACTTTGACCTCCTAACTTGTCTCGCACCCTCATCCTAATCCCACCTCACCCTTAATCGCAATCCCACCCCAATCCTAATTAATCATGCGCTACATGCTACCTGTTTTGTCTTTCTAACTCCCCTCAATGCATGTCATTTCCTGCTTCCAATCCTGCAAGGGCTTCCTGCTACCCATCGAAACTTCTGATTCTCAGGGTGGCACCTGCATCTCCCAACAGTCTGACCCCACTAATCCTTCCTGTGACAGTTATCCAAACATTCTAGGCAAGTGAGTCACCCGCTCCTCCCCTAACCTTCACCAAACATACGTGCACAAAATGTTAACTTGCCCCCTCTCGGTTTTTGCTTCAAACTTCCAGAGCACTTTCTTCCTGGGGCACTTGATTGTCTGCCTTCTGTTATAATTATATTATTTTTCTAGTTTATAAGCCTCTTGAAAATAATGGATACACTGATCTTTTAATCCTCTGCTAAAAACAACAGCCACCTGTACATAATAGGTACAAAGTAAGCAGATGCTGAATTAATCATCCTCCCAAAAGCCCTGGGAAAAAAGTGGAGCGGCCATTGCTAGCATCCGCATGGAACAGATCAGCAAGTTGAAGCTCTGAGATGATAAGTGACTTACTCATCTGGGTACAAAAAGGGGCACTTGGAAACTGACACACAGAGCCATTGAGCACAAAAATTCTTTGAATTGTTCTCTGGTGTCTTCAGTTAGGATCACTCATTATTTTAGAGAAACAACAAACAATATAATCTATTCCTTTTAGTAGTGGTTCTTAACTGGGAATTCATAGCACAGTTACCCCGTGAGTTTTTCTGAAAGGTCCAACCCAGTCCTTCTGGAACAGAATCTCTGCAGAGGAAAGCTTGCTATGGGT
>VBSM01001118.1:20461634-20489557 GCA_008086735.1 Cheirogaleus medius | reverse complement strand
CTGTCCAGCCTCATTTTGTTCCACACTCAACCACATCTTGCCTGGTTCACAACTACTCTGTTCTACAAACCACAAGACCATTGCACCTGTTTCCTAAGCCTGGACACTCTCCTCTAGCTTTGTACCTGGTTACTACTTTCTTGTCCTTCAGATCTTCGTTTACTCATCATTTATTGACTTTCTCAGATTTGGGAGATTGGTCCAATCTCCCTATATGTGAGCTTTCATAACACCACATAACATTTCTCTGCAGTGCCCATCAGAGTTGCAATTTTACATCCATTTGTGTAATTTGATTTGATGATTTGATTAATGTCTGCATCCCCCACTAGAATATGAGCTCTTCTCTGTGTTAATATCTTATGCTTTCTATTGCTACTAACTAACCTCACAGTTTCCACCTCTCTTCTTCCTAGGTTGCCATAGTTTCTAACTACCAATGGCTAACTCTGTTTCATAGATTCTGCTAATAAGCTTTTCTATGTCTTTCAATTTCTTCTCTTACTACCAACTGTTAATTCTCTCTAAATTTTTCACATCCACACTGTTATAGCAAGAATATCTGATTGGCTTAGTTCGTATTTATCATCTTTTTGTCAAAGTTTCTATGACAGACCTATTCGTGGCTCCTTGGCCAACGCCCAGATGGACTGCCCTTGGGTCAAGGGCATCCTCCATCCATAGGCTGTGGCTAGGAGAATGGGGTTGAGAGGTCAATTTCCCTGAGAAGGAACAATGAGCACATGCTTTCCCCATCACGACCTGCTTGCTGAGAGCTGGCAGAGTTAAAGAGGGATCTTCCTTGAAAACTTGGGTTGGGTGAAGGGTAGTAAGAGAAAACAAGCATGGATAGTTGGGGCATTTAATATCCTGTTCCTTGGCTGGCATTCCACTCAACTAAATCTCCATCCTTCCACATAGACTGTATTAAGATATCACAGAGGTTAAGACCGTTTGGGCCTGATGAGCAAAGAAAAACTCTTAAAGGAAGATGTAAAGTATTTGGAGAATGATAGAGCCTAGTGGGAAAATATCAGATGACTAGATAAAGACAGTGCCCTTTGGGGGCCTCTCTAATTCTGGTTCACCTTTACTCCTTGGGTGCAGCCTCCACCCGAAGTGAAGGGGGCCCTGGACTCCAACCCCTCACAACATGAGACTGCCAAAAGCTTTCCCAGCCTTCAACTTCTCAACTGCCTCTACTAGAAAATAAATTGGTAGAGTTATGATCCAAACAGCTGGCAGAGATGAGAGTTTTATTGAACTCAAGGAGAAGAGATGGCCACCATCCATTAACTGGCCTAATAGGGCCAGGTTGTGTACCACCATCAAACTGATAATCCAGAGATGGAGCATCCCAATTGATCAAGCTCAGGTCTCATGCTAACCTGGTAGTAAAGAGGAAAGGTAGGGCCAACCCTACCCAAACATCAAGGTCCCCTGGAGGAAGGATGCTGGGCATATTCCCACTGCTCACGGCTTTGTAAAGGCACAATCTGGGGCCATTTCTCTAAGAAGGTACCAGATGACCATGACTGACATGTTTACTGATAGTTGTACCCTTTTTCCATTTGGAGAATGACAAACATCCATGAGAAATGATTAAAATATTGAGCAGGCTCTCTGCCCAGTTTGAATGAACATTCGACCAGTCAGAACGGAGGTCAGGTGAAGACGACCAGGAAGACTGCAGCAACACATTCCTGATGGATAGCGATCCTGCAAACTTTGGGCTGATTTCCAGGGGACTTAAGTGTTTAATCCTATTCATTCTTATTGAGCAAACACTATCTGGTTTTGGCTGGTTTATTTACCTACGTAGTTAGAGGCAGGACTGGAGTAGACAGGCGTCTTCAGGACAGAACTCTTTCTGTTCTTTAATTCCCTTTGTCAACTCACGTGTGTGACCTCTGCACTGGAACCCACGCAGAACAGAGGAGACGCTTTTGAGCTGAAGTATCAATAACCTTGATACCGACACATGTACCTCACTTGTCCCTCTGTTTTGGGCCAACGCTGTTCTTTTTTCTGATTGGGGAAAGCAGAAGACCCTCCCCTCTATTACTCTACCACTGCAAATGCCTCACAAAACAGCCCTGGTCTCAGTGGGACCTATCTTTGTCCAGGGATGTGCTACTCCTTCAAATTCAGGTTGGACGAAGGATCCTTTGATTAGAGACTTAGGTGAGAAGCAATTTAATGGGCCAGCTCAGCTTGGCTAAAAAGCATCTACCAACAACTGGTGTGTAATGTGTGTGTGTATTATTTCTTGTCACACTCCCTTCTCCTGAGTTAACATTTTTTAAAGCAGAGAGTCCATACACCCTAGGTAACTCCCCTGCCTCCCGCCAGCCCTGCAGTCTAGCCCGGCTTTAGTTGCTTGCAGCACCTAGTAGCACTATTATCCTCCCCCAACTCCTGCCTTCCAGGCTCAAGGCAGAGTCCTGCACATCAGTGGCCACACCTGCTCCCCAGGAGATATTTCCCCACCCTACCTTGGCCCCCTCCCAGCAAATGATGCAGGCCTGCAGAAAGACTTAGAAATGCTTGCCAAGTTGACCTGACCTTTGCTTCCCTCTTCCTCATGGAAATTGATAGATTCCATGCCTGTCTCTTTTCAGGGTTGCAGAGAGTACGGCAACTTGCAAAAAACACAAGATACTTCAGACAGAGACTGCAGAAAATGGGATTCATTATCTATGGCAACGAGAGTTCTCCCGTCGTTCCTGTGCTCCTGTACATGCCTAGCAAAGTAGCGTAAGTATGCAAGGACTCTCAGTATCACACCTAAACCCCAGAAGGGACCTAAGACGGTGACACTATGAGGCTTGTTGGCACAGGCATCAGCTTATGCACTTGGAATGGAGTCATCAACTTCAGAATTCACTTGTATAGCTTCTCAGAAGCCACCTGCCAGTTCATCAGCCTTTCCATGGGTCTTATAGGAAGGGAACCAGGTGCTAAGACCTGCCTCTCTCCCTAAATTGAAGCTCTGTGATTCAGGGAAATCACTTATCTCCCTCAACCTCAACTGCAAACTAAGGATGATCCTGAGCTTCCTTCTAGCCTAAGATCTTTCTCAGAGAGAACTTCTGAAGACCCTCTCTCCCAATATTACCATAAAAACAACGTTATCAGTCCCTGTGCTTTCTCCCCTTGAACTCTGGCCTTCCTCAGAAGAGGGCATCCTCATTTTAAGTGTGGGGAAGCTGAGGCTGAGAGCAGCTAAACAACTTGCCAAAAGTCAAACAAAGTCAAACAGCAGTAAAACTAAGACATAAAAAACCCAAGCCTAGGCTCACTTCAAAGCTCATGCTCAATTTTTATGCCTTTGCTATGAGTTGCAATCAATGGGTTGTTTTCCGTTGATTGCAACTCTGAAATTGAACATTAGCAACCAGTGCATTAAGAGGAAAAAAATTAGTTTTTCTCAGTATGGCATGGAAAATTTTATACATGAGCCATTCTCCAACCTGCTAGAGACCAATGACCTCTGTTATTACAAGGAAGTTAACTATGATAAAATCCTTCCCTAAAGGTAAAATGTTTATTTGTGTCACTGACCAAGCACATGAGGGGAATTAATATTCTACATAATATTTATCAGATTCTAGAGGTTCCAACACCCCTCCAACATACCCCATCACTGGAACTTTCTGTTTGACTCTCTAACAGTCTGAATAGATTGGCAGAGTATTTGAAATATAGAAAAATAACAGTAAAATAGGTTTGAGGCCTAGTAGTTGAAACTCATAGGGGGTAAGACTGAGTTATAAATTCCAAAAAGACTCATGCTCTTGTGTCATTTCACCACAGCAAAATAACAACCAGTTAAAACATACACATGAGGGGTTTTTATAGCATGACACACCATTACCACCAGTTGGTCCTTTGTTCTTGGCTCTGGGTTGAGTAGATAGTGCATGGAGTGTTCAAGGAGATAGTGTGCTACAGAAATGTTACACCCATACCACTCTGTATTAATGGCAGGAAAGAGTGGACAACGGTGATTCCAAGTAGCAGATAATCCAAAACCTTTTACCATCTGATTTTGGAAGGCAGACACACATACACATACCAAAAAAACTCCCTACTGGTCCAGGCAGTAGGGAGTGTGCCGGATACTTCCGATTTTAATGATGGAAGCTGGAATTAGAATCTCAACAGGTCAGAAAAATGAAACAACCCAATAAGAAGAGTCAATGCATAGTAAAAGTAAATGTATTTAAATTCAAGAATTCAATTGTACAATATGCTTCGTGTACAAGTTATGCTGTACGGTGGAGTGAGGAAGTTTGTAATAAAAAAGAATTTTGACTCTGCCTCTTCCTAGCTGGGGTACCTTAGACAAGCTACCCAACCTCCTGAAATCCCAGTTTTCTCATTTATAAAATGTGATATAACAGCATCTGCTTCATAAAGTCATTGTGAAGATTAAACAAGATAAGATCCATACAGCATTTGGCATATTGCCTCTTATATAGGAGCTATTCAGTGTTAGCTGTTATTATTAATCATATTCATAACATGTAGAAAGCACTTAAAGTAGTACTTGGAATACCATAAGCATTCAATCAATGGTAGCTATTAGTATTGCTACCACTCTGCTGCAATGATGATTATTATTAGTTTCAAGTGAGTGCAAGGTTCTGTCACCATAGTTGCATGGCTGCTTAAGATAGTTATTACAATCTTTGGTTACATTAATAAAAATAGGACTTCCAGGAAAATAGTAGGTAAAATCCTACAATACTGTCCATCAATATTGCTATGTTGAATACTGGAAAAATAAATCAAACTGTCTTGTTCCTTTCAACGTAAGACTGTTTTTTAGGAGGAGCCAACATCACAGAATACTGATTATATGCTAAGTAAGGCTATTAGACCTCAGCAACTACCCATGGAGAGTGGGATGCTTATCTCTAGTTTATAAATTAGGATGCTGAGAGTCACAAAGGTCAAACTATTTTCTAAGACTCACACAGGTTGTAGGCAGCAGAGCCCAGAATTCAAAGCCAGTTCCACCCGCCTCCTGAACCAGAGCTCTTTTGAACACAGCCTCTCAAGCTTTAGTCCATAGGAAAAAAAATACACAACTCATTAAAGCAATACAGAGTATAAATTTAACTTTTTTTAATGTCATCTTTGGTGATTCAAAAAGCATCGGTCACTACGATAGAAAAAAATCTCATTGTTTGGGTTGCCTAAGGAAACTGAGAACAGGTTAGTTATAAAAAGTAATATCATCTATTGCTGGCAGGAGTTGCTGGCAAGAGTTTGCCCTGCTGCCTGGCTTTGTTTCCTTGTATGATATTTCTTCCATGGAAAGTTCATATGTAGAGAAGCTTTTGAAATAGGGAGTTAATTGTATAAGCCAGTGTGGAAGCGCTTCTTTCATTTGTTCATTTAAAAACTTTGATCTTATTAAAGAACTGTGATTTCTCCACATTTCCACCTATGCAGAATAAAAATATAATCTCCAGCCAGTTATCCTTTTGAACAAAGTCCTGTTACAACTCTACCACTGGACTTCTCTATAGAGTTCAGTATAATATGATTTCACCTATAAAATATGCACTTAAATAATCAAGAATATGTTGTATTAGCACTTGATACAGGGTTTGCATTTTCCTTCCACCGTCCTCCTCATACACTTGGAAGATGGTGGTACACAAGATGTAGTGATGCTGCATGTAATACTAATTATTTTATTATTCTTATTAATTATTATTTCACATCATTTAGTTTCTTTCAGCCTATGCCAGCTTGAATTTGCTTTGGGGAGTGCAAACACAGAGGCTCATTATATAAAAAGGTTCAGTGCAACCAAATACATTAACTTAAGGACATTAGCTTTAGTAATGTAAGTTTTAAACTCAGAAGTGCTCCAGGGAGGCCCCAGATTAGCCTAATGAATCAACAGAGTCATATATTTTGCTCTACATTCTTTGGCAAAACTTGCTTCCTCTGATACAAAGAGAAACACGCAGACAGTGAAAGCGGTCTTCTGGGAATCCCGAAAACTGGCCTGAGATCATGGGTCAGGTGGTTTGTACTCTAGCAATAAAAGCACTTGACTTGTTTCTCAGACAATTATGAGCTCTCATTCTGTGCAGTTCCGTGGGCAGCCTTCCATAGTGTGATCAAGAAAGAGAAAGAACAGCCTCTGTTTTCAAGCTTTCTCAGCTAGAAAGCTTCATCTCCTTACAACCTTCCCAGTGGAAATCAAAGGGCAAATCTTGCCTTGCCCAAGCCAGGGGGCCAGACAGGCTGTGTGTTCTGAAGGTCTCCCAGTCTCCGTTGCTTTATTTGATAACCTACGTTCTGCCTGAAGCAACTGAAAGGCAGACTGCTAGACAGCACAACGGATGAATGGACGAGCAGGCTCACCCTCCGCGTCTGGTTCAAGAATTCTTCCTGAGTTATGACAGGACGGTTTCCCTGGTGCTGTCAGCTTCCAGCCTAAAACAATACACCAGCAACCGCTTAATGCTAAGAACAGATCTGAGGTTTTTACCTCACTTTTGGGTAGAGCCACCCAGTCATTAAGGTTTCCTGCAAAGAGTAACAGAGCCCAAAGGGGAAAAGAGTCACTTGGGAAGACATACTTTTTTATCTGTCTTTGGCTCTCAGCACAAGAAATTTACAGACTTTGAGCTTCATATTCTAGAATCATCACTGAGATTCGCTCTGGAAAAGAAAGAGGCTAGAAGGATGAAGGAAAGGGAACATAGCTTACAAAGGTTTTGTCCTGCATCAAAGAGCTTTAGAGTTCTCTGACTTACATCCTATAGGCTGCATCTACCCACCAGGTTCTTGGTGCATGCACACTTCTTTCCTATCTCCCCCCTGCCCATTCCCTTTTAACCCAGTCAATGGGTTTATTATCCTTGTACATACCCAGGTATGTTCATTCACACAATAAAAAAATATATGAAGAGACTCTTGCCATTTCTTGTCTATGGTTTGATGGAAAATATAATCTTCATCCCTGGAGTGGGAATATTGGCTTGGGATTGGATACTGCAAACACTCTGATGCTGGTCTTCAAATTATGGTCACTAAAAATAGGCTTATTGAAATTTCCACATATTATTGGTTTTAAGTTCTTAAGATATACAGGTTTACTCTTAATATATATTCCTTCTTTAATATATATTCCTTAATATATATTCCTTCTTTATGTCATTGCATTGTATTAGCTGTTTGGTTTTTATACCTTGCAACCCTGCAGATGAAAGATTTTACATCAGTGCAGACTTATTAAACCAGAGACACGTACATCAGCGTTTTCTGCTCAACATAAAAGACTCAGTAGTCACCATTACCTAATAAGTGTGCCAGGCCCATAATACCTCACCCTCAGTTATAAGCAGCATCCAGTAACTTACTTCCCATTTCTTTGTCAATTGTATTTGATAAAAGTTTAATAACTTCCATTGAATATCTTCTACTTACTATCATAAAAAATTTTTAAAAGAAAAAGTCAATTAACCATATTCCTTTTATCTGCAGGATAATTTTGTCTTTTCTCAGTTAACCACCTTTTCTTTGCTTTTCCCTAAGGGCTTTCGCAAGGCATATGTTACAGAAAAAAATTGGGGTGGTGGTCGTTGGATTTCCAGCCACCCCCCTCGCAGAAGCCCGGGCTCGGTTTTGTATTTCAGCGGCACATACCCGGGAGATGTTAGACACGGTGAGTATACCACAGGCCAACAGGATCCAGTACTGGTGCTTTGGATGCTGAGCAAGTTCTTTTATTGAGACATCTTGGGGTTCTTGGGGTTTCTCTTGGGCGGTTTAGGAAAACAACACTAATGAAACTCACTGCCGAAAAACAAAGGGACATCAACAATGCCCAACAATGCGATCCACTCAGTAGACAGAAAAGAAAATCAGTTAAGCTAAGACTTCAGTCAGTATTTGGTTTCATAGAAAAGACTGACTGAGTAGCTAAATGTTGTGCTGTTTACTTGTTCTGAAATGCAAAAACTGATCTAAAATGCTGTTTTAGCCTTAACCACCTGTGTCCTGACATTTTCATAGCCACCAAATCTGCCATAATAAATTATGACCCAACTAAGCAACATGTTAGACAATCAACAACAAAGACGGATCTATATTATATCAACCAGGCCTAAGTGATGTAGACATTATTTTAAAACTGTATTTTATTGTCCCTTGATATTAATTTTTATGTGAATGAGTAATGTCAGAGAACTAGGCCATCTCAATCAGCCTGGGGTTAATGGGAGAGTCTCATAATACCAACACAGTTTTGCAAACACAATTGAGTGTCTACTACTAGCAAACCGTGGAGCAAAAATTCTAGGCGAAGCCATTAATAAACACTTAATGATAATACCGGACAGAATAAATTAATCTTGGAAAAGAAATATAGAAAATTGTGGGAGCATGAAGGTGGGAATTAATTATTATAACGGAGAAGATGTATACAGGAGGTGAGTTTTGAGTTAGGCCTTTTTTGATGAAGATTGTGGAGCATCATTCAAGGTTTCTGACCAGTACAGCAACATAATCACATCACTATGAAATAAATGTGATATACACATTTATAGAAGAAGAAAAGGGCAAGAGGAAGGGACCCAAAATGGAGCTATTTAAACAAAACAAGAGATGACAAGGCTCATGGCAGTGGAAACAAAAGAAATGAATCTAGGGACACACATTACAAATGTGTGGTGGAGTTGCCAAGGTTTGGCAAATGACTGAGTGCAGAGCACGTGTGGGAAGAGATGAATTGAGGTGTTTAGCCCTTTGGAATAGGATGGCAAAGCTTTCGAACGAGGTGAGGTATGCAGTAAGGAACAGCAAATCTTCAGTGGGAATGGGGGAGTAAAATGAGCCCAGGTCTAGACATGTTGAGGTTGTGTGTCCACGGACCATCTATGGAAGAGAAAATCAGATTCCAGAGCTTAGGAGAATACGCAAGGCAGGAGCTGCTATCGTTGAGGGAACTCAGAGAGCATTCGAGCCAATGGTAGAGGATGTGATTGTCCAGATACGAGTGAGAGTGAACAGGCCCCAGGCAGACTCCTAGAGAATGCTTAGATCCCAGGGTGGATGTCGGAATCACAGGTGGGTACTCGGACTTAGCTGGAGCTAGAGCAGTGACAAAAGAGATAGTTTAGTGTAGTGTTAAACACAGTAAAGAGGAGAACGTTTCAAGTAGGAGAAGGAAGAGAACCAAAATGCCCCTCCCCAAACTGCAGAAAATTCAAGTGCAGTTAGAGATAAGAAGAAACTATTGGATTAGCAATTCGTAGGGGCTTGATGTTCCTCAGAATGGGCAGTATTGAAGGAATGCAGGGAATGGAAATAAGAATACAAAGAACAAAAGAGTGAAGAGGATAATTTGAGTTCGAATCACACACACACATGCACAGAGTGGCTGTGTCTTTCTTCTTCGCCATTTTAGCCTCAGAACGTAAACCAGTGTACAGCACACAGTAGGGCCACAATAAAAATTTATTGAGTAACACATTAACAAAAATCGATTTAGGAAAAGCCCTTGAAAATGGGGAAGACTTGAGCATGTTCACACATGAAGGAAAGAGGACAGAGAAGAGGAGGCACCGCAGGGCAGGGGACGGAAGGACGTGGCCAGGGAGTGAGCTCCTGGCAGTGGCAGGAGACATGGCCAACAGGGAGGAATCTGTGTTTTTTTGTGGTCTGAGCAGCATTGAAGTACTCACATGTACCCGATTCTGTAGACGTCAGACCTTGTGATTCTCTTTGCAAGTTCTTAGTTGCTACAGATTACCTGGTTTCCTGCCGCTAAACTTTTGAGATCACGCACCCGTCTCAACAGAAAATTTTGAGCTATTCCTCAACATACACACAAGAGAAAGTGAAAAATGGCCCTGTTGAACACCCAGGGAATTAAGGTAACAAGTGAACATAAAGGCCTACAGAATATTAAAAATAATATTAGACACATGCACTTGTTTGGAGCAAGAGAGAGACGAGGCCACTCTGCAAACACCAAGTGACTTAACGTCTCCCTCTTCTGACTAACGTGTGTGACAGCTGCTCCTTTACCAAGGACAACTCCAGCCTTGCTTTCATTTTATGGCCTTCCAGATGAAAAATTACAAATATATCGTCAGCCAATGAATCACTCCTGCTTCTTGACAGCATCCAACCCAGAACCAGTCCCTGCTTCCTTAGAGTCAGCTCAGGCACAAGCCCTAACTTGATGAGAAGCCCCTCCCGACTTCCTGTCACTGAGATGTCCAGGGTTCTTCTGATATATCCTGTGCCACCCCCCAACCCACACTGCAGCAAGCTGATGAAGCCTAACACTGAGTACACGTGTATTCCGGGTGGTCTTTGATTATAGGACTTTAACATTAACTATTTATAAATGATATATGCATTACCAATATACTATGTACATTATATAACAGATGCACAAATAGAAGTTAAAGAGGTTGAGATAAAAATGAATAGAAATCCTAATGTTTTCCTCCCACATGCCCTATGAACTATCTCATATATGCGCCAAGAGTGCAGGTACTCTACTTTGGAAACTGTTGAGCTAGTCCATCCTCCACCTGAAGCAAAGATCGATAGAAACTATCCAAGATAGATGTCATTTCAAAGATGATTTTTGTTACTTTTTCTTAGTACTTAGATTTGATGTAGGAAATTTAGAAAAACAGAGAAGAACATTTTAACACTCATAATCCTACTACTAAGAAATAAATTACTCTTAACATGTTGGTAGATATATTAACTGATGTCAGTTTGAAAGACTTCCCAAAAAGGAAAGTCCATAAGCCCCATTAGTCACTCATTCTAATGTCAAAAGTCCCCGCTTTACCTTTTCAAAGCATTAGACCCTAATATTGTCTTCCACCTTATTTGACGGGGGTAAAGAAACAGGCTCAGAAAGGTTAAAAAGGTATGCCCAATACCATAGGATTAGTGATAGACATTTTTTACTTTCTGTATCTCAGTTGTTTCTTTTGTAAAACTGGGGATACATTTGCCTACTTAAAGTAAGAGAGTTGAAACAGGTGAGTTCTTGGTCCCTTGTGAGTCTTAAGGACATAGAGATGAGGATAGTGTGGGAGGGTCGAAGATGATGCTAATCAGCTCCCACAAGATTCCACTTTGCTCTTTGGCCAGGTTGGTTTGCTGTGTCATGAAGACAACCTCAAAGGCATTCTGCAACCATATCTTTTTCTTCCATGAGGCTACATATAAGTCATTACATTTTAAAATAAAACCTAAGAGTAAACATAGGTCAGATGTTTTTATTCCTCTCCATACACTCCCAAAATAAAATAAACATTCACAGTGTGAGTTAGACCATTAAATAAAATGAATTAGCATCTAACATTCCTCTAGGACTTATAAACCACAATCTAATGATATGGATCTTGCTCCTTTTCTTTAAAAATCAAAGAAGCTGGCAAAATAAGACAGGGGGTGTTTGTGAGACTTGCTATTATCCCGAGCTCTACAAAACAGAGCCACTTCGGAATTTCAAGATAGCTGATGGAAGCCAATCTCATTGCAGGTTTTGGAAGCCATTGACGAAATGGGTGATCTCCTGCATCTGAAATATTCCCGGCACATGAAATCAGCGCGCCCTGAGCTCTATGATGAGACGAGCTTTGAACTTGAAGATTAAGTTTCCTGGTCCTGAATGAAATATAAAGACTTTGCCAGAAAGACCTCCCTCCTTGCCTCAGAAGGAATATAAATGGATTTCTCTCCCTTCCTAAGGACAATTTGGTTTCCAGACCAGTTTAATTGAACTGAGGGAAATACTGTCCTGTTTTTCATGTCTCCAGCTCGGGACTGCAGAGATGAAAATATGATTCCAGATTTAAGTTTCTACTCTCTCAAATATCCTGCTAGAAATACACACACACACACACACACACACACTTCTTAGAATATTTTTAACGGCAATGAGCCTATGTTGTAGCTGCTACTATGCAGCCCCTTTGGTCCAGACCCTTTCAGGGGTTCCAACCAAATGAGAGAATTTTGATTTTTAATTCAGTAATCAATGTATGTGTTTATTTATTTCATCTGCAGATGTGGGTGAAAGTGGTAGACAATACCTGCCTTCCTTGTTCCACCCATAAAAGTATCAGCTAGGACTCATCTGTATTATGGGAAGTTCTAGGCAGGAGAATAAAGAAATTGTTGCTTTTGCCACATTTGGACGTTTTCCATGGACAAGTGTCAAAAGACATAGTTAATGTTTCGAGGGAGAAAGCAGAACTGTCCAATAGCAACTAGAGATGTCCTCGAAGGAAACTTTCCTTTTCCTCTTGCTGGTCTCATACAGTTTTGCAGCTGAGCTTTTGAGGTTTGGAAAATTCAAGACTTTTGTTTCATAAGAGGGTAAACTTTTGTTTCATAAGAGGCTTGTTTCACAAGCCAATCTTAGGCCTAGACTAAAACTGTAAAGTTATAGCAACTTGAACATTGGTGCTGTGCAGAGTGAATGTTTAGTATGCATAGCCTTTATTACCTTAAGGAATGAATTGTCATTTTCATATTGGAGTTTGAGTAAATGGTAAGATTCTATTTCTTTTAAAACTGACCCCCAAGACCACACTTGAAGAATGTATTGATTCAAGAAGAACATTTAAAATCAAATTCTATCTAACTTTTTTAAGACTGACATCCCCGCTGAAGCCTAATAAATAGTATTGTCACTTGGCACACGCATTCTGAATTGAGTCAAAGTTGGCTTGCACACTTTTGAGCAACTAACTGTAACTTACTTGCAATTTTTGTCTTTCTGTCTGTCTCTCTCTGAATGTGAACACAAACTTCTCTGGAAAAGTAGCCCTTTGCTAATTGGATCTAGTTGGTGTGAAAAAAGCCCATGGAAAACCTTATCTTTAACAAGCTCCCAGATGGTGCCCAGATTTGGAAACTCTAAAGAGCAGTGGTGACCTTTTAGCAATGCTTCTGTAACAGTTTGAATGAGTTGCAGAACATTCCACTCCATCAAATGACACTGTAAACAAATCACTTCAAGAGAGGTTTGGCTTTGTGTGACACAGATGGACCCAAGCTTTCATGCTGTGCACTGAGATAGAAACTTGACCCACAGCGCCAGTGTTGGATGCAGCAGAGCGCCCTGATGCTCAAAGCCTGTTAAAGGAAAAAGGTGATCAGTGCGGAAAGCTTTTTATGGGGAAATTATAACCCCAAGTGGGTACATCAGTTTAAAAGTGAACCACAATCAAAGAGTTCCTTATGAATGTCTAAGAGTTGTAAGGAGTACCGTTAGTGACGGGGGCTACGACGTGGGTTCTGAAAATGCAGTTGCCCCCTCCAATGATTGATTTTGAAAACTAAATTCCAACTCTTCTCAATGAAACTGGTGCAGCATCACTTGTGCAAAGAACATGTATGTCATACATGTGCAAAGAAAGGAAGACATAGAGGTCTTATCTCCTGAATATGTAGATTTAAATGAAATTGTTCCTAGTTAATTGTCCAAAATGCATGAATGCCTTGAGTTTTATAAAGGAAAGAGGAGGTAAAGAGAACAATGAGACAGGTAGGTATTCTGCAAGGCATGCAATAACATCCTTCCTTTCTGGGTCTGCATCTTCACACACACCTTCATACCTAACTTTTGAGCTTTAAGTCCCTAGATGGGTGTCTTCATGAGCAGGAATGTCCACCATTATTACTTTCATGGAAGAGCTTGAGTCTGATTCACCATGGGAAAGTAATTACTTACCCACCCAGCATGGGGGGGGGCAGGGAGGATGTTTCCCCTTTTTTCATCAAGATCCAAGAGTCCTGGAGCAATTTATTACATTCCAATGTGCAAGAAAAAGGACTTATTTCTGTCAGAGTCTGTGTTGAACATACACTTATGGAAACAACTATAATCCAAGTGGAATGCTTCCTGAGTGCATCAGGAGGGATCCAGATTCCATGGGGCTGATAGTATGAGTCTATGTCATATGGAAGAGCATAGGTTAGAAGCATAGTTGTGAATAATGAGATTTTTTAGTTTTTATAAGAAAGAGTTCTTTATGTTAGGTTAATAAGACCATGATTTTAATTCACTGGGGATCATTGAGTCTTGATAACTATTTAAGAGCCAAAAATGTCTCTTTGGTTGGGTCTATTGGGAAAGAGAATTTTCTATGAGAACTACAATGTTAGGCACCTTCAACCCTTCTATTTGCATGTGCACACACACACACACACACACACACACATTTTTTTCCTTTACAAAAGAAGCAAGAGTATAAAAGTATAGAGAAGAGAATCTGGTTGGTCAATAGATAAATGGAAGATGTTGTTCTAGAAAATGGCCTTCAGGGAAGCAGAAGAGAAAGGTTCCACATGATATTTGTAAGAAGGATATATTTGCATAACAAGAAAATGGCATAGACTCATTCCTAGTCTTAACATGAAACCATGGTGTCATAGACATTTAGCCACATTGCCTTTCAACATATTTTGATTGCCAAAATATGAGAACCATATTATTGGACCTTTTGGTTTGATATACTAGTTGGCTCTAATAACATAACATGAACCTTATTTTGATTCTCTGTTGAGAGTTAGGTGTGTTTATACTGGTAAAGTAAATTTATTCCATGGCCAACATTTTCTCCTCAATGGGACATTTTGTTCCCTCTTTCCAAGTAACTTTTTTTCTACAAAAATGGACCATATATTGAAGAATAATCTGCCATTCATTTGGGCAAAATTATTCCTTCTCCAGTTCTCTCCTATATCACTCCCTATAAGATGTCCATTTTCCTTTTCATCACCTTGTTCCTGAATGTGGTGTGTTTTTTCTCCTTTCTCTTCCCTTTAAAAAACAACCTCCAACCTCTGATTTTTTACTTATTTCAACAGGTCTTTTTTCCACAGATAGCAAATATTATAAATGGCTTACTCTGATTTAAAAATCCAAGTTCTTATGATGAAAACTTGACTCTCTTAAATATATACTTTGATTTATAGCAATAATAACAATTGTAATACTAGCAATAAGAACAGCATCTGGTGAATTCTTGCAATTTGTCCTGGTCTCAAAACACTAAGAACAACATATTTGAAGTCTGCTCTCTCAGAATACCCTACCCAGCTGTGTAACTTTTGGACAATTAAAAGGAGTCTGTATTTTAAATGTTTCTAGGCAATTATTGTGGGACATGTCTTCTGGTGTCATAACGCATGTGGGGGGGGGTATGTGTGTGTATGTGTGTGTGTGTTTGAGGTGTATGTTTCACTGAAACATTTGAGATGACAAATTTCACTTCATTCTGCCTGTAAACGTTAGTTTCTTTAATAAACAAATCACCAAAATTGACAGTATAAAAAATAATTGGTGGTTTTGTGTTGATTTAGTTCAGGTTGCCCTGAAAAAGAAAGACTGAGATGGAGATCTGCATTTCGGAATTTCACTGGGGAAAATGGGAAGGGGTGGCTGGAGCTGGCTTGCACTGTGATGAGAGCCAATTGTTCCCATCTCCTCATTCAGTGGCATCACATCGGTAGCTTGAAATTGACCACAGCGGCAGTACTTAAACTATAGAAATTGACAAACACTACAAATCAGGTATCTGGAGAGCTGGCTGTTAAACATTTACCAGCACACTACTGAGACCACATACAACTAAGGGAACAGAATTGGAAAGAGAGAGTAGCTGAACTGTAATGTTATCATAGCAAAGGCCTTAGTCACTTTCATGGGGAACTGTGCAACTGAGATGATCCTTTAGGACTATCTCAAATTGACACAGGAAGCCAGGCCATGTCCCCCTGCACCAACCAGTCATTGGATACAAGATACTAGGGTAGAGGTGTGGGGCAGGAAATTACCTTGGGGCAAGACAACTCTATTTGGCTAAAGACAACTCATGGGGAGGGACCTAGCTGTGATTTATTATTTAAAAATTTATTTCTAATCCACCCACTCAGGAAAAAAACTTTTACATTGTGAAATTTTAAACATACAGTTATTTTGAGAGAATAGTATAATGAGCCCACATGTACCTTGTTACCTAGCTTCAAACATTATCAATTTATGGCCAGTGTTTTCATCTATCCCTCCACCTACTACATTCTCCCTCCCACCAGATTACTTTGAAGCAAACCCCAGAAATCGTATCATTTCATCAGTAAATATTTCACTGACTGTCTCTCAAAGGTAAGGTGTCTTAACCTGTTACTCCTTTCAACCCCATTGAAAGATAAGTCTTCAGCATAAAAAAGGCACCAAAATGAGTCAAATGTTAATCTTTTCTTTCTCTATTTCATAGCCTGCATGTGAACTCCCTGGATCAAAACTAGGAATTATTTCTAAAGTCAGTAAGTGGTGTCTTGAAAGATAATAAAATAATCATTTTTTAGACACTTGCCATGAGCCACACTGTACTGAGAACTTCAACATATACTATCTTCTGAGTACTCTTGTAGAGATTAATGATGGATCCATCTTGGAAGGCCACAGTATTTCAAGTTATAAGGAGATTGATTAGCAGGGCATGAAGAGGACTTCCAAGACTCTGGTGATTCATTGTTTTTTCTTGGAATGCTTATCCTCTTCCTTATCAAATCAATGCTCCTCCAAGGTTATTTTAGCTAAACTATACATTAGCAGGAGTAATTCAATCCCAAATAAGAAAACAAGTGAAATCTGT
Source organism: Cheirogaleus medius (assembly GCA_008086735.1). Lineage (NCBI taxonomy): Eukaryota > Metazoa > Chordata > Mammalia > Primates > Cheirogaleidae > Cheirogaleus > Cheirogaleus medius. The sequence goes on along the minus strand of VBSM01001118.1, from coordinate 20,472,881 downwards.
TTAATAATTTGGAAAAGGTTGATATCTATGCCAGCCTGGGCTTAAGGTAGGACTTGTTATTCTAATTCTTGTTGCATCCCTTGGTCCAAATGAGAGGCTGAACTCTCACATTGCAAGTCAACTGTTTAAAGAAGTTACCACAGATATGCATCAATCACATATCCACCAACAGCAGGTCAGAATAAGAGTAAAAGGAGATATATATATATATGTATATATATTTTTTTTTTGCCAAAGCATGAAACAGTGCTCCTTTTATTCAAGCAAGATGCCAATTTTTATATCAAAAATATTGATTGAAGGGACTAGTGATTTTGGCTCTCACCCAAGTTTATTCAGGATCTTTCTTAATTAGGTTTGGGTCAGCTGCAGTGCCCATGGCCAGGGGTAGGTCTGGCTCCAATCACCACATCATGCGCTCTTCTTCATCATGGGCCAAGGACTAAGGCAAGGAAATTGCTGCTGCTTTGTTTCTCCAGCCTGTAAGTATATTTTTTTCCCAGCTTTGAAGCATGCATGGAGTAAATGTGTAAAGAAGACCAAAAGAAGTGTAATGGCTTTGCTGTGATGAGATCAATCTACCCTACAACTTGACTGTGATCCCCAGCATGAATAAGGCTCTGTGTCTGAAAAATGAATGGGTAGCAATGTGAGGTCATGGAAAAAGATCTTGGCATCTCTTGAATGAAAACTTTTCAACAGGCTAATGCAACCAATCAGTCTATGAGTATTTTTAAAGGGTAAAATAATCTCCTTGCCAACAATACATGATTTCCCCATAATGTATCTGTTTTGCAAATAATAGCAAATGTCATGCAACTATTTTTATAGTGTCTATTATCAATTTTATATAATGTATACCAGTCTTCCATCACACACATAAATCTTCAATAAATCAGTCATAAAATATAGACACCTATAATATATAAAGGAAAATGGGTTTTCCTTTATACATAAAATAATGTGTTGATATTGAAAAATATAATTCAGTTCCCCTAGAACATTTTCAACAAAATAGCTATGAAGAGTTTTTAACTCACAAAATATTCTTAAATAAAACTTCAAAGTATAAATTTGTAAGAGATTTTATTGATGAGAGAACTCTAAGTGGAATCAACCAAGTGTTAAAGATTTCCCATATAGATGGGGCTATAAGTCCTATATACAATAAATGTTACAAGTACATTACATAGAAAAATTAAAATATTTTATTAAAGTGAGTCCATCTCTAGTAAGATAGAAATAACTCTTTTAATAATTACCTCAAGGCAGGTGCAGTGGTGCACACCTGCAGTCTAGCTACTCAGGAGGCTGAGTTGAAAGAATCTCTTAGGCCCAGGAGTTCAAGGCCAGCCTGGGCAACATAGCGAGACCTTGTCTCTTTAAAAAAAATGTGAGATATAATAGAAGAACTATTTCTCTGAAGCTAAAACAAAGCAGATGATGAAAGTGAGCTAGTAAGTGCTAAGCTGATAAATATAAAATAATTTTCATCTAAACAAATCTTCACGAAATTTTTACAAGGATAAAGAGAAGAACTTAAAAGTTTCCAGCTGGACAAAAACAAAACAATCTCATCTAAAAGGTAAAAGTAACTGATTTTGACCACCGAAAATTACAAACATGTCCTCCAGAAAGTTCATACCAATTTTCACACCCATTAACAGGAAATATTTATTTCCCCAATCTTCACCAATGCTAAGTATCACCATTTTTATAATCTTTGTCAATATGAAAGGGGGAAAAAATGGGTTCTCTTTAATGTCTGATACCCAATTACTAGTCATATATTTTTTATATGTATATTTGCTGCTTGTATTTGTCTTTTACACATTTCTTGTTGGTATGTCCTACCACTTTTTCTATTGTAAATGTCTCATTAGTAATACTAGATACTAGAAGACAATGCAGCAATATTTTTAGAATTCAGAGGAAAAATAGTTTTAAATCTGAAATTCCATATCCAGAAAAATCTATCTAGTCAAGAGCAAAATAGGGAGTTTTTTAACATGAATTATTCAGAAAGTTTACTTCTTCAGTACCCTTTCTTTAAAAAAATCACATGATGAATACTCCAATGAATACTTCCAAGTGAAAAAAAGACATGATATCCAGAACAGGGTAGAATTAATCCAAGAGTATAATGAAAAGAAATCCTGGAATGATCATTTATAGGGAAAGTAGATTAAACTGTTTTCACAAAAGGTGACGGGTTATATTTTGCTCCTATAGAAGTCTCCTTGAGTGTCTGGTTGGCAAGCACTCTCCTCCACATGGTGTTTCAGGGACCCAGGCTATTTTCCAGCCTGTGGCTCCACCAACCCTAGGACTCTGTCATTATATGTGTGGTTGAAGTTTCAGATTTCAGACCATGGAAAAGAAAAATTGAGCATAGAAGAGGCCTCCTCTTAGTCCTATCTGATTATTGACTTAACTCTGGCTCTTTAGACACATTTTGCAAAGGCTGGCGAGCCCTGATTCCATGATACAAAGGAAGTATCCAGGAATATTTAAGAAGCAGAATTACTGTAGATAATGCCTAATATCTCTGTTCCTAGAAATCTAGCCCTCTTTTCCCAAAACTGCTCCAACACTAACTTTATTACTTGCATCAGATAGATGAAATCTTATAAGCTCCATTTATACTCCAGTCACAGAAGCCAGTCATGACCCCACAGCCAGACAGTCAGCAGATTAGACCAGTTATTTCTTGCCCTATCTCTCATTCTCATCACCTGTGGATGCATTCAGTCTTGTTCCTCAGAAATGATATGCTTATTTCTGCTCACAGTGTGCAAGGTGACTGTCAGATGTGAATACTCTCAGTGAAGGCACCTCTGAAATGGCTGACCTGGGCTGGAGGAGGGGGCATTGCAGTGGTGGATATCCATCTGCTGTCCTGGCCATGAGATCTGAGATCTGTGGGCATGCTAAGTCTGGACCATATGCTTCTCAGGATATGAAAAGAGAGGTGATAGGTTTCTCACTTCTGTGATCTTCACTCTGCCTCTCAAATTGTCACACCTCACTTCAAGACCCTCCTGGGTTTCAACAGTGATGAGGAAAGTGAGCCAACTGGGGATTGGTGTAGGTTTGTTTGGGGTTGGCTCTTTTACAATTTCACTTTCACAGGGTAATAGCCTGGAGTCAGCTCTTCAGGGAAATGCTGGAAAAGAGAAAATATAGTGCACTTTATGGCTTGTTTATCCATCTGCATCTTCCCTGGTGCACGTTCCTGGATTCTCTCCCCTCCTGGGTTATGACCTTTCAGGGTTTTGCAGCTTGTTCAAAGCTACTCTTCAGTGACAGTTTAAGGACTAGAAGAGGTAGCCACTAAAAATAACAGCGTGCACAGTAATGTATTCCTGCCTCATCCCCATGTAGTGCCTTTCTTCATTTTCACTGTCCAGCTTTCAACGTGAATATATGTGAGTGATGTGAAAGGAGAATTTATATATGGTAGGTCCTCACCTTGTAGAAGTAGGAATTTAGGGGTATGCTTTTAAAAAATTCTTGTTCATCATAATTCCATGGGCATGTTCAGGACTTTTAAATTTATACTTCCAAAGTTCACACTAAACAGATGTTCTATTAAAGGGAAATAGCTTAAAATGAGAGGTAAGTTTGAACACAGATTTAGTTAACCAAAGGGCTAAGAAATTATTTAATAGCTATCTTGTGTTTATTATCATGCTCTTGAACCACACTCTTAAGATATTCCAAAAAGGGAAAATTTCTTTCAACATTGGATATTGTATCTCATTTATCAAATTTTAATGTATGAGCTCATGGATCAGAAGAATTAAACTTTCAAATCCACCTTTGAAAAGTTACACTAAAGAAATACTTAAGAACTTTAGTTTCTGGCAACATTATGGTCTAAATAACCAGAAACCTTCTCCCTGCAAAGTGGAAATACTAGACAAAATGTAGGATTCTTTTCAATGCAGGGCTGTGCCTGTACAAAAGTTTGAAAAATTCCCATGGATGAAAAATTAAGAGAAATCTGAATTCTTAAGCTATAATACCTGAGATGAAACTCTAGAGGCCCTATGGGTGTTTTCTGGTCTCAGTAACAGGAGTTTTTGCCTCTTTGTTTCATTTTTGTTCCCACATAGGAAACAAAGATGATGACTTAGGCCAGCAAGAGGTGAGAAGTTAGACTAGAAAGATCCATCCAAAGGCATAGAGAGATAACAATAAAGCTTTTCTGTCTAGGCTCTAGATGAAGAAAAAATTGAAGTGCTCTTGGAAATCATAACCATTGGCCTGGCCTCATGGGTTTGGCATTCAGATTTACATTCGAATTTTCATGTCAATAAATTAACATAAAATGTGTTTTGTGCTGGTAATACCCATTGTGTGCCTGGCAGAAACCATCAGAAAATCTCTCTGACAGGGATATTCTTATACCAGGATCCCCAGTGAGGTTCCACAGAAGATGAGCCCAGAGTCCAAAATTATAAAACTCATGGGGAAATAATCCACTATGAGCACAGGTAGTAGAAGCAGATCCCAGAAACCATGACAATAGATACCCGCCAATAGAAATGTCAAAAATCATGTTCTAATGATTAAAGACATAAATAATGCATAGAAAACATAACAAAAGATGAGACAGGTTTGGAAAATAGAACTTTTAAAAATGTCAAAATATGATAATTGAACATAAAATCTCAATAGACAGTTAAATAGCTACTTAAGCACAGTGAAAATATGATAATTGAACATAAAATCTCAATAGTTAAATAGCTACTTAAGCACAGAGAATTAGTGAATGCTAAGAAAGAAAATTATGCATAATGCAGCCAAGAGAGAGAAAGAGGTAGAAAATATGAAAGAGAGTTTACTTATGTATAAGATTATGTCATCTGCAAAGAGGGGTAATTTAACTTCCTCCTTTCCTTTTGAATTTGGAAGCCCTTTATTTCTTTATCTTGCCTAATGGCTCTGGTTAGGACTTCCAGTGCTATGTTGAAGAAGGGTGGTGAGAGTGGGCATCCTTTGTCTTGTTATAGTCCTTAGAGGAAAAGCTTTCAGCTTTTCCCCATTCTGTAGGATGTTAGCTGTGGGTTTGTCATATGTGGCCTTTATTATATTAAGGTACTTTCCTTCTATACTTAATTTATTAATTGTTTTTATCATAAAGCATTGTTGAATTTTATCAAAAGCTTTTCCTGCATGTATTGAGATGATCATATGGTTTTTGTCCTGCATTTTGTTGATGTGATGTAATACATTTATTGATTTGCATATGTTGAACCAGCCTTGCATTCCTGAGATAAATCCCACTTAATCATGGTCTATTATCTCTTTGATATGTTGCTGGAATCAGTTTGCTGGTATTTTGTTGAGGGTTTTTGCATCTATGTTCATCAGGGATATGGGCCTATAGTTTTCTTTTTATGTTGTATCCTTGTTTTGATGTCAGGGTTATAAAGAAAAACCTAAGGACTCTACCAAGAAACTATTAGAACTGATAAATAAATTCAGTAAAGCTGCAGAATATAAAACAAATATACAAAAGTCAGTAGCATTTCTATACATGAATAACAAATGAGCTGAAGAAGGCAATCCCATTTACAATAGCTACCAAAAAACAAAAAATACCTGAGAATAAATTTAAAGAGGAGGTGAAAGAACTCTACAAGCAAACACCAATGAAAGAAACTGAAGAGGCTACAAACAAATGCTAATGGATGGAAAGAATCAATATTGTTAAAATGACAATAATACCTAAAGCACTCTACAGATTCAATTCAACCCCTATCAAAATATCAATGAAATTCTCCACAGAAGTAAAAATAAAAAACAATACTAAACTTTGTATGGAACCACAAAAAATCCTGAATAGCCAAAGTACTCATAAAAAAAAGAACAAAACTGGAGGTATCACACTACTAGATTTCAAAATGTACTGCAAAGCTGAAGCAACCAAAACAGCATGGTACTGGCATAAAAACAGACACAAAGAGCAATGGAACAGAAAAGAGAGCCCAGAAATTAATCCACAGATCTACAGCCAACTGATTTTTTACTAAGTTGCAAAAAATACTCACTGAGGAAAGGATAGCCTCTTCAATAAATGGTGCTGGGAAAATTGGATATCCATATGCAGAAAAATGAAACTAGACCTTTGTATTCAGAGACAAAAGAATGAGCAGCCTCCTGACCCATGCAGAGTGAACCTGGGTCTCAGATATGGAGTGTCAATCACACAGGATCAACATCTGAATTTCACAGGGACCCTTGGCCACTATATCCCTTAACCCCCACAGCTGTCCACTCTGGAGAGTCTGCTACAAGTTTTTTAGGATATCCAGCTTCTGTGAAGATACTGGCAGAGCTGGACTCCATCCTGTTCTGTAGGATGCACTTGTTGATTTCTCCAATACCACCATACACCAAGTTCCTCCCATGCTAGAGATTTTGTACTCCATGAGGACAGTGTTGGCCATTCTCAGCACTCAGGGTAGGAGTCTGCCCTTCCCTGCAGTTAACACTCATTCAGCCTGTTGAGTTGGGCTCCCCATCTCATTCTGAATCCTGATTCCAGGTCTTGACAGTCGTTCACGAGGACCTGGATACTCACAAGAGAGACATCTAGGGAAAAAGTAATGATTTCAAGGATAAATTCTGCATTAGACTATAAGCTTCTTGCTTCAGGCATTGCAACATTGTATTGCAATAGTAATTATATATCACAAGACATAAACACTATCCATATGCTATCAGCACATTTCCAAATCAATGTAATCTCATATATCACAGTCTGATAATAACATCCATATTTGATTAAATGCCTATAACCTGCCAAGCCCTATTCTAAGTACCCAACAGACAGAGCTACAGCATGAAGAGGGTGTTCTGAGGTCTTCTTTAGCTGTCCACCAGCCCTTCAAAAGTAGATGGTATTTTCTCAATCTTCTGCAAAGTACTGCCTAACTTCTGCTTTCCCTCCCAACAAGACTACTGTTTTCTCTAAGTTCTTTCAATATAGAAATTCTAAAGCAGCCACTGAATATTTGTTAACTCATTTGCTTCTTGCAATAATATTGTAATTATATTTTCTTGCAATAATATTGTAATTACATTTGCTTCTTGCAATAATATTGTCTGATATCATACTTCATCATCAAAGATGAGGAAACAGACTAAGAGAGACAAGTAGCTTTGGAATACAGTGACATAAATCACCAAGCCTCAAGACTCTACACAGTCTATCCAGCCCCAAGGACCAAGCTCTTTCCACTCTCCTAAACTGCCTCCCTACACAGCCATTTATTGAGTAATTGATGTGTTGAAGTCTGAACTAGATATCGGGAAAGGAAGATAAAAAGAACTTCTGTCCCTACCTGCAAGATGCTCATGTTCTAATAAATTAACCCAATGGTCTGGTTAATATAACAAGCATTTATTGAAGGCCAGCTGAGTTCACAGCATTATTTAATAAAGAGTCATGATGTCCTCAGGTTTATTTTGTTCTCTGCATTCCATAATAGTATCTTCTTAGAGTAGATGCTCTGCCTATGTTATCTCAGCCCACCTTGGAGGTTGCCTGAAGCTTGGTAGACAAACACCAACAACTTCCTACCTCAAGCACCTGCATCCCTCTGCTACAGGGTTTTCTCTGGACTCAGTAGTCCCTGGTCCACACAAGGCAGGGGTTGATACCCCAGGAATAGCCCTCTGCCATGAGCTATGGGAGCTACGGATGAGCACCTTGGCCTCTTTGCCATGTGGGAGGATAATTTGGAGGTGTGTTCTACACAATTTCTCAAAGTGTCCTCAGCAGGACAGTGCTCCAGCTGCCCACAGTGGTAATGAGCTCATCAATGAACCCATTATTGGCTGTCTTCTCTTCCCTGGCTCACTTCCCCAGTCTCTCACCACGCTTCTGGAATCACCTTCCAAATAAACTACTGGCACCCAAATCCTTATCACTGGGTCTGATTTTAGGTGAACTCAAGCAAAAAGACATCTCTTTTCCTTTCACCCACAAACATCTAATCTTGAGATCTATAATCTTATTGGAGTCACAAGAACTTGCTCAGTCAACTATGACATTGTTATACCCTTCCCCAAGGAACCAAACTGACTGTCTTGCCAACAAAACCAGCAACTATACAGAAAGTGCCTGGCGTCTTTTAAACTGGATAAAGACGGGGCACATCACCCACCTGCTCATGTCAGCCAAACAAAATACACTGCGGGCCAAATTTTACCTGTGTGCCTCCCTCTTTGTGACCTCTGTTACATGAAAAGACTAAGCCCTACCTTTGCACATGCTGTTTCTTCTTCCTGAAATAGCCTTTCTTTCCTTCATTATCCCTCAAACTCCTATTCATCTTATAAAGTTCCACTGCCATGTAATCTGATCTATGGGATATTTTTCCACTTTTCTTTACAAGATTAGTTTCTTATTCTCTAGGCTCCCATGTGGTCTATAGTAATTAATTCATTGTATTTCATTATCTGCTCCCATGTGGGTCTCCCAAGGGCTGATACAGTGCTGGATGCACAGATGCAACAGACCTGATATTTCTATGGGGGGTAAATAGCCACCATCCTGCATCCTCTGTCTTGACCCTTCTGCTACCTCAGTCCCTTTCCTGGAACACCCTCAACCTCTTCACGATCCAGAAGCCTCAGGTCCCTCCTCTTGCTCCAAGGCTGGTATATATTATGATTGGTCAGATCCAATGTCAATCCATTGTTAAAAATTTAAAATTATCTCCAGGGTATCGCTAGATCTTCCATAGGCTCCTTAAGGGCAAAGACCTTGTCCTATTCACCCTTGTATCCACAGCACCAAGGATGGTGCCTAGCCTATAGGAGAAATTAATAAATGAATGTGTGAATGAATAAAAAGTTCAAATGAGGAACCAATTCTCTTAGACATTTAGCACTCAGTGTTTCACATCAGTGATTTGCATGAGAATAAAGTGAACATGGATTAAAGACAGTCCATTTAAGGAATCTGATTTTTCTTTTAAAATATTTAATCTCAGAATCATAGCAAGATGACCAAACACCCCTCCTATCCCTGTATCCAAGTCCATCTGGATTATAAATTTTCAACTCTCCCTATCAAGATATGGAGTTTATTTCTCCAGCCTTTGAATCCGAGGTTGGCCATGTCCCTTGCTTTGGCCCATTGGACGAAAGCAAACATGATACAATCTGAGGCTTAAAAAATGTTTACACAGCAGGGCTTACCTTCTTGCTGCTAGAAGCCCTGAGACGACCATGTGAAGCCCTCCAGGCTAGAAGGCTGGATGATGAGAGACCACATGAAGCAGTGATGAACTGTCTTACCAATCAGCCTGCCAACCACCTGCCAGAAATGTGAGTGAAGCCCATCCCAAACCATTCAGTTTCAGCTGAGCCACCCAGGCCAGAGGATCTGTCTAGCCAACTCATGGACTTGTAAGAAAGAATAAATGTTTGCTATTTTAATCTATCAATTTTTGAGGTGATTTATTAACTAGAAAAATCTAAATGATATGAATATAGTTTATTAAGTCCCTAATCAAAAATTCCATCTATAAAGCAACATTAAAAAATAAATGTCTTGGCAATTAAAGAAAAACATGGATTATCTAAGTAAAGAAATAAATTTTAAATATTAAGAATTGTTTTCCAAAACTAATAAATTAAGTGAAATATTCTTAGATAGGAAATGAGCTTGTTACAATTAAGCCAGTTCTCTCTGAATTATAAACTTAATAGAAACAAAATTATTTTTAAAAATAACAATTCACAGTGGCAGATATTAGAATGTGTTATCAAGCAACAGCACAAGCAACTTTCATTTTCAAGAAAGTAAAATGGTGTCGCACTGTATAACTTTGTATTCAACAAGTATTTATGAAGCATCCATTGGGTGCCAAGCATCATTGTAGCTATTGGGATGTAGTAACAAATAAGGCAGAGCAAGTGAAAGTAGCCTCGTGAAGGTTACAGATCAAACAATAGATTACAGAACAAAATAGAAAGAGTAAAAATAAGCCCAGGTAGCTATACAAACTAACATGATAAATAAACTATCTAAAACAAGGAAGATGTGAAAAATGATTTAATAATATCATATTATATAAATATTTTAAGAAATTTAATTTTTAATATTGCTTAACAGGACTGTAATATGTTCAGACTTCAATTGTCCATAAGATATAACCAATACTATTCAGATTAAATGACTTAAGATTTTAAACTTCAGGTTTTTACAAGATCTGATTAAAACCTTTAATCTTTTCACAATCACAGGCACACATGGTAAACTTGATTGTTAGCCTTCATTATTCCTGCCACTGTGGTATTATTAAGCATCCTCTGTGATGTCATACACTCATGGTGAGCAGGGTGTTCCTTCCCATCGTTTGACTTTAGTGTGCATGAGTATGGGACATGCTTTTGCCAATAGCAGTTTACCAGACATAATGTAAGCAGAGGTTTAAATTGTGCTTGTGTGATTGCCCATGTCCTCTCATAGTTTTGCCTTTTGCCATGAAGAAGAACATACATTAAAAGGTATGGGTCTAAGAAGGATGGGAGACATATGGAACAAACCTGGGCCTAATCTGCATCTTGGAACAAAGCCCAATTCAGCCCAGTCTAGATCAGCTGAATCTCAGCTAAGCCACACACACATGAGTGAGAAATAAATGCTTGCCATTATAAGCAACTGAGTTAACACATCAACAGATAGGAAGATCTATATCTTTTAAATAACTGAGTGCTAAAAACTAGAAAGAAAAATAAAAGATGGGAGAAGATTATTTTCCTCAAATATGAAAGATAATATATATATATAATGAGTTTATTTAAAAAGCAATACTGTCACAAAGGACCAATGAATAAATAAATGGGTGAAAGACATGAGATAATACTGCCCCATAAATAAATACATAAAGAAATATATTGAATTTTAACAGCAATAAAAAGGAATACAAAATAAATCCATAATAAAGCACAATTTATGGTTGGGCACGGTGGCTCATGCCTATAATCTTAGCACTCCGGGAGGCTGAGGCAGAAGGATTGCTTGAGCTCAGGAGTTCCAGACCAGCCTGAGCAAGAGCAAGGTCCCATCTCTACTAAAAATAGAAAAAATTAGTCAGGCTTTGTGGTGCACACCTGTAGTCCCAGCTGATCGGGCGGTTAAGGCAGGAGTTGGAGGTTGCAGTGAGCTAAGGATGATGCCATCGCACTCTACCTGGGGCGATAGTGAGACTCTATCTCAAA
>VBSM01001118.1:20398083-20461534 GCA_008086735.1 Cheirogaleus medius | reverse complement strand
TGCAGAGACGCTCTAACTGGCGGTGTTTCTCGTCCGCCATCTTGCTCCGCCCCAAGAAGGAGAAGTTTTAAATGAAAGAGAAAAAACAGCCAGACAAACATAGATCGGATAAGGGTTGGAAGCAAGGGTGCCTGAACCTGCAGGAGACTCCAGAGGAAGAGGCTGCAGAGCAGAACTGGAAGGAGAAAGGCATTGGCAGGGATTAAGCCTTGAGAGGCTTGGAGACCAGAGAGAAGGGTAGGTGGAGTGGTTAACATCCCCCTCCCTCGCATCTCAGATTGTTGAGGGGCTCCTGAGCTGCTGGAAAGACCTTCTGCTGACAGGAGCCCAGAGACCGCTGCCACCAGTGAGCGGAGAGCTTCTTGTGGACAGGGCACCAGGCTCCCAGCCCCACCAGGGCACCCCCCACCCCACAGACCTGAGATGGACAGCAGGCACCATATTGCCTCTCTACCCATTGGGCACCTTTGTCCTCCCCAGGTGGCCACATCCCCTCAGTTTCCATCTTGCTCATCCCCACACAGACATTTCCCAACTCTGGCCCAGATTGCAGGAAGCAAAGGAGTCCAGTGGGTCCCAGGTGGTCTGCGTGACTCCAGAGCCTGGTCATTCTGGGAAGATGCCTCCCAGAGAGAGGGTTGGAGACAACCAGTGTGTGGACTTTCCTCCACCCAGACTCTTTTTCTCCCCTTCCTCTCTCCCCCACATAGTTGCCAAGAGAGACAACTGAGCCATCACATGGAGGCTTCCACAGAGAACAGGGCTCAGACCTTTCCTTTTGGGGTCATCTACCCAAAAAAAAAGACAATCTATAATAAAGACATCTGCACTCAAATGTTTATAGCAGTACAAGTCATAGTTGCAACAATGTGGAAACAACCCAAGTGCCTATCAATACATGAGTGGATTAATAAAATGTGGTATACACATGCCATGGAGTACTACTCAGCCATGAAAGAAACAGTGAACTACCTATTGTATTATCCTGGATAGAGCTGGAGCCCATTCTTCTAAGTGAAATATCACAAGAATGGAAAAACAAACAACACATGTACTCACCATTGAATTGGTACTAATCTATCAACACTCGTGTGCACATATGGGAAGTAACATTCATAGGATATCAGGCAGGCAGGGGGGTGGGGAGGAAGGGATGGGTAAATTCACACCTAATGGGGGTGGTACCTGCTGTCTGGGGGATGGGCATGCTTGTAGCTCTGACTCGGGGAGTACAAAGGCAATTTATGTAATCCAAAGTGTTTGTACCCCAATAACACTCTAAAATAAAAATATAAAGAAAATTTTGAATACAAAATATATATATGTGAATAATAGAAATTAAGTTTTGGAGAGACTAGGCCACTGCTCTTAAGACAGAGTCCAAGCACTTTGATCATAACAATCACTAAGCCCCACTTCAGCTCCATTGCCATATTGCTTAAATGTTCTCAGCTTCTTCCTGCCTCAGAAACCTCTCATACATCATTCCCTCTGCCTAGAACTTTTCCTTCCTCCTCCTTCTCACCCTCACTCCCCAGTTCATCACTGCCTCCTCCTAGTTGAAACTTCCAGGTTTATTATATCATGTCCACACACAGAAATATGGTCACTACATGAAATGATGGCAGAATTGTCCATGTTACTTAAATTGTTTGTTTTCTCTACACTTTATTAATTGTTGTTGAGCAAATTTAATTGAGTCCATGTAACTCCGTGGTCTTTATGACAGTCGAATTCTCTCTAAAATTTCAGTATAGAATCCCATTTTATTAACCACCTGCTATGGGACTTATATTACTTTCTCATAGATTATTGCTTCATAAAAATTATGACAATAACACTTCAATGTATCTATAAATATACTCATTTTTATAGATAAATAAAATAAACCTCAAAGAGATGTGGGCACTTCTAATTTTAACTCTGACATATAAAAAGTATAGAAGTCATTGCTCCCATCCTAACAACAAGAAATGTCTGAACACACTGAAATTAATGACTTTTATTGGACCCATCAGAGAAATGAAGTGGCAGGGCAAACTGCCACCCCAAAATCTGGGCAGACTGGGGCATCCAGGAAGTCATAGTCAAGATCTGCTTACCTGGAGCAGAAACTGTCAAAGCCTTAAGTAGCAAGAACACTCAAATAGGAATTTTGATGAATTTCTGGAGGCTGAGTGTGAACTATCATGATAGCACCTGGGGGCCTGTCTTAGAGGAGCACCAAACTTTCATGGGGCTTGCTTTCAGGACTCCCACAATGTTCTCACAGTAAAAGTCTGAGAAAGATTTCCTCCTGGCTCTGGCTAGGCACGGGAAGATGAATCCTTGTAAAACATGTCCATAGTATTTTCCATAAGAAAGACCCACTCTCCATAGGAGAAATTGTTGCCAGAGCCTTATTTTTTATGGAAAAGGGGCATTTTTCCTGTTTTAGTCTCCTCTAGCCTTCTTGTCTCACCTAATGAAGCTGGAAACAAAAAACCCAAAAACATAGTCAACAGGAGACAGGGCTCCAAGGAAATAGATTGAAGATGCAGCATCCAGGGAAGATGGTAGGGCCTGGGGGGAAACAGACACATAACCAGTAAGACACTTGGGAAGGTCGGAGACCAAAGACTTAGGCTTACTAAAACACTGAGATTTAATTAAAAGACAATAAAATTCTCCCTCTCTTTAACCCCTTGTCATCACACCAAGAAGGCTCTCTCTAAGGAAGAATCCTTAGGGAAGCCCAAAGTCAAGACAAAAACAAAGAAACTAGAAGAATTTGAAATCTCTTGCACTTATAGCTACAGCAAGCCTTAAACAAAGTCAAAGTCCTAGCCAGACTAACATAAATCCTCACACTACAGGCTTATTTACCTCCATTCCTATTACCCAATATAACATGTTCAACTTTTAACAGAAAATTACAAGGCATGCCAAAAGAAAAACCAGTCTGGAGCAATAAAGCAATCATCAGAACTGGACTCATATATAGGACAGATATTTAAATTATCAGGGAATTTAAAATAACTGTAATTAACGGACTAAAGTAAAAAGTAGATAAACGCAAGAACAGATGGGTAATGTAAGCAGAGAGATAAAAAACTCTTAGAAAGAATCAAAAGGAAATGTTACAGATTGAAACAAAAAAGCCACTGTAGCAGAAATGAAGAATGTCTTTGATGGGTTCATTGGGAAACTTGATGTGACTGAGGAAAGAATCAGTAAGCTTAGAAATAAGTCAACAGAAACATCTCAAACTGAAATGCAAGGAGAAAAATAAATGAAAAAAAAAATGCAAAGCAGAACATCAAAGAACTGTAGGAAAATTTCAAAAGAGGTAACATATGAGTATTGGAATACCAGAAGGAAAAATAGATAATAAAGCAAAAGAAACATTTTAAGTAATAATGTCTGAGAACATTCCAAAACTAATGACACTAAACCACAGAGCTAGAACACCTAGAGAACATCAAAAGGATAAATGCCAAAAACCAAAAACAAACAAACAAAAAACAAAACAAAAACTTACCACCTCCAATAACAAAAACCCTAGGCATATCATATTCAAACTGCAGAAAAAGGCAAAGAGAAAATCTTGAAGGAAGACAGAGGAAAGAAACATCTTACCTATAGAAGGAGAATAAAAATTACAGTAGACTTCTCATCAGAAACAATGCAAGCAAAAAGAAAGTGAAGTTGCTACGGTTTGAATGTGTTCCTTCCAAAATTCAGGTCTTGCCAATGTGATTGTATTAAGAGGTGGGGCCTTAACCACTTCGGTACCAGCGTCGACTATAGACAACAACCACAGGTGAACGCGAGGATGACTTTAGCCGGCAGCCAAAAGCTTTTGCTTTTATCTCTGCAGTTGCAGTGTGTATGTTAAGCCAATAAGTTACTACAAATCTGTGACCTTTTAACAGGTCCTTAGTAGGAGTTATTATAGTTATTTCCCTAAAGCTGCCTGTAAAGTAAAACAAGCTTTCAGTGCTTTAAAGCTTTCCTCATCACACAAGAGCAAAACGGATTCGTCGTCAATGCACAGCACAAACTATAGTGCGGACTATGAGTGCCGGCTGTGGGCAAGGTTTCGCGGCTGGTGAGCGCGGTACCGAAGTGGTTAAAGAGACTTCACACAGGTTCAGCTAGCTTGTCCTTCTGCCTTCTACCACGTGTAAAAAAGCAGAAAGAAAGCAATCATTTTGAATGAGGAGAAGCTGAAAGTCTTTCCTCTATGATCAGGGCAGGAGTGCCCAGTTTCACCACTTTTATTCAATATAGTACTGAAGTCCTAGTCAGAGCAATTAGGCAAAAGAAAGAAATAAAGGGCATCCAAATTGGAAAGGAGGAATTCCAACTGTCCCTGCTTACATACAACATGATCTTCTATGTAGAAAAACCTAAAGATTCCACCAAAAAAATCTTAGAACTAATAAACAAATTCAGTAAAGTTGCAGGATACAAAATCAACATACAAAAATCAGGAGCATTTCTATATGCCAGTAGTGAACAATCTGAGAAAGAAACCAAAAAAGCAATTCCATTTATAAAACTTCATCTACCTAATACTTTTGCCCTTCAATCCCTAACACAGAGCTGGGTCTCTGAGCTATATCCTGGACTGTATATGTATGTTTTCATGGATTATGACATACATCTCAAGAGAAACAAACATAATTTAGGAGAATATGTTATACAAATGATAGGCAAAATCTCTCTGAGTTTTGCATACAAGAGGTTTAAGTTATTTCATTCTAGGATGACTTAAGTCATTTCGTGTACAGTACCAGGCCAGGAGTCAGATAGAAAACTCTAAGTTGTAAATGGTGGAATATCAAACTCCACATGGCTTTCTTAAATGATTAAAGGAGTCTCTCAGCTTCAGCAGAGGTTGATCCAGTGAGTCAACAATGTCACCAAGGACCTTGTTTTGTGGAGTTTTTTTTTTCTTTTTCCATCTATGATATCAACTTCACACTAAGGGTGGATTGCCTCATGCTCACATGATGGCTGCCAACAACTACAGAGATAAATTTTTTTCTCATATATATTTAAAATTTTAAAAAGAGTTAAAGAGATATCTTGCTCTTACCTCAGCCATTTAGTTTGCTACAGTCCTTTGATATTCTCTGATTGGACCCAAATTGATCACATGCCCACCCTGGAACCAATCACTGTGGCAATAACGGCACTGTGATCTGATTGGTGTCAACCAACCAAGGTCCATCCCTGTGACTAGTGATGGGACCAATCTCATCAAAAATGCAAAGTGCATAGCCACATAGTCAGAGAGAGTGAATGGACGGGGGTGCTTGGGAGGCAACCACAATTTCCACTAAATCTAGATTCCTGCATTGCTTCTTTACCATCTGTGAGCATATGTCCCCATGAACTTTGAATTCCTCCTCCATAATATATGAATAGCAAAACCTGCTCAACCCACCCCTCAGGGTCCTTAGAAGGATTAAATAAAAGAACATGAATGGAGGCATTTTGTGAACTGTAAAATTTTCAGCAATGTAAGTAAGGTTCTGGATGCATTTCTGTTACATACATTGAACAGCCGCTGGTAGTGACCTGTCCAGATTCACTTGTCCTTTTCATTCCTGTTTGCACATAAAACTATGTCCCTTTGCCTGAGGGTTTTCTCTGGGCAGTGACCCTCCCTGCCCATGTGAGAGTGAGGTCACAAGTGCCCTTGCCAGCCTGTGAGTGACAGAGTTGGGGAATAATTCCTTGTTCCTGGGGTGGGATCATTCTGGGGCATGTTCTTCACAGATCCCAGAGTGGTGCAACATAATTGCACTACAGGTGCCTACTATGGTAAGTGGCTTGCTAACACATCTTGGGTTGGCTTCCCTCACTCCTGGTCTTATTCCCATCCCTGCTTTCTGAGATCACCCCTCAAATAAACCTCTTGCACTCATATCCTAGCTCAGGGTCAGCTTCTGGAGTAACCCAAATAAAGACATACATCAAACTAGCATCATACGAATATGAGAATGTCTATTTGGCATGAAAAGTATACTCCAGATATTTCATTTTAAAATACATTCAGTGATTCTTTTTAAGTTATTTCTGTGTGAGTTTTAATTTTCTCTGTACAGCATACCTTTGTTTCTAATTAATTCATTATGTTGCTGGGCTAACTGAAGGGTCAAACATGGCCTGCCTCCAGAGAAAGATAAAACGCAAGCAATGGTACCCAGATGTATTTTGCACAAAGTCCTGTCCTGAAGATAGATAACGCTATTAGAACACAGAACCCGCAATTAGTATATTTATCAGGAAAATACACACTAGATTATGATAAATTTGCATGTTTGAAGGCAAAAGAAAAAAAAAGTCTGTTCAAGATCCTTAACCATTTTTTTGTAAGTTCATTTCTATTGTTACCAAGCTATTAAACTGAGCTAAAATGCTCATTTTATTTAGGCCCATGAGAAATGATGACCTGTTGTGTCATGTGAGCATTTTGAAGAACAATTTAGTTTTAAACCATCCAGCAGGGCTGCAAACAAGTATTATAAAATGACTGTCAAGCTACCTTGGTTTTCTCATTTTAAACTGCAGTCAAATTTGGTTAAAAACTTAATCCTGGCTCAAGGTCTTTGCACTTGCTGGTCCCTCTGTCTGGAAGTGCATATCGCTGTATGGCTGGTTCTTTCTTATTTCTCATCCACTATCCCAAAATGTGCTGCTTGATATAGTAGCCACTAGCCACATGTGGATGTTGAACATTTCAGATGTGCCATATATATAAAGTATAGACTGGATTTTGATGACTTGGTACAAAAAAAAAGTTAAATATTTCATTAATCATTTTTATATTGATTACATGTTGAAATGATATTTCGGATACATTGAGTTAAAATATTATTAAACCCACTTTTATATATTTTTTTTCACTTTTCTTGATGTGACTACCAAATAATTTAAAAATATATAATGTGGCTCATATTTGTAGCCCACATTATATTTCTACTGTTCAGTGCAGACCTAAAGTAATCTCCAAGCCAACCTTATAGCACTTTTTGTCATCAAAGCACTTTATCACTCTCTAGAACTATATAAGTAAATTATCAATTGCTTACTTGTATACTGTAAGTTCCAACCAGTGTCTGGCAGATAATAGAGTTGAAAACATACTTTATGACATAAGCAGATGAAGAAATAATGGAATAAGGGAGCTACGAGCTCTGTGTTTCTGACAGCTCCCCTGCCTGTAGCGACTCCACCTCACTTAGGTGTTCACTAGGTTAACTAACCGGCTAGACTTCATCCCCCTGGAGGGAGAGGAGGGTTGGTCACACAAAGAAACAGACCTCACTCACTGGCCATTACTGAATTATATTTTGTGGTTTTCTTCATGATACCACAATCAGAAATGCAAGATTATTTGTTTCATCTGGTAAAAGTGACCAATCCACCTAACACACATCTAGATCTAGCTCACCAGAGGATATGCTGGGGTTTTAGGGAATTAATGACTCAGAAACTAAGGTGATCCACTAGGATCCAAAAGACTCTTGAACTGACCTTCTGCTTAGCCAATAATCACTACAACAATCAAGAACCTGGGGGTACTGTACTGGGCTAGAAGTCACCGCTAATTGCTGGCCTCTGAGTACCATAACTGCAATGAAATAGCTAACAATGTTATGTAAGTGATATAATTAAGCTTCATAGCTGACGACTCCATTAAGATGAATGGAAAAGTCCACTCTCCACTCACTGCTATTATTTTTAGATTTGCCTGTCTGAAGACTCACAGACCTTATCCAGACTGAATCAAAACCTGTTTGCCCTGAACAGGCTCTCACTGGTACAGAAAGCCAACAACCTGGGGTTTGGTAACCACAGTGCTCCATAAGTTAAGTGATAAATTGTGCTTTTTCCCCTTATTACCCTAGATTTTCCATATTCAAAGAACAGACAAGGTATAGAGTTTTGAACTCACGTCCAGATTGCCTAGTATCTAAATTCTATTCTGGCCAATGATTTATAAAAAAGGTTTTAAATAAATTTTTAAACCCTTTCTGTTTCTCTTTCCCAATTTTGGAGATTTCCACTGCAAAATACTTTGGTTACTATGAAGAAAAAAATGAGTTTGATTTTTATGAACACACTATTATAATTATGCCTTTCCTAAGGCACAAATTACTTCAAAAGAATAAATTTAAAACTTAGCATCTACCATGAATAGAAGTAGGAAAACCTCTCTGGGGTTTACCACCAGTCTTTGTCAAAAGCCTGGAAAATTTCAGCCTAATATTTTGATATTATTCTTCATATATAAAAAATATATTTGAGAATAACAAAGCTATTTGGGAATGTCTAGATGCATTTATTTTATTGTAGTAGGAAAATT
This sequence comes from Cheirogaleus medius, assembly GCA_008086735.1. Classification (NCBI taxonomy): domain Eukaryota; kingdom Metazoa; phylum Chordata; class Mammalia; order Primates; family Cheirogaleidae; genus Cheirogaleus; species Cheirogaleus medius. Next base: position 20,453,172 of record VBSM01001118.1, on the reverse strand, counting down.
GTTGTAGTTCAGGCTACTATAACAAAGCACCATAGACTGGGTGGCTTATAAATAATAGGAATGTATTTCTCACATTCTGGAGGCTGGAATTTTCAGATCAGGATGCCAGCATGGTCAGGTTCTGGTGAGAGCCCTCTTCTGGGTGGCAGACTGCTGACCTCTCGTTGTATCCTATCATGGTGGGAAAAAACAGTAAAGGAGGTCTCTGGAGTCCCTTTTATAAGGGAACTAATCTCATTCTTGAGAGCTCTATCCTCATCCTCATGACCTAATCACCTCCAAAGGCCCCACCTCCTAACATCATCACATTAGGGGTTAGATATCAACATATGAATTTTAGGGAGAACAAACATTCAGTCCATTGCAAAAATCTAACATGGGCTCTACCCTTGTAACATATCTGTAAGTGAATTATACAGTATCATTAACTATAGACAAGAGAATGTCTAGATTATTAACAACATTTTTCAATTTTTAAGTCGATTCTTCTTATTATGTGAACATGATCTGATAAACAGCAACTCTATTTTTCTACCTCATATCTAAATGGTTGTAATTAGCTCCATTGCTCTGTTCATCTCTTTTCTTTTGTTGTTCTTTTTTTCCCATTAACTTCTACCTCATTCCACAAACCTATACATTCATTGTCATCTTTATTCTTGTTATTTGTAACTGGCTTCTATTTTAATGACCAATATGCATGATTTATTTCATTTTCTGCCTTCCTTCCTTCTTCCATCCCTCCCTCCACATATTTCAAAAATATGTTCTGTGCTTCTACTGTGCATTAAGACCCAACAGTGAGTAAAACAGTCTTGGCTCCTGCCCTCATAAAGCTCCTCTAGTGGAAGGAACAAACATAAACTTGTTTATCTTGTCTCTATATTTAACTCACAAGCCCCTTTAAGGCAAGGCCCTTTACCATCCAAACAAGGGAAATTCTCAGGAATGTCTCTTAAAGTGACCAATGGCCTCTAATGAATGTGATATTTATGTTCAAAGCTGACTATGTGTATTTGCTCTAGGACTGTGATTAAGATTTTCAGTGAGTAGTTGAATCCTAAGCCCTTCTGGGAGGATGTGAAAGTCTTAAAACCTACTGGGGATATGAAGGAAAGGAGGGTAGAGCCTGTGTTCAAGTAGCTGCTGGATGGTGCCCAAGTCTAGGGATTCACAAGCCAAATCATCGTTTGCACTTTAGTTTCAGCGATTCTGTCTCTTCCGAGGATGGCCTGTGCTATAGATTAACTCCTTCAACCAACTGTGTTGATCTCACACTTTCTGCATCAGTGCCAACGCCTAGTTCAGTAACTATTACACTAACGTAGCTTTATCTAGCAGTAACGCAACTCAGTTAACAAACCTGAATTTGTCCTTGAGAGATCATTTCAAATTAAAGTTTCTCTCTTCAAAATTACTCCAAATAAAGTAGTTTCTCCTAATACACATAAATTTGAGTTGATTTCCCAAAACAAATATATATATATATGTAATTTTAAAATAAATTCACAAAAGGCACCGGGCTACCTCATTGAGTTTCTGCATCTGATTCCTGCATCATCTCCAAAAGCAGGTTAACAATGACAATCCAAAACACAACCCGTAGAAAATGGATAAGGAATCAATTAAAATTGTCAATGCAGAATGCTAGTTGTACGATCGTCTGTGTGAAATAGATGGTTCTCCCCTTGAGTACTGTCACTTGTTGAATGCTCACCACTTGGAGAAGCATCTGTCAGTTTAAATTGTAATTATGCTAGAGCAAAGAACCTATGGAGAGTGTCTTCTCGATTGCAACTGGCTCTGACTGCGCTCCTAGAAGCTGGTCAGCCCCAAGACTAAATAACAAACCTCAATATCATGAGAACCATCACTATAAACCTCCAAGTCACCTCCTAATGAAAGCTTCTCTCTCTGAGGCTGCTTAGACCTACCTTTGTGACAAAGGAAACAATGGGAGAGCAATATCTGAGGCTGGAAAAAGCACAGCATTTGAAATGGATTTTGGTTATTTTATCATAAACCCACTTGACTTAATTAATCTACATCCAGTTTAAGAAATGAAATAAAGTGAAATACAATAAAATGAAATAAAGCAAAACTGAAAACACCAACAGTGACCAAAGGACACTGACAGGGGACGTAAATTTCCTTCTAATCTGGGTTATGTTATCCAAGGCAGCTCCCGCTCCCACCCCCCAGTGAGGGGGAGGAGTTAAGAGCAAGCTACATTAGCCATAATGATAATTACATGCATTTTCAAAGAGGCTTTTATCCCCAAGGCTTGAAGTGCTCTATAAACATTAATTAATTTAAGCTCTGGGTAGCCCAGTACCATTATGTCTTTTGTAAAGAAGAGTAAACAGAAGCCCACAGAAGTTAAGTGGTTTCACTGGGCTGCTTTAGCCAGCCAGCAGCATAGCTGAGAACAAACTGAGTTCGAATGACAGCCTCCAGCGCCAGGCACAGGCACGGGAGGCTGCAAGAGACATGGGGAAGGGTAGATGCTGCAAAGCAGGGAACAGTGAGGAAATGGCTAAATTTTAACCAGACTAACAGGTAAACACTGCAACACAGCTGCTAAGATGGACCTCCGCATGAAGAGGATAACTACACTTATTTTTACAATTTTTTTTAAGGCAGGGCTTCTCAAACTTTAATGTGCATCCAGATCCCGGGGTTAGGGGAGGAGATCTTGTTCAGCTGCAGATCCTGATATTCAGGGCCAGTGTTGAGGGCTGAGAATCTGCATAGCTAAGCAAGCTCTCAGGTGGTGCTAATGTTGCTGGTCTTGGACAACATCGTGTAATAATTTCCTGTGTTCCTTTCTTTATTGCTCATTCGATTTCTTTATCAAACTCTGTTCTGCTTGACTTTTTTCAGTACCCATGTATTACCTTTTCATTGTATTTCTCCCCCTTTTATAGGGAGAAGATGCAGGTCTTAAGGGCTCCATTCAATAAGTTTTAAACTTCTTTGGAATTTGGAGGCAGAGTTGCAAACATCAGGCTGGAGTCTAGCTCACCTGCCCTTTGGTCCCTGCGTGGAGAGATTCCAGTCCTTAAGCAGGCCTGACTTGGTTCTTCCTACAATATGCACAAAGGAAATTTCATTTTATCATATTTATCATTCGATATTAGTATTTTTGGTTTTCCTCAGCCTTTCCTTTAAAAGAAAGCGCTAAATTTAAAAAATAAATAAATAAATAAGCTTTTTAAAAGAGGAAACACTAGACGGGTGAATTTTCACTGTTTGAACAAGAGAAAGAATATGGTTAAGAAACAAACCATGAGATTATGTTTAAACAATTCAAAACCACAGAAATGAAGAGGAAGACATTTAATCAGTCATTGGAGTTTTATTTTTTTCCTACATGAAGATAAACATCTGGACATTTGGAAACATTTGGGTAATGAACCCATTTTTCCAGTTTTCCATCATAAACAAATTAATTTAGCAACTTTCATTGAGGACAGGGTTATCCATAAAGCATACTGCTAGGTTCCTCGAGGAGGTAGAGTTGCATGGGCTCTGTAAAAGTTTATAGTCAAGTTTACAACCACATTCAGCAAGGTAAGCACCTTTAGGAAGGTTTGAGAGAGGAGAAGCAAGGTTCCCTAAAGGGCAGGTCCATCCGGGAAGACCTGGAGAAGCTCATGGAGGGGTGGGCCCTTGAGATGGGACATCACAGAGGATAGGTTGGGGGGGGGCAGCAGGTATGCCAGGCGAAAGGAAACAGACAAGGAAAGACATACAAGTGGAAAGAAATGCATAAGAATAGTAGGAAACAAAGTCTTATTATCACATCAAAAGAGAAAAAGCAAAGGGAGTATTATTTTCATTTGAAACTGCAGTTATAGCAAAATGTAACTCTGGGTTTATAGACATCCTCGTGCATGGTCACAATCTGTCCTTCAATAAATATACTAAGAGGTCACTATTTCTCCAGCACTGTGCTAGGCTTTGGGCATAGTCAGATGAAACAGGCCAATTATGATCTCTGAGCTCATGGAGCTTGCAGTCTAGTTGGCAAATCAGACAAAAGACAGTTGCATAAATAAGATATACATTTGCAAATGATGAAAAACATAGTAAGCAAAAGAGATACAGACCCATCATCAAGACAAACCTAAGAGGAGAGGCTTATTTTATACAGGATAATCTGAGAAGACCTCCTTGACGAGATGGCATTTTAGCTGGTATCTGAAGGACAAAAAGCACCTAGACTTTTGGGATGCAGACAGCAGAACTGCTTATGCAAAGGCCCTGAGGCAGAAAAGGATGGATGAACCTGGAGTTTAGGAAGCCAAGGGGAGAATGGCCCAAGATGAGGTGGGGCAAATAGGCAAAGACCCAATCCTTGCAGAGCCTCATGGGCCATAGTAGGAAACTTGAATTTTATTCTAAGCAAAATGCACAACCCACAATGGGTTTCAAGCTGGGAGTGATGTGATCTGATTTGCATGTTCAAAGGACCATCCCCAGGACTGTGGGGAGAAAGGGATTGGAGAAGGGCTCCAGTGGAAATGAGTGGTCAGGAGTTTTGAAGGAGCCCTGGAGAGAGACAATAGAGCCCTGGCTGAGAGAGCCTGCACTGGGGAAGAGACCTGGCGAATTCCAGGTGTGTCAAGGAGGTAGAGAATCAGCAGGGCCCACCACTGCCCCCACTGTTGGATAGGCTGTGCAGGGTGTGGGGAAGGGGAGATTTGAGTAACTGGGTGGGTGATGGTACTGAATTCGTTGTCATTTTCGATTATCTATGCCATAGCTATGAGTATTTGCCCAAATCTTTAAACATTGTCAATCAATTTAAAAAGAAAGATTATACCTAATTATCATAAGAATTCCTAAAATGCTACTCATAATGCTACTGAAAGTTAAACATTTAAATGTTTATGTGCAAAGAAAGGCAATGAAAAAAGGAAATTCATCCAGATTTTCATGCTGGGTGATCAGAAATATCACCAATATGGGTTTAGCTTTCCCTATTATAATGACCTGCAAAAACTTAAAATGAAGAAAAATTTGGGATGAAGCAGTAAAAAAATTGTGGTCTCTTAGATGGTAAACTTTTGGGAGATATCCATCCCACCTCTACCCAGCCCCCTCCTCCAGGCCTTGCACAGTCAGTGATGTGCTGAGAAATATTGAACCACTAGCTCTGCGAGGGAGGGGGGATAAGGTTGTTGATTTCGATGATGTAAATATTTCCTGCATTTCAAGCTACTAGCATGACGTCACTCAGCATGGAGTTGGGAAGAGATATGCATAAGCACACCATGATATAGTATTCCCACCACATAGATATAACAAACATGGTTGCATGCAAGAGCAGAGGTCATTGTAAAATGTATGGAGGAAATGATAAATTTTGAGTATTCCCTTTGCTTTTAATATGATTTATTCAATTGTACATTTATGCAATTTAATTCTGAATAATGGACATGTTCATAGGCAGCTCGCAAAATTCCTGGAAATTTAACATTCAGCTCTCACAAGTCACTACGTCCATCTCTGCTGCGCGTGATAAATATCAACTGTTAAGAGAAAAACTTTAGACAAATTTAACAGAGTTTAACTGAGCAAAGAACGATTCGAGAACTGGGCAGTGTCCTCCCTTCACCCAACCAGAAAAGGTTCAGAGTGACTCCCTCTGGCACTGCTGAGTGGTCCAGGAGCCTTCATGGACAGAAAAAGGAAAAGGACACACAGAAGATGAAAATGAGGTACAGAAACAGCCAGATTGGTTACAGCTCGGCCTTTGCCTTATTTGAACGGGGTTTGAACCATTGGGGGTCTTTAAGAGGCTGAAATATGGCTGCTGTGATTGGCCGAGACTGGGTTACTTGCTACAAGAGAGGGATACAATCTGTTTACACATCCAGTTAGGTTACAGTTCACTATGTGTGGAGAAACCTTTAGGTTGAACTTAAAATATGTAAGGAGGCAGCTTTAGGCTAAACGTAATTGAACACAGTCAATGGTTTAATCCAGTGGATGAGCTTCACTGGACTCTCTGGGCTAATGAAAATATCTGTTTTATCATTTGAATTCTAGAAAAGGTCTCCTCACCACAATATTCAATAATAAGCATTAACCACATGCACAATAATGGGTGCTAGGGGGTGGGGAAAATAAGTAACACATACTAAATATTACTGTGTGCTAGTTGCTGTTCTAGATCCTTTACTAACTGAATGAACCCATGCCACAACCCTACAAGTAACTAACATTATTATCCCCATGTTCTGAGGGAAATTGGAACACAGAGAGGATAGTAAGATGATAATGCCACAATTTGAATTCTCTCTCTTCAAAGTTAGGATAAATAAATCAAAATAAAGTAAAAATCTCTGCTTTTAGCAATCTCATAAGATACCTATACATATGTATCTATTTCATATGCAAACACCCATCTAAATGTTCAAGGATCAAACTTTAGGATCTTGTTCAAATCCTAAACTACTAGAAGCTTTTGCATTTTAAACTGCCTCAGTGCATGTGACATTATGATCTATTTTAATAAAATGTGCTTTATGGATAAAAAAGAGAAATAAATGATAATATGAAAAAGCAATTATTTGATTCTGTTAACATGATCAATAGCTGCATTTTTCATTAGCGGTTATTTAGCATACTTTTTTTATAGACACTGTATATTTCTCTTTATGCCACAACTTGTAGAGAATTAAGTTATACAACTAGTTTATATGCCCATAAAAACCACAAGCTCTGCTAAATGGCAAACAAAGAAGGTAATTTGTACTATCAAACCATCTTTGTAAACTTCAGAAAAGGGATGGGGGTTGGGTGGTTCAGAGTAAGAAATTGTAAGGATAAGCTCACCTTTTAAAACAATTTCTGACATAACTCTTTAAATCCAGTTTGAAACTACAATAAATGCGTGTCTCTGAGGGGAAAAAATGTTTGTCCAAGCGCTTATCATATTGGCTCACACCAAAAAGAGCTTTGCAAAATCATTTTGCATAAAACTTAATCACATCATAAGACTTCTCAGAATCCTCATGAATATACTAATTCGAATAGTATTACTCAAGCATCTGTACGTTAAAAGACAGACTTAATCAGTCTTTTGAGTACTGATTGGTTTTGGATTTCCATACTTTTATTTTAATTTTGAGACGTCTTACTTCCAAGGCTAAAACAACCTAATTGCTTTCGCAACAGAATTCCCCACCTTTGAAAAGAAGCCAGTGACAGAGACTCCTCAGAGGGCTGAGCTGTTCTGCCTGTCTGGGCCACTTCTGTTCAATTATTTTACATCTAGAGCTCACAATTTTCCTCTGACACTTCCAGGATCCCTTGTTGGAGTTTTCAAGGGCCCGTTTTGTCCACCTTTGTAATAGAATTCTTCCCCTGGGCATGGAAATATTACGGAGGCCTCCGTTAATAATTTTAACAGGGTGTTGTGCAAAAATATATTTATTTCATGTGTGAAAAGTGTGGGGAAAATACCTTTTTAATCGTGGACTCATATTCTCTTCCCAGTTGAATTAAATCCACTTTGGATTTAGTATGAGGTAGCTGTCAGTTTATGGTGTTTGAAGACAGAATTGGGCCCAAGATATCTGTTTTGAAAGCAGCGGGGGTAACTTCACCCATCGAGGGCCACCTCCACCAGCCCCTTCTGACTGGAAGGCCGTGCTGACAATGGACCTCAGAGGACTAGGGCTGTCACAGTGCACAGGGGCACAGGCCCTGCCAGGCAGCAGCCTGTCCTCAAAGAGGGAGCTCACAGGTAGACTTTGTTGGGTACCTATACTGCCTCCTGCCTTGACTTCTGCATTTTCTAGAAATGTCTGTTACTAAGCTCTGGAAACAGAAATTGGGCCAAATTCGCACCTCTGCTTAAGATCTTTTGCTGGCTTTCCATATTTCTTAGGATAGATCCAAACCTCTCCATAGGGATCTAACCCATGCCCACCTCTCCAAGCGGTTTCTCCTCCACTCCCTTCTTGCTGTAGCCATACAAGCCCCGTTTCTATAACTTGGACATGCCAAGCCCTTTCCCACCACAAGGACTGTTCTAAGTGGTGGATCTTTTTGCCTGGAAACCCTTTCTAATATATCCCTCCTCAAATTTGGATCTCTTTTCAAGTGTCACCTCCCCCAAGACGCCTTTCCTGTCTTGGTCTGTTTGAGCTACTATAACAGAATACCATAAATTGGTGGCTCAAACTACTGACATTCATTTCTTACAGTTCTGAAAGCTGGAGTGTCTAAGACCAAAGTGCTGGCTGATTGAGTGACTGGTGAGGGCCTGCTTCCTGGTTTGCAGATAGCTGTCTTCTTGTTTATCCTCATGTGGCAGAGAGCAGAGAGAGGGGCAAGTGTTCTCCCGCCTCCTCTTATAACGGCACTAACCTCATTCATGAGAGCTCCACCCTCAGGACCTAATTACCTCCCAAAGGCTCCACCTCCAAATGCCATCACACTGGGGATTAGGGCTTCAGAGTATGAATTTGGAAGGACAATCTGTAGCACACTCTCTATCACGTCATCAGGTAGGGAAGACGGAGGGGGAGCGGTGAGAGTGACAGGAAAGGAGGCGGGACAGGGAGTGTTAACGAGCAGGTTAGCACTGCGGACAGCTGGGGCTTGTCCCCTCTGAGGACCCTCTGGGAGTCTGTGTATAACTCTCCCCAGAGGTACACCCACTGGGAAAGGAAATCAGAGAATTTGCCCACTATTCCTGTCTGTTGTTGGTTGAAGGATACTCCCAGGGCATCTATCAGTAGGTGCAGATGGGACAGGGATGCACTCTTGTGGCCAGAGACACCCTCAGGCAGAGTCACAGGCGATCAGAGTAGGGAGTCCTTGGCATCTATCAGTGTTGCCAAGGTGATACGGGACATTGAAAGTGTCTGTTACAAGCTATTTAATAATCCTGAAGGCAGCTGGCCCTGCAGTTCCTGATAGACTAGATGCATGGAGAGTATTCCTGGAAATATTGCCTGTCTCAGACTTGGGTGTCTTGGATTTGAGCCCCACCTCCTGCTCTAACTCACTAGGTGTACTTGGGTGGCCTCTTCCCTCTCTGAGGCTCCGTTTCCTTGACGGCAAAATGGAGATCTGGACCACAGCAGTGTTTCGAAGTGTGGCACACGGATCACAGGTGGTACAGAAGTTAAGCTTCGGTGATAAGTGGATGGATATATTTTAATTTTGAGGATTATGCTTTTTATTAAACAGGGTAACTCTAACTGCTGAAACGAATAGCCCCAAACTCTCAGTAGCTTACCATAATAAATGTTGATTTCTTACTCTTGGATAGTTTAGTGCAGGTTGGTAGGGCAGAAGGGAGGGAGGCCTCTAATCCCTAAGGTCATTCAGAAATCAAGGTCCCTTCCCTCTACTCAATATGCCATTTTCAAGAACCCTGGAGTCCTAAACTATATTCTTTGGATGGAGACAGTAGACTAGAGGAAAGAGAAAGAGAAAGAGAGAGAGAGAGAGAGAGAGAGAGAACAGTGCAGGAGATTTCAGGAACCAGGTGTAGAAATGAGCAAATCAGTACCACTTCTAATCCAGGCCAGGTCCAAGTCTGCTCCACACATCTCTCATCCTTTTTAGAACAGTGGCTGTCCCAGGGCAGAAGCACAAGGGACACGCCATGTCTCTTAAGGCCTAGCCTCACAACTGACATAATATTGCTTCTACCCACATGTTTGAGAAGGATGTAGCTAAAGAACGCACAGTACCTGGATGGTTTGAGAAGTTCCGTTGTGATTTTAACCTTGAAAATGAGCCACGTGGGTGACCTGAGACCAAGGTGGATAATGATGAGCTAAAAGCTGTAGTAGAAGCGAATCCATCTCAACCTATGCATGAATTAGCAGCAAAGTTTGATGTTACCATTCCAACAATATTGGATGAAACAAATTGGCAAGGTAAAGAAGCTGGATAGATGGGTTGCACGTGAATTAAACGAGCATCAGAAGAGAAATTGGCTGGAAGCTTGCCTTTATTTGCTGTCATAACATAAAAGTGAACCATTTATATACTGTATTTTTACATGTGATGAAAAATAGATTCTTTTTCACAATCACAAGGGTTTAGCACAATGGTTAGATAAAGATTAAGTACCAAAACACAGTTCAAAACCGAATATTCATCAAAAAAAGCTAATGGTGTCTGTTTGATGGTCCAATGCTGGTATTATCCACTATGGCTTCATGAAACCTGGTCAATCTATTATAGCAAATGTCCACTGCAACCAGCTGGATGAACTAATGAGGATGCTTGCAATTAAGTAGCCAAGATAGGTCAACAGAGACAGGCTAATCCTCTTGCAAGACCACATGTTGCAAAAAACAATACTGCTCAAACTACAGCAACTGGACTTGGAAACTCTCTGTCATACACTGTATTCACCAAACCTTGCACCAACTGACTCCCACTTCTTCCAGGCGTTGGACCACTTCTTGCAAGGAACAATATTCAATTCTCAACAAGCTGTGGAAAACGCCTTTTGTGATTTCATCGCCACTCACTCTCCAGGCTTCTTCACTGCTGGCATAAAGAAGCTACCGTTAAGATGACAAAACTGTGTTGATAGTTTAGGAGCATACTTTGATCAATTGTACTGCTTCTTGTTTGAGATATAATCAACTATACTTTTGACTTGAAATCAGACATTTCATATTTAATGGCCTCATATTATCCTTTGACAAACCTCAATATTACTAACATTATCTGAAAAATTCTTCCTTTTACCTAGCTTATGAGAGAATTGTAACAGAGGAAAGGGATCATAGATTTTTAGAAAAAATAGGCAATTTAATTCAAAATAGTACTGTTTTGAATGTGAGAGGTTATACTTAGGAACATATAAGAAATATAGTCAAACCCTATTTTCAAAGATGTATCCCAGAGTATTTTTATTATTTCTGTTTATAAAGGTATAACTTACATGTAGTAAAGTGCACATATAGGAAGTGTACAGCTCAATTAATGTTTACATATCTATGCACCAGCATGGAGATCAAGACATAGAACACTTGCAGTACTCTGAAGCTTTCCTCATACAAATTCCAGGCTACGTTCCCCCTGAAGGCACTATTCTGATCTCTCATCACCTTAGATTAGTTGTGCCTGTTCTTGAATTTCATATAAATGAAATGATAGAAAATATATTCATTTGTATATGTTTTTTTCATTAAACATTATGTCTGTCAGAATCATTTATATTGTTATGTATAGCAGACAGCCATTAATTCTTTTCCATTAATGATTAGAATTTCATTGTCATATATACAGAAATTTGTTTATCCATTCTAAAATAGATACACATTTGGATTGTTTCCAGCTGTGGACTATCAGAAATAAAGCTGCTATGAATATTTATATATGTCTTTTTGTTGATAGAAGCACTCATGCTGTTGGCTATATATCTCAACAGCATTTTAGTGAAGGAAATTTTTGTATAACACAAATGTCCAAAAATAGAGGTTAGATTAAGTAAATTGTAATATATTCATATAAGAGAATATGCTGCAGCCATTAAAAGCTTTCTTTTAGAAGGTTTTTAATGACCATATGACCATATGCAACGTGGTTTTAGTTACAACCCCAAACTATGTAGAAATGTCTAAATATGTATGCATCTATGTTTGTATGTGCAGATAAATGTGTTGGTTTGTATTTACATATGCACACACATATCTTTGTATCTGTGTAAACGGAAAAGAGCTATACCAGAAGGTCAAAAGCAATTATCTTTAGGTGATAGAAATATGTATAATTTCAATTTTCTTTGTTTATGATTTCCTTTTTATTTTCTTTCTTTCTTGTTTTTTTTGAGACAGAGTCTCACTCTGTTGCCCGGGCTAGAGTGCTGTGACATCAGCCTAGCTCACAGCAACCTCAAACTCCTGGGCTCAAGCAATCCTTCTGCCTCAGCCTCCCGAGTTGCTGGGACTACAGGCATGCGCTACCATGTCCAGCTAATTTTATTTTCTATTTTTAGTTGTCTGGCTAATTTCTTTCTATTTTTAGTAGTGAAGGGGTCTTGCTCATGCTGAAGATGGTTCCAAACTCCTGACCTCAAGTGATCTCCCCACTTCAACCTCCCAGAGTGCTAGGATGACAGGCGTGAGCCACCATGCCCGGCCTTTCCCATATTTTCAAGAGGGAAAATACATTACTTTTATAATCACAAAAGTATTTAATACAAAAATTTAAAGTAACAAATCTATTCATTAGTAAAATCTTATATTGCAAACCACATTTTTGCAATAGTTTCTTTGATTTACTATTTTATTTAACCTGAACAAAATGTAACATCCTATCCCTCACCACACAGCCAATGAGTCAAGACTGATATGACCAGTCCAAGCAGACATCCTCCTATGTGGCTTTGCCTGCACTGTTTAATAATTCCATTTTCTCATTTATATTATTTATTATCCATAGAGGTAGGTTGTACTAATTTGCAGTCCCACCAACAGTGTATAAGTGTTCCTTTCTCTCTGCATCCATGCCAGCATCTATTGTTTTTTGACATTTTAATAATGGCCACTCTAACAGGGATAAGGCCATATCTCATTGTGGTTTTAATTTACGTCTCCCTGATGATTAGTAATGTTGAGTATTTCTTCATATATTTGTTGGCCATTTGTCTATCTTCTTTTGAAAAACTTCTCTTCATGTCTTTTGCCCACTTTTTAATAAGATTGTTTGTTTTTCTCTTGCTGATTTGAGTTCTTTGTAGACTCTAGATATTAGCCCTTTATTGGATGTAACATTTGCAATTATTTTCTCCCATTCTGTAGGTTGTCTATTTCCTCTGTTGATTATTTCTTTTGCTGTGCAGAAGCTTTTTAATTTAATCAAGTGCCATTTATTTATTTTTGTTGTTGTATTTACCTTTGGGGTCTTAGTCATAAATTCTTTGCCTAGGCCGGTATCTGTGGAAAACAGTATGAATATTCCTTAAAGAAATAAATGTGGACTTACCATTCGACCCAGCAATCCCACTACTGGTTATCTACCCAAAGGAAAAGAAGTCGTTTTTATCAAAAAATACCTGTACTTGAATGTTTATTGCAACACAATTCACAATCGCAAAGATGTGGAATCAACCTAAATGCCCATCAATTCATGAGTGCATTAACAAAATATGGTATATATGTACCATGGAGTACTACTCAGCCATAAAAAGGAATGAAATAATGTTTTTTGCAGCAACTTTGATAGAACTGGAGACCATTATCCTAAGTGAAGTATCTCAGGAATGGAAAAACAAACACCATATGTACTCTCTAATAATTGGGAGATAATCGATGGGCACACATGGGCACAAAGGGATGTAAAGGTCATTGGTAATCAAGAAGGGGGAGAAGGGGGAAGGAGTAAAAACCTACCCATCAGGTACAGTGAACACTATTCAGATGAGGGGCACACTAGAAGCCCCAACTTAAGCATTATAAAAGGTATTCATGTAACAAAAACATCTGTACCTCCTTAATATTTTGAAATTTGTAAAAAAAATGGGAAAAAATTATTATCTAATTGTATAATATCCAGAAAAAGTAAACTTTCTAAAACAAGGAAAGAAAGGGAAGCAAAGAGAGAGGTAACATCTGAGTGCTTAATTGAGATAACAGAAATACCAAATGAATCTCAATAATTAGAGTCATTACAAATGAATTTCTTAGAAAATATTAAATAGCATGATATAACTGTGGATTATGTTGCAAGAATGAATCCTGTTAGAATGACATATAGGTTTGTCATGTTTTGAAACATAAACTATTTTTTCCTGTTTATTGTTCAGTTTATAGTAAGTGGTTTTATTTTCAATGCTATAGCCTGAGAATGTAACTGTTGTTTTATTCTGCATAATCTTTGTAACTTCAATTAAATCTATATTCTCATATAATTTGCCACAAACGGTCATGCTTAGGAAGGAATCTGAGATACAGAAAACTCTGCAGTACCAAACATTTCCATTTAGAATTTCACTAGTCCAGGGGTCAGCAAACTATGGTCCACAGGCCAAATCCCACCCGCTGTTTCTTTTTGTATGGACCATGAGCTAAGAATGGATTTTTACATATTTAAATGGTCATATTTTAAATAGTTATATAAATACCTAAGTAATGTCTTTGATTTTTCTTCTTGCAGCACAAAGCTGAAAATGGTTACTATCTAGCACTTTATAGAAAAAATTTGTTGACCCTTACTTTAGTTCATATGTGACACTATAAGCTTTGTTCACATACTGGTGAAATTGAGTGGTATTTTGGAAGAGAAAATTCTGCCTGGAAACAACAATGTGTGTTCAACACATCCATTTTCTTTTCCTCCTAAGCATATAGGAATTCTATATTTCTCAGCTGTTCTTGTAGTTGGATGGGGTCAGTGTAACTGAGTCTGGCCAATGGAATGTGATCTGGCCCATAAAGCATTCTGAGCAATCCTCCATATACTATCTCTCTCTTCCCTTGTCTGCTAGATGAATGTTCTAGAAAATGTATAGCCATTAAATAGAAGGAGCCTGGGTCCCTTAAAAAAAGGAAGGCTGCCCTTTAAATACCAAAGTATTAAAAGTACTGGGACATAAACAAAAAGTAAACTTCTACTGTGGTAAGCCATTGAGCTTTTAGGGATTGTTTGTTACAGCAACCAATGTTACTTTCCCTGACTATTACAAGTATAAAACTTTTTCAGTATTGCTATGCCTGGTATCACCATTACATGTTGTTTACTCATAGACATAAACACAAAAACGTGTGAAAACAGTTTTCAATCTTCTACTTCAGTTTTCCACTTCAATCTTTGTAAGTTACTAAAATGTCCCTTTATAGTACTAATTATTTGGCTTTTATAGCTCCAACAAATAAAACTTTTATTTTAAAACACTGCTTTTTTTTTGTTTGTCACTTATTGTGAATAAAAGCTGAGTTATTTACTGAACTACAATTTCAAACCAAATTAGACACCAGGTAAATAAAGGAAAATACCGACCTTTATAAAATAACAACCACCCCAAATTTGAGCTCCAAAAATGTGTAAACAGCTCTTTCATGCTTATTCTTCCACGAGGCCATTTCTCATCTAACTTTCATCATCCTGTTCAGAGTTTACAAGTGAGAATCTTCAGATTTCATTTTAGACACATCTGGCTCACAAATGAGGCACTACACCCTCATTCATTGTGAAATCCTTGCCACAAGCATTGATGATGAGATCTTGTGTTTATTAGTAAAGATGTTAGAACCACCCAGTCACAAAGCTATTTTGAGTGGCGACACCTCTGATGTGGCATCTTAAAGGTGTCAGTTTGATCTTTCTCTGCTGAGGAGTTGCTGAATTAAATTCATTCCTAAATGAAAATTAGCCAGTTCTAGCTTTCTTTCAGATATAATCTCACCTGAGCTGTTGAAAAATTATTTCAACAAGTCTTTAGTTGTTAAAAAGAAAGAGTTAAAATTTCCAGCCTGTTGGGTTTTTTTCTTTTATTTCACTGGGCTCTGCTAATTTCCCTAAAGTATATTTAGAGTCCTTGTGTTTAAAAATAATGCATCATAAAGCTAAGGTATTTATTTAAATCACTAAAGAAAATTTTGATTAATAACAAATTTATTTCTTCTTTGTCTTACACCAAGTCTGACTTGCTCCTCCCAAAAAAAATAAAGAAAAAAAGAATTTGAGGCTAAACTATTAAGAGTGAATTGATAATGACTTTCGAGTACAGCAAACCAAATAACTGATTCATAGAGTTCACTCTGAGGACAGTCAACCTCTGATATGCTCATAGCCCATTGCCCTGAGGCAGCTGGACAATGTTGACAAACAATTTGGAACCAAGTGGAGTAGATTCCCAGGAAATTAGATGAACTCATGTTTTCTCTTTTTCCACACATAAGAAAAATATATCCAACCCACCAACATGTTCTCAATCAAGAACTTTTCCCATTTAACTTCACAAAAATGACTCCGGATCTCTGTATCTGAAAACAGATTCCCCAGCAACTGGGAAAATCATCATCACGGACCCCGTGAGGAGATGCACCCAGAAGAACACAACATTATCTAGGTAGACTACTGCCCAGAACGCATAATTTGAAATTAATCCTGAAGAAACAACCATACAAGTATAAACGAAAGGTCATTCTGCAAGATCAGCTGGCCTAGACTGTTAAAAATGTTAATGACACAAAAGACCAAAAGAAAAAGGGGGAAGACTGAAGGTAATTAAGACATATGACAATGACAATTAAATGCAGAGTGATTCTTACCTGAATCCTGGATAGAAGAAAGTAGTTATGAAGGTCATTGTAGGGACAACTTGAAAAACTTGAAGGTGGTTTATAAATCAGACAATATTACTGTATGGATGCTAAATGTTCCGAGTATGACAGTTGCATTGTGATGATGTAGGAGAATCTCCTTATTCTTAGGAGATACGTAGTGAAGTATTTGGGGTGAAGGGTTGTACTGAGCAGCTTTTTCGGTGTGATGAACTGGCCCATATATAACAAGCACCATCTATTTAGCTCATTATTTTAATCTAGGCTGAGCTCACCTGGGTGCTTCCTCTGCTCTCAGCTGGGTTCTCTGATGTGTCTGTGATGAAGTGCAAGTCACCTGGTGGCTCTGCTTCTGGGGACACACTGGTGTCACTGGGGCAGCAGCGGTGACTAGGCTCACTCCAGCAGCATAGTCCTGGATTATTCCCCTGGCAGTGGCAAAGTTGCAGTACAGAGACACGCAGAGAGATGAAAGAAAGAGACAGAGAGAAGGCAGTAAGGCTTCTATAGGCCTAACCGCAGAACTGATACAACGTGCCTTCCGCCTGCATTTTGTTAGTCAAAGTAAATCACAAGGCCTGTACCTTTTGATGGGAGAAGCTGAAAGTCACATTGTAAAGGGTCTGGATACAACGGGGGAAAAACTATGGTCATGTTTAACAGTCTACCACAAGGCTCTACGGGTGTTCATTCAATTATACATACAGTTTTTCTATAGGTTTGAAATTTTTCAAAAACAAAACAAAAAAAAGCTTGGGGAGGGGGATAGAAGATGGCACCAGAAGCCAGCTACAAAAGATTATCTACTGTAAAATTCAATTTTTATTAGTTTTTTTAAAGGCCAATCAATAGTCTGGTGGTAGAAGTCAGAAGATTGATAACATTCAGGTCATTGACTTCTGGGATGCTGGTAATGTTCTGTTTCTTAATCTGAGTAGTAAAAATTCCATTCAGCTCTACACCCAGGATCCAGGATATGCTGTCTTTTCTATATGTATGTCACGCTTCAATTTTTGAAAGTTTACTTTGAAAAACAGAAAGAGCATTGGTCTTGGGAGTTAGGAAACCTGCGTTCTTGTCCCGATGCTGCCGCCGAGTCCCTGTGCAATATCGAGAATGTCTGTTTAATTCTCTGGGCCTCAGTTTCCTCATCTGTAAAAGGAAGCTCAATGAACTCTGTGGGCCTCTCCCAACATCTAGACTCTGAGGTTCAATTCTGACCAAATAGCTCGCTCTCAGAAGTTTGAAAAGAACTTACAAGATGTGTAACATATAACCTTGTGATTAGGAAGCACTTTTCTCCTACAGCTGTAACATGCGCCCGAGATTTTATTTCGCCTTCCAGAACTTGCACAGAAATAATTATAAGAAATCATAAGCAATAAAAGGGATCTCTTGTGAATACAGATGAGAACGATAAGGGCCAGCTATTTGCAGAGGAGGTCCCTGGAGGAGCGGGACATCGTAATTTAATATTTTACCAGAAATGCGGGAAAGGGACCTGCCACAGCAGGAAGAATCTCCAGAATCCCTTTCAAGAAGCCAGTCACATTTTGCCACCACTCCGGCCTTGTTCTGGGGAGGGACATTGCTCCCTCTGGAATACAGTTTCTTGACCTCCTTAGAAAGCCATGTGCTCAGTGGTCTCCTGGGTTCTTTGTACAGTGAGGGGCTTTCAGCGCAAAGTGGACAGAGCCACAGGTGTCCCTCCACAGTCTTCACAGGTTTTATGTGCTGGAGCATCGGGAAGCAGAACCTTGCTATTTTCCAAGTGTCCCACAAGCCTGGCAGCTGCTTTTGAGGGGTGGAGATCCTGGGAGCACCTCCAATGGTGGTGATTTTCTCACTTCTGAGCACTGTGACCCCTTCGTAGTTCAAAGGAGAGACTCTAATGGAACAACACTTGGGGCTTTTTGTTTGTGTTTCCTTGAGTACTTAGAGTTTACCCCTAAGGCTCATTTGAGCTACAATTTTCAGTAGTTTTCTAAAGGCTGCATTCATTAAATAGATATTTATGAAGCATCTACTATGTGAATTCAGAAGGGAGCAAGGCAGACAAGCTCCCTGCCCTCCTGGACAGAATATGGACTCCTTCGTTTTCAGACATAAAGACTTAGAACTACTCCCCTTGTCCTACATGCAAGGGTGATAGTTGAACTTCACAACAGCCCTAGAGTAGAAATTCTTAGCCCTAACTTACAGATGAGGAAACTGAGACTCAGGGAGATAATATAACTTGCCCAAAAGGTTACATGGCTAGTGAGTGGAGTCCATCTAACTCCACTTTGCTATAATTCCTTCATATATACCACCAAAGACAAGGTGATGAGATTTGTCTGTCCCTTAGAACAGGGGTTGGCAAACTAAGTCATGTGGTCCAGCTACCTAGTTGTATAAATGAAATTTTATTAAACCACAGATACACTCATTCGTTCATTCATTTTCTCTGACTGCTTTCCCGCTGCAACGGCAGAGTTGAGTAGTTGCAAAAGGGACCTTATAGCCTACAAAGACAAAAACCATTTCCTATCTGGCTCTCTAAAAAACAAAGTTTGCCACACCTCCCTCTCAGAATATCGCTCCCTATATTAGTTAGGGCAATGCAAGCTCTTGTAACAAACCTCAAAATTTTAATGGCTTAACACATTTTTTTAAAAAGTTTATTTCTCAGTCGTACACTAGCCCAGCCAGGGTATTCTCAGGTAGAGGTGGAGGTTGGGTAGGGGCTCTGCTCCAGGGACCCAGGCTGATCATTGCTTTAAGGTCACCCAGGCCAGAAAAACATTCAGCCAGCAGACAAGGGAAAAAGAGAGAGGATCATGCACAGGAAATATTTATGGGCTAGATCTGGAAGGGGCCCACATTATTCCCCCACATTCTATTAGCCAGAACTCAGTCACACAGCTGCACCTCAATGCATGGGATATTGAAAAATGTAGTCTACTGGTAAGTCCAGGAAGATAAGGAAACAGATTTTGGTGAACACAAAACAGCCTCAACCGCGACAATCTCTAAATGCTTATCATTTTTACACCCAGAAAAAAGTCTCTAGTTTTGGCTTCTCAATTCTATTTTACAACTCATATTTAATGTGCATGTGTTAAAAAAATATTCCTTAATTGAGCTCTTACTTTTTTAAGATATATACTGAAATATGTACAAGTTTTCTAAATGTTATGATGTCACGAATTTGCTCCAAATAATCTGAGAGGGAGGAACTTTATGAGATTATAGATGAGACAAGATCGGCCATGACTCTTATTGAAGCTGGTTTATGAGTATGTGAGCATTCATTATATTATTCTCTTTACTTTTGTATTTATTTAAAACTTTCTATACTAAAGAAGTTTTCTAAAGATGATTTCTCAACACAGTCCTGCAAAAAATAATAAAGATTACATTGAAACTACTCTTTGCTGTCTTGCCCTAGTCTTTAGTAAAAAGATAAAATAAAAACAATAAAATCCTGACCATAATAGACCACAAAGTTCTCTTCAATGATATTAACTATAGGTGTTCTGGCTTGTTATTTATTTCTCATACTTTCTCCAAATATTCCAGTCAAATAAGCTTGCCTATAATATAAATGGTACCAATAATAAAAGATAAAATCTATGAGAAAATATATTCATATGCCAGACACCTATAGTACAAGCACTCTAAGAAGAGTTAATTTATTAATTAGGGTCTAAATAAACACCAAATTTGTTACATTCATTTTAAAAACATTGATTGAGCAACTACTGGATGCAAGGCGTTGTACTCAGCTCTAGAAATATAATGATGACAAAGCAGTTGTCCCTGTCTCAAAGAGTGTACTTGTCAAGATGGATAACACCAGCTGCCGAGCAAACATCCCCAAATCAGTGTCTGTGAACAATAGTTTTACGTCGCGTGCACAAGGTTAAATGCAGATATTCCTGGCCCAATAGCTTTCTTTTGAGCACTTACTCAAGTTTGTATTCCTTCTATGTTGAAAAGAAAGAGCCTGTGTAGAAAATCACTCAGGATGCTTTATGGTCAGACATGGAAGGAACAAAGCTCTTCACTGTCCCACCTAGACCCAAGTGTGCCTGGAAAACGTCTGCTAGCTATAAACCCAGGAAGAAAATTGGATACAAGGGGGTAGGGAAGGGATGCTCTGGAATATTCTACCACAAAGGTGACCCTGATCCAGGTCTGGTGGGAAGACAGACATGCGAATAGACACATTCTCCTTGGATATAGTAAGATCAATAATAAAGATATGAATGGGTGCCGTGGGAACTCTGCAGAAGGAGGCAGAGTTTTCTTTAGCTACTGGTACAATTTCATAAATGTGCTTGAAGCTTAATTGGTGGCTACTAAAATTTGTAATTCTTTTTCCACAAGAATTGTAAGCCAGTGTTCCTTAACTCCTCAAAAGCAGAGCACTGCTGGCAGCCTCGACTGGCAACTTCAGTCCTAGAGCATGGGTGTTTATCAATACTAGTCACATGTGCTTACTGAACATAAACTCACCTGGAATTTGGATCTCTCAGCATGAAGAGATTTTAATAGGATTCTTTCATACATTCGTTCAACATTTTACAAAGACATCTGACCCCAAAATTCAATTTACAATTTTTACAACATTTTACAAAGACTTTGATCTCCAAATCTCCATTTACAACTTTACAAGAATGTACGTTCATGGCAAGGGTTTCTTTCCAAAGTTTTTTAAAAGTCATTTTTTCCCCCTTAGGTCCGAAACTGTGACTTTTAGATGAGAGGAAAGGCGGCTGAGGCGGACATGTGGGGACTGTGTGTGATGAAAAGGCAGCACACAGAAGCCCCTGGCTTCTAAATTAGACCAGCCCGCCTCCGGCAATAGGAAAGTCATTTGTCCCTGTGCGCCCACATCACAATCTGGCACAACTGGGAGTGAGAGCCATCCTTAAACTCTCTTTGGCTACAGGAATCTAGTTTACCATCTTAATTTATATGTTCCATCTCTGAGCGGATTCTCCCGCCCTAACCCTTTAAAGTGATCCTAATTAGAAAACACACAGGAGGATCCTTGTGAGATTTAAAAGCTGCCGGGATCCCCTCTTTGATCTCCCATCTGAACTATTGACGGTTATTGTTTCAAATTCCCACCCCCCTCGCGCGCCCCCAGCGCTCTAGTTGACAATTATTGGCATTTTAGAGCCCTGGAGATCAAAATAAGATGTGTGACTGGACCCACTGCCTAAAAATCCGAAGCAAGTACCTGCTCCAAACATCTTCCCTTTCTTCCTCCCAGCACCGCCCCCCTCAAACAAAAAACTACTGAAAAGGAAAAGATATCACGAGCCCTATAAACAGCTGTCAGTTTATTAATAAGATGCTGGAGCTAGTTAGAATTTTAAAGATGCTTCAGGCATCTTTAAGGAGTCAGTTAGCCCTTCCTTTCCCGGACACAAATGAGCCCAGCCAGCAAACACACCATCCCTTAACCACCGCTATTTAAATTCTGCAAAGAGCCCAGTGATCTAAGGAACTTCCCGTAACGGTGCAAGTGTTTGTCTTCATTCGGTAGGACTTGGCTGAGGTGCCTCGCGTAGAAGATGTAAACTCGAAAGATAGTTAAATTAAGAATTTTACAACAGTTTCTAGGACGCCGAGAGCAGAAAATTGGGGGCGTGGGGGTTGGTGGGGGACGTGCTGGCAAGAAAGTTTTGTTTGTTTAATTTCATTCACCAAGGGAGAATCCGGAGGACCCATCCCTGGGCACTGTGATCCGGGATGCCAGACAGCCCTGGACATTTTCGAAATGAATGTGCGCGAACGCCTAGACTAGGGCTGGCTCTCTGGGAGGGAAGGGCTGGGCCGGCAGCGCAGGGGAGGAGGGAGGGAGGAAACAAGGGGTGGGAGGCGGAGGAAACACAGTATAAAAGGCCCCAGCCACGCTAGCCTCCACCACTCAGAGCCACTTCGGTAAGGCGGGAGCCAGAGCAAGATCCAGAGGGAGGGAAACGCGCGGTGCTACCACGGTGACCTGAGCCCATCGCGGGACCCAGTTCCCTCTGGTATCCGAGGCGAGGACCCCACGCCCTCAGCTCCATCCCTGAGTCCTTCCATTCGCCAACTGCCCCCTGCAAGGCATGAACAGCGCGCGGGAGCCAGAGGCTGCAGCGCGGTCATGAGGCGGTGGCCTTGGAGCGACGGCTGCGCGACGCCAGCCCCCAAATCCCCTCCTGGAGCTGCACCCCCGGGATGAGCCCCCGGATCCAAGACTGCCAGAGTTGAAATTCACTCCCCGGTACCCCACCTACGTCCTGAGATCCTGAGCTGCGGACACCGCGCGCCTGCAGCTTCCGCGACACCTGCGCGCTCGACTAGACCCACACCCCGCGGAGCCGACTCACCTCCCTGCCCTGGCTCTACAGGGCGCCGCGGACGCGCGAGCAGCAGTGCCCAGCTATCTGGCCGTCCAGGGTCCAGGAGCAAGTATCAAAACCCTTCCGGAACGACACTTTGTCACTCCCCCCTTGCCTCGCCTGCTTCAGGCAGGGGTGCACAGTCGCAGACAGACACCTGGCTTGTCCGGCGCCCCCTCGGTTCTCCATCACCACAACTCCAGCTCCACTTTGCCAATAAAGGTTTCCAAACTTGCCCAGGCACCCCCTACCCACCACAGCCCCGAGCCTCAGTGCGCACAAGGGCTCTGCCCTCGCCCGCCACAGCGACCTCGGCAGCGCGCACTTGGTACAGCCCGGCAGTCGGACGCAGACGCCAGAGGGGTGCCCCGGCCACCTCCAAACAGTAACAACCTCCGTGTGCCCGGGGCCCCCATCTGGAGCCTGCCCACCCAGGGACTCTGAGTGCCGGGCGGCGCGGCCGGCGGCCCCAAGGAGCGCGGAGAAGAGTGGAGGTGGCTTGCCGGGTGAGTGGCTCGGGGCGGCGAGGGCGGGGGAGCCAAGCGTGGAGGTAACTCCGGGCCGCAGCTGAAGCCCTCCTCCTCCTCCTCCTCCTCCTCCTTCTCCTCCTCCCCGCGCTCCTCTGGCGGCCGCTCCCGCTCCAGCTGCGGCGCCGCGGCCACATCTGGGGCGCCCATGTGCGCTTGGGGGCTCGGCTGCGCCCGCCCCGCCGCCGACCACGCAGCCCCCTGCCCGCAGGGTGGCCCCCGGCCCGGCCCGGGTCCCGGGCAGCTCCCGGTCCCCGTCCCCGCTGCCGCCGCCGGGCAGCGCCGGGGCTTGCTCCGCAGCCGGCTTGGACACCCCCGGCCCCGCGGTGGCTCCGCCGTGGTGCGGTGGCGGTGGCGGCTCCTGCTCCCCCGGCCCGGCGCGCCCCGCCGGGCCCAGCGCCAGCCCCGCGGGCCCGGGGAGCGGGGCCCCGGCGGGGGCCGAGGCGGGAGCCGCGCTGCCGGGCTCCCGGGCTCCTACTCCTCCTCCCCCGGCGCCACCGCAGCCGCCGCCCGCCGCGCCGGGTCCTAAAGCCGCGCGCCTCAAGAGGATGGTGCGTCTGGCGGCCGAGCTGCTGCTGCTCCTGGGGCTGCTGCTGCTCACACTGCACATCACCGTGCTGCGCGGCTCGGGAGCCGCCGACGGGTCCGACGGGGCCGCGGGCAACGCCAGCCGAGCCCAGCTGCAGGTGAGTGCGCCGCTGGACAGGGGCGTGTGCGGCAGCCGGGACCGGGTGGCTGGGTGCTGAGCTAGCGCCTGATGGATGCGAGGAGGCGGGTCCCCAGCCCCACCAAAGAGCAACTGTTTTGGCAGCAGCTTTGCCCAGGCAACTTGACTTAGGTAGAGGTGGAGCGGGGGTATGCGCCTGGAGGCTGGACCAGGCTGGGAGGTCTGCCGGACGCAACCTCCAGATCTGTCTGTCGAAGGTCAGTTACCTGGGGGGTTAGGGGGAGGTGAGGTTTGGGATGAGCAGAGAAGTGTGGAGAAGGTGTTTGCATTGGGGTGCTGCCAGTCTTAGGTTGCCCTTTAGAGGCTGAATAACGCTACTAGAGGCGGGGCAGGGGGACACAAGAAGACCGTATAGGACAGTATCTTAGGTTTGGAAGAAAGAACTCTGGTGAGCCTGCCCTTTCAGAAAGCAATGCCAAAGATCAGGACATAATTTCTCAAGGAGAATAGCAGACCCTCACTCCTCGCCCACGCTGGTCCTGTGGCTCCTGTGCGGAGGCCCCTCGCGTGCCCTCTTGGTCATGAGGAGGGCCCAGAGAGTAAGGCACCTGTGGTGATTTGGGCCAGGGTTACCTGTGCTTCTAAACTTGTAGCAAAGACTTCCCAGGTATCTTCCTCTTTGAAGGTCGCCTTAGGAATGGGATTCTGTTGATCTATTTCAGCTCCAAGACAGGGGAGGGGTCGCTACTGGGGAAGGCATAGCGGGAGTCCGCTGCAATGTGAGTTCTGGTTTCTGAATAAAGGGTTGCCCAGGTAGGGACTTCCTGGGGCTCCCTTGGAAAGCGGTTTTCCTGGGTCTAGGGGCGTGACAAGTGTAAACTTGAGGCTCCTGTAGAAGTGAGCAGGGATTTTCCCAGGAACCAGTGGGGATTCATTCTCCGGCTCCTAAAATCTCCTCCTGGAAGCAGCCACTCTAAAACTCTTTACTCTGCAATGTCGAAATAAGCATTGTTCCCAAAGGACTTTATAGTCCTTTGCCTCTACTAACTCATTTTTTACATCTTCATGCAATTTGTTTTGAAAAATTTACTGTTACACAGAGAATTCTCACGTAAACACTTCCATAGTTCTTACTATGTGCTACTGTTTTAAGTGCTTGACAGAATTTAACTCATTTAATTTAATCATAATCCTATGAGACACCATGCACTTAATATCCCCCCTTTACAGATTCGAAAAGTGAGGTACGGAGGTTAAGAAACTTGCCAATGTTCACACATTCCAAACTCTTGATTAATTATACCAAGTTTTGTCTCTGCCAGGGTGTTATAGACTAAAACAAGGTGATCCCTGCACACAAATACAAAACCAGGAATGGAAAGGAATACACCCCAAGGCTTGAAGTTCTTTTAAATTGGGGGCATTTCTAAAAATGTCTTAACTTTGTGGGCATCTCTCATCTTCTCTTGTGGGTAAAAAGGTACAGTGACACGCTGATGAATTCCTGTGGGGAAATTGAACATATCACCTTCCTATAGACCAGTACACACACTGATCTAATAACACTGTAGGGATAATTCTTAATATCTTCAAGATTTCTGGAGGTCATATTTTATACAGGATGCTTTCTTTCCTCATGGACTCACGAAAAGTCATAAAAATGATGTTCTGTGGAAAAGTAAATTTGGCAGGTTTCTTTATGAGGTGTTTGCTATCATTAGAATAACCTGGGGTTGGCCTTTTCCGCTTGAACAGTAAGGTAATGAGAGAAGCAGCTTGTGGAAATGGCAACTCTAAAAGGGAAGTGGATTGAATTCTCAAAAGGGGCATTAGCTGAAGAACTGCCCCAAGAGGGCAGAAGAAATGGGGGATTTAGAAAGAGTTATGCTCCTAGAAATATCTTGGGTCCCAAGTAGCTGCTAATCCACCAGCTTCAGCTTATCTTGTAATAGTTCTCAGTTATATTGTCCACAAAATGCACACACTTATCCAAGCAGAATGATGAGTTTAACAGTTTAGTTCATAATTTTACTCTCTTTTGTAATTTGTTATTATAAAAGTTTTATACACTTCCTGACCCAAGTTATTTCTTTGGCCCTCGGACTCTCCAAAGGCATTACCATTCAAATGAAGAGAGTATGTTCTGCCAAGTGAGGAGGTCTGCAAAAGACATCTATTAGTGTGTTGTTTGCAGGCCCCAGAAAGTGAATTTGCTAGTAGCAGGTGCACTTGAAGACAAAACTTTGGACACTGTATTCTTTCTTTTTACCAGACATTTTAAACCCAAGTCTTAAACTTCATCCAAAATTGTTGGCCCTGTGATATCCTAAGCTGCTAAAATCCTTCTTTGTAACCATAAAATTAATCAGTCCTTATACATTATTTTTGTTGTTATCTCACCTTAAAACATTCTAAAATATAAGGTTGGCTTAGTCAGAAATACACAATGGTGAGTTTATTAACCAAAATTATAGTATATTTGGGATCATTTGAAAAGAGACACATTCTTAAGATTTGGTGGGTTGGACATATCAAAGACACCCAATAAAGCAGTAGTAAGAATAACAACAATAATAGCTAAGATTTATTAAGTGCCTTTTATGTGGCAAGTACTGTTCTTAGCACTTTACATATATTAACTTTTTTAATCCTCAAAAAAATCTCATGAATTAGACACTATCATTATCCCTGTTCCAAATGGAGAAACTGAGGTTCGGTAACTTGCCCAAAGTTGCACAGCTAGAAGCTTCTTAATTTCTTTTTATTATTTAATAGTGCAAAAATATTTGAAGCATTCTTTTATTGCAAGTTCTTGGTAAAATCATGCTGGCTACAAAACAGAGAAAGCTTTTTAACAGTTTATATTTCCAAATTCATCCTGACAGTCTCACTGTGTCAAATATGAACATATATATGTACATATGCACATATATACAATTTTATATACATACATACACATCTATATAAACATTATCTAACCTTTTTTTGGTTATTTCAGTATACTAAGGTATACATTTTTGACTCTGTAAATTACTGCCCCTATACTATAGGTATGACATTACAAGGTGGCAGTAAAATGCTTTGAGCACACTATCTCTATTGGTTAACTAGCTTACAAAAAATAATGATGTTAGTCTTTGTAATGTTTTCAATATTTTAAAAGCATCTAATAAAAAAGTGTACAGTTATCTGCAATAGCTGCAAAAAATGCATGTAAACATCAACTTTCTTTTTGCTTTTAAATGAAATCTTATCTTCTCATTGAAATATTTGTCTTTCTTATGTTGCTCAGATGCTCAGATTAGTTCTTCCATATGTCTTTATTAATAATAATGAGAAAACAATTTTATATAATAAAGACATCTAGAAGACAAGATATCCCAAAATATAGAATCCACAGGCAATAATAATAATAATTGTATCTTCTGTGTTTGAAATTCAAATGATTGCCTTTCTCCTAAATCCCAGTTAGATTCAGAATCATGAATTTGTACATATTTTAGTAGTAAAGCTAGAACTATTACGGCAGTGAAATTTAAGCAAGTATTATATAAAACACCAAACTGATTATTTTTACAATAACATTAAACCAAACCAAAGTCTGAAATGTAATGAAATGTCTTCGTTCTCTATCTCCTAACTGCCATCTTTATGAGCACCTTCCCTCTTTTATTCCTCTACTGCCTTCTGTAAAACAGCTTACCTTCTTGTATGCACTGCTTTGGATTCAAGAGCTTATCAGAGCCACTTATAGCAGTAGAAGCAAAAGCATAATTTATTTGTAGTTAATACAAGTAAAGTTACAATGAGCCTATGGGACAGAAAGCATTTTTATATCTATTTCATAGATGAGGAAATTGAAGAGTGAAGAGATTTAGGTAACTTGTCCAAGGTCACACAGTTGTGGTGGCAGGGAACCAGGAATCCAACCCAGGCAGACTGACTGTAGAGCCCAAGTCCTAGTTCTGAACCATCAACAAGCCTCCTCCAGCTTTGAATCAAGTTAACAGACATTGTGTTTCTTGTTTTGTGACTTGCTTGCCCATTTTGTAGTCAGGCTGCTTACTTTTAGCAGTAGAATTCTTTATAAATGATAGATAATGGTCTCACTTAGCTATTTCTGCAGAACAACCCATCCAGAAATTGATTGGCTTACATAACCACCATTTTATTTGTTCATGAGTTTGTATATCAGCATTTTGCTCTGGGCTCAGCTGGGTGGTTCTTCTGGTGATTTCAACTGAAATTATTCATGTAGCTACAACCATCTGTTGGCTTGGTGTGGGCCAGCTGGTCCAAGATGACCTCCCTCATATGTCTGATGGTTGGTGCTTACTGTCACCTAGATTCCCTCTCCACATAATCTCATTCTCAAGAAAGCTACCTCACACATCTTTACATGATGGACACACATCTTTACATGGTGGACTCAGAGCAGCAACAGAGTAAAAGCAGAAGTTGCAAGGCCTTTTGATGAGCTTGTATATCACTTCAGTTGCATTCTATTAGCCAAACAAATTTAGGTCAGCTTAGATTCTAGGGGAATTTGTTTAGGTGTCTTTTTCCAACCTTTATTTTCAAACTTTCTTTGCTATTTTTTATTTAAATATATCTCTTATTAATAACCTATAGCTAAATTTTTCCATGCAATACATCAATGAATTTAACCCATTTATATGTATTGTGATTACTGATAAATTTGAAGATACTTTTTCAATTTATTTCCTATTGTCAAATTGTCAATTTTTTCTATTTTGCCTCCCTCCCACCCTCAACTTATCTCTGTGACCTTTGGCAAGAGAGTTAGCCTCTCTATGTATAGATTTCTTCATCTGGAAAATGAATATACAATAACTATTTCCAGGTGTTATTGTAAGGACTAAAAGATTTAATGCATGCTAAGTGTCTTATGAGAACTTAGCACTTAAACATTTAATAAATATTTAAATATGATTTGTTTTGCTCATTTTTACTTAGGTTTTGAAAGTTATATTTCTATCATTTTTAACATTTTAACAAACATCTGTGAACTTATACTTTTCTATCAATGCTAAGTATTATTCAATATCTATAACCTAACCCCCCCAAAACAAGACATGCTTTTTCTCCATATTATCTATCTGCTATCTCTAATAGTTTAATCATATTTTCTGAAATGTTAGTGCTAGAATATTCCCTTTTCTTTCTGTGTTTTTCTTCTTTTTTTTCCTTTTTATTAGATATATCTTAGGAATCAATACTTAACAGTTTTATTATGCTCCCAATTGTTATTTAGATTTAACTATAACATTTAATTATTTCTTTATTTGGTGCTGTTTCTTGGATCTCATATACTCATCTTTTATTTTGCTGAACTATATTTTCAAAAATTCTTTAAGAAGTATCACTGTGGAAACAAATTTTTATCTTCAGCGTTAGATTTTTAAATGGAATTTACAATAGCATTCACAATAAGGTCAGATGTTTCTCCCTCAATAGAATACTCTTCTAAAATCTAAACTTTGACTCCATGATTCTGATGAAAAAATATTAAACAGTTATTTGATCTTTTTTAACAAAATAGGAGTTTATTAATTGTAAACCCTCTGAGAACCTATATTTTTAAACATATCTTTATTTGGTTCTCATAATTAAATGCTAATTTGGCAGTTAGCTGTGTTCTGTTTCCCCCTGAGAATTTTGAAGATCTCATGTTTCAGATGAAAAGTCTGATGCTATTTCTTTGTAGGTGATTTTTTTTAACTTGAAGTTTTTAGAGTTTTTCTCTTTACTCCTAATGTTCAGAAATTGTATCAGGTTGTGCTTAAGATTCAGGGCTTTAGTTGTTAGTCCTGTTTAGCACATGGTGGACCCTTTCAATCTGAAGCCCCAAGTATATCTTCAGCTTAAGAAAATGTCTTTAGTTATTTCTTTGCTTATTTCTGATATCCCTGTACTCTCCTTCTGGAACTCCTGTTAGGGTTAGAAACTAATATTGAGATTCCTAGGTCTATCTTCTTTGTCTCTGAATTTTTCCTCTCATACTTTTATCTGTGTGTTTTTCAAGTGTGTTTTAATGTTTTGGCTCAGTCTTCCAGCAGCTTTTTCAACCCCAGTGCCTTGTCTAAAGAGCATCTCATAACTGAGCTCTCATGCCAAATGTCAGATTCAGATGCTCTAAAACCCAGGACTGAATAAATAAATAGCTCTTCTACTCTTCAATCAGTTTCCTGCCCCCAGTCTTCTATCCCAACTTCTGTAGCCTCTTCTCTTCTTTTTTCCCTTCCTTTGCCTTCTCCCCTCTCTTCTCTCTCTCTCTCTCTCTCTCTCCCTCTCCATTTTAAAAAGTTTTTTAAAACAATATATAATTTAAATGCAGTAAAATGGATAAATCTTAAGGGTTCAATTCCATCTTTGACAATTATATATGCTTATATAGCCTCCATCATATAGAATATGCCCCATCACCCCAGAAAGTCTTCTAGTACAAATTTATAGGCAATTCATTCCTCCCAGAGACAACCAATGTCTGACTCCCATCACCATAGATTAGTTTTGCCTATTCCAAATCTTCACATAAATGGAATCACACTGTATGCCATTTTCTGCATGTCTGGCTTCTTTCACTCAACATAATGTTTTTAGATTCATTTATGTTGCTGTGTACATTTCTCTTTTTTATTGCTGAGTGATATTCCATTATATGACTATTCCACAATTTGTTTATCCATTACCCCTTCAATTGGATGTTTGGTTTGTTTCCAATGCTTTGTATAGTATGAATAAGACCACATAAATATTCTTGTACCAGCCTTTCTGTAGACATGTTTTCATTTCTCGTGAGTAAATATCTAGTAGGAAAGCTGATACAGTCACTGTTCTTGATACTACTGTGAGAATTTTTCTAGGGAAACTCAATTTTTTAGAGATATCTGTTTTCATTTTCTCAGCTTAGTAGTGTTTCACTTCCAGTTGGTTGCTATTTGTTTCATATCTACCATTTATCTCTCTCTCTTCTATAAGTGGTTCTTCTCTCAGTTTTCCCCGTCCATTGTGAATTGATTTTCCTAGTTCTTCTAGCTTCTCAGTAGAATTTAGAAAGGGAAAAAAGGTAAACACAAATGCTTGGCTAGCCACCTTGAACTGAAACACTATAATTTTATTTCTTAATTTTATTTTCCCTTTACATAAACCAAAAGGAAGTTCTATTATTTGTGCTGCTCCTTCATTCATTCTCTTTGTCCCATGGTCTAAAAGACATTGATCTTTGAGGTTGGGGGACATCCTCAGATGTCATGAGAACTATTCATTCAGTTAAGAAGAATCTCTTTTGGTTTTAAAGCCTCCAAAGGAAATAATCTCAATAACATCTTCTATATGTCATACAAGAATTTTTTTAACAACCCTTAATATCAAAACATCCTTTATGCTATATCTTAATTTAATGGGCACTTTTTTTTTCTTCCCAGTGTTCATGAGTAGGTGGCTGCTCTCTTTTCAAGAAACTTATCTTGCAGGACTGGAGATTAATATGTAATAGCTCCTCGGTCATCTCCAAATTCGATTATCTCAGTTTCTTTAACTTGTCTTCATTGGTCTTATTTTATAGCATTCTAGTGCTTTCTGTGGTTCCATTATTTCTCATCTTATGAGAACATCTTTTTTTTTTTCAACTGTTGGCTCAGGGTTTTATGATTTGTAAAGAAAAGAAAGGCAATGAAGCCCCTTTCTTCAATGACAACTAAGCGTGTCCCTCTGTTTCTATTCATTCCTTAAAAGACAGGAGATAATTTAGGGGATGGGATGGAGGCATCATTGTAATGCCCTGATTAAATGCAGTGATTCCAAAGAAACAGCAAGGGAGTATGTTTTTAAAAAAAGAAAATGAAAAAAAGAAAGATCTCATTTTGCATCTTATTTAAACCTTATATAATCTCCTTCCTCAAGAACTTCATGAGAAACTGTGAACATAAAATATATAACACTTAATTTGTTTCCTTTTGTGGCATACAAGTCAAGAGGGTAGATCAAGTATATTGCTGATAAAAACCATATGCCAGTGCCCAGTGTTCCTCTTGGGACTAAACACTCGCTGCCCCGCTGCCCACTGTGGTCATTGACTGGATAATGCACCCTTATAGCTCTTTCTCTTTCCTGCCTTTCTTCCTCTTCCCCTACCAGAGATTTCTGGACTCGTCCCTCAAATATTAATATATTACTTATCCTTTTTCTCAGGGTCTGCTTCTGGGAAAGCTCTAAATGAAGCAGTACCCAAGCTAGTCTTGGGAATAATGAATATTTCTCTAGGTAGCAACAATATGGGAAGTCTCTGGAAAGGTACAGAGTGACCATGAGGCACCTGCTGCTTATTCTTATTAACAGTAATGAATTCTGTTAGCCTTAGAGAGAGACGTACTACAGGCAGTAACAGAATCAGGCCACCCAGTGCCCTCCGAGAGCAATCGGGAAGAGGGGAATTCCAGAATTGCAGGGATGGGAAAGGTCAGGCCTAGGAAAAGCCTATAAATTCCTGAGCTTAGAGCTATAACTGGTCCTTTCTCTCCTGGGAAACTGATCCCATAGTCATTTACTATTTTAGGTGGGAGGATGAGTGACAATGGGGAGTCCTCGGAGGTGTGTGGGATTGTCATCTCATGCCTGCTATAGACAGAGGCCAAGGTGCCTTGATAAATATAGTTTAGCAACAACTCCCCAAGCACAGATCAGCATGCGTCACTGAAAAGTTATTTTTGTAAACCGAGTAGAAGTAAAAACAGTAGGTTAACTACCCCTTCTTCCTGTTGGCCTGACCCAGGCACATTTTAGTAAACCGAGTCATGTTGCACAGAGTGTTCTCTGTGGCTGATATACCTCCACTAGAGAGCAACCCCCAGCTCTCCTTGGAAGATATGGTACTGTGGAATAGAAGAGTTTTATCTTTAAGTTTGGGTCCCTGAACTGCCAGACTTGTAGTTTTGGGCACTCCAATTCTCAGATATTCAATAGTAGTGACCTGGAAAAAGTCAGGTTGACTTTGAATGTGCTAGGCCAAGCCACGTCCTGCTGGACAACACATATTTTCAAATATAACAATGAATCTGTATGAAGGATGCAGAAAAGCTGGAAATTATGTCATAGCCCACCCAGGTGTTAACTTCCCCCCACAAGCATCCAGAGAGAGTATTCATGCCAATGACAAAGAAACAAATAAAAACCATACCTTGACTCACAGGTACCCCTTGAGGACAGTGATGAGGAGAGGAGAGGAAAAGCATCAGTCATTCTGTTTTAAAGTTTTTAAATACCGCTCTATGGAGATGGGATTGACAAATGATAAGCTGTACCTATTGAAAGTGAACAATTTGACAATACTGACACTTGTGAAACCAACAGCATAATCAAGATGATGAATAAATCTACCATCTCCAAAAATTTCCTTGTTTCCCTCTGTGATCTCCAGCAATTTCCAGGCAACCACTGATCTGCCTTCTCTTACTATAGATTAGTTTTGGATTTCCTAGACTTTTATATAAGTGGAATCACAAACAATACACAGCATGTGATAGCTTCTTTGCTCATCTCATGGTGATTCATCCTGTTGCTTTGTGCATAGAAAACTTGCTCCTTTTTACTGCCAATGAATATTCCATTGCATGGATATACCACACTATGCTTATCCCCTGGCCCTCTGGAGGACATTTAGGTTGTTTCCTATTTAGGAACTATTAAAATAAATATGCTATGATCATTCAGGTATAAGTCTGTGTGCCAACATATGCTTTCATTTCTCTTGGGTGAATACTTCAGAGTAGAACAATTGAATCATATAGCAGTTGTGTGTTTAGCTTATTAAGAAATCGTGGGAATCTTTTTAATGCACTCACATAACATGTTCAGGATCTATACTCAGGGACACCCTTTGCAAACTTCACAGAAATTTGGAGGTTGAATCCAAGGGTGATATTTTCCTACAGTTAAAACATAGTTGTGTGATCTACAGTATATTATGAGAAACTGAAGGAAGGAGAGAAGATACTGTCTCCTTGGAAAGAGTTCTTTTCAGAGTTCTCAAAGTGCAAAAGTCTCATGGGGCTTAATTCCGCAGGGGAAGGTGATGATAGGGATGGTGGTATTCCCAGTGGCGGGTAGGGGATGAAAATTAGGTGCTGGGCAAGAAAACAGGTGAGAAAAGTGTCCCAGCAGAAAACTCAGCTTCCTCCGTGCTGCTGCTATCCAATGTCCCTTCATCTTCTTGTCCCCATTCCCTGCCTGACCGCAAATTAAGAAAACCAGAAATAGATTTTGTGTCTCCTGCCTGGGGCCTCATTACATTGTGACTTAGCAATCCGGTATGGGTTTTGAGCCCAGAATGAATGGAAGCCAGGTTTATTGCTGGAAACTTTCAGATTCCAGGAAGCAGAAAGCACAGAAATAAAAAAGGGGAGATCCCGTTAGGTGTTTCTAATTCTTAGCCCAGGAAATGAGTTGAGGAAATTCAGACCTTCTGGCCACACTGGACATTAGGGGGGTGCATATTGTCAGTGACTCACACAGAATTCTCTGTGACCAGCAGGCTACCTGCCACACATTTCTCTCATGATGATAAAAATAAAAAGTGCAGAAAGGGAAAAGTGGGCCCAAATGCACAAGGATACTTCAGCCCTTTGCTTGGGTCACACCTGGGTCACACCTGTTAACATCCCATCAGCCAAAACAAGTCACAATGTTTAACAGTGTCCCCAAAGAGTGGCCATGAGTTTTGTAGTTTTGACTCCAGTTCTGCTTCTCACCTGTGTGCCCTTAGGCAAAATTCTTACACTTTTCCATGCTTCTGTGTCCCATTCAGTAAATGAGATAATAATAGCTGCATCCCTGGGTGTTTATAATGTTGTAAGACCTCTCTGTGGCACACGGTCATGATTTAACTCATGGGTGTTTGTATTAGAGAACTGTGTGACCTTGGGGGAGTCGCTTCAACCTTCTGGATTTCATTTTCCTTCACTAAATCCTAGGGGGTGAGTTCTATTAATTTTTGAACTTCATCTTCAAAACTGATGGTGGTGGTGCTGGTGGTAGTGATACCAAAGCTAACATTGAGCACTTATTCTGTGCCAGGCACTGCTGTAAGGACTTGATATGTGTTTACTCCTTTAATCCCCATAATAGTCCAATGAGGATTGTCCCCATTTTGAAGTTGAAGACACTGAGGCAGAGCAATGTCAGGAGATCAAGGTTTAACGTCTGATTGTTCTGAGCACCTCGTGTGAAGGGAATCATGTGCGGTCCAGGCTGGCTCCGCGCAGCTGCCTGCCACTGGGAAGCACGTGCTCTGCCTCACCCAGTCAGTGATGCTTCCAAAAAGGCTGTTCTTAGCTTCTTGTCCTAAGTTGGAGAAGGCAAGGAAAGAGCAGGGGCAGCTCGAGAGAGAGACTGGGGAAGCAGCTGGACTCCTGGTTGAACAGAATCCCCTCTTCTCCCCACCACCATACGGTGACACCCAAGGAGGCAGATGCCTGGGGGATTTCATCTCCAGGGGGACCCAGCCATCCAGTAGGGCTGTGTCGTGAAGCTGCTCAGCCTGGCTCTGGGGCCAGAGTCGGACCAAGGGGAAGGGTGAGGCCCAAAGAGCTGTGCCCCTGAGAAATTAGAGCTGGAAAAGACGTCCGGGTGTCACCCTGTGGGTTGCTCTGCCCACACAAGATTCTGCCCCACCAAGTGTTGTTTCTGAGTCAAGACACTCGTGTCCATCTCTTTCTACCCTGCTTCTGAATGGTCGCCCTTTCCCTGCTTACAAATCGTGCGCTACATGGTAGGAATGGAACTGTGCCCGCAAATATGTTATTCATCACTCGTGGGGCTTTAACAACTTAAGCCTGCAACCACTTTCCCTGATGAATGGGCACTCTTTCCTACCTCCCTTTCTCAGACATAACAAGAGAAACAGGACATGCCTGGGGACAGGAGTTCCACAAGCTCTGTGAGTTGTATATTCTACTTTTTAATTACTGTTGCTGGCCGCAAGAATTTCTTCCTTGTGACTAATCAGATTTCCTTTTCCTCAATGTGTCACAAAGTCTATTTCCTCATAGTCTTCTGGGAAACAAGTGGTCAGGGTTTTTAAAATGTTTCTCCTACTCAAGAGCAGTATCATATTTTCTTTTTTGGCTATAGCATTGCCCTGCTAATATCCAGTCAGCTTGTGGGCCACTCTGGTTCCAGATCTTTTTTCTGTTATACTTTCCATGTCCCTGACGCCCTGTATCCACAGTAGAGTCTGTCATTTGTTTTGTTAATAAATAGATTGTGTCTCTAATTTGTTGACCACAGCCTCTTTAACCCCATCATACTTCAGGTATATTCTACAATATCCTCTCTCCTCTCCCTTTGCACCCCAAATGATGAGTTGGGACCAGTCTTATTTCAGCTGTTTTAATAATTTACTCATTTTACAGTGGTTACAGAATTGAGCACTGACTGGGTAGATAGCTAAAATAGAGGGGAAAAATAACTTAAAAAAAAATGTATACCACCAGAATAGCGAAATGAAAAAAACAAAAAACTTGAAGATGAGACTGTAGAGCAACCATAGCAGGAAGGTGAATTGATATAAACATTTTGGAAAACTGTCTTTTCCAATGTAACCACTGAAATGGAATATATATGTACCACCAACCCAGCAATTCCAGCCTGGGTATATACCCAACGGAAATGTATTCATTTATGCACTCAAAGACCTGAAAAAGAATGTTCATAGCAGCACTATTTAAAATAGTCCCAACCTGGAAACAACTCAAATGCCCATCAACAGT
Source organism: Cheirogaleus medius (assembly GCA_008086735.1). NCBI lineage: Eukaryota > Metazoa > Chordata > Mammalia > Primates > Cheirogaleidae > Cheirogaleus > Cheirogaleus medius. Next base: position 20,416,533 of record VBSM01001118.1, on the reverse strand, counting down.
AGAAGGGATAATAAGGCAGTAAGTGCACACTCTGGCTACGAACAAGTGACAACTACACACCCCATGTACAATTTCATAAATGCAATGTTGAGTGAAAGAAGCCAGGCACCAAACAGTACTTGCCAGATAATTCTGTTTATATGACGTTCAAAACCAAGAAAAAGGAATCTGTGCTGTTGGAAGAGAGGACGCTGGCTACCCTCAGCGTGGAGGTAACTAGAAGCGGGAACAAAGATGCATCCGGGGTGCTGATACTGTGCTGTCTCTGGGTCTGGGTGTTGGTTACATGGGTGTCTTCAGTTTGCGAAATCTCAATGGGCTACAGAGTTATATATGTGCATATTTCTGCATGAATATCATGTTTCAATTAAAAGTACAGTAAAGAATGCAGCAGGCAGGGTAAATAGTGAGGAAGAGACGGCTGTTTTTCACTAGAAAAGGTAACCTGCAGCCCTGGGCTCCCTGGCGTGTGCTATCCCGCAGACTGTTGTCCAAATTTTAATGAATGCCGGACTAGTTTTGGTGTTATGGGGGTCCTCCTCTGCCTCCGGGGCCCAGTGCTATTGTCATGACATCAAAGACCAACTGCTGGCTAAGATACAGTCCATATGAAAAGAGTGACCAGCAAATTTACTGCTTGACTTCATTCTCTTTGAATGGAACTGACCCCGTGGTCCTCTTTCAAAGCTCAATTGTAGACATATATCTTCTTTATAGGACACCGTGTACAATAAAGAGAAGCAATAACTTAAATAAAATTCCAAAAAAGAAAAAAAGGATACCTTTGAGAGTGCTGTGAGATGGACATTCCACTTGATAAACATCGCTGTGGTTACATTTGCCCAAACACTCCCAGAAGTCCAGCCATTGGCCTGAGAGCCTTCTACTCGACATGGTGACATTTGTGGACTAATCGAGTTATGTCTGTATGCTCCAACCCTTTCCCTGAGCTCTGTAAGGTCTTGAGAAAGTCATTGATGAGAGGAAATCTACTTCAAACCAGAGGACCACCTTGCAGAAATCAGGCAGAAGAGCAGAGTTCATATCCCATTACTCATTAACTTATTTGGAGCTGCCCTTCGGTAGAGTAAACAGTTATTAAGGTTTGAGGCCAAACTAAACTCCTGGATTAGTTATACACAGTTCCCCAGTACCCATGCATATATCAGTGCACGTAATCCTAGCTTGAAAATCTCATGCAGTTATTAGCATAGAACCAGGTTAGAAAAGAACAGAGTTGTTTCTATGCCTACCAGAAAATGAAGAGTGTTATTAACTTTCCAAGAGGGAAAAAAAGGTAAAGTGAAATTATCTATACCATGAAGGACGTCTTTGGCTTAACAAGGAGTTTGACTCAGGTGTTGGAGCAGGGAGCATCTATAATCAAAATGACCAGCCTGCTCAAAATGGAACAATCCTGAATAATCCTTTCCATATATAATCACTTATTATAGCAGTTCATCTGCCCACAAGGAATAAGAGGTTTTAAAGAGTGGCCAAGTCATCCACTTCCGTTTAATCCATGATTTCGGAAAAGGTTCAGCTCTCCACACTTGGCTGGAAAAAGGCTAATTACTGAATAGATCCTTTCCTTTCTGCTCCCCTCACTGATATACTCAGGAAGACACATAGACCATGTGAGACAGCGGAGAGCTCCATGCTGAGGTTGGGAGGGAGGCACAACACTCAATTTAGAAGACACTTATGAGATGAGCTAAATCTGGGGAAACTGGAGATATTTGAAGAGGCCTTGGAATCAAAAGGAGAGTGACTGTAAACAGTGGACAGCAGGTGGAAGTAACGGGAGGCAGGCTCTTAGGGAGGTCTCTGCAGCAGACACAGCTTTTCTGTTCCGGGTTCTCTCCGGGTGGGGAGTGGGGTTGCCCTGAAGCACATTCTGGTGTTGTGGTTCCCATGCCCCGCGGTGGCTCTTTCACTGCTTGTTCTCCATAACCCCAAAATGGACGTGAATGTCCTTGGCCTTCAATTTGCTCGTCAGTGGGAAAACAAGGAAGAAAAGAATGGAAGTAGGCTGGACCAGACTCAGCTAACTCAATACAGAACAATGTGGTCCCAAATAAGAGAAGAATTGTGTGTCACAGGGCCAAGAAGAGCAGCATTCCCACCTTCCTAATATGAACTGAGAGGGAAACAAAAAGACGGAATCACAGCTTCAAAGAACTACCCGCTAATTACAAGAAGTGGCATTTTTTCTCTGGACCCCTAAATGGTTGCTCCAAGATTGCTCAAACCATTAACTCAATTTACTTTACTTAAAGGCCATCCGAATGTGTCTGTTATTCCTTTGGGTTGGAGTTTTTCATGCTGCTTAGGATACAGTGTAAATAGAAATGTCATGGAAACCTGCGGTTAGATGGAGCCTGCCAGGATCGGAGGACCTATCTATAGGCTACACAGACTCCCTTTGAAAGAAAAACTCAGCACCCATGAAACCTGTAGTGTTCAGCCTGGGATGACATCACTGGGCCATCTGTGGGCTCCTCCTTGAGATCCGAGGAAGCTTTTACTTGGTTATTTCATCTTAAGGTGGATCCTGGCAGGAGAATTGCTGTGGCTATGCCCACAGAATGTTCCGTCTTGGTCTTAACAATCTAAGAGAAGTGTCTTTTGTGTCACCAGGACACATAGGCACATGACAGGTGCTCATGTACACAGTGATCGCTGTAGGTGGCTGCAGGCACACTCACTGCTCTGCCCGCTGGGTTGAAGAGGGGCTTCATCTGTGCTCCAACCTACCACCACCACCACAATGAGCTGCTCTGCTTACAGGGCAAGTTGCAGACACTCACCAAATCCTAGAACGCTGCTGGCAAGAAAATCGAGCCCCAATGTCTCATTTCATTGATGAAGAATCCAAAACCTGGAGAAACGAAGGGATTTGGCCAAGATCATACCACTCATTCATTATAGAGCCAGTACCAGAATCCAGGCTGACCGATTCCCAGGCAAGTTTCCTTTCATGAAGCCTCACAACCCACCCCTCCATTCCTGAACATCTTTAAGAGTTTTTATGGCCCTACTTAGCTGAAGAGAATTAGAGCAAATGTGCATCTAAAGTGCCTGGATTCTGTGGTACTATGGTTGCTGTTAGGCTGCTACAAGAGCTGAAAGGTAATGAAATGAGAATTATGTCTCTTTTATTTCACAGAACACCAGATTGCAGTCAGGTAAATGAAAGAATGACATGGAAGTATAGAGTATTGCCCAACCACACAGTTGGCATTCCATGATTCCATTCATTCATTCAGCACTTACATATCGAGTGGCTATTATGAGCAGACATTGCGCTAGACACTGGAGATTCAGTTGAGCACAAACTTATGTTCTAGAAGGGGAGATAATGAATTCATAAAAAATAAATTATTATAGATTGTGATAGGTTCCTAGCAGGACATAAACAGGGAGGAAAGATAGGGAATAACTGGCGGTACCTAGTAAAAGAGGGTGGTCAAGGAAGGACTTGCTGAAAAAGTAATACTCGAGTCCTGAGCTGGAGGACAGAAGGACCAATCTGCAAAGAATGAGTGACGAGCAGGTCAGGCAGGTGGAATCATAAGCACTGAAGCTTGGAAGTGGGAAGGGCTTTGGCTTGAGTAAGGGATAGAAAGTAGTATGTAAAAGAGAAAGTGGTGCTTGAACTTGTAGAGAAATGTAGTGACCTTGTAATACGACTGTACTGGTATTGGTGAGGAAGGAACCATTGAAGAGATTTTGAATGATGGCTCTCTCTGATTTGAAGAGAATGGGGGGTAAAGACACAGATATTTTAGAAAGTTTCATAATAATCCAGGCAGGTGATGATGGGATGCAGACCAGGGTAGGGAGGAGGGTATGGGTGCAAGACACAGATCTGAGACAGAGCCAACAGGATGTGCTGATAGATCAGATTTCAGAGTGAAGAAGTGAGAAGTCAAAGATGGCTTCCGGTTTTATGAGCGTAGGCTACACGTCAGTGGATTTGTATTGGACATGTGGTGTATGAGATGCCTATTGGACATTTAAGTGAAGATAATGAGCGGAGAAGTGGCCAAATGGACAGGGAGCTGAAACTGAGGTGTCGTGACCAATCAAAGTGGGAGGAGGAGAAGCAAGAGTGGTAGTGTCAGAGAAACTGAGGGAGAAGAGTTCTTAAGGAGAGAGGACCTCTGTGGAATGCTGCTGTGAAAGCAAAGAAGATGACCGAGAAGTGCCCATTCAAGTGGGCAATGCAGTGGTGGCTGGTGGCCTTAATGACAGCAGTTGCAGAGGCATCATAGGAACAGATGCCAGTGTCTACTGGGTAAAGGAGCAAATAAAGGTGAGAAAGTGGAGATAGAATGTGTAGATACATCTTAGGGAAGTTTTACTATGAAGGGGAGACATATGAACATGGGGTCGAGGGAGAGTTTTTTGGTTTATTTAAGATCAGAGATAACAGGGCATCTGTGATGATGATGATAATGATCCAACAGAAGAGGGGAGATTGATGATGCAAGATTGAGAGTGGAGGAATAAGGAGTACATTCTTCAAGAAGACAATACCCTAAATGTTAGAATTGGCCTTTGATAGAATAAGGAAAACTCACTGAGAAGAGGAACAAAATGAACTATGCAGATGGGAGAGTAGATTGAGTGGTAGGAATACAAGAGTCACCATCCAGTGGCTCCTGTTCCATCAATGAAATACGAGGTGAGGGCAAGGAATATGAGTAGGAGATTTGAGAAGAGAAGATACAAAATAGTCATCTTGGATACTGGAGGAGGTAACATGGTGAAGGAAGAAGAGTTGGATTTTGGAATAGTGCTGAGTACTCATTTGAAGTTTGAAGATATGAATCTAAAATAAAGTAAGTTTTTCAATTTGAGTAATTTTATTGTTCCCATAACCCATCCGCTTGGCTACTAACCTAAAGAAGTTGGATCATTGGGTTCAACCAACACAGAGATTTTGGCAGTCCAATTGATCAGAGGAAGAGAAGGGGGCAAGGAGAGTTGAGGGGAGTTGCAAGGGGATGATTATAGTAAGGGAACACATGCTGAATAAGAAGAAAAGTAAAAGCAAGAGAAGACTGAAGGATGGTGAGAAGATGACAAGAGGTGGGTGGAGAGGAAGACTAAGCCAGAAGCTGAAGTTTTCAATGAATGAAGGAGGATGACCAGAAGCTCTGTAGAGCAGTTGGAACATCCATCATCCTGAAAGGAGCAGGATTTGGTTTTTTGTTTTAGTTTTTCAGGAGGAAGGGGAATAAATGGTCAGGAAGCAGCCACAGGACCAGGAAGATCTGGGAGGAGGGATGTTCAGAGAAGAAGTTAAAAATGAGAGGAGATTGGTTATCATGGAGTGGAAGTCCTAGGGGGTCCAGTAGAAGAAAGGTTTGGGAGGGTGATGGGGGATAGGATGAGTCTAATTAAGAGATGTTCAGAGAAGTGCAAGGTGGAGAGCCTGGTGGTCATGGAAGATCTCTCAATGGCAACTGAGGAAACCATGATGGGAATGGCCCTGAGCTTCTCTCAAATGAAGGTGACATCTTTTCTAATTGGCATGGTGGCTTCTGGGCTGTTGTTTCCATGCTGATTTAGGCTGGTATAAAGGCATCAGATAAGGGGTAGGAGTTACTTGGGCTTCACAAGGTGAAGTTGGCAGCCATAGCTTGAGATATCAGCTCCCTTCGTGTTCCTGTCTGTAGTGGTGGAAGCTGGTAGCTATACTGATCTCATCTGATGTTAGCTGCTTTATTTATTTATTTTTTTTATTAGACACTTAAATAGTCCTTATTAGGGGCCTGGCACTTTTTAAAAGCATCTGATTAATATTAACTTATTTAACCCTCAAAACAAGACCTTGGGGTAGGCACCACTGTTATCCTCATTTGACACAGTAAGGTTAAGTAACTTGCACAAGTCACACCAATAGTGGAAGTAGAGGTAAGGTTTGAACTTTGGTTGTCTGGATCCCAGAGTCCATGCTTTTAATCACTATGACTGCAGTGGCTTGAGACAGAAGTTCTTGTCCAATTGTCAGAAAGAGCTCTTGCTTCATGAGTCAGAAAACAGGAGTTTGAGCCCCCATTCTATCATGAATTGGCTGTGACAGTGGGCACAACATTAGACATCTTTCACCCTCACCTTTCTCAGTGGTAAGCTCTATGCAGACCTTCAGGGACCTGGGATGAGGAAGGCTTTGATGTCTTCTTAACAGTCCCAGCACTGCTCACATCGATTGTCCCTTGATGCAAGGTGGCTGGGAAATGCAGCACCTCCCGGGGGGTTGCCTCCAGCTTGACACACAGACATATATGTTTGGTGGGCAGCCTCTCTGCCTCATTGCTCAACGTGGCTTATGTTTTCAGGGCTCCGAGTGTGCACTGCCACGTTCCGCACTTAGGCCTGTGCTCTCAGATGTCTGCCTGCCTGACCTCTAGGTCCCTCTCATCCCACAAGCAGTCACTGGCCACCTGATTGCCATTGATTGCCACATAATCCCTCACTTTTCTGAATATAAGCTATGAATCAAGAAAAACTTTCCCCTTCACGGGTGCCAAAACCCAAGGAGGAAATGAAGCATGCCCAGAATTTCAAGTTATAGTCAACACATTTAAGCATCTATTTGCACTGTGAATATTTACCCATTTACTAATAAGCAAAACAGTTTGAGTAGGAGTTGTTGCAACCCATTTGATATGGAATACAGGACTTAAAGGTTTACAGTATTTCTGCAGTTATATTGGCAGGTACTGTTTCCCTGAAATAGTTAGATATTTGAAGAGAAGATGGTGGACTAATTCCTCAATTACCCAGATAATACGTTTGCTTTAGTGGAATGGGAGTGGGTCTCAATGCTCATGGTATTTGCAGAAGGGAGTGTTCATCCATTAGCACAGGTGCAATCCAGGCATTGCTGATTCATCTGCAGGTCAGAGAGAGAGTACCCCACTAGCCAGTTTAGAAAAGCAATGCTTATGGACAAACCCAAACTTTGCTATCTTCTCTTTAGCTACACAGATAGGCAAGGTAAACCCAGGCAGAGAGAAAATTTGCCTCAACCTTGGATTAAATACAGAGGTCTGCATGCACTTTCAAAGGTTGAATTAAAAGTCTATAAGAGCAGGAGACTTGATTCAGAACAGCTCATCTCTGGCTGGTTTGTATGTGGGTGGGGGCAAGGGACAGGGGGGAACCTCTCACCACTAAGATGACCACAGTTTGCAAGAGGTGTCAGTTGAAATACAGAGGATCTACTTAACACCTCTGTGGAAGATGTATGAAAAAACCCAGCCTAAGCTACTGAAAATAGACTGTGGGTACTTATTTGGACAATACGTGTCCTAATGTCCTACAAGTTATTTTGTCATTTGTTTTTTTTGCACAGCAAGATGACTGGAGAAAAGAATTTAACTGCAAGCAATCACATTGCATATAAAAACTTATTAAAAAGATTTAGCATGAAGGCTTATTCCACAGTTTACAGGCATGGTATTAGCTTTGCTACATACTTCCATAATTCAAACACAAAAGAAGAGACAATGGGGTTTCTTTAAAATCCTTGGCCAAGGTTTGTGTTAACCATTATTCAGGTATTTTGGTGTCATTAATGCATTTGTGGGATGATCTGTTTTCTATCAAGAAGATATTTGTTCTATTTCATTCCCCTATAAAACAAACTACCAATGCAAAATCAAAAGCTAGCAAGATGTGTAAAAAGGAAAGGTGTATTTCACCTAAGTGTCAGATTCAGAAGCATCTGCCTTGCCTGGTGTACATGGCATTAATTTCCTGCCAGTTTTTTATTGGAATGCACTCCTGAGTCATTTGAAATTGGGCATCGAATCATGTTTCTTTAATCAACTCTAGGAAACAGTGAAAGAAAGGAGTGGTAGAGAGGTTTATTTTTGTGAAAAGTTTCTAAAATCAACAAAGCCTTGGGAAAAAAGTATGTACAACATGGGGCCATGAATCTGAGATTTTAATCTCAAAAAGCGTATGTTCCCTGCCATCCCATGTCAGTAAAATATCTTCCTCCCTGTATTAGTTATCTCTTGCTGCGTAACAAATTACCCCATGCTTTAATAGGTTAAAAGAACATACATGTATTATCTCAGAATTTCTGTGGGTCAGGAATTCAGACACAACTTACCTGAGTGCCTCTGGCCCATGGTCTCTCACAGGCTACAATGAAGATATCAAACAGGGCCTCAGTCTTCTCCAGGAGTGGCTGGAGGGGGCCAGCTTCCACCCTCATGCACTTGGTTACTGATAGGACTCAGTTTCTCATGGGCTTTGACCAGAGGGTGCCCTCTGTTCCTTCCTACGTGGGCCTCTCCACAGAGTAGCTCACAGGATGACAACCAGCTTTATCAGAGGAAGGAAGTGAACAGAGCCAAAAAGAGGGAATGTGAGCAAGACAAAATCCACAGTCTTTTGTGATCTGATCTTGGTGACATCCCATCACTGGTGCCGTCTTCTATTTGTTAGAAGCAAGTGGCTTGCTCTATCCCATACTCAAAGGGAGGGAGTTGTGCAGGCTGCATGTTCCAGGAGACTGTATCATTGAGGGCCATTTCGGAAGGTGCCTGCCTTACTCCCCTCCACGCACACGTACCTGCCCGGTCCTGTTTGCCCCAGTAGTGACCGCTCCTCTGCACTCTCTGGTGTGTTTCCCTAGGCCATTACTTCTCCAGGTTTCCTTAATTTCGCTTTTAGTTTCTCTCCTCTCATGTCAATTCAAAATAATACTTAGTTTCATCTTCTAAATTGTGACTCTCTCCTGCTCAGGAACTTCCAATGGTTTCCCATTCCTTGCCTCAAAACAAGTACCGAGGAACGCCATATCCAGGATTGATTGACCTTTCCTGCCCTTTGCTTTACAGGCTGCATTTGCAGCCAGACTGGACTCTCACTATTCCTGTACCCCGCACTCAGGTTTCTTTGCCTTTCCGTGAGTGCCTGCCGTCCCCTTAGCTAACAATGCCTTCCTCCCTCTCTCCAGCTGCAAAAATTCTGGCAAAACCACACAAGCTTCTCTGTGAACTGCCATGGTGGAAATGGGCTCATTTCTGAACCATCATAGAAATAGCACTGTGCATCCATTGAGTGCTTATTGTATTCTTCCTCCTCTATAACCATCCGTGGATCTGAAGCATCCTGACTCTCCCTCCCCACCCCCGCCTGACAGAATGGAGGAAGGGTCTGAGAGCAGGGATGGTGGCTTTCTCTTCTTTTACTGCCCAGGGCAGTAGTGGAGCCCCTTACAGATGGCAGGCGTTCAGTAAGGTCTGGAAGGTCAGGGAGTGTTGTGCTTCCCCAGGTTCCTTCACCACAGGGCAGATATTATTATTTTCATTTTATAGATGAGACAGCTGAGGCCCAGAAAGTTTATCCACTTGCCTGAGACGAACGATGGCAAAGCCATGATTAAATTCCCAAGTCATGAGGTCTCACCCAATGGCCCAACACTCTGCCTATGAGACAGAAGTGACTGATTTGGGGTTCTGCATGTGTTTTTTTTCTTTTAAATGTAAAACCACCTAAATTGACCTGATTTTTAATAGAACAATTTAGAGTTACTTGACAACCCCTGCCTCGTAATAAGTGTCCTTCTCTTTGATGTCTTTTTTAAAAACTATTCCAGGGGAAAAGGAGTGGGACAGGGATTTTTTTTAAAAAAAAAAAGAAGAGCTTCAGAGGCAGGAAGAGGACCTGGGTCTGCAATTTCTTGTTCTTCTGTGAATTAACCTTTTCAACTTACCAAAAACACAGCATCAGGAAGCATCGTGTTTTTAAGTATCGGCGTGTCCCTTCCTGTCCCCTGATTCACTTCTGATTGTGCGATGAAGTGATCATGCAGCTTGTAGCCTGTACGGGTCAAAAGGGTTCTAATGACCCAGGACATCTTTGCCAAAGCTGTGGCTGCAACCACAGCATTCCTGTCGGCAAAGTGGTGTGTGTGTGTGTGTGTGTGTGTGTGTGTGTGTAGATAGGAGGAGCCACTTAAAAGGGAGACTCAGGTGCGAGGGATAATTATTTCTCAAAACCCACCATACAGACCTCTGTAGACAATATTCTGAATTCAGAATTGCTTTCAGCCAAGTCGTGTTTGCACCTGGGAACTGTGAGAAGTATTGAAAGCTTCATAAAGGGGGTGAAACCTGACCACGCCAGGAAGTGACTTACAGCCCCGGAGGCTCAGATGTATTGACACAAGGTAGTGAAGTAGGAAAGAATTATGGTTTTCAAAAAGAAGTCGGATCTTGGTTTCTCTTTTATCTCAGTATGATGTGTGTGTCCTAGAACAAAATCCTCTAACCACAGTGCAAAAGTGACATTCATGCACCAGGAGTGGTCTGAATCCCTCGCTTTTGTGGGTTTGTTACAGAGGAAAGTTAGAATTTCCTGTATGACTTGTTCATCATGTGTCAGTATTGTGGTTTCCAAATGCCGTTGCGATCCTGACTTTCCAAGTTCCAGGTGGGCTATGTGGCTGACGGCAGCAGGCATAAGCACAGAAGGAATTAGCCAGAGCCAGTGGGTTACTTGGACACTGGGGCTGTGACTGCCCGCTTCATATTAGTGAAATGCACAAATGGTCAGAAATTATTCTCCAGCATTTCTTCACTTGGTTCTCCTTTATGAACATTTCTTGTTCCTCTACTTGAATTAGGGACCTGATGTCCAGGAGTAGGTGATTATCCACAAAGCTGACCCTGAGCTGTATTGCTGGCATGAGAACTGTCTTGGGGGAGCCATGATCACTGGAAAACTTGATATAATTTTGAGAAGTTGGTGGACCATTCACCTTAGTGGTGAGATAGCTCCACTCCATATTAAAAGTGTTTTCTGAATGCAATGTTTTGCCTGACATTCTGCTTCAGCATCAATCTCAGGAGGATCTTTGGTTTTGCAAAAGCAACCTTCATCATTTCCCAGCAGGTGACTTCATAATAAATGAGACCACTGAACCAGGTCACATAACACTAATTTCTGTCATTGTCCTTCTCATGTGCCCCTGCGTGAACCAGGCCAATTTTGTTTTCCCCTCTCTGTTAACTTCTTTCCCTTTCCTTCACCCCAAACCAGTGTTAGAGTGATAGCTTGAAATATCCTGAATGGGTGGCATATGATGACTTTTGATGCCAGTCCCTTGATCCCACCAGATGTTTTCCTGTTCTGCTTGACTGGCTGTGGAGGGGTGAAAAAGCCAGTGGAATAAATATATTTCTATCTGCAAAACCTAGCACTGGCCTTGAATTAACATGAAGACGCAAATGGAAAACAAGGTAAAAGTACATGATGTAAGAGAGTTGATGAACATGAAAATACTAGTAGAAAGGGCTGTTATTTCTTAAGCTCCTTTTAAAGAAGGAAAAACACTGTTTATGTTTTGGTAGGATTGGCTAAACATCATTGGCCAACTTCTGGCCCTAAGTCCCTGTGGTCAGCCCAGGAACCTTGAAAAGAATCTGCCTTTGCCTTTATCCAAATATTAGTCATTGCTGGGTGGAATTTTTTAGGACGATTCTTCAAAAGATAAATAAAATAATGTCAAAAAGACCTGGAAGAAAAGCCAAATCTCACAGGGATCAGGGTCCCTAATGATCTACTCTTTCACCACCAAGAGGTACCCAAAACAGGTGCCAGTAAGGGTCAGCCACGAGCCTGCCCATTTCACAGATGGACCAGTCCAGGCCCAGCATCTCCTGCCTCCTGTCCCCGGGCTGCCCAATGGACTGCTGCTGCCAGGCATGAAGCCAGGCCAGGCCAGGCCAGCCTGAACCCCTCCGGGTGGACAGACGCAACGAGACCACACGGAGTCCATTCTTCTCCAGCAAAGCAGTGATGTGTTCCAGGCAAAAACCCAATCAGGGATGTTTTGGCCCAAAGGAAACATTTACAACCAAATTATACACCTCAGAAAATAAATGAGCTTTCGTTTTGGAAGGAAACCCTGCCAGGCTCTTTATTATTTGCACCACAATCATAAAGTCGGTTTTAATCTCTGTAGTGGAATGCCGCTGAGTTGGCCAACTGGCAGGCTCTGGTGGTTGGAGTGGGGACCACTTCACCCTTCAGAATACACAATGGGAAGCAAAGGGGAAGTACTTCTCCTGAATCATTTCTCAGGATCCATCAGGGGTTTTTTTGTTTTTCATGTTTTGTTTTGTTTTTTTCCTGGCATGTTCATTGCAACTTCAAAGCAGACTCCTTTTCATTCTCTTTTCCTTTATTCTCATTTTCAAAAATTCCTGGGGCCTTCCAGAAAAAGACTTAATGTAATATTTCCTTTCAAAATTGATGAAAATCCAAGAGTAGGCCCAAGAAAATCTACAATGGATTTTCATTGATTGCTTGAAGGGGAATTGGATGTAAAGGCTCCCAGAGAACAGAGGGGAAGGGCTCTCAAGCACATTCTATTTTTCTCCCTTAACAAAGAAACCTGGAGGTTTAAACCTGCTGGGATTCTGCCCCCGGGATTCATGCCTTGTAGATAGGGCAGCCAGGGGGCTTAGGGTTTCCGGGGTGGCCCGGGTTTCAAATATTTCATACCATTATCAGATTAGGTGCTGGGTACTGTGTCTAGTTATAGGGTTTGGGGTAGAGAGGTCCCTTCTGGCTTTCAAGGATGCGACTAGGTATTTCCAGTTAGGAAACCTACTCAATAGAGCTCAGAGTAGATTAAGTTTGCAGAGAATTTCATGTGTGCTGAAGATGTGAGGATGAAATCATTGTGGGCATGTGGAGCTTTAGAAAGCAGATCAGGAAAGGGGTGAGTAATGGACAAGGCTTCGGTGTTCACTGATTGGGCAAATCATGGCGACACAGTGAAGAACCCTAAGTGGTTTCCAAGCCTTGCTGCACACTGCAATCCCCTGGGGATCTTTTAAAAGTACTGGTGCGTGGATCCTACCCCAAACACCCTGCCTGATTTAAACAGTTCGGGGTATGACCAAGGCATCAGGATGGACAGCAAAGTTTGGGAACCCTTGCAGTGGATAGTACGTTCCATTAGGGTAAGGACTGTGTCCATCTTTCCCCCCATTGTATTGTCAGCCTTTGGGATAGAGTCACTTGTCTGTCAGAAATTATATATTCAATGAGTAAATGTCTTGCAGTTCATCTGCCTACAAACCATCAAGATGAATCCCAGCTAATCTGGTGATTTCAACCTTTAAATATTTCCGATGGTGTAGGGTGGAGTGTGGCTTAAGTTCTAGGTCTTCCTTGCCCTCATCTATTTTACCCTTTGTTCTCCCTTCTTAATCATCCTGAGAATGATTTTATAACCTCTTCAGAGACCACCTTTAGTATTCATGACCTGGCAATTTTATAGCTTATGACCACCAATTGCTTTGTATTTTCCTTAAGTCAGGAATTTGTACCTGAGCTGCTCTGCTCCTTGGGTTTCCTTGTCTCTCCTTATAATACTTTAATTATCCAGAGATCAACCCAGTAATTTTTTTTCCCAGCAAAACCTCAGGGATGTCTTTCACCCAGTAGTTGAATGGGAAGCACTTGTCCTCTCATTCTGGCGTCGGAGGCTTTCACATCCCTGCCTCCATCCCATCTCACCCGCCTCTCGCAGACACCGAATCCTGGCAGTGGATAAGTCAGCTTTTATTGTAAAAATGTTTATGGAGACTGTCAGTTCTTAACCTTCAAGCTGAACCATGCTGTTTGTATTTTTCCAAGTGATGGAGAGTGTGAAGGACTAATGAAAATGGAGCGTGAAGAGATCAAACATGCGTCGTGGAATCTTTGTTCAAGACCTGGAACGGGAGAAATTCCACTTTGGTAGGGGGTGGGGGACAGAATTCCGGAGAACAGGATCCTCTGTTTGTAGGGCTCAAGGCCTGAGATCATGACCTGGCATGAGAGAGAGGGAGGCTCAGGCAGTGAGGGGTCTGGCGTGGGTTGCAGGAGGCAGGGATCATAAGACTTTCTCTTTTGAAAAGCTAGAAACATATTTCCTTTGGTCAGAGAGCAAGCAAATCCACTTACAACAAACTCTATCTTCTGACCTTCTCAAGCCTGCTTTAAAGTCAGGATTTTGAAAGACGCCATTCATAAGTTTGTATTACATGCCACGTTAGAGAACTTTTTGCTTACGGTGTGACTTTTCTGTATATACCACTGGGGCAGGGTGAGCCCTTAGAGCTTGGAGTCGGGCTCTTAGTAACTAAATACCCAGGACTTTGGTTAAAAATGGGTTTGGCTGTATCTAAAAGGGCAATCTTTATATCTGCAGACTTGGGGAGTAAGTGGGAGAGTCCAAGCTGAAGCGAGCAATTGGTATTTTCACAGGGCAAGATTTAAATTTGCTGGAAGAAAGTGGAGCTCTGGTTACTCCATGAGCCTTTCCAGTTGGGGGATGTGTGATTTGTTTGAAAAGAGCATTTTCTGGGGTTGGATTCTTGGCAGCAGTTGGCCCTGTCTTTGGAGTCTTCCTTCAGACAGATGGGTATGAATGGATCTATCAGGCCTCTGTTTTCCAGAAGATGTACCTGGAAGAATGAGGAGCAAGTGCACCAAGGAGTCGGTAAATGAATGCTGCTCAAGGATTTATTTTTTTCCTCCACAGTAGGAAACATTTGGTTTTGATGGTGGCTGCTGTGTATATGCTAGGAACAAACAAATTTCCCTTCTTCAATTTCATACGTGAATCATTGCTTTAATCTCCTGGAAAACTACAAGTTAGATGTCGAATAGTCTGAGATTCATCATTGCTGATGGGTTTGTCATGGGGAAGGTTTGGGGGCATCAGGGAGCTCTCAGGTTTAAACAGGAGCCATCTTCAAAACATGGAAATAGTAACTTGGCATTTGGGAGACCTGCAGGAAACCATTTTTCTCCAACTCTCTCCTCTGTTCCCACCTTCTTTCTTCCCACTTCTCTCATATACTGTTGGATAATTTCTCATCTCTTTGAGGCCTACCTGAGGCCCCTCTCGGGTCTTGCTTAATCTTCTGCCAGACCTGTGACCTAGAAAAGTTTTTCTGATCCAATAGCCAAGCTGGACCCAAGCCTGTCTTTCCCCATGGACCTGTGTGGCTTAATTAGAGACAGAGACACAGTGAGGGAGAAATTAGTTGGAGGCCCTTTGCTGCCCCATTTGGGCTACCCCATCCCTGAGGAGGGGGTGATTGCTTAGAGGGTCTCCCTAGGCTGGACCGGATGCCTTAAAGCTCATTGCTGTGTACGTGGCCCCAGTGCAGAAGTACACAGACTCTGTGAGAGCTCTTCACCTCCTGAAATCATTTCTCTTTGCGAAGTGACCCTGAGGATGATGGCTCCTTATCTCCTACTTGGCCACCTGTTCCTTGTGTTCTCCTGGTGGGAGCCAAGGTTCTCAGGTGTGAGCCTGCCGCAGGATCACCAGGAGAGTTTGTTCAAACCCCGGCTGCTGGGCCCCACCCCAGAGACTCTGATGCCACAGGGCAGGGGCTTGAGAATCAGCATTTCTAACACATTTCCAGACAATGCTGATGCTGCCAGTCTGGGGACCAGACTGTTTTCACAGTTAAGAACAACTGTTCTAAAGTGATGAGTCAGCATTATTATCAGCCTTTCTGTGAACTTGTTTAGAAAACAATGGGGTGTTCATATATCTTATTAATAAAACTTAAAATTAAGGCAAAAAGTAAAATAAAATACATCCATATTTTTATTAGTGTATATAAATATATGTGTATACTTACAGGACATGTAAAGATATATATTTATATGTATAAATGCATATTTATGTATATATATGTATTTACATATATACATATACATAGTATACATATAAAATCTTTGAATTCATATCTGACTTTGAAGAAAAGCAAGCAGATTCAGAATATGTTCAGAAACAGTATTGAATTCAAAAGAGCAAAATATTTGTGTGCCTGTGCCTCATGTCCTTCTGAGTCTTCTTTCTGTCTCTGCTTCCTAAGTCCCTACTGTCCTCTACTGTTCTGCCAGGGCTGCTCCTTGGTGCACTTGCTGGGTATTGAACAGTGACTCGGTCAGAGGCAGGTGGCAGTAGCCATTGGTACCTCCAGCGCAGTCTCTGTATTCTCTCTCTGGGCAAAGGGAAGAGCCAGGCACTGCTCAGGACATCCCTCGGAGGCAGATGCCTGTGCCAAGTTGTGCCAGGACTCGGGGTCACCACACAAAGTAGGAGGGGCAATGCAAGAACTGAGCCAGGGGGACCTTTTTCCACCTCTGTCAGAGCTTCTCCTCATCCTCCCACATCTGGGACCCAAACATAGTTCCAGAGATGTGGGGTGAGTCAACTGTGCCCACACCTAACTGGCATCGAAATCTTGTCATTCATTCATCCATCTATTCCTTGGTCCATACATTCATTCAAGGGGCATTTGGTGAGGTCCTACGAAGTGTCGGGCTCTGGGCCAAGTGCTGAGGTAGGGAAGTGACAGAACAGACATAGTCCCAGCTTCAGGGAGCCGACATCCTGGTAGGGGCCACAGCAAGGAAGAAAGCCCATAACAGAACAGTTTCAGCTTGTGATAAATACTACAAAGGAAATAAGCAGAGTGACAGAGGGGAACTGTTGAGGGGTAGGAGGGACTCTATTTATACAAGATGATCAGGGAAGTCCTCTGTCTCTGGAGGTGGCATTTAAGCTGAGACTTGAAAAATGGAAGAGAGAGTGATGATGGTGGCCTGGACTAGGATGGTAGCAGAGGAATTTGAAAAATGGACAAAACGCCCTTTTTGTTGTTAGGGGATATGAAAGGACCTGAGATGTTAATATGGCTAATGTAATTTACCCCACTGTGCAGTCAAGTTTACAGTTCGATCACTATTTATGTGTCATTTTAGCCAGAAACTGAACAAAAATGAATAAAAGTCTAATAATGTATATAAAAACAAAAGAAGTATGTACAAAGTAAAGAAATAATGCAGAGCAGGGAGGGATTAATTCCAGTGAAGATCAGGAAAATCTTCACAGAGAAGGCAATTATCTAAATAGGGTTTTAAAGGATGCATAGGAGTTTTCTACATGGGTAAGGGAGAAAAAGTCTTTGCAGGTAGAGAAGACAGCATGTGACACTAGGGCTCATCTATTAGCACCCATTAGCCTCTGTATGAATTACAACAAGGTACTCCCTCTGAGCAGACAGCATCCCTTCCTCCAGCCTGAACCTGAACTCCTACATACCCCTTCACCAGATTCCTTTGTGCCATGCACAATTGTACAATGTACCTGGCATGGTGACCCTAAATGAAACTACAGGGAGTCAACTGTGCCCATGCCTATCCGTCTTTGAAATCCTATTTGTTCATCCATCTATCCATTCATTCATTCAAAGGATGTTTAGTGAGGCCCTTATTTTTTTGGTAAGACTGTAACTGTAATTATAAAGAGAAAAAGACTGTGATTCAGTCATGGAAAACCATGGAGGGCCACCAGGCAGTGCCACAGAAGCAGCCAGTGGAAGAGCATCAATCCGTGAGTCAGAGACTCTGACTCCCTTCTGGGCCCAGGCTCATGTGGCCCCTCCTTCCCAATGACTCTCTGGATTATGTCCTATAAAAATGGGGAGTTGGATCCCAAAACCCACCTTGTGCCCTGCTCCTGCAAGGTAGATCTGGTGTGACTATTCTCAGGACTAGTTGTATTGTAATAGGGGATCATGGAAATGAAATGGCTTTAAAACTCAAATGACCAAAGCCATGGCCACTCCCTCCATCCTGGAGGTGGGGCTTTTAGGAGGGGCTGGTAACCAGGAGTCTAGGTGGTTTCTCTCCATTCTCTGTCCCTACACTGAGGTGGCTGGAAGAGATCTTCACTCTCCCCAGCATCGGACAGGGGCTGCCTGCTGTTGTCTCTGCCAGTCCCTGGAGTCAGCCAGCCTCCCTGCTGGGCCCTTTATGAGCCACAGACTTTGGTAGGATTCTAACCTTCAGTTTTCTCATCGGTACAAAGGGGGTGATGATAATTGAACCCATCTGGTGGGGCTTTGGGAGGCAACTGGTTGAAATAATGCATGAAAAAGTGTTTGGATGAGGCTGGCACAGAGAAGACATTTGAAAAACAGGGAAGGAGGTGAAGGTGTGGTTATTACTCAGGTCGGGAAGATAGAAGCTGGGCCTGAGGGGGAAATCTTGGCAGAGAAAATATAACAATGTAAGAGTGAGTGGTAGGAAAAGCTAAAGAGAGAAGGGAATAAGAAAGGGGGAAATGAATATTTTTTACCACTGAGATGCTACCCACTTTACAGGTGAGAAAACTGAGCCACAGGGAAATCACATGCCCAATGGGAAGCCCCTCTTTTTTCAAATCCTGTATTTCCCTGGACCCTTTATTGTTCAGAAAATAAAATAACAGCAACAGAGAAGCCTGGATTCTTTAGGAAGTATCTATGATCTTGCCATTTCTCTCTGATTCCTTTCTTTTTTTTTTCTTTCAGCATATTATGGGGGTACAAATATTAAGGTTATGTATATTGC
>VBSM01001118.1:20300208-20397983 GCA_008086735.1 Cheirogaleus medius | reverse complement strand
GCTCTATCCTCTCTGATTCCTTTCTATTTTTTTTTTTCTTGAGTGTTTTGGTAGTTATGTAAGTTCTGTAACCAGCTCCCAGATCAAAACACAGCACATGGTCCCGCAGCCCCAGGACACCCCACCCCAGGTCACTGCTGTCCTGACTTCTAACAGCACTGGTTTTCTTTGCCTGCTTTTGAACTTTATATAAATAGAATCATAAGTCATACGTATTTTTGTATTTGGCTTCCTTTGCTTAATATTATGTTGGCGAAATTCAACGATATTGTTGAATATGGTCATAGTTTGTCCATTCTCATTGCTGTATAGTGTTTCATTCTATGAATATTTATTTTATGTATATATCTTCCTAACGCATTCTACTGTCGATGGCCGTTTGGGCCCCGTCGCTTATAATATGCTGAAATAAAAAAAATTAAAAAATTAAAAAATTAAAAGGTTCATCCTGTACGTTTAGCAGGTCTGAGGCAATTGCTCAGGTCCAAAAGGTCCAAAGCAATCTGTGACCTACTTTCTCTGTTCTCTGCCTCATCTGGCCCATTGAATAGCTCTCCTTACATTTGCATAAAGTGCTGTGTGCCATTTCATTCCTGCCTTCTTCCCTCATGAACTGGTCATTGTCTGTTTGATTTCATCCTCATTATATCTACTGTTCTTGCTACCCAGGCCTGATTAATCCTAAGAAGGCATCAGACTGTATGATTCAAGCAGCCTTGGGCTGGACTGGTACCTAGATGTGAGTTTTCCTAAAAGAATGAGGCCGGGACCCCCTACCAAACCAAGCAGGGGAGCAGAGTTGAGGATTAAGTCAACCGTGTACTACAGCCCAGTGTTCTTGAGCCAGTCCTCTTAGAAACATTGTAGTAACTCTGGATGGGAGCTACACTTGGGGGAGGATGTGGAATTCAAAGTGACTGCAGACCTTCTTGTTCTAAACAACACCTCTAGGGGAGAAATTAGGACAGCACCACACAGCAAAAGGAATAGGAGTTTTGGAGCCTACTTTCTAGCTATGGGCCTCTCGGCCTCAATTTCCTCATCTGTGGAATAGGGGTACTCATGTCAACCTCACGTGGGAGTTGTGAAGATCAGATTTAGCGTAGAGCGTCTGGCATGGATGATAGCTTCTCTCTCTCCCAAAAATATTCAATGTGCCCCAAATGTTCTTTTTACCTCTCCAAATTCCTTTTCCACCTTTCTCCATCATAATTTATTCCTTGAGCATCTGATCAGTATATATTACATCGACAGGCCCCTTGCTCCCTGGCTTCCGATTGGGTCTGGCCAATGCTAAGCAGAAGATGGAGGGAAGAGGAGAGGGAGGTTGCAGTATTTGGTAAGCCCCCTGAGTTCCCACCTCACCTCTAACCCCACAACTCTCTCTTTCTCTTTGGGTAACAATAACCTCTCCTTTCCCTGCATCTTCGGGCCTGGGGGTGTAAGACTTCCCTGGCCTTCCTGGCCCTGGATAGCAGAGCATTCTTGGTAGTTTCCGGGCACTTTGCCCAGACATGTGTCAATTGTTCCTTTATTAAGCTCTCTTCAGTTACTCAGTCAGAGGGTGCCATCCATCTGCTGCTCAGATTCAGAGTGCTAATCCTAATATCATGATATTTATGCTACAGAGAATAGTAAATGTGTTCCCTGTTACACTCACCCGCTTCATGACCACCTCCTAGAAGGAAGCCCCTGAGAAGCTGGTGGTTCTCTTTTCTTGGACCTCAGCTAACTGCACGGGTACTAATGGTAGAATTATCTCTGAATCAAAACTGGGAAGTGCTTTGTTTCTCTAGGATCAGAGCAGGAAATTGTATGAGGGAAGCGGGTAATAAAATAGTTGAAAGTAGGTTGGGTGCCCTCTGGTGCTTGGCCTTCTGTTCTCCCCGTGGGGCCCCTCATAAGAGGAGAAAACAGAGGGAAGTCCCACTCACAAGCCAGGGTTCTCCATATTGCTCCAGCTTGTTAGCACATTAGACCAATATCCACACAGGGGTCTTTAGAGGAGAAGAAAGGGCATAATGTGATGATGTTAAGGACTCTATAGATGGTGAGTTGTGTTATCATAATTAGGAATCTGGGTAATGTTACTTACTTACATTGGAATCTTCTACCCTTTAAGAATTTCCCACTTTCTACCTTGCATTTTATATGGGTATAAACATTTCTTAATTACCTCTCTGGAATATAAACTCCTTGAGGACAAAAACCTGTCCAAATATAATTTTCATAATATTAAAACATGAGTCTCCTACAAATATAGAACAAGCACATGTCAAAGATTTATTTAACTAATTAATGAGGGAATAAGGAAGACACTGATGCCATTTCAGAGCATTTGAGGAATAGATATTTATAAAGTTATTTGGGAAAGTCATGACGAAGTAAATTTGTAAACATAAACAAAACTGGTTAATATCCTATAGGGCCATAAAACAGTCAGCTTCTAGTTATTGTTTCTACTGAACAAAAAACATTTGCATTTCGATAGGATGAAATCTATAACATGTAACTTTTAGTTGGGGCCCTAATCAATAGTAAATAATAGGTCAAGCAAAGACATTATCCTAGAGAATTAAATAATTTGGGACAGGACTGTCATACTGTGCTCCAGTATGAAGGGATACGCTTGCAGTCATCCTTTTGCTTCATTTCCAAATTTTGGATAATTTGTCTTAACAAGCCATGTGCTATTGGAACTGTCTCATTCCAGCATAGTACCTGGTACATAATAGAAACCCAGCAAGTGTTTGCTGAATGAATCCATGAATAGAACAACTATCCCAGCTGTTTATAGAGAAAGATTAGCCAAGCTAATTCAAGGACCCACAACTGCATCAGCTGTCAGTTTTCCAAGCAGGGAAGGGAGAACAGAATAACAGTCCAAATGAGAACAATATATTATAGATAGGTGGGAAAGGGAAGGGGTGCTGGTGGCATACAACTTTCTCTTCACCTCTGGCCATATTTGGTCTGTGATAGCTCTAGAATTGTTTTATAGTGTCAGTAAGAGTTCCCTGACAAATGAGCATTACTAGTTCCTGGCAGCCCATAGAGCTGTACAGGTGCATCATGAAAGTGCAAGGGAGAACTGTTAAGTCTCGACTCTGAATCTTTGAAAAACTGGCAATGGAGCTGTTAACCAAGAAGTACATGTAAATGAAGGAAGTAGTAGGCAGGGGTTTGGAATTTTCCAACTGTACTTATTCGGCTTTAAGTTAGCAGATATGAGGACAGGGAGAAAGGAGAAGGTGTTCTAGTCATGGAAGAGAGAATCTACATTTTATGCATTTAGAACTATTGGGTTTTTATTTAATTTCTTCATCCTCAATTTGACATTGTCAGCATTTGGAATAAGGGTTTCATTTTAATTATTGTGAAATGATTTCTCCAGAACAAGTGTCCCTTGAGGATTCCATTCCGAGGAGGTCAGAACCAAGCAGACTCAGAGGTTTTCTGCAGTTCTACCTCACTGTGGTCATTTTACACAGGAAATAACAGTTCTTGTATCAGTTAGCCTTTGCTGTGTAACAAACCACTCTGAATTCATTAGCTTAAGACCATAAACATGTATTATTTCTCATGATTCTCTGGGTCAGCTGGGCGGCTCTCCTAAGCCCGGGTGGGCACAGCCAGGGCTGGACAGTATGGGATGGTATCCATCTGCGTGACTGGCCATGGTCAGATTGGTGGGTCTGGGATAGATTTTCTCTGCTGCACATGTCTCTTGCCATGCAACTTGCTAGCTCACCCTTATTCATGGAGTGGCCTCAGGATTCCAAAGAGCAACAAAAAGAGGCAAGCCCCAACGCACAAGCACTTTTCAAGTCTTTGCTAACTGTTGTCCCTTTGGCCAGTAAGTAGCATGGCCAAGCTCAAGGATAGTGTGGGAAGCAACTACCCAAGGCGTAGATATTTAGAGAGACGAAGAATTTGTGGACCTTTCTGCAAACCAGTCTACCATAGGTGCAAAGGTGCAATAACTTACCAAAGTCCACAAAATCAGGCAGAGGCAATGCTGGGACCCAGACCCTGGCCTCATACCTCTTGGCGCAGGCCCTCTGCACAATAGCATGAGCCCTTTTCCAGGATTCCAAGGTCAAGGTCCAGTTCCTTTTATAACCTATTTTAGAGATACTTGGAGCAGAGAGATTTGCAGTAGGTTTCAATGAGGGGTCTTTGTTGTGAAGAACCCATCTCCTTAATTAGAATAACAGTTTGGCAAAGGGTTCCAGACCACCTTCACCCCAGGTCTCAGCCTCTGAACTCTGCCGCCCCATGGTCTTTGGCTTCCCTGCCAGGTTTTCCCACCCATCAGCAGGACACCAGCCTTGGCTTGTGCCTTGGGTCTCCCTTATTCCACGTGGGGAGACACAGAATCGCTGAAAGGGATGTTCACCTCTTGGGTCTCCTTGTTCTGTTCAACACCCTCCCCCTCTGGTCAAGGGAGGACTTGGATAGTTGGGCCAATTAGGCTCACTAATGATTTGGTACCTCTTCAAATTGGGTCCTGGAAAACAGGTCCTAGACAGTTACCACTGTTTTCTTTGCCAGCAATGGAGAAAACACAACTTAGAAAATCACCAATAATCTACACTCATTAACTATTTGCTCGACCTTTGACTTAAAGAGGAGGCTGAGCTCTAATGTGGCCAAAGAGTAGGGACTGCAGCCCCCTGGTGGCCACCCTGGCCTGTCCTTTATAGCCCTGTGCAAATTAGCTCTGGCCTCAAATTCTAAAACTCAGGATTAATTTAAGGGCAGACAAAGACCTGCCCTTAACTTAATCCTGAGGCAGGCTTGCCTCACACCCAAGCAAGAAATTTATCAAAGTGTTCCTCCTAGACAAGTCTACCATTTCCCCCTGACAAGGGTTCTGGAAAATATAATTTCTCCATCTCTTTACATTTGCAGAGATGTTTTAGATGATAGGTGAAGTGGGTTTTTTTTAGCCAAATTGGCTTTCCACTCTTGTACTCTACTTCTTGCACGATTTCTTAGACTTGAAAGAATAATTCCTGCTTCATTTCAGTCCATTCTTTAGCCTAACAGGACATCAAGGAAATGGGTCCTGGAAAGTTACCACTCTGTTTTCTTTGCTAGCGGTGGAGAAAGCACAACCTGAAAAATCACCAATAATCCATGCATTTTCGAGATGAAAGCAATTTACAGAATTATTCGAGACAAACCAGTGAAGTGTTGACTTCCATTTTGTCAGCCGGTCCTCAGAGCCTTCAGTTAGAAAAGACCCACGGGGGTGGGTGGCCCCTGCCTCTGCAGGGCCAGCTCCCTGCCCCAGTGCACTGCGTTGACCATTCTTCATTTCTTCTAAAGCCTGTGATCATAAGCAAGGTCACTCCCAAGCCCTAAAGTAAACATCCTTATGATACATTCTGCCACCATAACTAGAGATTCCTCAGTTATTAGTCAGACTCGCAACAGCAGGCTCCGTTCCCAAGCAGGACTGTGACACTCCTGCATTCTTGAAACATGATGTGCCTGTGGCACCAGCTCCCAGGGCTGTCTTCAGGGTCCCCCAGCAAAGGCTGAAGTACATGTCTGGCTATTTCCCCTCGGCCAGGAATGGTTCCAAAAGAGATGCTACATTTTCATGCTTACTATAAAATAGGGCCATTGCTATTTGCTCTGTTCCTGCTGCCCGAAGGGGAATGATCACCATCACACACGGGCAGAGCAAGAGCCAACCTTGGGTGTCCAGCCACATACTCACAGTGCACGCTTTCTCCCCAGCTGATCATGGTTACCTCCTCCCAACACCTCACAGAACAAGCCTCCAACGCCTCCTGCTTCCACTCCTACACTGATGTTCTCCACCGATCGTCCTGAGCACAAGCGTGCCCCCTTGAGAAAGCTGATTTTATGGTCTACAACTAACTCATTTTATTCATTCTCCTGGTTTCCTCTTCCTAGGAGCATTTGCTTCTCAATCATGTGTAAAGATAATCAGCATGCCCTTTTATTCTTTTATCTCCCCAAATGGGAAAACTTTTGCTCTTCCCTTTGAAATACCACCAGTGGCATTCTTGAGCTTATTTTTAGACGTGTGGAAGTGTTCCAGACAAAATCGATGCCCAGCACAGATAAAGCCCCAAGTGTGTTTATCATGGGGAGAGGAAAACGGAGTGTTTTAATGTGGAAGGAGCACAGCCACATGCCTGGGTGCAGTATGGCTTCCTTTCATCTGGTAAAAGGAAACAAACATTGTGGATAATAATATGCAGATGTCCAGCCCCAAATGAGGACATATTGCTAATTAGCTATATTGTTAGTGCGTTTTAAGGAGAGAGGCTGCAGTGACATTAATTATAATCTCTGTTGTTTGTTGTTCAAAGTCTATGAGACCAAACGCATTGCTAAGAATATCTTCTTTAATATCTTCAATAGAAGATTCCTAGATTTTTTTTTTCCTTAGAATCCCACATAAAAGCTACATTAGGGGTAATAAGGCCTGTAGCCTGAGCCTAATTAAAACAAAATCTAACTAGGCCCTAGTTAGCCAATGATAACTACAGCCATCATTATCACCAACTAGTACTTATTGGGTGCCCCCTGAGCTTGTGGAACTGTGGGGGACGGGGGCTGGAGACTTGCAGATATGACCTATTCTTTGCCCTCCAGAAATGTGCCATCCAGTCTGCCTCCAAGAAGTCTGCCTGGCTGTGTTAATCTGGGAATAGTTACCAGTTTTTGCCTTAAGAAGAAAAAGTAGTAAAACTGTCCTAGAGAGCTGCAATTTGTTACTAGTTTGTGCCTCTTCTGGAGGTTCTAGAAGTGGTCAAATCAGTCCTGTTTTTCACATGCCAGCCTTTGGTTGATGTTTGCGGAATAGGGCAGGTGGCTATTTGCAGACTAGGACAATGATGCTTAGCATATTTTTTCCAAAAGTGAATCCATTGCCCATTTCCACAGCTTGATCATCCCCCTCAAGGTGATCATCCTAATTTGCCCTGTGGCTTGATTGTCCAAAGAACCACATTCCCTCTCCTTTGTATTCATCTGCCTGTGCCAAGTGTCCAGCTGAGGTCTTTGGCCTTTCTGACCACTCTGGCCCTTGGGGTGGCTATGGCAACCTGCCTTGGTCATGAGGACAGCCAAAATGAGCAGGTCCAGCTATGTAGTGGCTGGAGGAAGTGGTCGGACACTTGGTCTTGGACCAGCAATAGCCCCAGTATAAAGGACACAAATAATTAAAGTGTCTGGGTTTAGAAACTGCACCCAGCCCTCAGATGACAGATTTTCTTTTCACAATTCATCTCAGCAGAGCTTTTCCAGGGGCATTAGGGGCCAGCTGATGAGAGCGAGACAGAAAGGAGGAGACCCCAATACCGTACAGCTTCGGCAAAACTCCAAATGTCCCAGAGCATGCTGCCAGGGAAGTGGCAGCCTAGTGGAAAAGTCACAACGCAGAATGATGAGAGGCTCTCAGGCCAAAGGCTGGTGGGCCAAGGCCTCTGGGTATTGGGCCTGACGTGTATAGTATTTAACTCAGTTATCCCCATACTAAGACATGGTGGCTCTGATCATAACACCCCCTCCACGCCAACTCTGAAATCCTTTGGATCTATAAACCTCAAGGAGTCTTTTGCCAGGGCTGCAGTCCTGGACCACCTCCCCAGCATCCCTGCTCTCTTTATCTTCTTCACCTGCTTAACTTTTACTTGCCTTTTCAATCTGAGCTCAAACATTACTTCCTCAGGAAAACCTTTCTTTCTTTGTCATACCAATTTTCAAAGTGAGGAGTTTTATAATACCTACCTCAAGTGTTAACAGAAGTTTTTCTGGCTTTCTGTTTTTTGTGAGTATCATCATAGGCTCATGAATTTCATAGATTCAATGTGCATCAGTCAAGTACAGTCTTTTTGTTTTGACCCCCAAATTGTCTAATCATTGAGCAATGGGGACCTGCTAAGCTGGCTCCTGTGTTCTCTCAGGAGGATCGTGTTAATCATTGAAAGCTTCCTTGCTTCACGGCACAGCAAAGTCTCCCAAACTCGTCTGTCCCTTCCCTGCCCGGGGATCTGGACTCAGCCATTTGTCCAAGAAGCTCTGGTTCCTTTTAGTGAAGACAAACTAAAACTCCCTGATAGAGGTCATTTTAAATTTTAATTCTTAAAATTTAGTGATTGTATTTTGAGTCAGTTTAAAGGAAATATTATAGTACACAGCGAGCAGATTTGAGAAATGTTATGTGTAGATGCTAAGACAAAGAAAAGATTCTTTTAATGTCTGCAGAGGGGGTAAAGGGTAGATTTGGAAGAGGATATTAGGTAGGCATGTTAGCAGCAGAGCACAGCATTCATGTCCTGGCTGCCACTGGGAAGTTCACTAAGATGTCTCCTTAACTATCCTGTCAGTACCTCCGCAATTGGGGGTTGTGTTCAATTGCAAAGGACAGAAAACCCAGCATAGAATCGTTTAGCTAAACAGGGCTTTCCACTTTTTTATTGGTGGTCACAGCTCTAAAATTGGACTGATAAGAGGGAACATTGCTACTGGTGCTACAGTATTGTCAGAGTTAACATTAATAGTGGTAACAACAGCATCATTAGCCTTATCACCATTCCAGGACTGCCATGATCGCTCCACAGTGGTATCAGGGACCTGGGCCCACCATCTTCCAGTCAGCTACGCTCAGAGTACAGCCTTCATCTGTGCATCTGCCAGCTTTCTCATTTCACCTCAAGCCCTGTCTCCTCATTTCAGGCAGGAGAAAGTGGAAGAGAGAAAGGCAAAAAGCAAAACTGAATCTGCCTCCTTTTTAGCAGTTCTATCCAGCACCTTCCACTGACCCCTCATTGGGCAGACTGTATCACATGGTCACACCTAGCTGCAATGGATGCTGGGAAATGTAGTTTTAGCCAGGCACGTTGCCACCTGAGATAAGCACTGCATAAGAAAAAGAGGGGACTGGACATTGGGTGAGCAGTTGCGATGTCTGCCATAGGACTGCCATCTAGGGCAAAATCATAGGCTGCGAGAGTATGGTGTTTTTATCGCTATTCCTATTTTAGATAAGAATAGGTTCTAAAATAATGGGGCGATAGGAGCTATGCACAAAGATGGGCAGCATAAAGCAGTAGCTAGATAATTTGACAAAAATGGTTCTCCTGCTTCAGCAGTTGAACTGTATACAAGAGCATAAGCTGTATAGTAACTTTAGTGCTCCTGTTTTCTTTTTTATTGGTAGTCACAGCTCTAAGATTACAATCACAGGAGGGAACATTGCTACTGATGCTGCAGCATTGTCAATGCTAACTCACAGATTGAAGATCTACTCAAAGACACGTTGTGGGTAAAGAAATATTTTCCTAAACTGAGCAGGCCCTGTGTGTCACTTTAATTCAGGCAAAATGAATCCTACAGTAGCTTAGAAAGAATGATATTTCTTTTCTAAATTCCTGGATTTTCCTAAGCTATTGTCTTCAGAGAAGGGTATTTGGTTATCTGGGTAAAAAAATAAACCATTTAAATCTTTACTTAAAGATCCACCTCTCCTGAGAAGCTTCACTCTGCTAGAATAATTTAAGTGGAATACTCAGTGAGTGAACTGGGTTATGGCTGGAGTGATGTCCCCAACAAAGATCCCCAAGGGGGACTCTGCAAGGAAGATATGCACTGTGTCCTTTTTGAGGAAACATGAAAAAAGACCTTTGCCTACATTATTAGCAGATCCTGCCTGTCACCCCCTGCCCTGGATTGAACATCTAGATTACCAAAACAATGGCTACTCCCAAATTTTGTTATTGATCGAATAAAATGGAATTTCCTTTATATGGACTGTTCTTCAACACACTTCCACTATCCTAGGCCTTCCAGTTTCTGAACAGTTTGGGGGCATGCCATTGCAGGGAGCCAAGGTATCTAGTTAAATATGTTTTGGAAGAGGCGCAAGAGTAACAGATATTCAGAGACTGTGATTAGCATTTCTTATTACTTCCCATCTTCCAAACACTTTACAAAACTTAGCCTTTGTCTGGGGGGCAGGGCAGTTGGAGAGAGATGGGGAAATACCACAATTGTGTGCATAACTGAAGCCAAAACATACTTTAGCCCTAGTAGTCTGGCTATTCCCGGCAGAGGCACTTGTGGCCTGACTTGCCCAGCCAACGGCCCTAACTCTATGTCCTCTTCTCATATGTAGACACAACCTAACCCGAGTTATCTCAACCATCCTGCTGGGAGGGTACAGGTCTCTCCTTATTATCTGCCTGGCTTTTCATGGAGGGTCATTGAGCCACAGAGAGTCTGAGGGGTTTGCTTGGTCTGAGGCTAAGCCAGAATCACTCTGTGGTGGTGAATTTCCTACCAGGAAAAATTCAAGAGTCAGATCAAGAAATCAATCAGATTCAGTCCCTGTTTTTTCAGACAGCTAAGCAAAATGTTATATAGCAGCAAAAACACATTTCCTAGTTCTTCCTCTAAAATATAAGTTTTAGTAGTAGAAAGAGTACTTCATCACAGGGGAAAGGAAAGACAACTCAATTTTTAACCCAATTAAGCAGTATGTCTCAGTTGTTGCAGTGAAGTTAGGGCTTGATTTACAGGGATTCCCTGAAGCAATTGGGAAGCAAATTCTGGGCCCCTTCAGGGACTTACAGCCCTAAGTCCTGTACAAGAAATTCTCCATAAGCATCCAACTGTCCACTGTAACACCGCTGGAAAAGTTTTAGGGTTAGTGAGCCAGGGAGAAAAGGAAAGGAACAATTGCATTCAGTTATCTCCCCTTTGGGGTGTCATAGAGAAGTCGTATGTTGAGGAAAGACTTAGCATGCTCTTCTCTCTCTCTCTCTCTCTCTCTCTCTCTCTCTCTTTTCTATGTGCACTGGACTCAACCAAAGAATAACACATTTGGCTTCTGTTGCATTGAGTAATGCTTCGAAATGTCAGGGCAACTCCCTCTACTAGGATGTGCCAGGAGACAAAAACCATGGCAGAGAGGTGGCTGGAAAGGTGAACAAAGACACTGCCCCCGGCCACATCTCCTGAGCCAAAAGGAAGGGCAAGCAAAAACATGCCGCAGAGCACCCAGCCTCCCCCTCTGCCACTGCGTGTTGTAAAGAGGAGGCAAAGGTGGTCTCTATCTCCGCCCTCCTCTTGGCCTCTTTGAACATTCACAAAGGTGGTCTGTGCACCAGTGAGTTTATTCCTCAGCCCCATTCCTGTTGAAAGAGGAATATAATAATAAAAATCCATTCCCTCAGGTTAGCTCTCTAAGAAGATATGTATCTGCCATGGGTGTTTTTTCCCTGGGCCATTTCTGACCTTGGGTACTCAGAGCCATGAGTGTTTCAATACCAGCTGTAACCCTTTGGCTGGGTCACGGGCACTGTGGTAGGGGGTGGGGTGTGTGTGGAGACAGTGTGCTGGAATATACACCCTCAAACCCCAAAACATACCCAAAAATAACAAGAGCATTAACCGCTGACCCAAACACTGGTGAAATTCTATCTCCACTTCTGCCTCTACCAGTAAACACGAACATGCCATCCCTGAAGGCTGGAGGAAGCCTCCAGTGAGAGGTCCGTGGAGCAGGAGAGGAGGGGAAGAAGGGATGGTTTGGGCAATGAGTCCAGCAACTTGTACACTCTTCAATCTTAGAATAAGTTCCCCCAGTGACAACTAAATAGAGACATTTTTGACTAGCTGGGGAAAAAACAATGGACTTGCACTTTTCAGAATAAAGGCATTAGATGTCAGAATGCCTTGTTGTCACTTTTCCTTTGGCTATCCCACTCTCTTCATCGTCTTCTCATGCAGTTCTTCCCTCCTTCAAGCTACACCAGCTTCACTGGCCATTCTGTAGCCACGTTCATTCCCACCCTAGGACTTGAGTGTT
Source organism: Cheirogaleus medius (assembly GCA_008086735.1). Lineage (NCBI taxonomy): Eukaryota > Metazoa > Chordata > Mammalia > Primates > Cheirogaleidae > Cheirogaleus > Cheirogaleus medius. Next base: position 20,386,126 of record VBSM01001118.1, on the reverse strand, counting down.
CCCTTTGCTCTTCTCTTTGCTAGAATGTCCTTCCCCAAGATCATAGCAGAATGCCTCCTTCTCTTGTTCAGATCTTGCCTCCAATGTTACCTTCTCAGAAAGGTTCTCCCTGGCCACCCATCTAATGTTTTCCTCAGTCACTCTCTGTCATCTTCCTTCTTTTCTCCTCAGCTGTTACCACTTTCTGATCTGATCTGAATTATCTATGTATTTATAGTTTATTCCCACTAACTCGATGTACACTCCAAAATAATAGCTCCTATATCTGTCTTGTTTATTGCTGTATCTCCTGTGCCTAGCATGTGGTTGGCATTTGTTGATTAGATGGATGGATAGATGGACAGGAGGATGGACAGATGGATGAATGGATGTTTGATAGATGGATGGATGAACAGATGGATAGATGGATGAATGGATAGAGGAATATATGGGTGAATATATGGATGAATTGATGGACATATGGACAGACAAATGGATAGATGGATATAATCAATAATTTGCCTCAAGTATTTTATCCAGCTTGGTCAGCTCTTTTGCTCCATGGCACACACCAAAGAAACCAACTCTGGACGCTAGAGCAGTAATTAAAGCCAGCACAATTAATTGGTTGAAGTTGTGAGAAGGAAAACATAATTGTGTTCCAGGTTTAAATGAGTACCTATTCTTCTTCAAAATAGCATTTTAGTTTTGATGTGCTTTGATGCTTAATAAATAGCCCATACCTCACTAACCCTCAGAAAATTCCCAGGTAGCAGGCTGAAGGAAGTTTTCTGATGATTTGGCTTTTAGAAGATGGGGAAACTAAACCATGGGGTAATAAAATGAGTTGGGAATATCTTGCTGGCTTAATTCCAGCCACCGAAATTGTCCTTGCTCCTGAATTTAATGAAGTTAAGGGGGGCATTTTTTCATCATGTGTCTCCTTCACATTTGTTGACTTGTTTGTTCGTTTTAGAATAACCTCAACGTGGAAAGTGACTCCACTTCAGAAACCAGCTTTTCTCTCTCCAAAGAAGCACCAGGGGAGCACCCAGAACACCCGGCTGCACACCAGCCCTTCCCCAGACAGCGGTTCCAAGAGACTGGGCACCCTTCATTGCAAAGAGATGGCCCCAGATCCTTTCTCCTTGATCTACCAAACTTTCCAGATCTTTCCAAAGCAGATATCAATGGGCAGAATCCAAATATCCAGGTAATTCTTGGCAGCTGGAAGGTGGAAGAAAATGAAACAGTCCATGTTTTGTTTCCTGATCTGATTCCAATGGAAACTGCAGTCTCACCTTACTTTTCCTCTTAATCCCTTAACCATTCCTGCTAATGATTGTGTGACCTCCACAAGAACAGTGTTACGTTTCATCTACGTCACACCCCGATTGTGAGATGCACCATTATTTTGTGAACCACTCAAAAGGAGAAATCACTGATCATTAAAGTATGACACACCAAGAATTCTAAGATACATCCCAATTTCAGAGATGTTGAAATATAAAAACAAAACAAAATAAAATAATATGCCCTGAAGTTGATGAAATATAGTGGTTGTAGGAAAGGGCCAATCTTACAGCACCGGGGAAGGCACTTTCTCTCAAGGCCTCTCTAGCTTGCCTTGGACACCAGAAATTCCTTCAGCAGGTGACAAGCTTCAGTTGCTCTAAAGTGTAAATGACTAATAAAAAAATTTTTTATAAGAGGAAGGAATGTGAGAATAGAAGTTCCTAAGGAGAGATGAATACCTTCCTCTAAGTTGGGATTGGATGAAGCAGAGAAAAATGGGAGGTTAGATACCTGGGATTGAAAATAATAATGCTCATCTACACTGAAATATTAATAGCTCAGTGTACTTTACAAAGCAAATGTTGATCTCATTTGACCCTCCCAACATCCTCATGAAGGAGACAAAGTGCATGTCATTTTTTCAATACCATCCATAATGCAACAGGTACTCAGGAAGTTACTATTTGGTTTACCCAAGGCCACATGCCTAGTAAACAGTAGTTGTAGGGCTCAAATCCAGTCTCTCAGACTCCCAAAAATACTTCCCCCACCAGTCTGTGTTTTAGAGACAAACTTCTAGTTTTGAATGTTGCTTGTACCTCCCTCCGTTTCTTCCCAAAGACGTCTAAGAGAGGCTCGCGCCCCGCCCTCCCGGCAATCCAACCCCTACCTAGCTTCTGTCCTCATATGCCTGCTTCCATATTCTTAAGCTTTGTTCCCAATTCTTTTCACTTTGTAGGGGAGCAGCTTTTCCTTAGTCTTTCTCTCTGCACCAAATGCCAATTAGCTTGCATAGCAGGAAGTTCTTGAACCTGGCCTCAGAGCACTTGATCTTTAATTACGTGTTCGTTCTCTCTCTCTCTCTCTCTCTCTCTCTCTCTCTCTCCCCAGACTCCACATCATACAGTTTTAGATCAGGTTTTTGACCAGAGCTGCTTTGCTCATAACACCAGTGTCGTGGTGGCTGACAACCACCACTGAGAACACAACTTACTTAGAAGACATCAGCCAGCCCCTGCTACGTATAAAATGCTGCATTAGGCTATCAGATATTAAAAAATGTAAGGCCTGTTCCCTCCAGGAAGTGACATGGGTGGGAAGATCCGAGCTACCACATGTAGGACAGTGCCAGAGGGACCACGAAGACAAGAGAAAGAAAAGCACTGTGTCCCAAGGTGGGCAGATCTCAACAGATAGGGAGAAGTAAGGAAGGGCTTTGTGGATGGCACAGAAGTGAAAAATGTTGTGGAGGCCACTTTTTGGCAACCCATGCACAGAAATCTCTGCATGACCCCATTAATATTTCTGGTCACTCTTGTATTTGCCTTTTGTGCCAATGCCCCTCTCCAGGAACTGGACACATGGCTCTCTGATAAAGAGCGAAGGGTCCACTTGGGAGAGGTATAGATTGGCCAGAACAAAAAGACATGGGCATCTTTATACCATTGCTTAACATTGCTCCGCATCAGGGCTTCGTCTACATGTTTAGAGATTTTGCAGTTCCAGGACCAGACAGCCCTCATCCCAAGGGTGCTCAGGCCATGCCCAGAACACTCTTAAGCTTGCTGTGGCTAGCATTTCTTCCCAGGGGCAGGAAGTGTCACTTGTTAAGCATGATGCTAAGGACCAAGTTATTAGGGTAATAGATTTAAGAATTACTAATGTGAAGTTGCAGGAAAATGCCTGGCTGCCCAGGGAGTATTCTCTTGTCGAAGTTACTGGGTACCTCATGCTCAACCTCAGAACCCAGTTTCGGGCACAACTTCTCAGGATCCCCTTTCTCTCTTCCAGATGAGTGCATCCGTCTGGAAATGCCCATCCCCTACCCAGACCCCGCTTGGGTCTTTTAAAAATATTACTTAAATGTTAGGGAAGAACAATGGCATAAAGGCAGGTGGGAGCCACAGAGCTGGGAACCCCAGATTACTTCCCCCCTAAAAAAGAGGGGGGGCAACTACCAGGCCCTGCGCCCTCTACAGCCCATGTGACAGATTGTCATGAGCTCAGTGGAGCAGCCAAGATCACAACTCAGTTTTCATCATAACGCGCTGTGTTGTTGGCCGAACGGGAAGTGCAGAACACTCTGGAGCATTTCTGCCCAGCTTTCCGAGGAGAGAGGGAGCTGTCGGAGTTGCACTGTGTGGCAAGAACTATACTGAGATGTGGAATAAATGTGGGTTGAGTTATGAGAGGGCCGCACTGGGCTGTGGATGTTTGCAGCATGAGCGTCTCTCTGGCAAAACCTCTTGGACCTTTATAAAATGCAACTTCCCCACGAGGGTCACGAAAGTATGGTTTCAGAGAAAGTCTCAGTGGAAATGGTTGGCTCTCATCTCCTCCAAGCCCCCACGCCACCTGCTCATGTGGGCATATCACAGATGAAAAGTCGCAACTAACGCTTTGTTTTCACTTTGTCTCAACTCAACCCCAGCACAGGAGCACAAATTTTCTCTCCAGGTGGTGCTTCTGGAAACGATGCTTTGGAGGGCAGGGTGGGAAGAGGAACAGTGTTACTTCTAGGAGGTCCCTGTATTTTTCTTGGGTTGCCCTTTGTACAGCAAAGATCACCATAACTCCCAAGAATGAAACACACACACATACACACACACATACACACAGCACTAGCCACTGCAGCACCATGCACCACTGCACTTGAGTAAACCAGTTCCCTGGTGGTCCTTTAAAACACGAGGTGCTTTTTAAAAGGGGGTGATGGCTTCCGTGTTGGCAGCTCTCACCCCTTCCTTAGACCACTGCTCTTTTGTTGAAATCCACTGGTTTGACACAGGGCCGATTCAGCCAAGCAGACAGCCCCGCTGGTCACTGTGGGCCCCGTCAAAGCATTCCCTCTCCCTGGGTAGCGGAGTAGAGACAGGTGAAGGGCCCATCAGTGGATTGGTTTCCGCTGCCAGGGCCTCTGGCCTCATCTGCCCCTTCCCCTGGCAACCTGCCCTCGCCCCCACCTAGTTATCCCGAGCTGGAGCTGGGGAGCTGAACAGGAATTCAATACCCCTCTCCCTGAACCCCCAGCCCTGCAGGCCCTGGTTAGCATTTCCCACGCTCCGGGGCTGCAGCCACTGTCTGCCCTACAGAAACAGCCCTCACCTTTCCAAAGTGACATTGCTGAGCCCGTGCAAGGGGCCACGTCCCTCTGGGGCCTCTTGACATTTGGGTGGGAAATTCTTATAAAAGCCCCAACATCTGCTTCTGTAGAGCATTTTTAATCCCCAGAAGTCAAGCACTCTCTGTCCCAAGAGAATCAGAATCTCTATTTTAAGACTGGCTTCAGGCTGTGGAAGTGAGTGGGAAAAAAAAACCAACAGTGCGCAACATAGAAAGAAATGGCCTCAAAGTCCCGAACTGAATCTCCATGTGAAATTTAAAACAATACAAGAAGTTGAGTTTTATTAGGGGGAAAAAAAATCATTCAGGAAAGAAAGTAAATCCCCCAGGACAGGTTAGACTTAAACTTTAGTATCCTTGGCTGGGTTTTCAGTCTGCAGCTGATGGTCAGATAGCAGAGAGAAAAAAAAAAATCTCTAAAATGAACTCATTATTAGGCTTACTGCATCAGTTCACGACTACGGTAGCTATTCACAACCAAATATTTCTCTTTTCTGGATCAATCTGAGATTAGTATTCATTTCAACCAATATACTTATTTCTTTTCTTCCATTAAGAGGAACTTAAAAACAGCCTTGTAAAGGCCTTTTCTTCCTTGCACAGACTTATTTATGTGGCCACAGGCCTCTTGAGTGCCACAAGATACAATCAGATAAGTTGGCCAGGGCTACAAATGTTGTATGTGCTTCTACTTTTGATTTCATTTCTTCCTTTTTCTCTAAAATACTTTTGGAATGGCAGGTCTGGCTGAGTAAGAACCAAGAAATGTCTGTGCCCAAGACATAGACCTATGCCCCTCCAGGGACAAGCCTGTACGGCTCAGATTATCATGGGGTGCTGCAGTCCCCATTCAGACTGGCTGGTGTGTGGAATCAGGTACCACCATTTAGTCAGCCAGGCTTCACCTCTGTAGCTTCGTGTGGGTCACTAGGCCTCTCTGGGCCTCAGTTTCCTTATAAAGTCAGAAGGATACTACTACCCCTGAGCACCTATGTTGCATAATACTACATGTAAGTATGGTTATCTGCAAGGATTAAACGAGAGCATCCATATGAAGCGCTCAGCACAGGGTAAGCTTCCCAGAACTGCTAGATGCTGGTTGGTGATGACATTGGGGACGAAGGTGACAGAGGAAATGTATATAAATATAACTGGGAATCACAAGCTCTAGTTTTGAGACCGACTCTCCACCTTTCCTGCTGTCTGCCTCAGGAACTTGAATTCTCCCAGCCAGTTTCTGTGCCTGAAAATCGGGTCTAAGTTGTGTAGAACAGACAATAATGTTTGGGCAAGCATGCCGCAAGTGGCGAAGCATTAACCACAGTTAGCTGGGGTTGCCACAACTGTTTTTAGAGAGTCAGTGCATCTAAGAGGAGGGGACCACGTATCTTCCTAGTGCATTTTGTGTTCTTTCTGAGGCAGTTGTCAAGGAAGCGGAGGTGTAGCATGGTCTGGATTGAAAATCTCTGCAGGAGACATGTCTCTGGATGCTCTGTGCTCCTGAGGAAATCATCTTCCTCTCTGGGAAACACCCACCCACACCCACCTGGTCCCCACAGGGCTCAAGGCTCAGAGGACCAAAGAGCAAGAAGACCCTCCTGCATTCACTGGCTTTGCTTTATTATCAGTTAAACTGAGAATGGTGTCGGTTTCCCTATGGAAAATGCATTTCAGAGCAGGAGTAAAGAGTTTGTTTCTAATAAAAGTATTAACTATCGAGAGAAGGAAAGCTGATCAAGGTGCATTGGGTCTTACTCTCATTTCCCCGATTTTGGACGGAATTCTCCAAATTGGCACCCATTTTGGACTCTCTTTCTTGAAGCTGGAGCTATTCTGTCAGAAGTTGGACTTGAGGCTTTTGAAAGAGTTCCTTTTCTGTTAGCATCTTGATTTGTGGTGTGGAAAAGTCCAGAAGAAACAAATATATGGAGACATTTTGATGATGCATATTAAGGATGAGAAAGGGTGGTAAGTTCTTGGAACTCTGTGTGCTCCCTCCCACACCTACGGTTTATCATATTGATGATTGTTCAAGACATCTTTCTCAAAGGATTCTTTGACGCTAAAAAACATGTAAATAGAATGAGAGCAACAGGAAATATAAAACTAATCCCCACCCTTTGAAAAGTCATTGGCCATGCTCATTAAGGCTTTTTAATTGGATGCCTATGAACCTTCAGGTTGAGGACTAGATTTCTTCTTTTGATATCAGTATGAGGTTTCCACTCTGTTAACTGTAGGGAAGGGTGGGTCCTGAGATTTGTTTGATTTTTTGTTTTGTTTTTTAAATTCAGTTGGAGCAGTGGCTAGCAATTAAAGGGAAAAAAGAAACCTCTAAGTGTGGAGATTTAGTCATTGATATAGTTTTTGGAGTAAATTTGTATTTTGCTACTCATTGCCTGGCCAGGCAACAAATCTATTTTGTTTGGAGCTGAGCAGCAATTTGGGGGGAAAAAAATCGTATTGACGGTAATAGCTTGAAACATGAAATTGTTTTTATTCCCAGCTTGGAGAAATTGCAGGGCACGTCTTGTTTAAGCAATCCCCTTTGACTCCAGTCTGAATACAAATGGAATACCAAAACTGTGGGGTACATTTCCCCTTATCTCCTACCCAGAGACTGATTTCATTACCATAATTGCAGGCTTGCCTGGCTCTTGGCAGCCTCTCCCCTCCAAGACCCTTAATAGCCTTGCAGATGATTGTTACAGCTCAGTTGTTCCGTCTGCAGGCAGAGGGAGACGGGGCTGCAGAGGAGAAAGGGTACATCTCCAAGGCTCAGCACTGCCCTGCCACTGCCCAGCTTGGTTCTGCACCATCCCAGCTGTCCATTCCTCCACTGCTTATCCTTCCAAGGCTCTGTGTGGATCCCACTTACCATTACTCCTCAGCAACCATCCTTTCCAGCAAACGGCAATGACACCAGATGTATGATGCGTTCATTTTCTTTCTTCCCTTTTTTCGTTTTTTGAGGATTACTAAAAAGCTCCATAATTACTTATAAATATGCAAGGGATGCCTATGAGATTGGGGTAATGGTGGCATAAAGCGAGTGGTGCCCTTCTAGGCATCCCACAACAGAGGAGAAAGATGCACTTGGCCCGCCTGAGTAGACTCTGCAATTGAAGGTCACCCTCTTGACCATATGTCTGGACTGCACAAAACCACAGCCCGGGCCCACCATAGGCAGGGCAACTTCCTTCCAATGTCAAAGTGAGCAGGATTCAAGCCTTCCTATTGCTCACACAAAAGGAAGGGGCTATCTGTCTCTGGGATGGGCACACCCCAGTGCAATTTGGCAGAGCATCTCGGCAGCTCTCTCAGATGTCAGGTTAGGGCAAAACTGGAAATGCATCTGCCCAGTACATCTTGCACTGATTACTTGGAGCGCATGTTTCTGATTCATTTGCACATAACTCATCCAGGGGGTGTTGCAAGAGCTATGTGATGGCCAAAGGAACCCAATGAGTCTTTTATTATATTTTTTAAACAAGTTTCTCTACATTGATTGTCTCTCAGAGCCAAGAAGCTGCATTCTTCTAGCCCCGTGACAGACTTCAAGACTAGGCTCCGTAAATCCGAGAGCAAGTTCTAACCTTGGTTCCAGGACTATGTGCTCTGCCCCTGAGGGTTGGTTGAGGAGTGTGCAGGCTGGGGTTGGACTATGGGATAAGTGACAATCAGAGCTGAGAGAGCCTGGTCTCGAGGACCCTGTGCTCACACCTTGGCACACCCTGTGGCAAGCAGCCCCCACCAGCACCTGTGGCCTCCTTGCTCCCTCGGTCTCATGAGGGGACAGTCCCTCTATCACTTCCTTTCCAAGAGACAGTGTCACAAAGTCTGTAAAAGCATGGGTTCTGAAACCAGAGTCCCCTCGTCTAGCTCCGTGATCTTTGGCAAGCTGTTAATGTCTCTGCGGGCCAGTTTTCCCTATCCGTAAAAATCTATCTGTGGCTGTCTAGCAACCATCCCAAAACTTAACAGCCTGAAGCAGTGACCACTGGATGGCTGTGGGGCGGGAATTGGAGCAGGGCTCAGCCAGCAGAGCTTGCCACACCTCCATGTGGCGGCAGCAGGGGTGGCCCACCTGGGGCTGGAGGATCCAGGAGAGCCCCACTCACGTGGCCGGGGCCTTGGGGCTGGGGGTGCCTTGGTGCTCCTCCACATGGCCTCTCCCTTTACGTGGTCTCTACGCATGCAGTGGTCTAGGCTGTGCGCTTACCTAATGGTGGGAACATTCCAAGACAATGAAAACGGAAGCTAAGAGACCTTTCAAGACCTGTCACCATTCTGTTCCTACCCATTCCACTGGACAGAGTGAGTCACATGTCAGCCCAGATTTCCAGGAAAGAGAAATAGACTCCACCTCTTGGTGGGAGGTGCGGCACACACATGCAGGGATGGGAGGGTGTTGAGGGTTAAATAAATTAGTATCAGCAGAGCTTTTAGAACAGAACCTGGGAAAGATTTTGTATTCTATTAGTGTTATGTTTCACTCTGATTACTCTAGTGTCACTTCAAGAGCACATACGGTACATGTTTACTCCTCGAATGAAAGGCTTCTCACCAATTTGGTCATCGCTAACTCAGGGCCCCCACTGATGAACTGTCTTCTCCCAGCCGGAGGCCATGTTCCATCTAGTGATGGAATTCACCTGGACCATCCCTGGCTGTTTTCCATTCCGTGTCACCAAGCGACCCCAGCGTTCCTTCATGAGGGATGCGCCCATCGTTTCCCTCTGCTCCCTCAGACTTTCTTCCAAGGGTCCCATAGGTTGGAGGCTGTTGACTCCACATTGACCCCGGCCTGTTCTGAATTCTTCAGGTCACCATAGAGGTGGTGGACGGTCCTGACTCGGAAGCAGATAAAGATCAGCATCCGGAGAATAAGCCCAGCTGGGCAGTGCCGGCCCCAGACTGGCGGGCCTGGTGGCAGAGGTCCTTGTCCTTGGCGAGGGCAAGCAGCGGGGACCAGGACTACAAGTACGACAGTACCTCAGATGACAGCAACTTCCTCAACCCCCCGAGGGGGTGGGACCGTCCGGCCCCAGGCCACCGGACTTTTGAAACCAAAGAGCAGCCAGAATATGGTGAGTTTACCACCCAGTAATCTGAAATTGGCGGGGAGAATAAATAAGGGTGATGAGGCCTAAGGGACATTAAGCCAAGCCAAACCCAGTTTACAGTATGTGGCTTTTGGTCTCCTACAAGGCATACCTCGTAAAGGCTCTGTTCCACAGAAGCCCCAAGGAGGCACCAGAAGCCACATTTTTCTGGAAAGACTATAATTTTAAAATCATACCAATTATCTAGGAGAGAATTTGTTTAGGGTCTTTGGGGTTCTTTCTGCCTTCCCCCCACTTTAGAAATCCTCGAATTAACTTTCTTGCATTTTTAACTGTAAAAATTCACATTGACAATTAATTTAGTAAGAGAGATGTGCACAGCAGCTTCCGTCGACAGGCAACTGTGTCATGTTTGCTATTGGCAGTGGAGTGGCCCTCGGGATCCACACGAACATGTGTGTCACGGGTCATCAAAATAAGTGCCCCCCCCAATACATTTCACGACTCCAAGTTGGGACTTATAGTCTCCTGTGTTTTTAGAGTAGGAGGGGGTGAGGTAATAACTTTCAAATTCAGTGGTTTAAAATAATAAAAGTTCATTTCTCACAAGTTGGGATAGGAGACAGGTTGGGGGGTACTGAGCTCCACTCAGCCATTCAGGGATCCAGCCTCTTCCCCCCTTGGAGCTCCCCCGACTGTTAGGGCCCAGGAGTTATCCCCTGGAGGCTCTGCGTCCAGCTGGTAGCCAAGGAAAGAGGGGGCCTGGAGAAGCCACCACACCCTAAATCCCCTCAGCCCGGGAGGGACATACATCAGATCTACTCAAATTCTACTGGTAAGACCTGGTCATGTGGTCCCCCCTAGACGCAAGGGAGTCTGAGAAATGCATTCTGGGTAAAGGAAACAAATTTGGCAAGCATCTGGCCAGCTTTAGTGGAGAATCAGGCAGTGAATTATGAGAATATCTGATGTCTTACAAATGCACCCATCATCACGATGTTCCTGTAGCTTCATCATCAGTGGACTTAGAAGTGAATAGTACACAAAGAGGATGACTTATCTTGTATCATTTCTGCTCTAATCTTTACTCCCATTCTTCAACGGAAAGACCAGTTGTATACTAGAGAATCATTTCTGCTCATTAATATATAATTCTAGGCAACTTCCGAAACAGCAAGGCAATTTTTTTCTAACCACATATTCAGTTGTTCAGCCAACATTTATCAAGAGCATGTCTTGCGTCTAGCACTGTGCTAGGTGCTGGGAATCCAAAAATGAGCAAGATATAGAGGATCTCACCCATCGGTGGACAAAGGGAGAAAATTAACTAATAGAGCAAAATAGTGCCATGGTAAAAACATATATCAAATGCTAAGACAACAGAAAGGGAATACCATACCCCTTCCATCCAGGAGGTTAGAGAAACCATCACTTTTCCCAGAGGAAGTCCAATCTGTCTATTTTCTAAGAGGGATTACTGGGGACAGTAGCCAACATACATATAGTACTTACCATGCACTTCCCTCTTCATGGCATTTCATATATATTAATATTATCTCATTGAATCAGCTCTCTGAGGCAGATACCCCATTTTACAGATGGGAAAATTAAAGCCTTGAGAAGTTAAGCAACTTGACCTAAAAAGGTCTATTTGGCTCACAATTCTGATGTCTGGAAAAGTTCAAGATTAGGCATATGCATCTGGTGAGGGCCTCAGGCTGCTCTCACTCATGGTGGAAGGTGAAGAGGGAGCCAGTGTGTGCAAAGATCACATGTTGAGAGAGGAAGCAAGGCAGTGGGGAGGTGCCAGGATCTTTTTAACGACCAGCTTTTGCAGGAACTAATAGAGTGAGAACTTATTCATTTCCATTTCCATGAGAACAGCACTGAGCCATTGATGAGAGGTCTGCCTCCATGACCCAACACCTCCCATTAGGCCCCACCTCCAACACTGGGGATCAAATTTCAACATGAGGTTTGGTGAGACAAACACCCAAACTATAGCAGACAGTAGAGTATATCTAGACATGAATGCTTGGGTTGGAAGGACAGGAATGGGAGGAAAAGACCAATGCTGTTGAACGAGAGAAACACGGGGGATCCCTGGATGCCAGCCTGAGATTGCACAGCCCACATGGAACACTGTTTCTAAGAGTGGGGCTCAGACACTTGGCATCAGAATCCCTCAGTTGCATGCTAAAAAATGCCAGTCCTGGGCCCCAACTCCTTCCCTATTTACCAATAGTCCTCAAAGTGTGGCCTCCAAACCATCAGCACCAGTAGCACTTGGGAATGTGATGGAAATGCAGACTTCTAGGCCTCACTCCAGACCTACTGAATCAGACACTCTGGGGTAGGAGAAATCTGTTTGAACCAGCCGTCCTGGAGACCCTGATGCATTGAGCCCCACTGTTTGAGATCAACGGTTCTCAACCTTGGTGCTCATTACAGTCACCTGGGGAATTTTTAAAAATCCTGTTGCCTACACCTCCTTCCAGATCAATCAAATTGGGATCTCTGGGCATGGGTCCTGGGCATCAGTATCTTTTAAAGCTCCCAGGATGACTCCACTGGGCAGCCCCAGTTGAAGGCCACCACTCTCTGTCTTCTGAATGAGAAGGTCTAGAAGGGAGACCTGGAATCTGTTTGCTTTTTTGTTTCTTTCTTTGATCAATCCGTGTCACCAGGTGATTCTCATGCTCATTGAAGTCTAAAGATCACCACAGAAATAACTTTTTCATCTAAAGCTTTCACAAAGTACACTTTGCTGAATTCATGAACACTAAGAACATCCCCTCTATTTCAATGTTGAGGATGGAATTTCCTTCTACTGGGGCAGCTACTGTGGCTTCCCCAGCCCCCCTCCCCCCAGCTTCCTAGACCTAGAGTACCTGTGGATCTCCCTGTGTCAGGATCTTCCAGCATGCCTGGGCTGGGCTGGGGAAGCTCCCATCTTCTACAATTTTGAAGTACCTCTTAATATCTTCCCCATCATTAGTCTAAATACCAGGATTGCTACTTTATGAAGAAAATCTTATCCCTTACAGTACCTCTAAAGCAGTGCCTCTCGGACTTTAACATGCATATGAATAACCTGGGGATCTTGTCAAAATGCACCTCGTGATGCAGTAGGTGGAGGGAAATGGCAGGGGCCCGGGTGAAGCTCACTCTGCCAGCCCTGCAGCTACTTTGAGTAGCAATACTCTTAGCCCATTGTAGGTGCTCAGTAGCATTTGCAGAATGAATGAATGATCATTGCTTCTCAGAAGAGCTCACAAGGGACATGGGATTTCCCGAATTCTATGCAGCATCAGATAAGCCGAGAATTCCCTCTTTTATTTCAATCAACAAGAAACCATTCAGCATTTTCTAAATATTTATCCCTATGTTGGGTGTGATTGTAGAGGACACAGGGAGAGAACATACCGCCCAGGAAGGTGAGGGTCATGCAACAGCATAGCAGCGCTTTGTATCTCTGTACCTAGGCACTTGCTGTCTTGTCTAAGGAAGGCTAAAAATGCCACAGGAGCTGGCCTTTGTGGAGGAGATAGATCTCAGAGTTTTGAAGGTAGGATTTTTATTAAGAATTTAAATGTTTGCAGGCAAAAAGTATTTCAAAAACTCCTAGGTGAAATAAGTAAGATTCAATGTCATCTGTTGAATGAATTATAAAATATGCAACTGAAGACAGACCTAATTTGCAATGATAGAAAAACATAATGTGATGATACCATGACTCGGCTCAACTGTAGAAATTATGTGTTTGAGATACTGCATTTTAAATACCCTCTGTGTGGATACTTCAGGTATCCAGGGCAAAGAGAGAGTTCAGATAAGTACTTCTCTGCCTAACATAACAGTATTATACCATTCCCCAAATTATTCAGAATAGTCTACATAATGAAATTAAGTGGGCATTGCTTATTGTTGCCTGGGTTAGGGCTCAGTTCTTAGAAATTCTCTAACTGGTCATGGTTCAATTCTAATAGAAAATTTCACAGTGATTTTTTTTCAGGAGCTTTTCTTTGTATTGTTGAGTTTTGGCCACATAGCGGGTACCTTAAGGAAGGGAGGCCAATTTGGGTCAGAATCAAAGCTACTAGAGTACCAGGCTTTAGAACAGGATGTGCTGAGAACAGACAGACTTCATATCTAATCCGGGTTCTGCTGTTGCCTGTGTGAGCTGTGTGACCTCAGGCAAATACCTTAACCTCTCTGAGCCTTGATTTTCTTGTCCATAAAAGGAGGATGTTTCCATCTACCTTGCAGGGTTATTGTAGGAGTTTAGTCAGTGTGGATAGACAGAGCAGCTGGTTAAAGCAGGCCCTCAAAAACTGGTAGCCACTATCATCTAGGATTAGTGCTCAGGTTTGCTGGTGGCCAAGGCAAAACCCAAGTCACTTCAGTTTCCTCAACACTATCACTGGCCCACAGAACTCTAGTGCCCCGAAGCTATAAAGGACCACTTTAACATTTCAAATGGCATCTTTGAAACCCAGTTCTCAGCCCACTGCACCGTGGATTGTTTCTTCCCTCCTTGAACTCTTTGATCTCACAGCTAGGGGCTGTCAAAGCACCGTATAAATGTTCCCAGGAACTGTTTTTTCCTGTCATTGTTGTTATCTTTGCAATTATTGCCGCTCACATTCATTTTCTGCTTTGAGCAACGCTCCCTGGTAGGTGAGCAAATGAGAACAGGCTTGTTTTATTATAGCAGAAAGGAATACTGTCCTCAAAGATTTGTCCCAGTCAGAAACTCCCTTTCTGTCCTTTGAACACATTAAACAAATACAAGTCCCCAAGAGAGGGGTCTTTTCTGGGATGTTGCTCTGGGCCAGTGTGCTATGAAGGCTCCGGGCAGTGAGCGCGCGTACAAGCTTTTTCCTAGGAGGTTGCTGCATTTCATTGCTAACTTCAATAGACATGATTAACTGTGAGTGTTCTGTGCCTAACTTTGGGGAACCCATATCAAAAAAATGTTTGGAAATGAAATGGCTTTGTGAGCATGTAAAAGAAAGACACGGAGAAAGTCACTTAACTGTGATAATAAATCCTTGATGGTTCCAGGGTCTGGCAGCTGTCTAGAGAGCATATTTTAGGGAGGATTTTATGGTGCATTTGTAACAGTTAGCTTTTGCTGCTTAAGAAATCACGCCCAAAATTTAGTAGCTTAAAAGAACAAAAGGGTTCTCCCTCATGAGTCTGAATTGTCTGGAGGTGGAAGAGTTCCCCACGGCTGGAAGGGACAAGCTCTAACGCATGGGCACTTTCCAAGCCTCTGTACGCATCATATTTACTATTATCCCATTGGCCAAAGCAAGGCACATGGCCCAGCCAGGCATCAGCTTGAGAGGAAGTAACCAAGGGGAGAGGAATTACATGAGCATCATTTTTCACATAATCCGATGCAGTATTAACTTTTAATAATTTAGATCCAAGAAACCAAAACAAGAAATTATGTCATGGAGAGATTCCAGTATAAATCTCATAATGAGTTTAATGCTAAAATCTCAAAGTTCAGGGACGATATTCCCCAAAATTTGCTCTCTCTATACTGTAATGAAGAGGCAAGGCTGCAAGAGATTTCTAGGAGGTCGAGGACCCTATGTTTTTGCAAAGCCAAGGACACCATTTGGCATCATTTAGTTGTGTCTTATGCTGGTCCCCACCCGACAGGTGCTGTGAACTCTGCCTACCTGATTTCATAAGCTTTTTATGAGTATAAAAACATTATCATCTGTACTTGTGACTGTTTTTATTTTTATTTCCTTTAACAAAATCTGGCCTCCATGGCGTGTGCAGGATGTGACTGAGCATGTGCACGTGTGCGTATCACCTGCTGCACCTGCACGCTCCCAGTGACAAGCATGCCATTGTGTGACTGCTGCAGCCACATCTCTGGTGTTCTCAGAGAGATTTCCAAGAGACACCAGACTGCAGAGGTCTCAGAGGAAGTGGCAGCTGCCCTACCTGAGCGGTTTCTCCTTGTCCTGGTGTGCTGCTGCCTAACAGGAGATGGTCGACTAGGGAAGGCAGCCCAGTTCCCTAACACAAAGCAGTAGTTTCAAACATCTCCTTGGCTGTGTGGTTGGAAAACCATTTCTTAGAAGAAAATCAAAGTTTGGAAACATTCTTTTTTGGGAAGGGGAGAGACAGGGATGGGGCCCCAGGGGCAGGCGAGGTGTGAGCAAACTCTCAGCTCAGAATTAAGAGGCCTCAACCCTGCGGTCCCCCGGCTCCTCCGACCTTGCTG
Source organism: Cheirogaleus medius (assembly GCA_008086735.1). NCBI lineage: Eukaryota > Metazoa > Chordata > Mammalia > Primates > Cheirogaleidae > Cheirogaleus > Cheirogaleus medius. The sequence continues at coordinate 20,370,190 of VBSM01001118.1, read as the reverse complement.
AGTGGGCTGAGGAGGCATAGAGGCCCTGTGTTGGCCTGGGGAGTATTCACAGTGAACGCCACATAAACAACAGCCGGGGAGGCTGGCGCAGGCCCACGGTTCAGGTAGAAACATGTGTGGGCGACATTCTTGCGGGGCCTACGTAGTAACGGTCGCCATGACCAGTTATGAACACGGGGTGCTCCCCACTTGCAAGGCACATGCCTGTAGCTCCACGCTTGGCACCAGCAGAGGCCCCAAGGCTATAGGAAGGTTTGGGTAAAGCAGGAGAGATTATCGCAGAGTGACGGTGCTGCAGAAAGAGTCGTGTTTGAGAGAGTGAGGGCAAGGGCTAGGGCCCAGGCTCTCCTTCCTGCTCATCTGAGAACCCTGGACAAGTCACCCAACCACTGCAGGACTTTACTTTTGATACGAGGAAGAAGTCAGTCTTGCTAAAGAACCAACCTCTCCCACACCTCTCACTCCCAGGCCCCTCTAGCCCGTTCTAGTTTTCCTTTTTGCTCACCGTTCATCAACTTTTAACAGACTAAACAGTTCACTCACTTTTTGTGCTTATGGATGGTTGTTTCTCTCCTGTCACTAAAATATTAGTTCCACCAGGGCAGGGATCTTGGAAATGTTTACTTCATGGTATATCTCACATACCTAGAATTGTGCCTGCCGTATAATAAATAAATAAATATTATAAGTATTCACTGGATGGATGTCAAGTAATGACCTCAGACGACCATCTCTAGCTTCACCGTTAATGCACCGATTATCTCTTGTTGTGTAACAAACCATCCCAAACTTGCTGGCTTAAAACAATAGCAGTTTACTATTTCTCGTGATTCTGTGGCCCAGGAGTTCAGGCAGGGCCACTGGGCCATTCCTTGAGTCCTGGTGGCACCAGCTGCATTCAGCTGTCCACTTGGAAGGGCTGGAAGGTTCGAGAAGGCTTTGCTCATATGTCTGGTGTCTTAGTGATCCTGTATGTGTCTCCTCTCTTTCTATATGACGCCCCATAGTTTACAGGTTTAGCCTGAGCCTTTTTCATAGTCGCTGGATTCCCTAGAGCAAAAGGCGGAAGCTACCTGGCCAGCCCACCTTTCCCTCTGTTTCTCTCTGTTTCTCTCTCTCTCTCTCTGTCTCTCTTTCTCTGGATGGATGTATACAGAAGGAGGGAGGGAAGTGGTGGCGGTCACCTTTGGAAGTGGCCTAGCATGTTATTCCACGGTTGGCTCCATGCTCTGCAAATGTGCACCTTCCCAATAAGCATTTACTAAGCACCTTCTAGGGATGCACTGAGCACCACCGTGCCCCAAACCTCCCTGCCTTCACAAAGCGCACCCCTGGAATAAGCCCTGGACCTGTAAGTCTTTTAGCTTCAGGCGCCATCTTGCCCCCTCCAACAGTGAGAAGGAAGGAAGTGAACAATTGGTGGGCTACTGGATAGGGAGATTTGGGGACTGTGTGGGGGAGGCTGATGACCATCTCCCTGGCTCCCTTCCAGATTCCACAGACGGTGAGGGTGACTGGAGTCTCTGGTCTGTCTGCAGCGTCACCTGCGGGAATGGCAACCAGAAACGGACCCGGTCTTGTGGCTATGCATGCACTGCGACAGAATCAAGGACCTGTGACCGTCCAAACTGCCCAGGTGAGCTTACCCAGGGGTGTGGCTCCAAGTTCAAGGGGAAGCTTTTACATTTATATTTAAAAACATATAGAAATTGTCTTTTTAAAAAGACAACCATTTTCCTAATAAGACTTCTGACCAGACTGAGACAAGAGATAACTAATAATGAGCTTAAAGGATGAAAAGATGGATTTTCTGCATCCAATGCACAATTGCAGTGGCCGTGACCTAAAGGACAATGCCACATTGTACTTATTTCATTTAAAGGAGAGACTCTGGTTAGTTTGGGCCTTTAATGTGGGATTTTTTTTGTGTGTCTTGAAGAGACACATGAAAACAGACATTCATGGTCTGACAAGGAAGATAGGACAAGAGGCTTGACAGCCATCCCCAGAAAAGCCACACAGCCCTGCTGGTAACACCTGACAGTTGCCAAAGGCCCCTCACGGAGCAAACTGGGGCTATGTGGCAGTTAATTATACCTTTCTACTACATTGTCAGTGCTTTCATGGCTTCATCTGAAAGAAATTTCAGAGCTAGAAAATCTGATCCCTGCACCCCAGACTTCCTATTTCTCCCCCTAGACACTCTGTTCTCAAACTGGAGATAATTTGGGGCAAAAGTGAAGTGAAAGTTCAAAGGGGTTTCTGAGGAGAGAGAGGAAGGATCAGATTGGAATGAATGTGTCTGTGAGCGAAAGGGCCCAAGTGGAAAATGGGACTGAAATGTAAGACGCGGTGGTTCTGGTTCTACATCCGTCAGCTGTGTAGATGGATTTCAAAAAAGCGGGCAGCCATCAAGATGCTTTTCCTGATCTTTTCATGGGCGTCATAACGAGCTGAGTTGGAAGAGTCTGGTGTGTGGGATTTGGATAAGTAGAAATGAACCAATAAATAATGACAATATGAGGAGGAGGAAGAGGAGGACAGGAAGAAAACGAAGAAGGAAGAGAAGGAAAATACGAAGAGAAAGATAAAGAAGGAGAGGATGATGAAGGTGAGGCAAAAGAAAATGAAGATAACGATGAAGAAGATGAAGGAGAAAAAAATGAAAAAGATGGTAATGAATAAGAGTACTTGAGTACTTATGTATCAAGCAAATTTCTAAAATTATATGTATTATTTCATTTAATCCTCACAGTAGCCTCATGAAATAGGAATGTATCACTGTGCTCATAGGACAGCTGTGGAAACTGAGGCATAGCGGGTTAAGCTGCCTAGAGTCACACAGGCAGCAAGTGACCCATCTGGAATTGGAATCCAGGAAGTCTGAACACCAAGTGATCATTAAACTCTTCCACCTGCACCAGGAAGAAGGGTCTTGGGCTCAGCCACACGTGGACACACACAGCACTCAATGTCAGGGTTTGGGGGTTTGCCTGCTGTTTTCTTTTCTGGAGCTGGCGTCCAGACCAAGGTGGCAGATTTTGGTATCTTGTCAGGGGTAGGCTTCCTCTGCCGCCATCTTGGATGCTTCCTTCTTGTTTTCTGTCACCGCTGAGAGCAGTGTGGCTGGCAGCCCTCCTCATACATTTTCTTCTTTTCTGTCCTTGTCCTCCTTCCTTCTTTCCTGCCCCTCTGTTCCTGGCTAGTACAGCTTTTCAGGATTCCCTTGGAACTTTAAGGGTTTCCTTTTTCAGGATCTTTTTCTTTATTTGGCTCATTGATTCTCAGCTCTACTAGAAAGACTCATGGGGCAGACAAGGTCTCGCTGGCCTGGCAGTAATTACACTGTAAAAGTTTGTCCCCTAGGTCAACCCTACAGATAAGTTTGAGGGGCCTCACGTAAAATCAGAGAGAGTCCCATAAGGAAATCGAGTCATCCCCAGCAGGGAAACCAATGCTCGCCAACAGATATTCCATGGCCCTCACTCCCTCCTCTTCTTATTGCTTTGGCTTGCACGTGATTCCTCTTGGTAAAGGAAGACTGGTTGCAGGTGGACGTTTGGGGATTGATGGAGGGAGTTTGGGGAATTTGGGCAAACCAGGAAGTTTGAGGAAAGCTAGGTTCCGACCCTCAGAACACGTAATGACAAGCCCAGCTTATTCTTTCTGAAGCATCATCGGCAATGCTCAAAGTCCTAGAATATGAAATATCTGGTCTTTGGCTATGGACCGCTGCATCCTCAATGAGCTAGACAAATATTCAAGGGAAAAACATCAGTGAACACTTACTACTTACTGCCCTAAGTACCTTCTTTACACATAATGTATTTAATTCTTTCAACCCTATGGGGTAGGGGGCATTTAGTTCTCCCCATTTTATAGATGTGAAAGCTGAGGCACACAAAACTTTGAAACTTAAATGGTTTGTCCAAGGTCACATGGCTAGCAGTGATTTGAACCCAAGCAGTCAGTCATTAAAAACAAGGTATTAACCACTACACTCTACTGCCTCTGGTTTAGTCTTTCACCCTGACACCATCAGACAACCATCCAGCCATGTGTCCCCCACTGCCCAAAGCCCCATCCCCAGGCCTAGCAACTGAGTTCCTTAGGACTTATTCAGGCACATTTGGATCTGATTTCATGCTGCAAATGGTATCTGGGGTTTTAATATATTTTATGCGCTACTACCTGCTTTTTACTGTTTCCTCTGTTGGCAAGTTTCTGCCTGTGAGTAGTAATGAATACAAAAAAGGCTTTGTTCAGGTGTATTTGTTTTTTTTTATTTGGGGGGGGTAACTTTTTCCATACAACTTGGGAAAAATGAGCTCTTGTCTGTGTTTAGGAATTGAAGACACTTTCAGGACAGCTGCCACCGAAGTGAGTCTGCTTGCGGGAAGCGAGGAGTTTAATGCCACCAAACTGTTTGAAGTTGGTAAGAAGATTTTTTTTCTTTTTTATCCAAATATTGACTTAGTGCTTTGGAGATTCCTTTTGCCTTTGCAAAGCCATCCTTGGATCCATGTACATGTTTCATTTTCCTCTTCTGGGGTCCAATTCTCCTAGCATATTTCTTGCTTACTGAATATACTCCGAGCAAGAGAGCAGTCTATGCCTCCTACACCAGAATAAGCCATTCAGCCCTTCTGTGTGCATCCTGCTCACTGTGCAGCCTCCACAGCAAGAAGCAGAAGAGATCACTCTCTACTCTTAGCATGGAATCAGCCCACAGTAGGGGCTCAAGCCACATGGAATCTGGTTTCCTCAGCCTTCACTAAGTGTCTGGAATAAAATCAAGAAATGGTGCCCTCAGTTTTCCAGCAGAGGGAGGGAGGGTTAGAAAGAGGGAATTTTCTCAATATTGTGCACCCCCGTCCCCTGCAGGAATATTTTATAAACCTTTGGTATGCTCTGCTACTTATCCACTAGAAAGTGCTAGAGCACATCCAATAAACATGGACCACACAAAATTAAAAGTGACTATTCAGGTGCAAGGTGCAAGCTTGCATCTTAAAAATAGCTTCATGTGCCTCTGCATATAATTGTAATATTGTAGAAGGATAAAATTCCTTCTGCCCCATTTCTTTTTGCCACCCAACAATTCTTACTTAACTTCATCACTTCTGCCCTGCCTCTTCAGCCACAATTTAGTAGTCCTAAGTCCCTTTTTTTCCCCCAACAGCCCAGCTATTCGGGAGCTAATTTGGTAAACAAATGTGTTTCTCAAATGCCTGTAGGAGTCAGATAAGGGTCCCATTAGAACAAGTCTAGAATAAAAGGAAACACACATAGGAAAGTACGCGGGAAAATGGTGCCAGCACTATGATGAAAAGAAACTGAAACAGCTTCATCGGCAGGGGGCAGTAGAGAGCGGCAGGGGCGATGGCAGAATATGGAGCTTCATCCAAAGGGGTTAGCTGTAACTTAGCCACCAAGGAATGAATACCGATCCAGGGTTGCCAGATGTTCTAATTTTCCAAGAGAGGCCTCAAATCTGGAATATATTTTAATTGTTTAAATGCTTGATAATATTAATAATTTATTATAAAAACAAACCCAATCAAACATGTCTATGAGCCAGACTAGAGGCAGTGTGGAAACCCTATGTTACTAGGGCCTGTACCTCACCTCCAGTCCCTTCACATACCTAAAGTCAAATTGCATTCATCAGGTGCCTTCTGCGAACAGGGTGCATTTGATTTTTAAAAAATGACTTTAAAGATGAGAATTTTACATGAAATGGTAGAGCCTCTCTTTGGGGCAGAGAGCTTTTAAGACCTCCTCCTATCATACCCCACAGGTGAGCAGCATCTAGCCCTTTTGCTGAACACAGGCCAGATGCATGAGGCCACACCCTGTGGGTGTCTAGGGACACAAGAGCTGAGAAGACACGGTGTTTCAGGCAGGGACCAGGCAGGAAAGAACATGGCACACTCCAATTAGGTAATTGAGGAGCCTTTGGTGAGGGACTGTTTGCAAAGGTATGAGCAGAGTGGATGGAAACCAAGAAGGAATTTCTCCAAGGCTGGCAACAGTGAGGCGCCCTTACCACCTCTTGGCCTGAAGGGACCAGGGGAAGGAGCTATCACCGTGTGGAGAGGGTCACCTGACAGCAGCCTGGCTCTCGGAAGGATGCAGCCCACCTGCAACAGAAAGAAACACTCTGACCTCCCCATCCTCCCCCTGTCTGGCCTCTTGCTGGGTCCTTCCATTGGCTTAACCCAAGTAGAAGACAGAGGTCAAGAAGCCTGTCGATACAGTCCACATGGGCCAACCTTCCAGGGTGAGAAGTACAGAAGGACAAAGGGAAGATGGGGAAAGCATGACTTGCACAAGGTCAAGTTACTCGACCCAGTACTGTGTTAGTTTTCTGATCTGTAAAATGATATGAGGTAATGGTGCCTACCTTGCAGAGTTATTGTAGAACTAAGTGAGTTAATATTTGCAAAGCCTGTAGAACATGCCCATCACACTGAACACTATATGTAAGTTTGATAAATAAAAAATAAAAACAAGTCAATAGATGGCCTACAGGTATATGAATTATAAAGACTGCTGCCCACCCTGGAGGAACCATACAGAGCCATTTTCTGGGGCCTCACTGAACTTTGTTTCTGAAGACCCTATCCTCTGAAGGAGATCCCACAGGTTTTGCAGACACTCCATAGGATTGAACTTTCAATCTCTCAGCAACTGCTCAGTCAGGAGATCACAGCCATGGAATTGTAGAATTTATGGAGCTGCAGCGTGTCTTGCATCCCAGCTCCCAGCACCCTGGACCCTGTTCAGTGCACCGTCTATGTTCCTTCCCTCTTGATCCCACCTGCTGTTCTCTCTCACAGTATCTCACCTTGACCCTTACCATTGACAGCAGTGCTGTATTCATTTTCTTACTGCACGGCTCATTAATAGCTTACTATCACTCACAAACCTTCAGTGGCTCCCCAGTACCCTCTGAACAAGCCAAAACTGAACAAGAGACCTCGATGATCTGACACCAACCATCTTATTTCCCTATATTTTCTGCTCCTGTGAAACTGAATATGTCATGTCCCCAGCCCCAGACTTTCCCCAGAGATTTTTTTCTGCTCAACCTGAGTTTGCACAATTCATGCTTACCTGGAGGGCCCTCCCTCCCCCTCCCCCCAGCTATGCTCTTGCAGTCAGTCCTTGTGGTTAGGGTCCTCCAAGATGGGATTAGACATGCAAGAGATTTATTGGGGAAACACCCAGGAAGGATAACGGGGAAGGCAGCAGGACTAGGCAGAGAGAGCTTTCAGTCCGAGGTGCAGGCTGGACTCCTACAAAGGGAGAGAGGGAAGGAAAGAGGACTGCAAGGGAGAGCCTCAGGCAGCTCTGAGAAAGTCTCAGTCATGCTGACCAAGAATCAGACAGTTCCCCTGCCATGCTCAGTCATTGGCCCGGAACAGCCAGAGAGCGAGGACAGCCTTAATGTAAACACCAGGATAGATCCAAAGGTGCTGGAGGCTGCCGGTTCCCAAAGTGCCCACAGCAGGTTCTCTTATAAGAGCTCTGAGTAGGATCCTTGGCCACCACACCGGCTCCAGGAGCAGCATGGTGTCACATGCTCCTTGAAGCACCCTCTGACTTGCTTTGTAGAAACCACCTTGCATTTTTGAACACCCATGGGGCTTCTCTCCTTCACCCCCCTTAAGGCACCCCACATCCCACTGTGGTTGGCTTCTTTAGATATGCCCCATCTTGCCCTCTGCAGCTCACTGTGGCAGATGCCACAGTGGGTCGGTGACCCATCCATGTCCCCTCCACCCACACATGTCCCTGCACCCCACCTGGCCTTCAGCTGGCAGCCTCCATGTTTCTTTGCCTGAGGTCTCACTCTGGCCCCAGAGCCCATGAATGCCCATGAATGCACCGTGTGCTGGAGGTCCAGGAGCAGCCCCCCACCCCCGTCAGTAAGCAGTGGGAGCTGGTGGCTAAATACCCAGATCCCCATCAAATAAAAACAAATCTGGATTTAACAAGGAAAGACTTTATTCAAAAGATTGGGGGGATGCTATCTCTCTAATATTGCAATAGGGTGAACGCTGTGACTATGAGGTCTGCAAGCACCTCAAGGGGTTGGGCAAAGAGGGTTTCCTTTCATAGAGGAATAAATAAGGGGATGTAGGATGAAAGGGTGACATGATCAGATTGGAGAATGTTCTACCCTGAGGCCAGCCTATTTCCAGGAGTGACCCTTAAGGACAGGCTGTGCTGTCTCAGGCTGAGGGAGGGCAAAGTTTAAGTGCTTAAAGGAAGGAGAGAAGGAAAGAAGTTTGGTTAAGATGCATTTTGATTGATCAGTGAAGATAAACAGTTCAGCTAATCATTTTTGAGGCAAAGAAAGGGAATTTGGAGGGTCTGTGTCTGGCTTTGTCACAGGTAAACAAGGGGCCACCTGCGAACCTCATCTAAGTCCTATGGGTAAAGGGGGTTCTTGGCAGTAAGAATGCAAAGGGTTGGGGGACAGGATTCTTAACCTTCGCTGTTTTCCAGGATCACGGGCTTGGGTAAAGTTTGACATTGTCATTGGATGAGAAAACACAGAGGCGTGTTCTCTGCACAGTTTCTCAGGTCTCACCAGGATGAACCAGTTCCTTGCAGTGGTTACTTGTTTGATCCACACCCTGTGTTGGCTTCCCTCCCTTCTCTGTCTCGCTTTCCCACCCCCTGCTGGTGTTTCCTGGATTCACCCCCAAAGAACCATTTCCACTGGAATCATTTTGGCTCAGAGTCTGAGAGAACCCAAATTAAGACACTCATTCAACCTGAGGTCCCGGGCTCAGATGACTGAGGGACCAAGAGGTCACCTGTGAGTGAGGGAATCAAACGGGGGCTGTGCTGAACTGGGGACCTCCTGCCCTTGTCAAGTAGGAGTCATTGTTCACCTGTTCATGGGGCCAGTTGTTCTCATGAGGAAATACGGGACCAGCGGAGATCCATCTCTTGATTATTCAAATGAGGCCAGGAATCCACACTTACAAATGAAATTGCCTAATTCTTAAATATCGGCAACTATCAATATTTTTTTAATACTGAAAGAACCAAACACAATACCTCTGGGAGTGAGTTCTGACCTAGGCCTACAGGTTTCTGGCCTCTGGCCCAAATGTCAAGTTCCCTAAAAGCAGGTACCTGGGGCCCCTTCTTCTTTGAGGTATCTTATCCTGTGAGTTTGCAGACAGGGATTGTTACTGCCTGAGGTTAAGAGGTTGAGAGACTAGCCCTATTTCAAACCAGTCAGCAAGTGGCAGAAACAAAACTTTGTCCTATAAATGTTTCTTTGAAGCCTTTTCCATCACATCAGTTATTTAGAGAGGAGATTCAAAACAACCCTCTGAATTATTGTTAATTTTGTTAGGAGTGATAATAGTGTTATGCTTATCTAGGAAAATATCCTCTCTCTCTTTTTTTTTTTTTTTTTGGTCGATGCCTACTAAAATTTAGGGGTAGTAATATATATTTCCACAAAATTTTTAAAAGGTGGAGCAAATATAGTTAAATCTAGGTGATGGAATATGAATAATCATCATATAAGTATTTTCTCTTTACATTTCTGTGTGTCTGGAAATATGTCCTAATACAAAGTGGGGAGTTGAGAGGAAGTCTTGTGAACAAAGAAGTTCCCAAGTTCAAGGGAGGTGAGAATGGCCACCCATGCCTGGTCGTTCTAGCTGGCTGCAGGGGTCTTTGGGTCTAGGAGGGGAGTTGACTTCAGGGTCACTCTGTGGACCGCTGGTGCATGTGGTGAGAGGGTGTGTATGTGGCCTTTTTCAGACATGGACAGCTGTGAGCGGTGGATGAGCTGCAAAAGCGAGTTCTTGAAGAAGTACATGCACAAGGTGATCAATGACCTGCCCAGCTGCCCCTGCTCCTACCCCACCGAGGTGGCCTACAGCACGGCGGACATCTTCGACCGCATCAAGCGCAAGGACTTCCGCTGGAAGGACGCCAGCGGGCCCAAGGAGAAGCTGGAGATCTACAAGCCCACGGCCCGGTACTGCATCCGCTCCATGCTGTCCCTGGAGAGCACCACGCTGGCCGCCCAGCACTGTTGCTATGGCGACAACATGCAGCTCATCACCAGGGGCAAAGGTGCGGGGACGCCCAACCTCATCAGCACCGAGTTCTCGGCCGAGCTGCACTACAAAGTGGACGTCTTGCCCTGGATCATCTGCAAGGGCGACTGGAGCAGGTATAATGAGGCCCGGCCTCCCAACAATGGACAGAAGTGCACAGAGAGCCCTTCGGATGAGGACTACATCAAACAGTTCCAAGAGGCCAGGGAATACTGAAGAGACTGGGAGCAGGTGGAGCAACGCCACCTGTGGTTTTGCGACACAAACGCAATGCACTGATCTGCCGACTGGCACCGAGTCCTCCTTATCCGCATATGTGTATATTTGTATATACCACATGAGTATTTTTAATACGCTACACTAAGGGTGTTCGCCAGGCACGGGTGACTGCCATGTGAAGCCGCCTGGCCATCTGCAATGCCTACTGAGCTCCTTAGAAGTCCTCCTGGGGTGATGTGAGCAGGAGGATGGGGACAACAAAGAAGCCAGAAGAACCTGGAAGCCACAGTGAGTGTGATTCAATTCACACCGGATCCAGAGTTTCCAAGAGAGGCAAAGGGGGAAAGAGACTGAGGTTGTAAACGTTATAAGCAGTTTTTATATATAACTTATTTAATACAAATGTGACTTATGAGTAACCTTTTCTCTGGAGTTGTCATCGTGAAACTAATCACTTCTGTGAGAATTCAGAAAGAAAGGGGCTTAGGGACGTGGAAGAGAAAGGGAATTTTGCAATGATTTCTTTAAAACTAAATAATGCAATGGAAATGTATCAAAACAAGAAAACACCTACCTTAAACCAAATGTTATTTAGTTGTAAGGCACCTTGCTGGAGTCTCAGATTCCAAATTTCTCTTGCCTAAGACTGGGTAGGGGGTGGGGTATTTTAGGGGCAAATGTGAGGCCTGGATTTAAATGGGCTTTAAAATAAAAGACTAATAATAGCATAATGCTATGATTCTACATAGCCCCAAACAGTAGAATTTCTGCTCATGTCTTTGTAGGTTCAGAAGACTGCAGGGAGTTCACACATAAAAACAGGGAGTAGCACTTTTCCAAAGAAAAAAACAAAACAAATGGGAAAAAATATGGACCTAATTTTATCTATTTTATTTTAATACCATTTTAGCGAATTTTTTCCAACAATATATTCCCAGTAAATAAATATAAAAAGGGGAGGGGGACTCAAGTCTAAGAAATCTTAATTTTTTTATGTTTTAAGAAAGGAAAAAAACTGCATTATTTTTGTAAAGTATTTATTGAATCATTGGGTATTATGCATCAAGCAATTGTAATATGACCTGTAGGGTGGAACGTATGAGAAATAAAGAGTTGGTTCTTACGCAATCTTTTACTTGCAAAACTCCAGGAAAAGAGAGTATATAATAAAATCATAATAAAATGTGTTACCTGCATCCTTGATTTATAATACAAATACCATAAATAGCCCTATTGAAGCAAGGCTTCCAGGCAGGGAAGAGGAAAGTTCAACCTAGGTGGGAGTAAAAGGTTCATTGATTGACATGATCGTGGGTGGTGTAAGTCATAGCATCTTTGGCACCAAGAGTGTCTACCCAGCCCCCAGGAGGCTGAGGCCCACTGACACATGTGCAACTTTTTGCCTTCCCAGAAGCCAGACCAAAGGCTTAAGACAGCTCAGGTGAGCGGGGCCACTTCCAGACAAAATTCTGTGATTACAGTAATAAGTAGAACTACTCATCATACAAAATATTCCTTTTCCAGATGAGAAAAACCAAAGCTCAGGAAACATAAATCACCTTGGACCCATCTTTCATTTTCTAGCTCAGTGCCTTTTCTACTATATCACATTTTGGTGCCCTTATATTCCTGGTCTTTGGAATTCCTGAGCCTACCTTAAGTTCTCCTGGTAAAATCCTATTCATATGGAAAAGCTCTTATCAGTCATTTATACTTTAGAATGAATTATTTACACTTTATGTCTAATTACAGAATGAGAAGCCTTATTTACATCTAAAGCAATTTTATTATAACTGTACTAGTAGGAAGAAAATCAATGGATTCATATATCAGGCAAGCAGATTTCTAATAATGGGACAAATTTTTTTCAAAGAATTGGCTGGCAATGGAATGCATTGCCTTTGAGGTGATGAGTTCCCTGTCAGGACAGGTATTCAAGTAGAGGCTGGAGATTATGCACATGAGAAGCTCAATGTGCTTCCTCAAAGTATGAGGAGAGAGAAAAGTGTACAAAACAAGACCTCTGATAAGTATACTATGAAGGGTAAGTGCAAAGTACATTGGGAAAATAGAGGCAGGAATTAGAGAAGTTATCTACTGGTTCTATTGAAGGAGTAGGATTTTATAATGCAGAAAAGGGGGAGATGTGGGTGCGTTTGTAGTGAGAAAATAGTATGGACAAAGGCAAGGAACTAGGATAGTGCTTGGTGTTTTCTGATAACTGGGATATTTAGAAGGATGAGCAGCAGGTCAAGAGCGGTGAGTGCCGGAGCCTTATCTCAGGTGTTTTTGTTAAGGATTTAGCATGTATTCTCAAAGAGAATACAGCGCTTTCATACCACAGTGAGAATGACCGATGAGAGCAATGTTTTACATGGGCTCTTTGCCTTTTAATATCAGACCTTGCTGACCAAATGAATTGCTAGTTAAAAGGCAGGGAGAACTGGGAGCAGGGGAGGGCTCTGAGCTCTTTGCCTTCTGAGAACACCCTGGTATCCCATACACCATCAAGATGGTTCCACACCGCTGGAAATTTGCTGAACTATATAATCTGCCTCTATCAGGATGAGCTAATGTTCAGTCCCAAAGTTCTAGGGGGCCAATGAGTGATCCTCAGAAAACAAGACCTCAGACCTCACTGCCCAGGTTATCCAATAAGACAAGGAGACCCTTATCTCATTCAATCCAAGCCGGCCCTAGGGTAACCCAGGTAATTCCCTCAGTGGGTAGTGGATCATTGGTTCAAGGGCCAACATTGTCTACAGCAGAGTAAGATGTCTGTGGCCTCACCTGCAGCACCTGGAATTATGACCCCTCAGTAGCCACTCAAATATTTATCTTTGAGTGCACTGCTCTTTTGCCTTTGCCTGGAAAGAGAGCCCTAGTAGTCCTCTGGGCCTCTTGGGTGCCGCATCTGAACAAGTCAAGAGTGGCAGAGATGCCCAGGGCCCTCTAGTGGCTGCACATAGGAAGGGTAAAGGAGGGATTGGGGAGTGCATAGCTTCCTCTCAGCCCCAGTTCAAGGGTCCACCATGATTAGTCTTCCAAGCATGTCAGTCTTTATATCTTAGTGGCCAAAAGGGTAGATAGAATTCCCCATTCTAACACAAAGGATCAAAGAATAGGTACTATATACCAGCCGCCATTTTCTGAGCACACACTTGGTGCCTCTGTGCTAATCATTTTACCACGGGAGGCAGGCACTATTACATCCAGTTTACAGATGAGGAAAGGAAGCCCAACAAGGTTAGCTAAGTTGCCCAACGTCATACTGCTTGGTAAATGACAGAGCTAGTAGAAGCTAGCTCTGTCTGATCACTAGAGCCCATGTTCTTAAACCCAACACCTGTGCTCCGCTCTCTTCCTAACTCTTCCTAAGATCCGCTGGATCAGTTCTTTTCTGGAACTTACTGCCTTTGCTTAAATTGTTCAAAGAGAATCTGGCTTTATCTCCACGTATTTGGCTCAGTTCTCTCATAGTCCGTAAGAGGATTTTCTGGTTCTATAGCTGAGCCCTTGCTTGGGTTCAGTAGCAGCATTTGACTTTTCTAGAAGATAGCTCACTCCATGGACAAGAACAGAGACTGGTCTGCTTTTCCCATGCAGTAAGCCCTGTGCTAACTCTTACCTATTGGGTAGACCTCAGGAGCGGTGCTGTGTTTCATGCCTTCCTATACTCCCAGCTTCTAGCACTGCCCCTGGTATACACAGTTGGGCAATGTGCAGAGTGCTTAAGAGTTTGAGGGTTCAGTCAGACTCCTTGGATTTCAATCCTGACTTCCTCAGTTGCCTGCTGGGTATCATTGGATAAGTTAATCAGCCTAAGTTTCAGTTTACTCATATGGCTGTGGTGAGAATGAAATGAGATAGGTTCATAAAGTTCCTAGCACAGGGCCTGTCACAAACCATGTGCAATGAATGTTGGGCATTGGCATTAGTCACTTGACAAGTATTTATTGAGCATCTTTATATGCCAGATGCCAGAGGTATAGCAGGGCACAAATCAAAGTCCCTCCTCATAGAAGATAGACAGCTGATAAATCAGTAAGTGCATAATCAGAGATTATGGTGATATAAAGACAATTTTTTTGATCACACATGTACGATGTTGCATTATTTAAAGTGATGCTAGTTGCTTAACTAGCGTAATAGATAATCCCCAGAATTACAGTGGCTTAACATAATAAAAGCCTAAAGTGTATGTTTCTAACCAAGTGGCCCTTCTCTAAGTGATAACCCAGGAATCCAGGCTCCTTCCATCTTGTGGCTCCCCCATCATCAAAGCGTGACTCTCTAGGATGCCCTGGGGGTCATCTCTATTCGAAAGGTAGAGAGCAGGGAGACTATGTGGAAAGGTTTTTGTAAGTCAGGCAGCAAAGCACTGTACATCACTTCTACTCACTCGCCACAGCTCTGTCACATGCCACATCCTTCTGCAAGGGAGACTGGGAAATGGAGTTCAGCTGGGGGCCCAGAAAGCAGAGATGGGCTGTGTGAGCACCCAGCCAGTCTCTGCCATGGGAGTAGCCCACCAACTCCCCAACTCCCCTTCTTTCCTAAGAAAGGCAGCAGAAGGGGCTCTGGGTGAACCCAAAGTAGGTGGCCAAGAGGAGAGATCCCTTTCACTCCCCCACTGTGTTCCACATTGGATTATAGTGCTAAGCTGGACCTCAGTGTCCTCATCTGTAAATTGGGATAAGACCACTGTCCCACTTACATGCTTGGCACTTTCTACATCTGCTTAGGCCAGTTCAACTTTCAGGGGGCAACTCCTGCACAACTTTGCCTGATGGTTTTCTCCAGCCCCTGGAGCCCACTCAGCTTGCACAGAAACAGACTGAAGTGACACAGAGCTAACACTGCCCCCCAGGACTGCGGGACGGTTGGCTGACAGGCACTCAGTCAATGAAGACCCCAGCTCCCTCACTCCTCCAGTGGGGCGATCATGAAGCGTATCTTACACCATTCTAGGAGCTCCTGGTGGGATTGAGCTCCAGTTACCCATGGTGGTAAACTGCTTGGTGACACATGCTTTATTGGCTTCCTTCCCTTCGCTGTCTCTCTTCCCCATTTCCAACTGGTACTTGCTGGAATCATCCCCCAAATAAGCTCCTTCCCTCAGGTGTGCTTCTGGGGGATCCCAAACCAAGACATCGCTTCACACTTTAATACTCATTAAGTGCCATTCATATATGAGCTTATTATTATTGTCAGCATGCTGCACATCTGAGAGGAGGTTTTACTGTAGGCGATAGTTCTACCAAAAAAGAAAAGTCAATCTCATTCTGGCTGGAGATAGGAGCTCTAATAGATTTCAACACCATGGAGTTTTTACAAAATAAAAAAAGCTTGTAGTTTTTATGATTAGAGTCAACAGACAGAAAATTACTCTTCCAAATACCTCTAAAAGTTTTGAACACTTTTTTCTTAATTCTAGAATTAATTTCCTTGCAGACTGCAGACCGGTATGGCTCCAAGGACCGCACTTCGAGTAGCACTGTTCAAATCAACTGAGCGACAGTGATCTAAACCCCCATGGGCATCAATTCTGTCCTGATGTACAAAGAGTTATGAAAAAGCTTCCCAGGAAGTGTGCATGGGGAGGGGACTGGGGTGGAGCTCTCTCTTTGTCATCCACGTACAATTTCCAATGGAAAAATGTTTGAGTCGTCACCATTGTGCCTGCACAATTTCAGACAAATTAAAGGCTTGTCTCAGTAATTACTTGGTGGGTCTATACAGGAACGTACATCCATGTGTACCAGTCCTGTGTACAGTAGTGTAAATTAAGGCAGAAGTTTTGCAGCCAGTTGCTTTTCTGAGGTTTAGTATTGGTTTACTGTACAAAACTAGAAGGACATTTTCCAGGATCAGAAGTAAGATTTTTAAGGAACAAAAACAAAGCTTAGATACAGATTTTTTTTTTTTAAGATCTCTGTGTAGAAATTTGGAAAGCCGACATGCAAAGACCAGTGCCTTGCCTGTAATGGCAAAAATAACATCATCCTTAACCATTTAAGCAATAAGGGACTGGGCAGGGGACTGGGTTGAGACACAGCTGCAATAGCAAAGCTGGGTAAGAATTTTATGACTTTGCTAATTTTCTATCTGTTCTGGGAGTAATAAATGTGCCCTTACAGATATTCACGATTGCCCTCAAAATGAAAAAACCTTTTAAATGGCACAGAAAAGCCTTTCATTCTGGAGGCATGTAATTCATGGATGATTTTCAAAATGTCATGTTTGAATTGGGAAAGTAACATTTCTTGAATTAATCAGCCAATTGCTGCAAGAATATGACTCAAAGGATATAAAAACTTCAAGCCTGACTTTTAAAAAAGAAAAAGGATTTTTTTTTTTCTATGCAGTTAAGTTTATTTTTCACAAAGGTCATGGCTAAATCTTAGGTTTATTTGCCATGGAACAGAACAGTCTAAATGAAGTACGCCTTTAATTCCTTAGTGAAAGGGAATGTTAGCAGATTTTTACAACCACCACTTTACATTTTTATACCACTACACATGCAGTTTCACTTTGTCTAGTTGTACCCTCCTTTACTCTCCTCTATACCCAGCTTTGCCGGTGTGTTTTGTTTGTTTGGTTGGTTGGTTGGTTGGTTCCACCTTTGGAGAGCTCAGCAAATGGAGAAAGGCAAAAACAAACGAAAAGAAAAGCAGGCACTTCCTGGACGAAATTCTCTTTGGGGCCTCCAAAGTGACTCACTACCAGAGTTGTCAACATAAGCAAAGGGAGGTCTTTGCAAAGGAAAGACAAGAGAGACTCACACCACTGACTCAGCTTTCCCCAAGGAGCCTTCAAATCCCCACTCACGGGCTGGTCAGGTCCTGCCCAGCAAAGACCAGAAAGGGATTTCCAAAGGTCTGAAGTCTTAGAGCCAAGTGACCCGGATTCCTCTGGTCAAGAAAGAGGTGTTCTGTGCTGGTGGCTATAGAGGACAGAACTTCCTGTCATGAACCTGTTAGGGTGCTCTCCTGGAGATCCCAGTGAATGGAGGCCAAGGCCACCTGCTCCATGTTTCAGGAAAAAGCTCATCTCTGAGCCCCTCTTGAGCACTCCTTTCTGCTATTACAGGATATTGTAGAGGAGAAAAGAAGGAAAGCAGGGATCCAGTGCTGGGAAGATAAAGGCTGGTTCACGTCACTCACCAGCAGCAAATGTAGAAAGCTGGAGCTTGACATGAAGCTGGCAGACTCGCTCTCTGTTCCACTCTTCTCCACTGTTTCTACACGCACCATTCCAATCACCTTCCCCGCCGCTCTCCTCCCACCCCCTCAGCTACACGGTTGGCTATCTTGCAGCCGACTGGCCATCCTTTGGGCCAATCTTTTTCAAAAGTACCTTGGAACATTTTATTGAAGTATAACAGACATTCAGAAAAGCATACGTATATCATAAGTTCAAGGCTCAATGCATTTTCATAAAGTGAACACACTCACGTAACCAACATCCATTACAACATGGAGGTTCATGAAGGAGCTCTCTGGGGTAATAGAAATGTTCTGTATAGTGTGTAGCTTGATTGTCAAAACTAACTGAAGCGTACACTCTTTAAAAAAGTAAAGTTCTTCATGTGTAAATGTTACCTCGATACAAAATAAATAAATAAGGCGATACCAGCACTTCCGGGCCCCTGTCCAGTGAAAGGTACTCACTCCTCACCAAGAATAATCAGTGTCCTGACTTCTACACTGGATTAGTTTTGTCTGATTTTGAACTTCAGGGAAACAGAATCAGAATCATACAGCGCATGCTCCTTGAGGTCTGGCATCTTTTGCTCAACATCCTATTGTGAAATTCTTTCATATTGTTGCTTGCAGCTACAGATCATTCATTCTCGACCCTGTCTAGTATTCCAATGTGTGAATATACCACAGTTTTTATTTAACTGTTCTACCATGGATGAGCATTTGAGTTGTTTCTAGATTGGGGCTTTTACAAATAGTGCTGCTGTGGACATTCTAGGGTGTGCTCATATACCCACATTTCTATGGGGAGTAGAATCATAAGATCATAGGGTATGCGCAGCTTTAGTCTATACTGCTCAATAGTTTTCCAAAGTGGTTATACTGGTTGATATGCTGTCTAGGAGTGTTTGAAGATTCTAGTTCTTTGACTAATCCTTATTACACTCATTAAGTTTTGGGGATTTTTTTATTTCAAAAAAATTAGGGAACACAAATGTTTTGTGTTATGTGATAAATTGCATCATGCTGAAATCAGGGCTTTCGGTGTACCTGTCACCAGAATAGTGTACATTGTACTCAATAGGCAGATTTTAATCCCTCGTGTCCCTCCCACCTTCTCTCCTTCTTAGTTTCCAATGTCCATTATTGCTCTTTGTGACCATATGTATTTTTCATGTATGATTCCAACTATATGACATTTCGGAAAAAGCAAAACTATGCAGACAATAGAAAGATTAGTTGTTACCAGGGGTTTTGAAGAGAGGAACGAATAGGCAGAGCACGGGGCATTTTTAAGGCAGTGAAACTACTCTGTAGGATATTATAATGGTAGATTATTATACATATGCCCAAACCCACAGAACTGTACAACAGCGACAGTGCACCCTGATTTAAACTAGGGACTCTGGGTGGTGATGACATGTCAGTGTAGGCTCATCAAGTGTAACAAACGTACCACTCTGGTAGAGAACACTGACAGAGGGGGAGGGAAGCTTTGTATCTCTAGGGACAGGGGATATGTGGGAAATCTGTGTATCTTCTGTTCAATTTTATTATGAACCTAAAACTGCTCTAAAAAAAAAGAAAGTCTATTTTTCTTTAAAAAAAAAAGTGAAAATTAGATAGGAAAAAGATACTAACTGCAGAAAGTGAAATAGGGTAAGAACACTAGACTACGAGCAACTGTTGGCTTCTGCTGCACGAACTTGAATGCACGTCTTCTGGTCACATGAACCCGGCACGCCAGGTGTTTCTACTTCTAGTCAGAAGCCGGGGAGGTTATGGAAGACAGAGCCCAGGCGCACCAGGTGCAGCTGAGCCACATCGTGTCTGCGTTCACAAAGGCCAAGGGTTGAGGAATGATCCTGACTTAATCCTACCAGGGAATGGTCACCAGAGAGCGAGAGAAGAGAGCTAGATAAGGCACAGATTAGAGAAAAGGGAGAATGAAAGGAATAAAAGAAAGGCAAAATGACCACTTGAAAAAGTATATTCCACAATCTATCTCCTTCATTTGCCAAAACGAACAACAAAAAGGATCGGTTTCCAGAGATATAAGGTTGCTATGATGCCTAAAGATATGAATGGGGTTAAGTTTTGACTACAGGGAAAAGTAATGAATTCAAAGATTAATTAAAAGTAATGAATTCAAAGATTAATGCAAGTTAACCCTGCCCCACCACACACACGTGCACACACACAGTGAGAGAGACCCACAGACACCCAGGCGACCCTCTCCTCTCCGCGGCAATAGCAGTAGGACGCCTGGCCATGGCTGGAGCACGGGTACAGCAAGGACGCTCCCTGAATGCACAGATCCCACAGAGACCTGCAGCGTTCTTCCACTAACAGCAAACAGGGAGGAGGCCAGCACCCCTGGCACCACACAGAAAGAAGAAAGCAAAGGTCATTCTGAAAAACCCATCTACGGACTGGGGCCTGGAGAGTCTGCCCAGCCTGCTTTCAGGAGGTGACCCCAGACCACGGAGTCAGAGGCTGTGGGGTAGCAGGTGGAGTTGTGGAGAAAGGAACCCCAAGTTCTCCTCCTATGGGAAGTGGCCGATAACCAGGGCCCCGTTAACCAAGCCCTGCAGTGAGAGCCCCCACTCCCGCCCACAGCACTGCTGAGAGGCTCGCGGCCCTGGAAGAGCACAGCATCTTGTCCTTTTCCCTGGAAATCCATGGAAAGGGTGGTAGAGCACGAGCCCAAATTCCCAAGAGTTCAGACATCATTAGCAGAGTTCTGTGTGGTGTATGAGCTTTGTGTTTGAGGAGGTATGTTAACCCTAAAAGCATTGACATCCTCCTCTGTTTGCAAACCCAAGGGCAGAATTTAGAGATAAACAGTACCAGCAGGGCTCAAGGCTGAAAACGAGAGAACTTAACTCTGGTTAATTTAAAGAGAAAGGAAGTAAGTATATCGGGCAGATATTAAGCGCTTTTAGAAAAACCTACCCAAATTCATAAAACCATATCAAATTCTATTAACAAGGGATGCTATATCAATTAGGATTAAGTTTGGCCAGAGTAGGTGAGAGAAAAACAGGTAACTATGGCTTAAGTAAGACAGAAGTTTATTGCTCTCTAATGGAGAGAGAGTCTAGAGATTGATACTCCCAGGCAGGCACAGGATTTGGGTTCGTTCAATCTCACTGCTCCATATTTCTCTTCAGGCAACTTCTAGTTCATGGTCTAAGATGACTGCCCAAGCTTCAGCCATCACATTCATATTCCAGCCAGCATAAAAGAAGGAGTGGGAAAAGAAGTTAAGGCACCATTTCTCTTTGCATGCCATTGAACAGAACTTAGGAATATGGCCACAACTAGTTGTAAGAGACGATGGGAAAAATCATCTTTATCTGGGGTAACCATGTGCCCCGGGTAAAAATAAGGATTTTTGTGAAAATAAAGAAGATTCTGGAAACAAAACTAGCAATTTCTTCCACAGGGGCCTAAATCCTATGAATCCTGACTGGCAACTGTAGTCAAAATTTTTATGTCAAGTGAGGTCAGACCAAAAGCCCACCACAGCCTGCTGCCCCGAGCAGGGCTTTTTCTTTCTAGGTAAGTGCCGATTGCAGCTTGCATCCAAGGGGAGAAATGCTCTGGGAAGTTCCAGAATTCTGTCCCCACAAGCGTCTAAAACACTCTCAGCCCGGGCCTGTTGCCTGGAAGCCTCAGCCTGAGCACAGAGCCTTCGTGTGTTTTCTTTAACTCGATCCTGAGCTCCTAGCCCAGAGCCTGGCAGGCACAGTGGGCTCTCAAAGAAATGTCTGTGAAACTGATGAATGAGCTGCTACATTCAATGGCCTCTCCCACAAACGCATAACTATTTTTCATGTGTATATGAATATTAAATATATTGTTGAATTCGCATCTTTTCTTTCCATGCGTATTTTCTTGGTAAATTTCTAAGTATGTGTAGAGCAGGAAGAAGCAGCAGAGTCAGTTTTTTGGGCTAGTGTGAATCTGCCTGGTTTGAATCTCTCGTTGGCCATGTGCTAGCTGTGTGACCTTGAGCAAGGTACTTAACTTCCCTGTGCCTTAGTTTCCTCCTTTGTCAAATATGGTTAGTAATGGTACTCTTGCTCATGGGGTTGTGATGAAGAATTAATGATTTCACATTTGTATTACGTAAATTGTGGTATATCACCTAGAATAGTGATTGGCACAGAGTGTTCAATAAAATAAAATATTTTTTTTCAAGGCAAGCATAAAATAAAGTTTATTGAGGAGGGACAAGATAGGTTTACAGAGCAAGAGCAAGATAGAGGTTCACAGAGCTGGAGCAAGACACATTCGCCACAGACAACAAACAGACGCCCCTGTCCTAAGAAGAGGGCTCTGAAATAAAATATTAAAAGTATAAGTACCCTTTTGCAAAGTCATTTTATAATATCATAAAGAGATTCTCCTCCTTAACAGAGCTGAAAAACTACACCCTAGCCTAGGTAATTTCCAATTTGGCAGCTCTTTAGGTTCAAGCATTTCTTAAAATTGCTCCACTCCCAAGAGTGAGTCAGTTCACCATCATCAAAGACAGTTTG
This sequence comes from Cheirogaleus medius, assembly GCA_008086735.1. NCBI lineage: Eukaryota > Metazoa > Chordata > Mammalia > Primates > Cheirogaleidae > Cheirogaleus > Cheirogaleus medius. Next base: position 20,348,119 of record VBSM01001118.1, on the reverse strand, counting down.
TGATACATCTCCTGGGTGTCCAGACCTAACTTAAAGAGTGACACGGTGCTCTAAAAGAAGAGGCAACCCCAAACCCCCCTCCTCCCACCGGCCGTTTTCTTGGCTGATGGACTCAGTGCAGGCTCTGACTGTATTTCTCTCTCCAAATCCTCCACCTGCCAACTCACTTGCTTCATAGCATCTCAGCAGCTGACCATGTTGCAAACAGAGATCAATCGCCTTTGATGCCCAGCACCAGACGAGGTCCATATGAGGCTCTCAAACAAAGCTTTCGCTTTGTTTCTAAACAACTGAAGAATTACAAAGAGGAAGAAGTATCCTATATTCTCAGGCTCCCTTTTCCTGCTGAAACAGAAGGAAAGCCCAAGACCCAGGGAGGGACCCAATGAGACAGAGACAGACTTTGAGGAGGAGACAGGAACGCAGGACAAGGAATAACTGCAAAGCTTTGATTACTTCCTAAAGGATTGGGGGCAGGGATACATGATCTTTATCTAATCAGACAGTCTACCCAGGAAGTCCCTGAGATCAAAGCAAGGGGCTTTTTATTTAGCACTGTGTCAACTTAAAAACAGTCCTGGCGAAGCCACAGATCTGGACAAGCTCACACCTCTCCCCACCCCCACTGCCCTGACCCATCTCTCAGCATCTGAACCCTCTTAACATTCCATTTGGAATAAAACCCTGGGATGAAAAGAGTCCCTCGGATTACTGTAGGAAGAGACATATTGACAAAGCAAGGCAGAAAACGCCACAGTCCTTCCTGGCTTTCCAGAGCACTTTAGGGAAAAGCACCACCATTTCACTTTTGTGCATAGATTCCCCACCACCCACCATTCCCCTGGGAGCAAAGGAGTCTCAAGGGGGAACAGTACAGAGCCACTTGTCACAGATGTTTTCCCAAACCTGCCAGGCATTGTGGCATGACATCTGGGAGGAAAAGTAGGCACTAAGGGAGAGCAATTGGACAGTGATGTGGAACAGAGGAAGGCAACAGAGCAGAGCTATAGTCCCCAAATATTCCTTGGTCCGGAGGATGAGATGATGGGTAGGGTTGGGTGGGGTACGTTCGTGTAAAGCAGGAGAGACATACTGAAGAAATAAACTGAAGAAAAGACAGGGCTGAGGAGACTGTAGACTAGTCCAAAGGGAGGGAGGTCACTTCTCAGAAATACTCAAGGGCAACAAGGCGGGAAAGTTGGAATCACATGACAAAGGTAGAAAGAGCTCATCTTCCCAGATAAAAGCCTACTGAACCAGGATTCACCCCACCTAGAGCTCAACACTCTTTCTTTCTCAGTGTAGCTTATATTCTACCAAAATCAGTATCTACCAAAACATTGACACATGCCTCAATATGGTACTATTCATAAGAAGCTAAGTCTTCTTGGTCAATGACTTTGTTAGGCAATATATATTATCTCATCAACCTCTACAACAACCTTGTGATTATAATTCTCATTTGATAAACTGTGTTCATCCATTTGGACCTGATTTTTCTTATACATGCCATGGACTACAACCAGAGTTGATTATTTAAAGAACTTTTTAAAAGGAGAGTACTTTGCATTCACTTTGAAAAAAAAATCTTGTTACTCAACCCTAGCAATTTGAAATGAAAGCTTCCTTATGGGAGAATTAATCTTTTTCTGTCCTCTCCTCTGAACAAATTTTTTTTTTTAATAGCCAAACCGACAAGAAATACATTATTTCTTGTGAGCCTTTCTGGGTTTCTGTTTGGTCAGTTAGTTACTTTAAGGATGTGTTTCTCAAGAAATGTTAGCTGTCTTCCTTCTACTAAGAACTTGCACTGGAAAGGAATTAGTATAATCCAAGAAACATGTGAAGTAATTGTTTGATGTCCTATAAGGAAAACATTGTAACTTTCAGGTTCTAAGCCCAGGACCTATCTGTGAAATCAACTTTAATAAAACTTGTTAATGCTTGTGTGGCTGTTTACAAAGTGTGTCCTCATGGGTAGTCTCTGGCTTTCATAGCCCCAACTCACAGGTAAGGAAATGGAAGATGACAGCAAGGAATCGACTTGCTAAAAAATATACAGGGGGTTGTAGGGATTGATCATCTTGTCTTGCTTCAAGACATAACTAAATGTGAGGTATATTTTTTAAATACAACGTCTGGCTCCAGGACTTATGAAACTTTAAAATGATAGGCAGGACCCAAAGATGCAGGAAAGAGGATCTTGTCCATATTTTTGGCAGGGGCACAGGATTTAAATATACATCCTTACTTCTCACTGAAAACTAGCAGGTCTTAATTATGACTGGATGAGAGCCTTTTGGAAGAAGTTAATTATGCCCTAATCATGTTCATCTATTTCAAATACTAAGGAAGCTTGCACTGGCACAAGTAGAAATGGCTGGGAGATAGAAAGCAAGGCGATGGCTACAAGGTTATCTTCACGTTGTTCTTTAATTTCTCACATACAATCTCTTTTTATGGTTACTGTCATGCCAGGTGGCAGAAATGGCATCCAACATCACCGCAGAAAGCACCTACTAAACATTACTAGATGAATAGATGAGTTTAAAGCTGGAAGCACTCTTAGAAATAACACAATTTAAGTTCCTTATTTTCCAGATGAGAAAATTAAAGCACAGGGAGACAAAGAGACTTGCTCATACAGCTGAAGAAAAATATAAGGATTCCTAGCTCCAATGACATTTTATCACCTTTTGATCAGAAAGTATTTTGTTTCTTTTCTGCTCCTTCTCCTCTTAGTGTGGCTATTTCTTTACTGCTGTTTCAAAGAAACAAATCAGGATGTTTCTGTTTGTTTTATATGTAGTGCTCCAGCAGGGAGTTCCTGGATGCAAGGAACAAAGAGAGCCACTCAACCTAACTGACCACCAGGGGGTGCCCACAGGACAGCCTGACAAATGGCGGGTGGCCCTGGAAAGTCTCCCTTCTCTTGGGAAACACATGTGCTACCACAACTGAAACTATTATCTTTTGTTCTTAAGCAAGGTCTTAAGGACCTGAGGTCTCAAATCCCTTCTGAAAGGCTTGCACATTTGTATTCGGCAAGAAAAGTTGCAACACATGTCGACCTTGTGCTTAAGATGTTTAGATGTTTAGAGTTCTTGTATGCTTATTTTTCCAACATTTGTCTTCATAAATAAAATGGGGAGGAAATGTCTCTTTGATACCCAAGCAAGGCAGAAGAGAGTTGTGATTAGACGTCATGAGAGGGAGGCCTTGATTACCTAGGCCTTAGGTAATCAGGAAGATTATAATATTCACCCCTTCCCAACCTGTTTCCTGGGAGAGTTACCTGGTTGTCCCCAGAGACCTGACTATGGGTTTGTGCAAAACCCTTCTGCTCCCTTTAGAAGACAAAACTCCTTTCAGAGGAAAGCCGGATTCTGAATGATCAGATCTTCAATGAATCCCACCTGTACCAAAACTCTGAAATGTGGGTAATATCCATTCATTCATAGTTCCCATTTGATAAACTAGGTTCATCAATTTGAACCTGACTTTTCTTATACATGCCATTAACTACTCCAAGAACTGATTATTAACAGAAATTTTCAAAAGGAAAGTATTTGACATTTACCTTGAAAGAAAAAATATCGTTCTTTAATTCCAGCATTTCAAAATGGAGGCTTCCTTATGGGTAAAGAACAGTTTCAGCAATCATCAAAAAAGAAGTGCTTACAGAGGGGTCCCTACAAAGAGGTCGTCCTATCTTACTACCTCTTTATAATCACATCTTCCACCCCCACCCTCCTGATTCCTGGTGACTACCGATCTATTTTTCCACCACTACAGTTTTGTCTTTTTGAAATGTCATGTAACTAGAAACATACAATGTGTTACCTTTTCTGACTGGTTTCTTTCACTCAACATAGTGCCTTTGAGATTCATTCAAGTTGTTGTATATGTCAGTAGTTCATTCTTTTTTATTGCTTAGTAATATTCCATTGGATATACCAGAGTTTGTTTATCCATTCACCCACTAAAGGACATTTAAGTTGTTTGTACATTTTGGAAAATTATGGAAAGACCTGCTATAAACATTTACATACAGGTTTTGTGTGCATATAAAATTTTATTTCTGTAGAGTAGGATAGCTGGGTCATATAGTAAGTACATGTTTTACTGTTTAAGAAACTACCAAATGATTTTTCAGAGTGGCTGTACTATTTTGAATTCCCACCATCAATGTATGAGTATTCTAGTTGCTACATATTCTCACCAACACATGGTATACCAATATTTTTTATTTTAGCCATTCTAGTAGGTATATAGTGGTATCTCATCACGTTGTTAGTTTCGATTTCTTTAATGGTTAATGACATTGAGCATCTTTTCATGTATTTATTTGCCTTCTGTATTATCCTCTTTGATGAAATGTCTGTCCAAGTCTTTTGTCCACTTTTTAAATTGAGTTGTTTTCTTACTGATGACTTTTAAGAGTTCTTTATATACTGTGGATGCAGGTTGTCAGAAATGTAATTTTCAAATATTTTCTCTCAGAATGTACCTTTTATTTTCATTTTCTTAAGAGTGTCTTTCTCAAAGCAAACTATTATTAATTTTGATGAATTCTAATTTATCAACATTTTTTCTTTTATCTATTGTGCTTTTGGTGTCATCTCTAAAACCTCTTTGTCAAACCCCAGGGCAGGAAGATTTTTCTCCTTTCTTTTCATTTGAAAGTTTTATATTTTTACATTTTATATTTAGATCCATAATTCATCTTGAGTTAACTTTTGTGCAAAGTGTGAGGTTTAGGTCAAGTGCCAATTTCTTGCCTACCAGGTCCAATTACTCCAACACCATTTGTCAGAAAAAAATATTCTTTCTCCTTTCAATGTTCTTTAACCCTTTGTCAAAAATCAGTTCACCATATTTGTGTGGGTCTATTTCTGGATGCTCTATTCTGGGTTGTTGTTGCTGTTTGGTTTTTGGGTTTTTTTCTCTACAAGTCTGCCTTTTCCCCAATTGTCTTGATTACTGTAGCTTCAGAGTAAGTAATTAAATCAGGAAGAATTCACCAAGTTTATTATTGTTCAGAATTGTTTGGCTATTCTAGTTCCTTTAATTTTCCAAATGAATTTTAGAGTCGGTTTGTCCTTATCCACAAAAAATCCTAATGGCATTTGGATTAAAATTGCATTAAATTTATAAGTCAATTTGGGTAAAAGTCACATTTTACTACATTGAATCTTAGAGTCCATGAACATGGTATGTCTCCCTATTTATTTAAGATTTCTTTGATCAATACTTGTAACCTTCAGCATAAGGATCTGGCATATGTTTTGTTAGATTTCTAATTTATGTATTCATTTTGGGACCTATTGTTAATAATTGTCATAGGCTGAATTGTGCCCCCCACCCCGGCAAATGTGTTTAAGTTGTATTATCCAGTACCTCAGAATGTGACTACCTTTGGAGATAGGGCCTATAAAGAGGTAATTAAGGTAAAATGAAGTCATTAGGGTGGGCCCTAATCCAATACAACTGCTGTCCTTATGAGAAGAGGAGATTAGTACACAAACACACACAAAGAGAAGAACATGTGAAGACACAGGGAGAAGACAGCCATCTACAAGCCAAGGAGAGGCCCCTCAGAAGAAGGCAACCCTGCCAAAACCTTGATCTCAGACTTTTAGACTCCAGAACTGTGAGAAAATAAATTTCTGTTGTTTAAGCCACTCAGTATGTGGTAGTTTGTTATGATAGCCCTAGCAAACTGATGCAATAATTATTCTTTTGTTTTTTTTTTAATTTCAGTTTCAATTGCTCATTGCTTGTATATAGAAAAACAACTGGTTTTTAATGTGTTTACCTTGTATTCTGTAACCTTGTTAAACTCACTTATTAGTCCTAGGAGCTTTTTCTTAAAGATTCCTTGGGATTTTCTACATAGACAATCCTGTTATCTGCGAGTAGAGATAGTTTTTATTTATTTTTTCCTTTCCAGTTGACATGCCTTTTATTTCTTATTCTTGCAGATGCAATGGCTAGGACTTCCAGTATAATGGAGAATAGAAACAACAAGGGTAGACATCTTTGCTTTCCTCTCAATCTTAAAAAGGAAGCACTCAGTCTTAAACCAGTAAGTATGATGTTAGCTGTAGGGATTTTTGTGAAATATCATTCTCAAGTTGAGGATGTTCATGTTATTCCTTCTTTGTTGAAAGTTTTTATCATGAATAGATGTTAAATTTTGGCAAATGCTTTTTCTGTATCTATCATGTGGTTTTTATTCTTTCAAGTATTAATATGCTGAATTATATTAATTGATTTTTGAATAGTGAATCAGCCTTGTATTTTCTGGATAAGACCCAGTTAGTGTTATACATTGCTATATTTGACTTTCTAATATTATGTTGTGGATTTTTGCATCTCCATTCATGAGGGACATTAATCTGTAGTTTTCATTTCTTGTAGTGTCTTTAATTTTGGTATCAGGATAATACTGGCCTCATAAAGTGAATTAGAGAGGGCTGGTTCTTCCTTTATTTTCTGGAGGAGATCATGTATAACTAGAAGTAGTATTATAAATGTTTAGTAGAATATTCCAGTGAAACTATCTGAGCATGAGATTTCCTTTTGTGAAAGCTTTTAACTTATGGATTCAATTTCTTTAAGAGTTATAGGACTATTCAGGCATTCATTTTATCTTGGGTGAGTTTGGGTAGTTTGTGGTTTTTGAGGAATGGCTTTATTTCATCTAGGTCATAGAATTTATATGCACTGAATTGTCCATTGTAGTCTTTTATTACCTTTCAAATGTTTGTGGGCTTTGTATCTTTTATTCCTGACGTTGGTAATTTTTGTCTTCTCTCTCTTGCTTCTTTGTCATTCTTGCTAGAATTTATAAATTTTGTTGATCTTTTCAAAGAACCAGCTTTTGGTTTAATGTATTTGTTCTATTATTTTTCTGTTTTCAATATTATCAAATTTTGATCATATTTATATGATTTCCCTACTTGTGGTTACTTTAAGTTTGTTTTGCTTTCCTTTTTTTCTAGTTTCTTAAGGTTGAAGCTTAAATTGGTTTGAGATCTTTCTTGTTTATGAATATAAGCATTTAATGCTTTAGATTTCCTTCTAAGCACTGCTTTATCTGTATTCTACAATTTTGATATATTGTATTTTCATTTTTGTTCAATTTAGAATATTTTCTAATTCCTTATGTTTGTTCCCTCTGTTTAATCATTCCACCGTTTCCTCGATCCTCTGTTCCCACTTTCCATTGTTTGAGTTATTGAACAGCTTTTAGTATTCCAAGACATTTTACCCAAGTCTCAGGTAGACATTCCCAAGAAACTAGAGGTGACATCCTCCAGATTTAAAACACAGCTCACATTAACAAGAAAATCCAGGAGTTTCCTGATTTAAGAAAAGTTATCACACCAATAGTTTAAAGTACATAGTCCAATAGAACAGAGGTGATTCTTCACATCATTCCAAGACTTATTAAACATTTCTGTAGTGAGGCACCCAGGCCCCTTTTCTGGTAAAAGGGCCTCCGTTTTCTTTTGGAGAATCACCTCTGCTCCACTCACAGTTCATGTGATTTGGGTTAAATGAACATATACTTCATTTTTGCTTAAGCCAGGTTAAGATGGGTTTTTTTGTTTGGTTTTGTCTTTTTGTCACTTTCATTGAAAGAGTCTGGTGACTAATACAAATTCCCATAACAGGAAACCCCAGAGTGCTTTTAAGTTGTTCTGTTCTGTTTTGTTTTGTTTTGTTTTTACTTTACTCCCTTCTTTCTTACATTCCATGACTCTGATCTGTGAATTCCACAAAGACAAGTACCGTGACTATCTTGATCACCACGAAATATTCTGTGACAATACATATTTGTGAATGAATGAAAGGTCTTTGGGCTTCAGCTGGGGTTGGTTTGGGTCAGGGTGCAAATGGGTTGGCTGACTCATTGAATATGATGAGGCTGGAGCATGTGTCAATGTTCTGGTTCCATTGGAGAAATGACCATAAATTGTCTGATCCTCAAATAATTCCTGATGTAACCTCTTCCTTTAGGCTGTGGCCACCATAGGGTATGCATTGCCTGTGTCCCTGGAGACCACAAAAAGCTTCATCCCTTCATGGAAATTTATGGCAAAGTTCTTTGTAGTTTTGGAAATAGAGATTAGTTACTTCACATTTGTACTAACATGTGATTTTTGTCTATTAAAGTCCATACTTGTAAGCAGGGCCAACTATGTAATTTATGGGTCCCAGTACAAAATGAAAATGTGGAGCTCTTGTTCAAAAAGCAGAGAAAAAAATGCCATTAAAGGTACTGAAATATAAAATTTTTCCTCTCTTCCGTCATCCCCCTCTTGACTTGTCATGGTGTTTTTTTTATTTACTGTTTAATGTTCTAAGTAAAGAAAAATTAAGTACAATTTTAAGTTATTAGCATCAATTTTATCATTATATTGTGCAATGCCAGTTTTAAATGCAAATACAAGAGCTTTTAACTTGTGTGAGGAATCACCAAAATTACACAGTTTGTATTTATAGCTCATGTGTGCATGCATATTTCATTCTTAACAGAACGATGGGAATGCTGCACAAAACTAACTTGACTGTTTTTATTTTACTTTTTCATATACTCATATTCTACCAACATTCTCTCTTTTGGGATTAGTGATGAATAAGGAAGGACTAAGAGGAAAAAGAACTATAGATTGTCCTGTCTTTCCTTCTATGTCATTTTCAGCATACATGGCTGGCTAATATAGGATATGGTAAGGTTTCTTAATCATTCATGTTTCATTCAGTGTCATTTTCTTCTTTTTGCATTCACAGAAAGTTTTGGTTTGAATGGAAAGCATGGTCTTCCAGGGCTATAGCTTGCTTTGTATGTTGTAGACATAACACGCTTTGCATCTTACTGAACTCCTACATGCCACCAGAATTCTGTGCTCATGGTCCATCATGAACACTATATGCAAACGTGCAGCAAAGAGCAGAAGATACGCAAATTCATATATTGTACACAACTCTTCTGCTCATGTACATGCTCCATTTCCCCATCAGACTTCACTAACACAAGTTAAAAGATAAAATTATTAAGAATGTTAAGACAGCAACAGCAGAGCATTCCACCAGGAAGGGGACCCTCTGTGCACAGGCCCTGTGCCACTGCCCGTGGGTCCCATACTCAACCAGCTAGCCTGGCATGTATGTGTAGAAATTACTAATAAGGTGAGCCTGAATTTTTAAATCTTTTTTGTTGTTCTACCCACACTTAACTCTCTGGGAAATCTGCAGAATAAAGTGTGACATTTTGAGATCATTAACTACTTGACAGGGGAGGAGAGAGAAATTTAAAGCGTCAGAAGTCACACCCGATTAAAGATCAATCCAGAATAAAGATAAAAGCACCTTGGAAATTGCAACAGGAGTCAATAGCAAGATAGGATTTGAGTCCAAACATTTTGGAACCAAGTCAGTTATGTCAAGGAACACAGAGCCACTCTCTCCAAAATACACTGAAATAAAAATATTCACATTTTTTTCCACCTGTCTCTTTAAACTGACTCCTTTTAAAAAGACATAGTTGATGTTTCATACCTAAGCTATGAAGTTTAAACTTAAGCAGTTTGGTGGTGTAATAGAATTTCTGTTCGTGTGAAAAATAATGCCTCATTGTTCTATCAACAAAAAATACATTTTACGAAAAGTTAAAGGTATTATGCCCTTTACACATTGTAAAAATTTATTTCTTGTTTCATTTTTACTATTTTTATTATTTTAAAATTCTTTTAAAATGCATCACACACTTACCTTCTTCCTCAACAGAGTGTACAGATTCCAATTTTACCTTTCCTTGAAGACTAAGGATTGTTAAGCTAAACATCAATTTTATTTTCAATAGGATTCAACATGCATTTAGTTAGGTGCTTTCACAGGCAAGGCATTATGCCAAGAGGAATGGCACTTGCTAGTCAGTGTTTATGATCCAATTGGAGAGAAAAGGCAGATGCGTAATTTAAAAATTCCTGGCAAAACCCAAGTTCCATTATATAAACATAAACAAGTACCGTAAGAACACAATGAGTGAGGGGAGGGAGAACACACCATAGGATTCCAGTGGGTCTTGAAGGATGACTTATGATGGTAAGAAATGGTGTGCCATGCTAAGGAATTCACAGGTCTGAAACAGAAATTCCCGGGTGTTAAATAGAGCAGGCTGTTTCATTGGAACCATGGGTCATGTTTGGCAATGGACAGAACAGTGAGAGAGCATGGAACTAACATCTACAGACAACGGAGAGCCAGAGAAGATTTTGTAATGGGGGATGGCATCTGAATTACACTGTAATGCAGCAATGCATTTTGAAGTGTGTAGGACTGTTTGTACTGACAGAAACTGTTGTGCTATTATGTGTTCTCTGAACTAGTTGTAAGTTTTCTGTCACCTTTCTCTTCCTCATGAGATCAAGATATATGACTCTAGCTACATCTACATCTTTCTACTAAAATTTTGCTTTTAGTCTACTAAAAGCTTGAAGCTAAACAACCAAGATTATTAGAACTGTATTTAAATAAGCGTAAATAGGCTATAAAATAGAATGAAATTTATTATTTTTGTAGATTGCTTACTATTTTACTTAGTAAAAAGCAAGGATTCACCTAAGAGTAAAGCACATGGGTCTAAAATCCAATAAGGATTTAAAATTTCTAAAGGAAAGTTCTGGTTAAAAATAGTAGAATTAACCGTGACTGTTTTTACTTCCTATCCAAATCTTATTAAAATGACAGTCAAGGAATTTTTAAAAACAAATTGATAGACAAGGCCAAAGAGAATGAGAGGCCATTTGCCATAAATGTTCTCAACAAATTTTTGGAAGGTGAGAAATGGATGGAAGAATGGTAATGACCTTGGCAGAATGAAGAAAAGGGAAAGCCAAGTGCTTGCAGACAAGTAGGAACAGAGCTGCTCACTCACCCTGCAGAAACTCTGAGTTGTTCAGTGCCCATAAGCAATGAGTATTCCAAGAGGAAGGTAGAGAGCAAGGCTCACTGTGGAAAAGGGCTGGAAAGTCTGCCCATGGCCTGGTTGAACCCATCAAGTCTCCTCTCACTCATCATGTGCTTCCTTCCACACAGTGCCCCTTTCCCTGTTTCCTGGCAGAAAGTTGGGGTATTATTCTTTGGAGTAACCATATCTGGGGAGCAGGACAAGAGAAAAGCAGAAATGAAGTAAGGGGTGGGCAGAAGTCTACTGTGGACTCTCCAGTGCCCCTTCCCCATTCTCTTTCCAGAATTCCCCTCACCTATCTTACCTATACACACTCTGGCAGGAGATTTAGATTTCCCTCTGAATAGAAAAGACCTGTAGGTAATGACATTTGGGAGTTCTTCACTGAATCAGTGATTCACTTTCTGATCATCCTAGGGTGAAGTTTAGAGAAAAGTCCCATCCATGATCTCAGAGCACCCAATCATAGCACCTCACTTTTGAATATAAACATGTCACCAGCTACTTGCGAAGAGTCTCTGACATGAATGAATGAAATCAAAAGAGAAAAAAAGAAACAGAGTTAATGTAGGAATTAAAAGTATTACAAATATTATTAGTGTTCTCAAATAGATAAGAAAAGATATTCCATCCAAACAAGAAAAGGCTGTCATGAAAAATGAACAAAGAGAGGGGGAAAAAGAGCTTTTGGAAATAAAAAAAAAAGATAGCTAATTTTTTTGAAAAGTTTAATAGAAAAGTTGATGAAGTTGAGGAAAATTCAAGGCAAAGGGCAAAACAGAAACAAATAAACAAAGGAAAGCAAAGCAAAGCAAATTAGAGGATTGATCTAACATCCACCAATAGGAATTGCAGAGAAAGAAAACAGGGAAAAGAGAGAGAGAAGGGAAGGGAAGGGAAGGGAAGGGAAGGGAAGGGAAGGGAAGGGGAGGGGAGGGGAGGGGAGGGGAGGGGAGGGGAGGGGAGGGGAGGGGAGGGGAGGGGAGGGAAGGGTTGTCAAAGAAATCATATAAAAAAGTTTTCCAGAACTGGAAGAATGAATTTCCAGAGTGAAAGGGTTCTATGAGCATCTAAGATAATAAATGGTGAAAAATTTACAGTTGCACAATTGAGAAATTTCAGAATAGGGAGGTTAAAGAGAGAAGAAGAAAAAAGATTACATAGAAAAGATTAGGAATTAAAAAGTCATCAGGCTTCTCAATAACACTACAATTCCAGATGGCTGTTGAGTTATGCTTTCACAATGCTGAAGGAGAATGGGTTTCAACTAGAGCTGCTTCCTGGGTGCACTACGAATGAAGTCACACAGGTTCCCACACTCAGAAGGGGACCTTGCTTGCACTTGGTTTTAATGCTGTAGTCACCATTTTGAAATTCTTAATAATTTTGTCTTTGAATTTGTGTTTTGTAAGTGAAATCCAATAGGACCACAGTGCATGCACTGGCAGCCTTGGCTCATGCGTATCTGCCCTCAACATCTCCTGCATTACCCACATGGGTTCTTGGCCACCTGCTCCCATAACCCCACCCAGAGACCACTGCTGCCCTCTGCCCACTGTGGGAGGATTAGGGTGGGGCAGGCACACCTCACACAGTTGCAAGTTGGGATTTTGGTGCTTATGAAAGTCTGTATTTGCCCCTCAAGTAACCCAGTATAACTTTAGATCGAACATTTAAAACACCATGAAAGCAGGAGTGGAAAAACAAACACCACATGTACTCTCTAATAACTGGGAGCTAATCGATAGGCACACATGGGCACAAGAGATGTAAAGATATTAATAATTGGAAATCAAAAAGGGGGGAGGAGTAAAAACCTACCTATTGTGTACAATGAACACTATTCCGGTGATGAGCACACTAAAAGCCTTGACTTACGCATTTAAGAGGTATCCATGTAACAAAAACATTTGGACCCCCTTAATTTTTTGAAATTATAAAAAGCAAAAACCAAACAAACAAAAAACACCATGAAAGGTTGAGAGACACCATGACAGAAAGTAAAAAGCTTTTTTCCTACTTTTTGTAAAAAAGACCTCACATTTTTATTTTGCACTGGGCTCCACAAACTATGTAGCCAACCCTGATTTCAATGTAATGACTGCTTAAAAAGCAATAATTTTTTTTTATGGTACCTCAAAAGCTCAACTGTGAATATTGCCAAGATAAAAAAAGCAGCTACTCCTAACACTGGTTGATTTTATGACTGTATCAAGATGGTTGCACTGTGGACCCTGACCCTATGGTTGGAAATTCCTGGTTCCAGTGCATCTTTCCTGGGCCCCACCCAGACTACTGGATTAGAATGCTGGCTGGCACCAGGCATTGGATCCACATTGAGCCAGCCACAATTTCTGACCAAATAAAACAGTTTCAGATATACCTAGATGCTCCCAAGGAACTCCACCAGCAGATTTAGGGGCTTAGTGGAACTTTTGCAGTATGAATAGAGGCACCTGAATTCAGGAAGAAGACTTGGGGTCTTCTCAGTTCAAGTTAAAGCAAAACCGTCTCAAGGAGGGTATGAGACCCTGAAAATGGCTCCCAAGAATGAGGAGGATTTCCTTCTCTGGGTAATTTTAAGAGGAAAAGAGATTCTGGCTCATCTGGAACGGCACAGTTTTGGCCAGGGACAAATGGGTTGGGGGTTGGGGGGTTCAGACAGACTCCCTAAGCCCCTCTCATCTCACAAGCCTCTGATTTTCATTTCTTTAGACACCAAGGTCATTACCAGCTGTGAGAATAGCCAAGGCTAGACCTTGCTCTTTGAAGTAAGTGCTGCTACTTGCTGCACGCAAGTCCCCATTCCCAGAGCATTTTATCCCCCCTCCATCTTCCCTCACTGCCACCCCCAGAATCTCAGACCCCACTGGATTTGATGACCTGACAACTGCCCTTTACATAGGGATTTGTATGGTAAATTGCCACTAACAGGCCCCTGATCCACACCTTCCTCACCAATTTATGCTGTCGTGGTTTTCAGACAGAAACTGGCATGTTCGCATGTGGCAGGCTTGGCGGCTCATCACGTAGGTTCTGTTAACTTGGTCGCCAGGTGGTAACCATATTATTTCATGCTTCTCAGTAACTTTTGTGCAACACAATTACCTTTGACAGTTCTTGAGTGGGACAGCAATTTTCAGCAAATGTTTTCAGTAACCAGAGGCCAGAAGGGAAAGGAAATGTGAGTGCTTCAGTTAAGCTTTAAGAGTGGCTCTGACAGCTCTTCAGCACCTCTGTCATGTTAGAAAGAGGAATTCAGTGAAAATCTGGTACACATGGACCTTACAGAAGGGAGTTGAGCAAGGCCGACGGTTTCCACTGTATCTAAGAAAGAATTTTGTCCTCATGCAGGATAATACGTCCCATCATGATGATGTTCTTCTGAGCTTCAAAATACAGTGGGTTGCAAGGATTTTTCTTTCAGTGGGGTTTTATGCTAAGGGTGTTTTTTTCCTCCTTCACAGTCATTCCTTCTTGCAAAGAATGTGACATTCACTTCTCAGAGTTGCTGGAATTTATAGCGCCCTCAGCATTCCTCAAAGTTATCCAAGGAAGATGTCATCCACCTTCCTAGTATTGGTTTGTAGTCTCAAGAAAAAGATAATCAGTCATCACAGGTGAGCTGTCCAAAATCTGGTCTTACCCAGTGAGAATGTGAAAGTCAACTATTTCTCCACCATCACCAACACACACACACACACACACACACACCAGAGGTAATAGCCACTTTCTTTTTCTTCTTTTTTATTTTATTATTGATACATAGTAGATGTACATATTTTGAGGGTACATATAATAATTTAATACATTCATATAATGTGTAAAGATTAAATCAGGGTAATTGTCAAGTCCACCACCTTCAATTTAGGCATTTTCTAAGAAAGCACAGAACAAAGTTCCTGAAGTCACTAGTAATACATCACAGGAAAGGAAAAGAGCCATTTGAAATGCCACCAACTCATCAGGTATTAAAGGACTGATCACACACAATTGATAAATCTGCAGAGTTCCAGACTAGTAGAGTTGAACATGAGATCATGTGGCCACAGCTACATCCCTGAGAATGTACTAGCACTCACATCCCATTGGCCTGGTGCACAGCAAAACTTCCCTTTGACACACCCAAGAGAAGAGTCTAGCCTTTGCTCCAATTTTATTAGCAATGTTTTACAGGCAAGCTTTCTTTTGATCTTCAGTAACACTAGACACATGACATCATCAGCTCTAAATCAAGCCACATTTTTGCCCTCTCCCTAAAACTGGTCTCATTGGTGAGGACAACATGAGCTAATCTGTAACATGCTGCCGAGAGCAATATCTCCTGGTACCATCATTTTTCACCTTCTTTATTTGCTTAGCAGCCACTTTGTCAATAACAGCTAGTGATTTTTCTCCCAGACTCAGAGAACAGAAATTCTGATTATAAACTTTTCCTGCATACCTCATCCCTACCAAAGTTTGACATTTAGCCATTACTGATTTTGAACTGATTGCCTATGTGTCTCAAAGCTTTGTTCTTTTCTTATATGTGACTTTTTTTGTAGAGACCAACAATCCATAAAGTGATCTGCATAGGGTATAATACAGACTAACTCAAGTAGACATGATCTTTGTTCCCCCAAACATCACAGGTGACAGTGTGTCAACCTTTCATAAGTGTTGAACATTAATCTTCTGCTTGGTTTAGGAGATGAAAGGAGAGGCAATAGCCAGGCAACACGCGTATAATCAAGCAGTCCCCAGGTCATGCTCAACATGCAAATGGTAGATTGAAGTCTTTTGTTTGATTCCTTTAAAAACAGTCCTTAATAAGTTTCTTCTTTATTATTAAATCACAAAATAAGTAACAAAAATGGTAGGAAATTCAAGCAAGCAAAAAGTAAAACAAACAAAACCAAAAATGAACGCTTAAGTACTCAAACTTCTCCTAATGAGATCACTGGTAGTGAGTTAGGTCAATGCATTCCCAAGTATTTTCTCACCTGGCTCTCTCCACTATAGAGCCTGAAAAAGGTAAATACTAGCCAGCCTCCCTTGCAGCTTAGGTGGTCATATGACACATTTCTAGCCGATGAGACCTAAACAGGAAAAAAAAAAAGAAAATCTCTGGGAAAATGCCAGATTCTCCCATAATTCCTTCCTAGATAGGAGCTACAGCTGCTACCTGGGGACTGTGAGACAGTTAGCATGAGGGGGACAGCCCATATGTTAAGGATGACAGCGTAGGCAGCCAGGCATCATTGCACAACTGAACCAATGCCATCAATCGTCTCCCACCTCCAGACTTTTTATGAAGTGAGAAAATAACTGCCTATTTCAACCACTGATAATTGAGTTTTCTGTTATATATTCCCAACTGGTACACCCAATCACCTAGCAAGAACTCCATCATACCAGTATACATTATTCTAAGAGTGTTTGGTGATATTTTTTTTGCTTAGATTGAAGAGAGATTGAAGTTGCCCAGGAAGTAACTGCAGCTTAAATTCAAGTATTGTAACTGCAAATACTTCCCTCTTTCGAGCATATTACATGCTGAGTCTTCTTCAGTGAGTTCTAGCAAATACGCAAACCTACAGCTTGGAGAATGAGTAAACAGAAGCTCTCAATTCTAAAAGCCAGCTGAGCTATCAGCCATGTTCAGAGCCAGGTTCATTTCCCAAGCAGGTCACCCAGACTGAGCCTGGTAGCCCCAGGGCTCATAATTGTACTACAGGTAGGACTCGTATCATGTCATCAAATGTCATCATGTGCCAGAGAATAAGCATGATAACTTTAATTCTCTGGAAATGAGATACTTTTGCCTTTCCTTTTCCAATCCCTTTCGCTCATTTGGGTGAACATGCCTCAAATGTAGTTTTTAAATATGTGAACCAATGTTTTTATTCCAGTAGTTAAGAACATGGCCTTTAAAGTCACACAGAGCTGAATTCAAATCTAGCTCTACCACTTACCCGGCACAAACAACCCTTGGCAAGTTAACTTCTGGGATTCAGTCCTCTCTTCCGTAACATGGGGGTGACAACTCACAATATTTCAAGGAAGTTTTGAGGACTAAATGAAATAATGTGAGCTTGAGAAAGTGAAGTATATTTTGGATGCTTTCTGTGGTCTCTTCCAATCCTATAAGTCTGTAATAGGATTCAACTAACTTTTCATGTGGACTTATGGTGTAGCATTATCTTAAATCATCCTCGGAGTAAACCTTGGGAGTGGGATATGATCTCCAAACCATCCCAAAACTCAGCAGCTTAAGACAACAACTATTTATCTGTCTTTAAAATTCTAGGAATGGGTTGGATGGTTCTTCTCATCTGAGCTGGCTGGCTAGGTTCTCTCATGTGTCTGTGATCCAATTGTGGGTCAGCTGGTGGCTGGCTATTCTAGATGGCCATGATCACAGGTCTGAGGTTGGAGGGCTCTTGGCAGGATGACTAGTACATGTTCCTCTTCCCCCCACTTGCTCACTTGGGCTTGTTCATTTGGAGGTCACAAGAGAGTGAGAGAAAGTGTGCAATACCACCTGAGTCTCAAGCTCAGAACTGGCAAATGCTCATTTCTGCCACATTCTATTAGTCACAGCAAGTCACAGGCCAGCCCAGATTCAGAGGGTGAGGAAATCGACTCCACCCCTTGAGGAGAGGAGCTGCAAAGTCACATGCAAGGCTAAGAAGACTGTGTGGCCATTTTAGCAATCAATTATAATACTCAGGCAGTTTTCCTGAGCCACACATGTGAACTGGCCTTCCCAAGTCTTCTCTGCCCAAACTCAGACAGAGTTTGTTTTTCCAGCAGGGCACATATTGCACGTCTGGAGGGTTTGTTTGTTTTTGTGTTTGTTTTGACTTTCAGCTATTTCCAGGATGTTCCTTTCAGAGAGGAGAATGGCTCAGTTCTGTCTGCCGTGTGTATTGAGATGGGCTGAGAGGGAGTATTCCTTTGTGGTCAGAAGCCCTGGAACTTCGTGGGGATGGTCAGCAGAGCTTGTGACAGGCCCTTGGGGCACAAAATAAGAAGATTGTCTTCTTTCTTAGGTGCTCAGAGCTCCTGGACAGCCAGAGTTGCACAAGTCAGAGGCATGACCTGTCAGGTTGCCCAGCCTGGTGACAAGGCAAATTCACCTCACCAGCTAATCAGAGACAATCCCAGCCTGAGGAGTTTGTAGAACTCCCAGTCCTTGGATGACAACATCTGGCTCAGGTTTTCTCTGCTTGCAAGTTTGGAGATTTCACACGAGATACAAAAGGTTGCAAAGGGCCTTGGACTGTCTCTTTCAATGAATCACATCTTCCCCTCTGGACGGGTATAAAGAAGGGTCACATACTCCCAGCAGACTGCACATAGGGGATGGGGACCCACCCAGCTCCAGTCACTTCTTGCCACTTCCAAAAACCCATCTCAGGCTGGGACAAGGAGAAACTAGAAGACGTGACTGGCAGAGATACAGGACAGAATGTCTCAAAAAGAGCAAAAAGTTGCTCTCATGCTCTTTGCTGGCTGAGTCTCTGGGAACAGAGCCTTCTCCTGAGGAAATATTGCAACACGGTCAGATACAGAAGGTCAGGAAAGGATCTGGCCAGTGAGGGCAAATGTCCGGTCACTGGCCTCTCTGTCCCTAGGCAGAGCCCTGCTTGGTAGCATTCCTGTGTGAGTGAGAAAAATGAGAAATTCCTCATATGATTCTCTCCACCCACATGCAGGTATTAAAGGAGGTCCGGCAGGCGGCCAGTATCAGATACGCCTGGAGGCCAGAAACCCTGGCCAGCCTCACCCACCATTCTTGGGAGAGCAGAGACTCCCCAGCGCCTGAGGGAGGCACAGTTTGGCTCTTGGAAAATGGCCCTTTTGGGCCTCATTCCCCAGGTACTTGTTTTTGGCTCTAGAGACAATGCTGAGCTCAGTTCTCACCCACGTGAAAGTTTCCAAATCCAAAAGCCGAGGAGACTCTGCAAGCCATACCTGCACCAAGGGACAAACAAATTAAATCCATCTATTTCCTTTCTAGGCGGTTCTCCTTGTTGGCTCCAGTTCCATTGCTCAGGGGCAGCCAGGTCTGGGCCAAGCACTGTGGTTCCTGCTTTCCTTAGTTAGTAGGAAAGTCCTCCTGGCCTAAAGATGGCCCATGCCTGTCCTAAAATGCAGAGCTCTCCTCAATTCAGGGAAGTGCCCTGCCACCTCCTTGCAGTTTCACGCCCCTTTCTTTCACCTGGGACTCCCATTTGCTGAGCATCTACTGAAGGTCTCCCAGCAGACGACTGTAGGAAGAAAGACATAAGGGACCCTAACAAACAGAGCCCATTCCTGCAGAATCCAGGGCCTGCAAGGACTCCCAAGCCTAACTGGGCACCATTTCCAAGGGCCACCACTAGGGCCAGGCAAGTCCCCTGTTGTCCTCCCAGCCCAGCTGGCTCCTGCACACTTCCGTATCATTACCCACTGAGGAATGCTCTCACTTGCAGCCCCTCTGCTTGCAAATGTCCTACCTCTTCCCTTTTCTCCACTACTCTACCCCAGGCAGATTCCATCTTTCTTTGTTTTTTTAAAGAGTATTCTCTTTCCTGGCATTCAATTGACTTTTTGGTTGTATGGCACCAGCAGGAATCTCATCCTGGGATGGGGAGAAGCATGACCTAAAAAAGGCCAGGAGGGACCCTTGGTTTTGACATCCAGGCTGGGGACAGGTCTTGGGGATGACCTCAAGCTTACAGAGTGTCTATATTCACACACACACATGCTCACACGCACCTGCCCAGATTGGATTCCCAAGCCCAAGGTTTCCTTCAACACAGCAATTAGAATTAGACTTTTCAGATCCTGGTAAAAAGGGTGCAATTGACTCAAGCAAGTGGGGGCAAGGGAGAGTGTCTATATGAGGGATGGGAAGTTGGGAGGGAAGAGATAGGGGAGAGAGTCTTTACCTTCATGGGAGAGAGAGATCTAAAATCAGAAATTTTAGGTCAGAGATATCTGTATCCCAGGGGGGATTTCTAGAATGATCTCTTTATCCTCTCAAAGATGTTCTGGCTATACTTGGTAACATCCAACCTCCTGGGAGAGGAAAATATGAGGTTAGCCCACACGGTCGATACCTGGTGTAAGGGGGAAGTCACTGATGTGAGGCCAAGTCCTACAGTGTCCTTTGCCTTCGCCTGTCCCCCTATGGCCTGGTATTCCCCAGTCATGCCCCATGCCTCGCGTGCTGTGCTCATGCTCTCCACATGTGTGGGCCACGTGCTGGCTCCACAACGGGCTCACTCAGTGGCTGACGTGATTAATAGCTGCAGTAGGCCCAGAATTCAGCCCCAGTGGCCTCCAAGGTTTCTTTGGCTTGAGGAGTAGCAAAAGCCCTCTAAGTCTTCCAGGATTCTGCAGAGCTGGAATCCGTGTAAGGAAATCAGCCTCACATAGGTAAGGGAGTCCAGTTAGACAGCCACCACTCACTCTCAACGCCCCACCTCCCCGGGCTCAGACGCGCTGACGCACGCTCACCAGGCTGGATGCCTGGAAACATTGACCTGCCCTGACTCTACCTTTTAAAACTGGTGAAAATTTCAGAGCTGGTTCTTCTCCACTTTTTAAAAGTGTGATTTTATTTTTAATTATAAATTTTAGAATTGTTTTCTTCCAAGTTTTTAAAAATTATAACCACATTATAGAAAATAAAGAAACCAGAGTTTAAAATAATCATTCCCAGTCCATCCACCTTTACCCAATTATTTTTGCTTCTTATTTAGTCCTTGTTTGTATGAATACCGATTCTGCTTTTTTTCTTTGTAGAGACACAGTCTTGCTCTGTCACCCAGGCTAGAGTGCAGTGGCATGATCATAGCTCACTACAACCTGAAATTTATGAGCTCAAGCAATGCTCCTGCCTCAGCCTCCTAAGAAGCTGGGACTATAGGCACATACCACCATGCCTAGTCAATTAAAAAAAAAAAATTATAAAGATAGGGTCTTACTATATTGCCCAGGCTGATCTCAAAATGGCCTCAAATGATCTTCCCTCTTCAGCCTCCCAAAGTGCTAGGACTACAGGTATGTAACACTAGGCCAAGCTAATCTATTTTTTTTGGTAGAGATGGGTCTTGCTATATTTTCCAGGCTGGTCTTGAACTCCTGGCTTCAAGAGATCCTCCCACCTCAGCCTCTGAAAGTGTTGAGATTATAGGCATAAGTAACCATGCCTAGTCTGATACTTTTTAAATAGCAGTAATCAGAAAGTAGAGAATTTTGTTGGCTGACTTTTTTCTCCACATCAGCTGTGCTTTCTGAGCTGTAAGGCCTTTGGGCACTGGAGACCACCAATGGATGGACAGGGCCACATCCACAGCCCCATGGAATTGGCTCATGAGACAATGCTGAGGGGCAGACACTGCAGCTCCTCCACCCCTCCCTGGGGGAGTCTGAGCATCCTTGACCTCCACACAGTGCCAGGGGAAAAGTATGTTGCCTCCTTGAGTTTAACACCCTTGCATGTATCCAATGCCACAGCTCCAGACCTGCTCCCTGGCAGGTCTACACATTGCAAGAGGGAGGGAAGTCTAGCACACAATTTCCCCTAGTTGAGTGACACAAGGCTAGCAAAACAGAGCCATCAGTGTCTCTGAAGTATGGGCCCGGGCACTGGATTCAGAGTAAGTGGAACACTGGATGCTTGTTAGCTGAGCCAACTCCATCGTGCCACTGTTTCCCCAAACCCAGTGGGTTTTTCTAACCTGGCCTGAGGTTGGAGGGGGCAGCTGGAGATGTTGAGCAGGACTCAGGGGGCTGACTCCCACCACTGTCACAGCCTCGTGTGCCCAGAGTTTCTTCCCATGACAACATTCAGCTCCCTCCCAACCCATAAAAAACCAATGAAGAATAGCACTGTTTGGTCAACACACTGGCTAAGAGAAACCTTGGAGGCAGCTTGAGGGCTCCTGCCCATTTGACAGGGGCCGTGCTTCCAAACACAAATATTAACCTTGGCATTTTGTCTGTCTCCTGCTTCATGACTTAAGACGGTGCTTTTTGGGGTCATGTTTAAGTTGGGAAACTTAGAGAGAGGAAGAAAAAAGATATAATGTCTCCTGGAACAAAGTGAGCTTTTGATTTCTAGACAGTATTTAACTGGTACTGGTGTTTAAAATCCACCCTGGTTAAAGGCTACTTTTCTATGAACTTCTGGGGCAGAAGGATTATGCAGGTAAATCTCAGTAGCTCTTCCTCATGGAGTACCCAGGCTGGAAATACAAATATAAAAATGTCAACACCTAGATTCTTGGTAAAGATAGTAAAAGCATTCAAGTGACAAGTAATCCCCACAACTCAAAACTGGAATTCTTGGGAATTAGCTTCACAAAGCCTGAAGATTTTTTTCTGCACCGTGGTCTTCTCTAGTTGAGCCCCTAGCCAATGGGCATGCACCTAACCTCATGTGTAAGGCCAAAGCCAGAAGTTGGCAGAGCTTCTGTCCACAGCACTGTGCCAGTGGCAACTTACGTATGGTGTAGCAGAAGTTAAGGACATCCAGGGATGGCAGAGGAGAGTCTTCCTGGGGACTTCAAGATTGTCAGTGCTGGGGGGCAGCAAAACTCACATCGAAGCTAGAGCCTTTGAAACTGGGGACCCCAGACATCAGCAGTCATCAGGGCTTCAGAGAAGCCAGAAAAATATACGGTGCTCCTGTTAGGTCACTGTATCGTGATTTATGCCACATTTATCTCAGTTCCTCGAGCTTCGTATAATTTGGGGGCCCTTTCTGGGAGGGCATTTCAATATACAATTGAACCAAAGATTCTGCTAATAACTGGTCTTTGGGCAATAATCAGGGCTGCCTGTGCGGTCTTCACTACTTAGAAGTTCAAGGGTGCTCATAAAAGTGAAAGTGAATTGGCCAAATACATCATGTAAAAACAAGCAATATGCAGCCCTTTAAAAATATGTCTTAAATAATTTAATGTGAAACGTGTTGATATGGTAACAGAAAAAGGACTGTGAAACAGTATGTACGATGGGATTCTGAAAAGGCTACAAAACACTGTGTACAGTATGATACTGTTTTTGTTTAAAATACCTATGTGTGTTTACATATTCACAGAAAAGAACTCAGTGTGGGAAGCCCTTCTTTGCCTGCCTCCCACATTCCTGCCTTGACTGATAAAACAGAAGCTTCCCTTAACTACTTTGCTCTCTCAGAGGTACTGAGGAGGAAGTACCCACCCTCCAACCAAGAGAGAGTGACCTATGATAAGCCACGTTAGCTCACAAGTAGATGGGAGTCATTCTGTCTCAAAACCTAAAACAGACCACCCACCTTGCTGGGCTCTTCAACCTGCTCCCAAGGGCCACAGGCTCTTTTCCTGCCTCCAGCAGGCCCAATCGCATCTCCCCTTTCTGGTTCTAGATTCTCAGATTGTCTTAGTTAAGTGAAAACAGTCACCCTCACCCTGTGCCCCAGTTGCCTCAATTTGAACAGTCAACAAAGCTGATAACTTTTATTCCATTTGCCTTAATTCCTTATACGTGTCATCTAGACCCCTGGGGGGAAAAGGAGTGAGTGGTAGAATTCAGTCAACAAACCCTACCTGAAACCAAAATGGCACAAGGCAGTGCTTCTGAGAGCTATTTGCCCCCAGGACATTTGGCAATATCTAGAGTCATTTTTGATTGTACCAACAGGAGGGAGGGATAAGGAAAGAGTTATTACTGGCATCTAGTGTGTAGGGACCAAAGATGCTACTAAACACCCTACGACGCATCCTCCAGCCCCAAATGTTGGGGTAATGCTGATGTGGAGAAATCCTAGTCTTAAAGGTGTATACCAATGTGTGAGTAGCAATTTGTCTTCTATTTTCTGTATTTCTAATTTTTCTACAGTATTTGTATGTTGCTTTATTAATAAGAAAAACAATAAAAGTCACTTTGCATTTTAAGATAAGTGGCTGTAGCATGTCAAAAGTTCAGATGTGGCCGAATGTTGGTGAATATTTATTGATGAAGAAAATAATAAAACTGGTTCCTATCAACAACTCCTGGAACCCTTTAGAACCGTCCCCTCCTTCCGTAGAAATAGAGACTGAGAGGCAGAGAAATTGTATTTGATATAATCTACTCACAAATATGCATTACTAATAAAGAAACTGAGCAAGGCAGCCAGTCCCTAGGGACCTAGCCTAGCGGATTTCACTTCATGGTGGCTGATATTTTTTTTCTGTTCACTCAAATGGTGTGAATTTTTAGTTCCCGACACCACTGTATGGGTGGTGTAGTGCATGACAGGGAGCAGCGAGTTCTGGCTCCATAGGTTTATTATGGCTGGTCAATCCTAATTAAAAGACTCCCTTCGTCTTGTCTTCAGGACTTCCGGACATGGCACCTGGGCTTTATTTTTGGCTCTGAGCATCTATGTTTCTTCCTGTTTTGTTGTGGGATTAGTGACACACAGCATATGAGCTATGGAAGGCCTAAAGGAATATTTCCCTCCCCTTTATTCTTATTTCCTAGGACAATTCTGGACCCACAGCAGATCAAGTGCATCATACAAGAGCCAGCAACTCTGACGTGCAAAACACCCATGTCCCGCCACCTTCCGCATGTTGGTATTTTTGACAGTCCCTAATTAGAGCAGTACGGTTAACTTCAGCCTGTCATTTGTGTGGGCTAGGCTGTTTGAAAAACCCTTGAGGGATTATCCAGTGGTGGGAGGACCATTTTCCTATAAACAAATGATGGAACCTCAATGTCTGGAAGACACTAGCTGTGGTTTGGTTCCTGGGGCCTTGTGAGGTAGCAGGAATATCAGCCCCTTTCCTCCTTGGCTCCAGAGTCTGTCTCATTGCTAGGACTGATGTTCTCTACTCCATTATCAGAAGGCCCCGAGGAGCCTCTGGACCACAAAGATGTCTGGTTCCAGTTTTACTCTTTTTTTGTTTTTGAGATGGGGTCTTGTTATGTTGCCTAGGCCAGTCTCGAACTACTGGGCTCGAGCAATCCTCCAGCCTCAGCCTCCGGAGTAGCTGGGACTACAGGAGCAAGCTGCCGCGCCCAGCTCTCCAGTTTCATTTTATTATTATTAGTGCTAAACGTGCAACATTTACCCCCAAGTGACTATATGGAATAACTTATTCAAGGGGGTTGCTGGGCATAAAGTTATAAATCCTTGAGATTATCTAGCAAAGTTGATTTCAATTTTAGAATAGTTATTATTTCACAAGAACCAAGTCACCAAAACCACTCTTGCTTTAAGTCCATTTCACTGGGAGGATATTTACACGAAGTCCTTATGACTGGGGGCATGAGAGGGAAGGCATACAGATAATCTAAAAGGAGTTCAAATCAGGAAGAGAGAAATGAAAAAACAAGGCTACCAGATTATCCAGCTTTGTTTTACATGACTTGAAATGGTTATCTGATCTCTCAGTACATTGTTACCCAAATCCTGATGTTATTATAGAAAGAAGGCTTTGCCCATTCACATACAACATGATAGCCTATGAAGAAATTTGCAAGAAATCTACAAAAAAGCTCCTATAACTAATAAATGAGTTTATCAAGGTCATGAGATACAAGGTAAACATAAAAAAACCTAAATATATTTCTATACACTAGCAATCAACAATTAGAAATCAAAATTTAAAAAACAATTAAAAGTGACATAATTATATATAAATATAAAAAGTATATGCAGAATCTGCAAAATAAAAATTACAAAACACTACTGAAACAAATCAAGGAAGATCTAAATAAATGGAGAGATCTACTGGAAGAGTCAACAATATTAAGGTGTTAATTTTCCCACAGAATAATTTAAGGATTTAACTAAAATCCAATCTCAAATTTTCTTTTGTAGATATAGTAACACTGGCTCTAAAATTTATGTGGAAAAGCAAAGAAACTAAAAGAACCAAAACAATTTTGAAAAAGAATAAAGTTATAGAAATCACATTATATCGTTTTAAGACTTATTATAAAGCAACAGCAATCAGAACCATCAAAATTTAAAATTTTGCTCTGTGAAAAAGAATGAAAAACAAGCTACAGACTGGGAGAAATATTTGCAAATCACATATCTCACTAAACCTATAATCAGAGTATATAAAGAACTCAAAAAATTCAACAGTAAGTAAACAAAAAACCTAGTTTTAAAATGGGCAAGAGATTTAGACAGGTACCTATCTAAAGAAGATACAAAGATGGCAAACAAGCACAAGAAGAGAAGCCAAGCATCAGTAGCCACTAAGGAAGAGCAAATTAAACCCACAATAAGATGCCACTACACACATTAATAAAATGGCTAAAGAAATTGACAATGCCAAGTGTTGACAAAGATGCAGAGCTATTGGGACTCTCATACATTGCTGGTGGGAATGCAAAATAGTATAGGCAGTCTGGAAAACTGTTTGGAAGTTTCTTAACAAAATTAGACATATACTTACCATATGACCCAGAAACCCCACTCCTGGATATTTATCTTAAAGAAATGAAAGCCTATCTTCACACTCACATCTGGTAATGAATGTTTTAGCATCTTATTCATAAATTCCAAAAACCAGGGGGAAAAAAATCATGTCAGTCAGTGGGGGAATGGGTAAACAAACTATGGTATAACCAATGATGGAATACTATACAGCAATAAAGAGGGCCATACCACAAATTGGCTGAATATTAAAGGCTTTAAGGTACATAAAAGAAGCCAGTCTCAAATGGTTATATACTGTATGATTCCATTTATATGACATTCTTCAAAAGGTAAAACTATAGGAAAAGAGACTAGATCAGTGGTTGCTTGGGGTAAGGAGAGGGTTTGACTCTAAAGGAATGACATTAGGGAATTTGGGGGGGTGGTTGATGGAATTCTTCTGTACTATGATTGTGGTGGTCGTTACTTTTACCTATACTTGTGCCAAAACTCAGAACTGTACACACACACAAATGTCAATTTTACTTATGTAAATTTTTAAAAATTTAATTTAAAAGTAGGCTTTTTATAACCATAGAATGGTATTATCTGATAGAACTTTTGGTGATGGAAATGTTCTATATTTTGATATCCAATACTGTAGCCACTAGCCTCAGGTGACTAGTAAGCACTTGAAACATGGCCAATGTAACTAAGGAACTGAATCTTTAATTTTATTTAATTTTAATGAATTTAACTTTAAATAGCCACATATGGGCAGTGCAGCCACAGAACACTTGAATTTCTATATTGTGTTCCAGAGCTTACCCAACTTGTGCTGATGCAGAAAGCAGGAATATCTAGAGTGATGAAAAATCCAAAATTTATTACAAGTTTGCTCATTGGGAATGCATTAACTTAGATTTTATAGCAGATCTACCTTGCTGGTTAAGGTTTTCTGAGATTTTGGCTCAAATAAATTTATATTCTCTCAGCATGCTATATCCAATGAGGTGATGGACATATCATCACCTCGCTGGTGCTGGGGTGGAGTCAGAAGACATACCAATAGCTTGCTGGGTGGCAGTAGAAGCCAGTTTATATTCTTTTCTTAATACTCATAAGTAATTCAAAGGTAAATCATAGCATGTTGGCCTTGGCTTGGGTCAGTCACAACAAGCAACCATACTCTCTCACAGATGTTACAGAAACATTAAAGCAGTTTTCAAAAATAATACTCAAGGAGATACAAGACTCTTTATAATCCATCCCTGACCACCTCTCACCACTCTCCATATCTACAGAGGAACTGCAATGTCCCCACCATGCATCTCTGTCACTTTGCTTTGCCTAGCAATTCCACATGGAGTCCCTTTTCTACTCTCTCTTATTGCAATAAAAGATGTCTTCCCTTTCTTTGTTATGATGCTTCCTAAGTATCAGTCATTTGGGTATCTTCTTCATGATTTTTTGCCTTCTCTATATCCCTCCTATACTCTTACTTACCTTAATACTTTTAACTTGGCTCACCCTCATTTACTTAGTTTATCTCAAGCAATACTATCCATGACAACAGGGGTTTAATGTGCTAGTTACATTTTTGCTAATACATACTAAAGTAAATCAATGTATGTACAAGGAAAGATGTTCAGCCATTCATACTCTAAAATCAACTTAGGTACCGCTGTGGCACATACTCAGCAGCTTGGGTAACATGACTTTTATAGTCAGCTCAAGTATCAACAACTCCAGAAAGTGGGTGATGCACCCCCTATTGCTCCAGCAATTAGGCATAAGTCCCTGTTAAGGGGATTGGAAGACTCTTCTTTGGGGAAATTGACCACCCAGTTCTGATGTCTGGAAGTCCTCCCACAGAGAAGCTGGCCTGCTGCCTGGTTCTACTGGGAAGCCTCCCCTGCACACAAAGCTTTCCATCCTATTTTAAGTACTTTACCATAAATAGGAACAGAGAGCCACGCCGAAGATCACCAGACATTTGAAGAGTGCCTTCTACATAAAAGACAGAGATCAAAATAAAGAAATAAAAAGAAAAGTAACATGAAGAACACAGAGATAATGTGGAGGTCTTTTAAAAAAATCTCCAAAAATCCCAATAAAATTAATATTCTTAGATTTAAATAAGATGTTGCATCCATGAGATAAGAACAGAGTACTGTGAAAATAATGAAACATAGAATAAAAAAACTCTTATAAATTTTTTAAAAGATGACTAAATTTAAAAAAAAATCAATAGAAGGCTTGGAAAATAAAGTAGATGAAATCTCTCAGAAAGTTGAACAAATAGACAATGTTTTTTTTAAAGGGTGATAAGGTGAGAGTCTTAGAGAAATAATCTAAATGATTTAATGAAATAATCTAAATAATAGTTATTCCAGAGACTTAGAGAAAAGATAGGGAAGGAATTATCAAAGAAATAATAAAAGAAAAATTCCATAATTGGAGAAAATGTCTTGAGATCAAAAGGGTCTATGGAGTGACCAGCACTCTGAGGTTCACTGAAATAAAGAAAAGAGCCTTAAAACAATCCCAAAGAGAGAGAAATGAAACAGAGGATTGGAAATGAGATTTGCACAGGACAGTCACAGCAACATGTGTGTAGAAGGCAGTGAAACAATTGGGTTTCAACCAGAAATCTACATATGGGCAAATTATAAATAATTGTGAGGGGAAGAAAAAAAGACATTTTCAGACACATTCCTAAACTAAAAAATAATTGCTTTCCATGTGCTCTTTCTTAGGAATCCACTAGAGAACATAATCTTACAAAAGGAGGGAGGAAGCCAAGAAAGTGGAAGACATGGGAATCCAGAAAGGGAGGTCACAGGGTGATGGTGAAGAAATATTTCGGGACGATAACTGCACAGCAGCCCTAAAGACTGCATCTAAAAAGGAAGATGGAGGGGTCCAGCAGGGAAGTCTTCAGAGAAAAAAATAGACAAATAAATTACCTTATATGTTTGAGCTTTTTGAAAAGCTATCAGTGGGCATTGGCAGATCTGATGGAAAAAGTTAATGTAAGACCCAGAAAACTCTGCAAGTGAAAAACAACAAAATAAAACATTGTACAGGAAAGATCACAGATCACTACTTGGCTCTGGGGTAAACCATGTTTACCAATCACAATAATATGAACAATGAAAATTAATTTAGCTGAAAATTGTGGCATAATTATGTTAGAAGAATAGGGAAAAGGAAAAGGGGAGAGGGTGTATAATGGTATGTTCTATTTAACACAGCAGGAAGGCAGCACACAGGGTCTAAAATGGATACATCCAGAAGGAGTATAAGCAAACAGTTATAAATACAGAAGAAACAGCTAAGAGATGAAAGTGGGTCTTGAGCGGTAGGACTTGAGGGTAGGAAGAATTATGTCCATATATTTTACCAAAAAAAAAACCCTTTTAAAATGGAAGAGAGAAATTATGGTTGCCGGGCTATAGATCAGAGAACAAAGATTTAGTTGCTGAGGGGAGCCATAAATTGTGGCACAACCATCTTTCTGACGGCTCCCTTCTACACACACTATCCCCGGATGATATGACAATATTACGCAAGGGAAGAGAAGGAAAGCCATGCCCAAGCTCCACCCTCCCTTTTGGGAAATTCTTGGCTAAGCTCACAATACTGAGTCTTTGTTCCGCAATGTTTCAAGACTGTACCCTTTTGGAGGTGAGATGTTTATTTTCCATGGCTAGAAAGTTTCCTACATCCCTACCCACCATACACGTGGCAGAGGAATTGCACAAACCTCGGCGTGCTTCCTCCAACACTGGGGTGTCAAGCCTTGGCTGCAAATTATGTGTAATGTGATGGTGATGGTGGCTTTGGAGTGCTTTATGGACTGGCTCTGTCTTCCATTTCAGCCAGGTGAATGGTTTACCACATAGCCAGAGATCTGACTGGTGGAGAAATGACAACTTAATTTAGCTGCACTTAATTGCCTCTATGTTTAACTCTTTCTGCTCACCCAAACCCTCAGTCCTATTTATTTTGGTCAAGGAGATCTCCCATCCCCAAAGAGTCCCATGGAGATCTCTTAGGGCTCCTCACACTCTCACATTGGCAGAAAAATAGCTATGTTGATACCATGTGAAAACTTGCTTGTAACTCAACCACTACTATTCCCCAAATGCTGAGCGCTCATTAGAGTCATCTGCTATTCAACTAACACGCTGTTGGGATTTCCTCCCACTCTTCATACCCACTGGATTTTTGACAGGAGAGCTAAGGTTTTGTCTAGTAAAGCAATCCTAATAAAAAATAAAGTCAGAGAAAGGACAAAAAGAAAGAAGCATCGTAATTCCATATGTTGGATCCAGGATGCGCTGTTGGGATGTTAATATCTTATATAAAAAGAGGTCTATGGCTTAAACTCAAGAGCTGGGAATGCAGCAGTTGGTATCCCAGTCATGCCTCCAATTGTCCCAGATTTAACAATCGACAATAGGAGCAATTGTTGTAATGCACAGTCTCTTCATTCAGCACGTAAAGGTCAGAGAAGTAATCTGCCTTCCTATACTCAATTATAGGGAACTGGGTGAGACTGAGGAGCTGCCTGCGGCCTCATAACTTTAAGTATCAGAATTAAGCCACATCAATATGACTTTATTGTTTGTTCCAGAACATTCTTGCCAGTAAATAGCTTCAATGTTTGCTCCAGGATCTTCCTGAAAATCTATTTTTTTCAAACACAGAACTATTCAACCAGCACCCTTTCTCAGGTCAACAGATTGCTCCATGAAGCAGACCTTCTTGTTTATCAAAAGCAAGACTTGCTCCAAAACTCTTACCTTTCTGTGTCCTTCAGTCCCAAGCTACTAAATCATGAACTCTGCCCAGCTGGAATCCCCACATTGAAAGGTCTGCCTTAAACCACTCAAAACCAAACCTGAAACCCTATGCATATCTGCCCTTGACCTCTTCCTTCTAAGATACCTTAAGAGTCTGTCAAGGTTTTGTTTTCCCTTATGGCAGTAAGTAATGCACTCAGCTTAGATTGATCAACAGAGGACTGCTGTGGTCTTCTTGGGGAGCTGGCAGTTGACAAACATATGCAGATTTTCACCTTTATTTGGAGAGTCACACTGTTGGCTTGGCAATCTTGTTCTATTAACCCCTTTTCTAGTTCTTTCATTTATTTACTCATTCATTCAAATGTTTTTTGAGCTCTACTGTGAGCCAGGGGATATAAAAGAGGCTTGGTTCCTCATTTCATGGAATAAGGGAGAAAGACACTAACTAAACACACAAAGATAAGTGACTATAAACTGTGCTAAGTGCTATAAAGGAAGGATTCTAGTGGTTAAAAAAAGAGCCACATTTAATAGGCATACTGTGAGAAATCTTTAAAAAAAAAAAGTCTGCCAAGGATTAGGCCATTGAGGCTGAGATAAGAATGAGTAATCTCTAGGTAAGTGTCTGATAAGCAGAAAGGAAGACCTATTCCAAGCTGAAGGAACAAACAATTCACTCTGTTGGGCTATGAATTCATTAGCATGGTCTTCAATCCCTTTATCTTCAGGATCAGATAAATATTTTGTTTCTTTTGGCTATTCGTCTTTCACCAAAATGAAAAAGAAAGATAAATGTATTTCAAATAAGAGGAGAACCAAGGAGAAAGGACAACAAATCCATGTTTCTCACTGTAAGATACCCTTTTTCCTGAGGTTCTTTAAACCCCTGGTAAGATGTAGTCATGACAGAAATGGAAGAGTAACCACTCAGGAGTCTGGCAGTTTCTTATATAAATGTAAAATACCATATAGCCCAGAATTTTTCATTCCTAGGTATTTACCCAAGAGAAATGAAAACATATACCCAGCCAAAGACATACATGAATATCCACAGGCCCTCTCTTCCTAATAGCCTCAAACTAAAAACAACCTAGAGCTCATCAACAGTAGAATAGATAAATAAATTGTGGTATATTCACTCAATGGAATACTATATACATCAGAGAAAATGAATGATCTATTGTTACATGCAACAACATGAACGCATCTCACAAACACAATTTAAAAAGTCAGACACAAATAAATACGTACTGCATGATTCTGTTTATACGGAATTCTAGAAAAGACAAAACTAATCTATAGTGACAGAAAAAAGATCAATGGTTGCCTAGAGCCAGAAGTAGAGGAGGATTGATTGGATAGGGTGTAAAATAATAAGAAATACTGGTCTCTGCCCCTGGTTCCTGGCACAGAGCTCCTAAAACTTTGCTAATTTCTGAGAGATAGTGGTGCTTAGGAGAATCTTTTGTTCTAATATTTGGTCTCTGCCCTGGTTCCTGAGACAGAACTCCTAATAATACCCTCATAAACAGGGGTGCTCTAGGAGAATCTTTTGTTCTATTATAATATTTAGTCTTTTGACTCCAGTTCCTGACACAGAGCTCCTGAGAACTTTTTAATTGCCTGAGAGAAGTCCTGTGAGACTGAACTTTCAACCCGTGGGATCTGATGCTGGCTCTAGGTAGATCGTGTCAGAATTGAGTTAAATTGCAGAACACCCAGGTGGTGTTCACAGGAGAATTGCTTGGTGTCTGTGAGGAAACCCACACATACCTGGTGTGGTGAGCTCTTTGTGGCTGTGGTGAGCAGGGAATGGAGGGCAGGGAAGCTTGTCAGGGGGCAGCAGTCTAGGCAACACAGGATGGCGCTTAAGCTAGAATGGCAGTGGAGGAAATGGTGACAAACACTGGGGTTCAGGAGACATTTGTAGAGGTGAGGAAAAGATAGGACTCAAAGACAACTTCTAAATTTCTTACCTGAGCAACTGGGTAAATAAGAACAACATTAATCATCAACTGAAATGGTGAATTGCAGGGGACAGGAGGGAGGGGAAGGGCAGGCTGTAGTTAGAGGATAAGGAGACAAAAGCTAAGGGTTCTGTTTGGACATGTGAATTTGAAAATGCTCACTGAATGAAATTCAATGTCACAGGAGAGACTTCAAGTAAATAATCTGGAGCTTGGATACAGTTCAGGCTGGGAGTTTGGGGAGGCACGATACTTAAAGCCATCAGATTATCTATGGACAAAAAAGGGCTGAGAACCAAGCTCTGAGACCACCAATGTGCAGAGGTCAGGAAGAGAAGAGAAACCATCAAAAGGATACTGAGAAGGAGAAACCAGGGAGGTCTGAGGAAAACCAGAAGCATGAGGTGTGTAAGAATCCAAGTGAAGAAAGTCTATAATTCTAAGTCTTCTATTGTTTCCTACTTACTTCTAACTTCTACTCCTTATCTATAAATGATCCTTTAAGCAGTGTCTGCACTATTTCAGCCCGACAAATACCACTCTCAGACCTACTGAAAAGATATTTACTATGATTAAGTCTTTGGACCATAGCCCAACATCCTCCCAGCCACCTATGTGTTGATTTTCCCTTCTCCTGCTCCAAGAAAAGTCAACCAAAACCAAGTCCCCTGCATAAAGGATTTATTCTCTGGCCTTTACAATGTGAAATGGGTCTTCCCCATTGAACCCCGCATTTACTTCCCTGTACTGAAAACAGTGTGCATTTAATAGACCTGCTCTCCCAGACTAAAGATAGGCTCCAAAGAGCATTCTTCTAGGTGTATAGCAAAAAAGCATTTTCCCTTTCCTTTCAGATTCTGCATTGCTCTTGGTACCAAGAGAGGATTCCCTTACTTGGACACACATACACAAACCTAAATCAGGTCAGGAATTAAAAATTTTGAGCAGCTTAGGAATTGGTTTTAGGATCAGAAGTTCCAAATGTTACCACTACCCAGCTCTTGCTAATAAGCCTTGGGGGTTGTAGCTAATCAGTTAGTAACATTGAAAGACTCCTTTTATGGAGGCTTCCCTATCATCAATGAACTCATTTTATATAAATATTTAGCCAGGCAATAAACTGGACAGCCAATATTACTCAACATCAGCCTCAAAAGACCCTCCCTATTTATATACACAGCATCTTGGTAGAGCAATACATTTTATACGCATGACATGGTCAGCGATAAATATACCAGGGTAGGTCAAATCCTATTTGGTTCTCTGCTTTTAACTGTCTTGGGCTTTGTGTGTTTCTTTAATCAGTTGGATGATTTGGATAAACAACATGTATTAGTCTTTGTAAGTATAACATGCCTTGAACTTTTTCCAGATATTCATTCCCATTCATCATCATAATAGTTGCTCCCCCTTGGCCATCATTAAGATTAGAAACGTCCTTGAACCATTTAATGATATTCCACAAGACTGGACAGACTTTTCATGCCTTGATGAATTGTGATCACTCAGCTTAGACCAATGAAATTGGATATCCTTTAATGTGTCTGATGACTTTAAGGAGTTTAGGGAAAGCAGTGCCCCAGCATCAAAATGGCTTCACAGAAGAACCATCCACTTGGGGAAAGATGCAGGACTCATGTAAAAATTGATTAATGAGTTAGTATCATATCTAACAGCTAACTGCAATGGATATTATTTCTTTATTAGTCTTGCTAAATATGGTTTTATCTACAGGTGTCTATTTATTAAATAACTCATTAGAATCCTTTAAGGAGGTAAGAATTGATTTGTTTGAAACCCAAGTTAGAATGTTAAAGGAAGATTTCTTTAAGCAAATTGACTTTTAGATGTTCATATCACTGATGACAAGAAGAAAAACATAAAAGCAATGGCTAGGATGTGTTCCAACTACCCTGGAGCTAAGAAAAACTAGTTGCTCCTATTTTATGGGGTCCTACATCTCCAAATGGCCACTGTGGGAATGAAGTGACCCCCAAATGTTTGTGTGACATAAACAAGCAGACTTGGCAATTTGTGCCATAAATATCTTTAATATTTTCACAAGCATGTTGATTCCATAGACTCTAAATCCATTGACATTGCTGCAGTTTAGAGCTGGCTAATGATATTGGCATATTTAAATAACCTCCCTAAGTTTCTGAACAAACCATGATCTGAGACCACAGAAACCTAGGTGTACAGTAGAGGGTGCACTGTGTGAGGAGGTCAGAAGGCCAGCATTCAAGTCCTGGCTCTATCACTGGCAGTTTAATCAGAAGACTCACTTACAGGAGCATCAGTTTCCTCTTCTATATATGAGTCATTTACTGAGCATCTATAATGTGCCAGGTGGTATTCTTGGGATACATGAGAGAACAAAACAGAATATAGGGATTACATTCCATTGTAGGTCTTGTTTGATATAACTTCCTTCCTTCCAGAATTGTTGTACGGGTCAAATGAGATATCCAAAGTAAAAGCACTTTATAAAGAGCCTTTGGGGTATTTATACACTAACTCCTGGGAGTCATGAGTTGAGGGCTGCTCCAAGAAATGTCACTCTGTCCTGCCACAGATGGTGCCCGCCTGTCCCTTTCCCTAGCCGGTGTGCCCCGATATTTACCAGCCTCCTGCAGGCTAGCTTGCAGCACATTAGTAACTCTTCTCATTAATCAGCTGCATCTGGAAATAGTCTATCCCTGAGCTTCTCAAAACAGAGTTTGTGGGCTCCCGTGGGTCTACAGATGTAGCCTCCTGAACCCACAAATTCAATGACAACTTGACAATCTAAAATATTTTCATTATGATGATGAAATAAAATAAATTAATACAAATGTATTCAGGGTCACTTTGTCACTAATTCATGCTAGGCAATTTCATTTTCTGCATTTGTATTTGAGGTTGTAGTAACAGTGATGACAAATGAAGATTTCAAGTAACTGAAAAAGAGAAAGTGGGAAAATGGAATCATGATCAGTAATTAGGTATGCTGAACTTAAAAAAAAATAGCCTGTGTGGATGTATCTTTATGTTCAGGGTCTGAGCAGAGGTGGTGTGTGGGTATCACAATTTCCCTGGGTATCCATTAAGTAGATTGGCTGAGAAAAGAATAATGAATAGGCAGTTAAAAACAAATTTATCAACCAAAGGAAGTGTAATGCCAATCATAATGTTGATAACTTAGACAATGGCTATCAAGTTCAAAATCAAGAGGATCAAGTCAACTCTTGAAATATCCAGTTTCAAAATAAATGCTTCCATAATAAAATAAGACTTCTGCTTCTGGAAAGATGAAGTACAGGCACTTTTTCCCTATTCTCTCCACCAAGTATAGCCAAAGACACCAGGCATTAAAAACATAGGAAGAATTGGAAAGGTGGAGAAAAGAAGACAAACCAGTTAGGGATCTTGGGACCCAAGGAACAGCACGACGGTGAGTTCCCTGAGTTTTCATTTTGTCTCATGGAGCCCATCAAATACCACTCATACCACTCACACTCATACTGAGAACCAGGAAGATTGCACTTTGAATAGCAAAAGATAATCAACAGATGCCAACACCAAAATGTTAGAATTATGTGATGAGGATTTTAAAGCAGCCATCATAAAAGTTCTTCAACAAGCAAGTATGAACATTATGTATACCAATGAAAAATAGAACATCTCAGCAAAGAAATATAAGATGCAAAGAAAAACCACATATAAATTTTAGAACTGAAAAACACAATAACCAAAATTAAAGCAATAATAATTTAAGGTAAAACAATAACAACAAAAAGTAATGTAACATAACTTGTTATATTATTCTTAACATGAACTTTATTGGTTTGGGGTGGTTGTATTCACTCAGAAATCTACTTGGACTTATGATTGTATAAGACTATATACATAAAAAGCTTAACCTTTTTATGTTTGTACATTTTTAAGTGATACTATTTTAAAATAACTTATATTAACACTAAGGAAACTGTGAAAATTTCTTCCTTTACAAGTGGTCTACATTCAAACATTTTTAAAATTACATTTATAATGTATTATGAGTTAAATTGTCCCTCCCCCCAAAATTCATATGTTGACATCCTAACACCCCAATGCCTCAGAATGTGACTTTATTTGGAGATAGTGCTTTTAAAAAAGTAATTAAGGTAAAATGAGGTTATAAGGGTAGGCCCTAATCCAGTATAACTGGTGTCCTTATAAGAAGAGATCAGGACACAGACACACACAGAGAAAAGACCTTATGAAGATAGAGGGAGAACATTGCCATCTACAAGCCAAGGAGAGAGGCCTCACAAGAAATCAACCCTGTCAACACCTTATCTTAGACTCCTAACCTCCAGAATTGTGAGAAAAATAAATGTCTGTTGTTTAAGCCACCCAGTCAGTGGTACTTTGTTAAACAAACCATGATCTGAGACCAGAAGGTTGGAAACAGAAACCTAGGTATAAAGTAGAGAAAGCACTGTGATTGGAGTCAAAATGTAAAAATTGATTAATGAGTTAGTATCTAATCTAATAGCTAACTGCAATGGATATTATTTCTTTGTTCATCTTGCTAAATAGGGTTTTATCTACAAGTGTCTATTTATAAAGAACTCATTAGAATCCTTAAAGGATTCAATATGTAATGCAACTGGAAATTTGAACATGACTGGACTTTTAGCGATATGAAAGAATTACTGTTAAAAGTTTTAGATGTAATAATGTGGCTAGGTTGTAGTTAGGTTAAAAAAAGAGACACCTTAATTTAGCAATGTATATGAAGAATGTTTGAAAAAACTGGAAATGATCAACCAGGACAAGTGAAGAACTTGATGGGACATAATATCCTCTTCCAATGTTTATTCCTAAATTATTGTCTATTTCTAACAACTTTATTGACAACTTTATTTTTAATAACTTTATTGACAACTTTATTCACATATATAATTCACCCATTTAAAATGTACAATTCAATAACCTTTACTTATATTCACAAGTTGTGCATCCAGCATCACAATCAATTTTAATACATTTCATTACCCCAAAAGAAACCCCCCACCCCTCAGTCATCACCTTCCTACTCCCCCCAAACACACCCATCCCTCCCAGCCGTAGGCAACCACTAATCTACATTCTGTCTCTATAAACTTGCACATATTGGCTATTTCAAATAAATGGAATCATGTAATATGTGGTTCTTTGAGACTGACTTCTTTCACTAGCATAATGTTTTCAAGGTTCATCCATGTTTTAATGTGAATCAGCATTTTATTACTTCTTATTGCCAAATAATATTCCATTATATGGATATACCACATTGTGCTTATCTTTTCATCAGTTGATGAACATTATAGTTATTTCCATGTTTTGGCTATCATGAATAATGCTGCTATAAACATTCATGTACAAGTTTTTGTGTAAACACGTTTTCATTTCTCCTGGGTATACACCTAGGAGGAATAAATTTGATGTTTAACTGCTTGGAGGAACTGCCTATTTTCCAGTCACTGCACCTCATGGAATAAGTTGGAAAGTATTCCCTTCTCTTCTATTTTCTGGAAGAG
Source organism: Cheirogaleus medius (assembly GCA_008086735.1). Lineage (NCBI taxonomy): Eukaryota > Metazoa > Chordata > Mammalia > Primates > Cheirogaleidae > Cheirogaleus > Cheirogaleus medius. The sequence goes on along the minus strand of VBSM01001118.1, from coordinate 20,309,429 downwards.
TTTTGAAGATTTGGTATTAATTCTTCTTTAAATGTTTGGCAGATTCTGAAGTGATGGGTTCTGAAAAAAATGTTTGGTAGAATTCACAAGTGTAGCCATCTATTACTTGGCTTTCTTCCTAGGAGGTTTTTTGTTTGCTAATTTAATCTAATTACTTGTGTAGGTCTATTTACGTTTTCTATTTCTTCTTGAGTCAGTTTTGATAGTTTGGTGTCCTTCTAGGAATTTGTCAATTTTATGTAAGTTATCTGATTTCTTGGTTTTCTTGGTTTACATTTGTTCATGGCATTTCCTTTATATTCTTTTTATTTGTGTAAGGGCAGTAGTATTGTCCCCTCTTTTATTTCTGATTTTAGTCTTATGAATCTTCTCTCTTTTTTCTTGGTCACTCTAGCTAAGAGTTTGTCAATTTTGTTGATCTTTTTGAAAAACCAACTTTTGGTTCATTGATTTTCTCTATTGTTATCTATTCTCTGTTTCATTAATTTCCACCCTAATCCTCATTTATTTCCTTCCTCTACTTTCTTGGTTTAGTTTATTCTTCTTTGTCCATTATCATAAAGTAGAATGTGTTTGCTTGTTGACTTGGGATGTTTCTTCTTTTTTAACATAGGCATTTAAACTTCCCTGTAGCACTGCTTTAGTTGCATCCCCTATATTTTGGTATGTTGTGTCTTTGTTTGCATTCATCTCAAAGCATTTCTAATTTCCCCTTGCTTTTATCTTAGACCTCTTGGTTATTTATTGGTGTGTTATCTAATTTCCTTGTATTTGAGTTTCCCAAATCTTTCTGTTATTTATATTTAATTTACTCTATTCTATTGTATGTTCTCAGAGAACATACATTGTATGATTTCAATCCTTTTTAATTTATTAAGTCTTGTTGTATGGCCTAACATGTGGTCTATTCTGATTAATGTTCCATGTGTATTTGAGAAGAATGCGTATTCTGTGTATTCTGCTGTTGTTGGGTAGAGTGTTCTATCAGTGTCTTTTATTTCCTTATTGATCTTATGCCTTGTTGTTCTAGGCACTCTTACACTTGAACTTCTCCACATTTTTCAAATATGTTCAGTTCCTTTGGAGAGAGCATCAGCATTCTCTTTTCCTTATAGACTGTCCCCAGGCAAACTCTCTAAGCCACTGTACTGGGTGCTGGGCAGAGTGGTAACTGCTAGAAACTGCTGGTCTTAATTTGAGAAATGGCATCTTTATAACTTTGAGTTTTCTCTTCTATGAACGTGGTATATCCTTCATTTGTTTACATCCTCTTCAATTTCTCTCAATTATTCTTTGTAACTTTCTTTGTAGAGCTCTTCAAAATCTTTTGTTAGATTTATTCCTAAGAATCTGATGATTTTTGATGCTTTGTAAATTAACTGATTGTCATGTATAAGATGGTCAAGAGTAGAAATGGTAAATAGATTTCCTCTTTGGTGCCCACACTGATTTGTATTGGCTGTCTAAAGTATTGGACTGAATATCATGAAACCACTCCTGACTCTGTAGGAAACCTCCATGTCTGATTATTAAAGGCTGTCCCATACTCAAGAGAAGGGGTGGTGATACAAGTACTTGCCATTCTGGAAGAAGGCAGTCTATGTAGCTCCAAAATGGAAAACCAATGAATGGAAGTTACAGGGAGGTAATTTTTTAAATAAACATAAGCAAGAATTTGTTACCCTGAATTATTTTTAAAAGTAGAACGGGCTGCTTATAATGCAGAGGATTGACTGTCTTGAGAACTGATCAAGCAGAAACTGGATGACCATTTTCCAGTAACTTTGCAGTTGGGATTGCTGCATTAAATGCATGGCTGAATTGGAAAAACTTACTATTATGAGGTCTATGAACCTAATTCCTTTATTCCATGGGGGGAGGGAGGGGAAGCATCATATGAACTTTTATATGAGAAATACCTGATAGAAAGTTTATATGATTATCAAGTGCTAGAGATGGTATGTGATTTTGGGCACATCACAATCTCTCTTTGAAAAATTTTTTTTAAATATAAAATGTTGGTATTGATTAAATGATTTTTGTTGTCCTCTCTAGGTGTGCAGTTTTAAGACTGCACAGCCAAATTCATATATTAACAGCCTTATAAAAAGAGTATAAAAGGGCAGAAGAGATTGAAGACACATGGTCCATGAGCTCCAATGAAGACATATGCTCAGACACTCATATTCACATCCCATGCTGCTTCATGTGCGGTCCTAACCCTTTCTTCTCATGTCCCCTGTTCTACATATGAGCCTCTCTCTTTCTTTTGCTACAGAGATCTTGTAAGCCATGTGTGAAAGATGCAAAGAGATAGAGTTCGTAAATCAATGTTCAGAGGACAGCTACCATTTGGACCTTTTGTGTGTGAGAAAGTTTTATCATACTAAGACTTTGAGATTTAGAGGTTTATCTATGGAGTCAACCATCTGTCTCTAGCTCCTTAATTGTAAACATGAATCCAATGGAATGTTAATGTAAAACATGAAAAATATGGCCCAGGCATTAAGGCAGTGGAGGAGATTTTGGTCAGTAGCTCTGAATCCACTCTTTGTCCCTGTAAGGATTCTGGTTCGTCCTGGGCATCTGCTTTGGACCTGTTCAGGGGCAATCCTGGGCACGGGAACAAGGATAAGATCTGATGGCAAATTTTAATTCTCATTCAAATGCCTGACACTGGCCAACTTTAAGGCTGGAAGAACAGATCCAAGAATAAGACACCTTCCTGAGACTACAGCAGTAGATGATCAGTTACATTGATCAGTTTGAGGCCATCTGACCTCTTTTCCATTTCATTTGTCATCTTTGAGAATTGTTACCTCTATGGATATCAACTTTTTAAAATGTCTTCTTCCAGAATTACCTTATGCAATACAAGAAATTACAAATGCATAATCTTTGTCCTAATTCTTTTTTTTTTTTTCTTGAGACAGAGTCTTGCTTTATCACCCAGGCTGGGGTGCCATGGCATGATCATAGCTCAGTGCAGCCTCAAACTCCTGAGCTCAAGCCTCAAATTCCCCCCTCAGCCTCCCAAGTAGCAGGGACTACAGTCACACACCATTGCACCTGGCCTTTTAAAAGTATTTTTTAGAGATGGAGATCTCACTACATTGCCGAGCCTAGTCTTGAACTCCTGATCCTCCCACCTGAGCTTCCTGAGTAGCTGGGATTACAACACAACCCACCACACCTGGCCAGTCTTTGTCCTAACTCTTAACCTAAAGAAAGTATATTATAAACATTAATTGTTACTTTGCTTTTTTCACTTAATATAACCTGAAGATCTTTCCATGCCAGCGTGAAGAGAAACTCAACCTCCTTTTTGACAGCTGCATACTATTCCATGGTGTGGCTAAACCATGGTTCATCTAACATCTCCTATAATAAGTATGGGTTATTCTCAATTATCTACTATGATAAACATGCTGCAACAAATATCCTTGTTCATACGTTATTTTTGTATGTGTTGGTATATCCATAAGATAAACTCCTAGAAGTATGTTGCCAAGTTAGTGGGTAAATATACATGCAATTTTGATAGATATTGCCAAATTGTCCCCATAGGTGTTATATTATCTACTTTCACCAGCAATATTTGAGAGTGCCTACTTAATATAGTATAAAATTTTAGACACTTGCTCAACAACAAAACCATGGTATCTCAGAGTAGGTCACATAAATGTATGAAGGCGGCCAACGGAATTGTAGCATTTACTCTAGCAAACTGAAACTCAGAGTCCTTGTGGGCCCATCATTACCAGATCTGATATTTTCTAAGGAAGCCTAGGCTCTAGGAATCTCTGCTCTAATCCAATATCCTTAATTGGCACATGTGGAAACTGCAACCCCAAGAATGTCAGGGACTTGTTTAAGGACACATGGGAGCTCAGTGGCAAAACCAGGGCAAGCCTCATGTCCGGCCCTCAGTTCACTGAACTACCACTGCTACTGGTCGGTAAAACAAAGACATCCAAACCCTAATCCATAGAACGTGTGAATACATTGCTTATGTGCAAAAGGGACTTTGCAGGAGTGATTCGGGTTATGAACTTTAAGACAGGGGAGAGTAGCTTGGCTTGCCCAGGTGGGCCAATATGATCACATGGGCCCTTTAAAGTGGAGAACCTTTCCTAACTGTAGTCAGAAGAGATGCTGGGAAAAACAAGGCCGAAGGACACAAGTTAGATTGATGCATGAGAAGGACTCTCCTCAGTTGTTGCTGGTTTTGATGATGGCAGGAGGGGGCCAGAAGCAGGGAATCTGAGTGAAAACTGAAAACAACCCCTAGCCAACAGCCATCAAGGAAATGGGAATCTCAGTCCTACAACTTCATGGAACTGAATTCTGCCAAAGGTGGGCATGAGTGAAACCAATTCTCCCCTAGTGCTTCCTGAAGGAATACTGCCCTGTTGACATCTTGATTTTGGCCTTGTGGGAACTGAAGCCGAGAAACCAGCCAAGCCTACTGGACTTCAGACTTACAGAATTATGAGATAATAAATTAGTATTGTTCTGAGCTGCTAAGTTTGTGGTAATTTGCTATGGCAGCAACAGGAAACTAATACACATCTCCATACTGTCTCTTCCATTTCACCATGAGGAACCTTCATTTATGCATTCAACAAACATTTATTGAGGACCTACCATGTGCCAGGCATGTAGGACACCTAGATGCTGGAGATATAGCATGAATGGCACAAAATTCCTTGTTTTCAGGGAACTTACTCTCAAATGGAGCACATAAACCAAAGAAATATGTCAGTTATACGGTAGATTAGGAGGTGACAAGTGTCAGAGAAAAAATAAAGCAGAAGGCGGATGAAGAGTACTGAGGAGTGTGGTGAGGAAGGTGCTCAGGGATGACCTCGCTAAGAAGGTAACATTCCAGCAAAGAGTTGAAGGAGATGGGGAAAGAGCAAACCATGTGGAGCCACCTGGAAAGTGCTTTCCAAGGGGGTACAAGCACACGCAATGGTTCTGAGATGGGTGGGTGGGTGAGCTGCTTGAGGAAATGCAAGGAGGCCAGTGGAATAGCAGGAAGTGTCAGAGAATAAGGAGGAGCCAATCCCAGGGTTCTGTAAGGACTCTGGGGCGAGATGTGCTGGAAGGTTTTGAGGAGAGGGGTGCCATGATCTTACTCCTTCTGGCTGCCAGTGGACAAGTGACTGTTGGGGCAAGAATGGAAGCAGGTAGACCAGTGTGGAGCCTATTGTAACAACTCAGATAAAAGACAATCTGGATCGTAGCAGTGGAGGTAGTGAGGGGTGGTTGGATTCAGGCTACAGTTTAAAAGAGAGCCAGTGGGATTTGTTGACGGATTGGTTGTGGAATAGGAAAGTGAAGATTCAAGGATGTCAGGCTGATGGCTCCCAATGAACCTTGCCGCTGAGATTAATGCCCTTAGGCTGTTCTCTGTTCTTGAATCTGGGCTGAACCAGGTGACTTAATATAAGCAATAAGTGTGGCAAAAGTGATGCCGAGCCATTCCTGACTAAACCTTAACAAGGCCTGGCAATTTCTGCTTTTGTGCTCCTGGGAAGCTTGAGCTGACATGTCTTTCAGGAGGTGGCGTGTGAAGACAGTACAGAGAGGCCCTGAGCCTACAAGCAGAAAGAAGGAAGCTCAGCCAACCCCGTGTCCCAGCTGAGCCCAGTCCCAGCTCACCCTCCAGCTAAATGCAGGACACCAGTTACTACGAGCAAGAGCAGCAGAATAAACACTGAATGAAGCCAAGCCCAGTTTACAGAATTGTGGGCAAATAAAATATTTGTTGTTTTAAGTCACTTAAGTTTGGGGTGACTTGTTATTCAGCCATAGATACATGAAACAGATAGACCCCCAAGAGTTTTGGCCTGAGCACCCAGAAGGATGGAGTTACCACTAACCAGATGGGGAAGACTGCTAGTTAGGTTTGGGGGAAGAACTTGGGTGGAAAGATTAAAATCTTACTACTTCTGCATGGCAAAGAGCACATGTTTTTCTTAATATATTAGAAGTCCTCTAACTCTTAAGCATTGCTGGTTTTTCCAAAGCCAAGAAAGACCATTTTAGGAGTAACTCTCTAGATCTCCAACACAATAGTGATAGCAGATGTTAAAGGAATTGTTTTGATTTTACTCTTTCAAGCTTCTGAAGCTCTGTTGACAATCAGAGAAATCCCCATGGCAGTTTAAGGCAGAGAAACCCTCACCCACAAAGTTTTTCTGGCTCTGCCCACTGTGGTTTCAGGGCCTCAGTGACTGTACCACGTGAAGGAGAAACCACCGAGCTCACTTTCCCTGCCGGCTTTCCACAACTGGTCTTGACGAACCACCTTGGGCTTGGCTGATGGTCTTCTGGAAGCTGAGTGTGCCGTCTGGGAAGGAAGCCCTTGCCAGTTTTAGATTTAATCCTTCCTGTGGCCATACACTTTAAAGACAGCAGCATGTGAGGGGGAAAAAAAAACCCTGTCTGGTCAATTTGGTCAGCCTGTGGGTCTCTGATCATAGATATCTAGGCTAATACCTAATACCTTGCACCCAAATTAAGTGTTGAGGAAAAGAGGCATATTCCTTAAGAATTCTTAATGTCTCAGAACAAATATTAATGTAAAAGGACTAACTTTATGTTGCCAACCTCCCATTCACGCCCACTACATTCAACCACCCATTCCTTCTTCCCCTGGTTAATCAGCTTCTGGGAAGAGTTTAGAACTAAAGTAAAACAAATTAATCATTCACACAGGTGTTCATTTTTTCTGCACTCAGCCTTTTCTTGGGCCAGTGTTCCTGGGATGGGGAAGCGGATTTCCACAAAAATTTTAGGATAAAAGTATATGTATTGAGCAGCATTTGGCTGAACCAGCACTGTATGGGAAGGAAGTGAGGTACTGTGTAAACCTATAGGTCTGGCCATCTTTTTGTGACATTATTAAATGAAAACTGCAGATTATATAACTCCATTTTGAGGTTTGATAGGGCCCCATTTTTGTGTTAGAAACACAATTTATGCATAAAAATTGTCTATAATGTGTTATTAACTGGTGTCTCTAGGGAAGTAGGGCTATGAGATTTTTTCTTGATTTTTCTTATCTATTTTCTGATTTTTCATGGTAAGTATACTTCAGACTTTTGTAATAAAAATGACTAGGTTGGAAAAAAAAAAGATTTCACAATTATCAAATACACTCTCAAGATTCAAGAACAATTCTAACACTTTTCTAAATTGTCTCTTCTTCACTCCCTTTATTCCTCCTTGCCTGCCTCCATCCAGTGTCAAAACAGTAACCTTGCTTACATGCAGGTCAGTGATATGCAACATTACCACTCTCAAACATGGGGGAAAACTAGGAATATGCAAAAAATGCTTTTGAGTAGCCTTAAGAGATATCTTCATATCCATAAACCAAAATTTATTCACTTTGCTCATAGACAAGTACCTCAGACCAGCATTTAGGACTTGTTTATACATACTTTGTACAAAGTTCTAACAGAGGTGGTATCTAAGTTCAAGTTCAAGTTCACAATTAAAAGAGAAGAAAAAGCATACAGAGAGAGGTCACAGAGCTGACAAGAGAGGAGAACAAAGCCTCAACCAGGTGATGTGCTCACTCAGCACAAGTACTCTGGGTGCTTTTAGTGAGACTACCCCCCAATCCCCACAGAGGCCTGAAGACGCTATTTCCAAACCCAGAACAAGGTCACAGTGATGGCCTTGAGGAATCCAGACCGGGCTTAATTATACCGAAGAGACCAAACATCCAATGTTCATAACTTATAAAGAAATCAAATATGAGCACAAAGTTAAAATCATCCACATTAAAAGTGGCCATCCTAAGAATTTGTCCATTTCCTCCATATTTTATAGTTTGTGTGCATAAAGGTTTTTGTAGTATTCATAAATTATATCTTGTATCTCTGTGGCATCAGTTGTAATTTCTCCTTTATTGTTCCTGATGGAGCTTATTAGAGATTTTTCTTTTCTGCTTTTCATTAGTCTAGCCAGAGGCATGTCAATTTTGTTTATTTTTTTCAAAGAACCAACTTTTTGTTTTATTAATCTTCCATATAATTTCCCTGTTGTCAATTTCATTTAGTTCTGATTTGATCTTATTGATTTCACTTCTGCTGGGTTTGGGGTCAGTCTGTTTTTCTTTTTCCAGCTCTTTGAGACGATTCATTAGGCTGTCTATTTGTGATCTTTCTGACTTTTGGACATAGGCATTTATGGAAACAAACTTTCCTCTCAGGACTGCTTTAGCTGTGTCCCACAGATTTTGATAACTTGTGTCTCCTTTGTTATTTAGTTCAAAGCATCTTTTGGTTTCCAACTTGATTTCCTTGTTTATGAAGTAATCATTCAGCAGAAGGTTGTTTAGTTTCCATGACTTTGTGTAGAAATGAGAATTTCTGTTAGGGTTGATTTCTACTTTTATTCCACTGTGATCTGAAAAGATACATGGTATAATTTCTAATTTTTTAAAAATTTTTCGAGATATGCTTTGTGTCCTAGGATATGGTCAATCTTAGAGAATGTTCCATGAGCCGATGAGAAGAACGTACATTCCATGGTTTTTGGGTAGAATGTCTTATAAATGTCAGTCAGGCCCATTTGTTCTAGCGTTCTGTTTGAATGCTTAACAAAATAGGCATAGAAGGGGCTTACCTAAAAATGATACAAGCCATATATGACAAACCTACAGCCAATATCATACTGAATAGGGAAAAAGTGAAAGCATTCCCACTTAGAACTGGAACAAGACAAGGTTGCCCACTATTTCCATTTCTATTCAACACAGTACTGGAAGTCCTTGCTACAGCAATCAGACAAGAGAGCGAATTAAGGGCGTTCAAATGGGGGCAGAAGAGATCAAACTCTCATTCTTTGCTGATGATATGATATTATACCTAGAAAACCCCAAGGATTCAATCAAGAGACTCCTTGAATTGATAAATGAATTCAGTAAAGTCTCAGGATACAAAATCAATACACACAAATCAGAGGCATTCATATACGCCAATAACAGTCAAACTAAGAACCAAATCAAAGATTCAATTCCCTTCAAAATAGCAACAAAGAAAATAAAGTACCTAGGAATATACTTAACTAAGGAGGTAAAAGACCTCTATAGGGAGAACTATGAAACACTGAGGAAGGAAATAACAGAGGACATAAACAGGTGGAAGACCATACCATGCTTATGGGTCAGCAGAATCAACATTGTTAAAATGTCTATACTA
>VBSM01001118.1:20241475-20300108 GCA_008086735.1 Cheirogaleus medius | reverse complement strand
CACATGTAACCTAAACATTTGTACCTCCATAATATGCTGAAATAAAAAAAAAAGTGGCCATCCTAAAATACAGCTTCAGGATCTTGGTGATATAAGTCAGACTAGAGAATGAAATTATTTTCCTATCTGTTTCTACCTTTTCTACTTTCATGTGAAATAAAGCTGATTTTATATCTGTCACTATCCTCTGGTTCCAGTAGCTGATCTTTAAGATCTGATTGTATAATGAAGGAACTTATACTATCCATCATATTTTTGCCTCTATGATTTTGAATGTGACTTCTCCCCTCCATGGCTTCACAATATTCCTTAAATTAAAAAAAATTAGAAAATTAGAGAATAAAGTCTCAACAAACTGCTCTTGCAGGAGCTGTGCTCTTTTATACTGACCAGTTTTTAAACTCTTCATAAAAGGGATCATTAACAAGCTCAAACTTTTAAATATGAATGGAATAAACTCAAAAGGAGATGAAAGAAATGGCATTCCTGGTGAAATAGGTCAGATGATTTTCTGACTCCAAAGTGTCCTGATAGTTTTATGTGATCCAATCCAGTTCCTGAAAAAACCCTGCCAACAGGTAACTGATCTTTGAAAGCTTTTGAAGCCAAAGGCTCCCCACCAGCCAGCCCATCTCTTACTAAGTTCTCAGCCTCATTAAGAATGAGAAACAGATACTACGGCACCAACCTGTCTACAAGAACACAGCAAGACAAATGTAATTGCCTGTACGAGGAATATAAATCAGCAACTCTCAAATTATTCATATTTACACCCACTCCATTTTGGTTGTCTTTCCTTTATAATTTGGCCATACATCGATGTCAAGTGTATAATTTCATCTGGGGCTTTATCAGTTACCGCCCAGAGCCATGATTATATGGTGCAGGGAACTTCCTCCCCCTGAACGAGTCTATCTTTAGTATCTTCTTGATAACCACTTCTTACATAAAAAATCAAAAGGATAAGTCTTGGTTTTCTTATGTGGCTCCAGAATCCCTAAATATAACATTTAGAAGCAATTTATCAGTCGAAACCATTGAGCTTTTAGCTACCACTACAATTTTTCAAAGCAAAGTTGTTCTTATTCCTTCCCTTTGTTATTTTTATCAAATTACACCGGAAATTTTAGGGATTTCCATATTGACCATTCGATCATGTACTAAGTTCAGCTTTCATCTTGCTAGTGTCTGCTGTAACTGCCCTGGACTGGATTTTGAACAATCAGCAGCGAGATGGATAATGGTATGATTTCTGGAAGAAGTAACTTTTTATGAACAAAATAAGAAATAGGTCTCCAATCTACGATTCAAAAGAAAATTTATTAGTCTGTGAAGAGGAGTCACACACTATACCCAGTAATATGCTTCTTTTATTTTTGTGCCTTTATCTTAAAAATATATTTAAACAAGAAACAAAGATAATATTGAATTTTCCCATAAACTTTCCTTTCTTATTTACAGTTATATTGTAAATAACATTCCATTATACACAAATTAAGGACTGTGCATTACTGTATGTTCTCTTTACATATTCATTCATAATATAATACATACAGCTCGAAGCTACGCAATATTTAAGCTTAGAAAAGCTTGTGGAAAGAAGTACAAACTTTATCAGACTATTATTTAAAAAGGTTCTGACCTTAATTCTCTGCTAGATTGTTTCACTGAAACCATTCTTTGTTAAAGAAAAATGCCCCATATGAGGGATGAGAACAACAGTTTAAGTTACCACAGGATCCACTTAAACTGGTTAACAAATAAAAACACTTTGTTATTTATTACTATTATTAAATGGAGCACTACCACTGCCAAATCATTTAAACAAGTAGATTTCAGTTCTGACACATTACATCAACGACAGTTGGTACCTCTTTAGGAAATAAAAAATGTTTCCTGCAACTTTAGGTTTTATTTGTAAACAGTTAAAGCACATGTTTTGTAAAGACGATTTAATCATTCAGGGTCTTAGGTTACACAATGAGGAATTTCTATTTCATAAAGGGAGAAGCAAGCACACACGCACACGCACACACACACACAATCCCACTCACCCACCAAAGGCCCGCTTGTCACTAAGCGCTAACTACAGCAGCACTTGTGTCTCGAGCGGTGCACGAGGTTGCAATAGGAATCATAAAACAAGAAAGATAAAACATCCAACTTCAGTTAAAAACCCCAAAAAGCTCAGGTTCTGAAATGCATCTCAGAGGCCTCACGCTCAGCCTGAAGGGTCAGTTCACTGGGCTCTCCAGGCGGCAAACCCCACCTTCGATTGCGACGGACTGTCCTGCCACCGCACCAGGAGGGAGTCTTGAAATGTGAGTCTGCAGAGAGGGAGACAGGAGAACGTCAGAGGTGCCAGTGCTGTCCCCATGTCTGATAAGGGTGGAGGAAACACCACAGTGCCAAGTCTTCACTTTGCTTCTGATGTAATGATGGCAACCTTTAGGTGCCAAAAGATCTCAAATCACTCAGGGCATATTTACTGAGCACTAGCAACTACACATACAGAGATGACCAAGACAGCCAAGACCCTGAAAGTGTACACGTATAGTTTAGTCACAGACACAACAGTAATGACTTTAATGTCAACTATATTGAGCACATTACAGTTATCTGAAAACTAATAATTTATATATGTCTTATCCTCAAAACACTCAGAGCAACTGAGAATACTTAATTCATTTATATACCTCAAATTTACTTCTTAATTAAAAGATTTAAGTAGCTTACAAAAATTCTGATAATTCAGTAACCTAAAGAAAATGGTAACATGAGGGGAAAAAAGAAAAATAAGAGCTTAGAAAATAAGGTAAAGACAGGAGTAAGGTTAACCAAGATAATCTAGGCTAACGAGTTTGGTACTGATGCTGGAGACAGGTTGCTGCCCTGCCTCTCAGTCTCCTAGCAGCCAAAATCAGGTAGGTGGTTCATGTGGTATAGAGGATCACAGCAAACCCATACAACTGTTCCTGGCAGTGAGGCCAGGGAGCCATTTCTCCTGTAGGTTTTTATCCACTGTGTATAGCGGATCAGTGAAGACATCAGCTATACAACAGGGAGTTCTGTAGGTCTAAATGTTACTTCACTCAAAGGAGGCTGGGGCTGGAGGCTTGACTAGAAAAGAGTAAGCACTTCACTCAATTCCACAAGAGGTTAGGATGATGTCAGCCAGGAATTCCTTTTTTCAGTGATCTGGCCTAAGCCAGAGACATAAATGTCAGGAGTTTCTAAGAACAGAGGTACAGCATAAACTTCAGGCAATCCTCTCTAATTCTGTTTCTCTAAATAAGCTTTTCCTAAGTACTGAACCACAGTGAGTTCAAGTCCCCAGAGTGAGGCTGTCAGATGCAGCTGGTGGGTCAGCCAAACCTAGAGTAGGAATGATATCCTTTTATGTAGGCAAAAATGAAGCAACCATGTGTTTCAGATGGAATAACAGGTAGGCTATTTGTACTTTGAGGGTTGGCACAATTCTTTAACTGCACAAATCCAGTTAGAGTTGCTGGCATAAGTCAACAATTTGGAATGTTCTAGAGAATAAGAAATGTTCTCTGGGTACTTAGTTTTTCTGCTGCAAGTCAGGAAGGAACTTGTAGTTGACTTTGGAATATAAAGCTGGGCAATGTAGGTCTCTGTGGTATCTCCTGGGATCCGAGTATCCCAGAGGTCACCCACCAGACTTATGCCTTTGGGAACCATGTCCCAGAATCTGACCTCATTACTGCATCTGATGGCCAAATTGGGCTTTACCATATGGATATATTATACCTAAGAAGTCCATAGAAAGACAAACGTGTGGATCTTTGTTTCTTGTGATACCTCATTAACCTACCAGGAAGAGTCAGAAGAGGAAGTATGTGCTTGTTTTGCTACCTAGCAGCTCTTGTCACATCAGGCACAAAAAGCTTAAATCCTACAATTCCCAGGGCTCAGTGTTGATGGAACCACTTTTATTCTTTTAGTAATTCACTAACAGTTGAGGTAAGAGAGGATCACTGGAATTAGGTCGGTGTTGAGGAGAATTAACTGGTTAACCATCCTAATGTCAATACTTCACCAGTTTCATCCATCAACATGATCTTCTGACTCATCAGAAAATAAGTAACTTTGGTTTGAAAAAGTTTGAGCCAAGATATATTTGAAGCTTTCTTTGGAGATTTCAATGGGGCATCAGATCATTTGAAGGGCAGGGATTGCTTAAGAAAATGTTTTATGAGTATTTATCTCCAAAATTCTTTCAGAGAAGTGGGTTTGATTTTTCCTGAGCCTAAAAATAGACCACTTTCCACAGTGAACTTGAATGTCTGCATTTAAAAATGCAATAAAGTATTTTATATTGAGTATCTAAGGACTGTGTAGTCTCTAGGGTATATACTACAAGCAGAAGAACTTAACAAGGTATCTTTATAGGGCACTATTACTGGAATTTGGAGCTCATGAGAAATAACACAAGAAAATGATATATGAAAAAGCAGCAGACATACATTTTGGGTCATCCACTCCTTGCCACATGCCCTGCTCACACACCTCTCTGTGATTCCATGTCTCTAATATCCTTTTCTGGCTCTTTCTCAAGGAAAGACTTCCTTGACCAGGTCCCCAACTTAACCTACAAGCTCTCCTAGCTTCTATAGCACCCATCTGAGCATTTCTCATCTGGTGATATATCTGTCTTGGTTTTGGTTTGTGTTTTTAGGTCTCTGTAATTGAAAGTCAGTTTGAAGTTAGAGCTTGTATTTTTGAGGTTAACACTCCTTGAAGAACTAGCAACTTTTAAATTAAACTGACTATTCAAAGTCAATACTCTTTGGGCTATATCTCTTTACAAAACCAAATACATTGTATTAACGTTTATTAATAGTTTAAGGATTTCAAAATGAGAAAAAGTATAGAAAGTATATAATTATTTGATAGCCTAATCACAATCTAAGTAGTTGTTGAGATTTCCTATTATTCGTACTCACATTTTCAAAAATTTTTAAGATCACCTTAGCAACTGCTCTTGTTTGGCTTCTAGGAAAACACACAATTTTAAAAGGCACAAAGCCTTAATTTCGTGGTTATATTTTAATCCCCTGCCTCTCTACTCTACATATAACCACCTTTCCACTTTTATGAGATTTGATGAAGATCTTCCATGAGAGTCAAGGAAAGACTTTCTTAAGCAAGTCATACTCCTTTGGTAGCATCAGGAAAACAAAATCTAGACTGACACAATCCAAAAAAAGCTCTTGGAAATATTTTGTTCACTGGTTTCATAATTCTGACAGTTTGGTTTTCTTTTTTAAAAAACAGAGCTTGAAGCAAGATACTATAGTCAAAGCAATGTTGGTGTTTACAAATAGAACAAATGACAGTAGAAAACCACTTGGAAATGAAGAAACTTAAGAAATAGCATTTCAAAACAGAGTGGAGGTGTTCTCATCAACCAGTGGCTGAACAAGTGCATGAAGCATACAGTATATCATAGCCAATTCTAAAGTTGATCCACAGAGACATCACAATGGCTATGAGCCTGGGTTATAGAATCAGAATGTCTGGGGTTCTGGGACATCTCCTCTTCCTCCTAGACACATGGCTAGATGACATTTCTCAGCCTCCCTTGAAGTTAGGTGTGGCTAGATGACTGAAACTAAGCCAGTGGATTAAGGTGATATGTATCACAGGCCTGGCAGAAGATCTTCCTGTGCCCCATTCTCCATGCTTTTTCTCTGATGTTCTTGAGGCCTGCGAGAAGGAAGGAGCCTGGGACCCTGTATCACCACTTGGAGGAGAGCCTTCTGCCAATCAGAAACCCCAATTTCGGATTTTATGTGAATGAGCAACACACTTCTGTTGTGTTTGAGCAACTATACGTTTGTGGATTTGCTTGTTACAAATAGGTTATCTTAACCTATTCACTTTAGGCCTCTGTACTTACTAGCTGTATGACCTCTGCTGTTTACTTGGGCCCCCATCTCTAAAGGGGGTATAACAGTAGCATTTATCACAAGGTTAATAAGGACTATATAAGATATTATATGTAAAGAAAGCGTGCCTCAATAAATGTTAGATATTATTGTTCAAATACATAGCCACATCACAAAATATTGTGCAGCACAATCTCTTTTATAGATTATTGGATATCCCATAATTGGGAAACTGTACTTGAAAATTTGATGGTATGTAAAAATAGAATAAAATATTCTGATGAAAAATCAGCTGTATGCCAAAAGGTAAGTTTGAAGACAATGGTCATTTTTAGGCCAGTATGTTTGATGCTGCTGCTTTGCTGCTACTGATAAAATAACAATTGCTAAGTATTTATAATTGCTAAGGGCTTTGTATTACACCAGTTTGCTATATCACTAATCTTCAAAGGCTCAAAAACAATCAGCTCAACATGCTTAGGTGCTCCAGAGAAAACCAAAGTGGTAGAATACTGGCAAATTGCCTTGTAATAACATGTAATGTTGCTGGGAAGACAAATACAGCCATATGAAATGATTAGAAAACCATTAACAAAAGCACAAATACAAGTTTTGGGGGACACAATTCAGTCCACAACAGATTGAGATCTGAAAGTGATATAAAGACAATTCCCCATAAGCTCTGGTTTCCATTAGTGCTGAGTTAAAAGATCTCCTATTTTCCCCTTTGCTCGTTCCTCTCTCCTGCTCCACCTGCTTCCTTGCCACTCCTCAACCACACAGCACACTCCTGCTTCAAGGCCATTACATGTGCTGTTCTTGCTACAGAAAGATCTGTCTTCCAACGTTGGTGTAGCTCACTTCTGCCAGATCTTTACTCAAAAGCTACCTTCTCGGGAAGGTATGCAATGGCCACCCACCTGAATTTCACTACCACCACCTGCTCTGCTTCAATATTTCATATATCCTCACCACCATCTAACCATCGATCTGTTTTGATTATTTATCTTATTCATTGTTTATCTTATTCACTGTAGGAGTCCAGCCTACTGAGACATGGTTTATGTCCCACTGAGACATAAACCCAATGAAGGCAGGGAGTTTTGTCTGCTTGTTCATCGCTTTCTCCTCTGCTCCTAAAGATAGCCTACATATGGTAGGAGCTTGGTATATTTGTTAAGTGAATGAAGAATTTTAAAAACCAGGGTAGAAGGACTGAAAGAGAAAATTGCAAATTAGACACTTTATAATTCTTAATTTTTATATTAAATATTTTATAGCTTTTGACTATAGTCTGTAAGTTTACTATAAATTTTTGAAGAGGTTTGAGTAAATTAAATAATCAAGATGATAATGAAGTTGTGAACCTTAAGTCTCTCTAAAAAAAAAAAAAAAGCCTACATATTTCCCAAGACTGATACAAAATGTAGAAACAGTATGACCTGGCATTTTCTCTTCATTTATCACACACACACACACCTCTTCCAGAAAGAGATCAGAGGCATCAGCAACCTAAACAGTGGTCAAGTCAGGGCTGGGTGCCCAATAATATCTATTATTCTACATTAACAAAGTTCTGATGAATTCAACACTAGGAAGAACATGGAAAACACCAGGGCAAACTTGTCAGCATGGGCATTTCCCCTTCTGCAAAGCAGGAGTCCAGCCTACTGAGATATGAGTGTATTAAGCTCAATTTTACATTATAATGTGCTTTTGAAGAGACAGATATCCTTTTTCAATACCCCTTGGCCTTCTTTTGTTAATTCTTCCTTATTTTTTAAATTCAGTCCTAGAAAACTTCTACTTTTTTCCTGTACTGACAGTATCACATGAACTTTCTTAATATAATCTGGAATAATATGTATATTTTATAGAATAAAAACCCATTTAACTACAGGTTAAGCTTCTCTTCTGTATTTACCACTGTGCTACCTGGGCAATGTAAATTTGGCACTGTGAGATCACACTATGAGCTGAGCACATCTTATATTCTTGCACTATGAATTCAATTCTTACCTGACATGATAATAGTCACTCTCTACTTTCTTTTACTGGCACAAACATGATAGACTTTAAATGACCAATTACAGAAAGAAAGGCTAAGGAAATGTGTCTGGTTGGTATTTATTGCCTTGTTTCTACTGTGGGCTTTTTTTTTTTTTTTTAAACTTCTCTCTCTTAATGAGTTGAATCAGGAGACACTGCCAACCCCTATCCTTTTCCCAGAAGTTCCCTGCCCCATAGCCTTTAAGAGTTGTCTTTTAAGGAGACACAACTTGTGAATAAGTATATTCTAAGAATTCTTTGTGTGTGGTATTAAACCTTGGAATGTAGTTAACTGTGTAAAAATAGAGTTTGGTCTTCAGACATTATCCTGAAAGCAGATGTCAACTAGCTGACAGTTTCACATGAACCTTCTTAATATAGTCCAGAATAATGTGTGTATTTTATAGAATAAAAACCCATTACTACAGGTCAAAAGATCTGGGTGCTCACTTCTAAGCCTGTGTGATACTGGGCAATGCAAAATGAGGACTCCAGATTAGACCATCTTCAGAGTATCCTCTCAGAGCTTTAACATTCTCTGACACTGACTTCATTTAGTTTGTGTACACATTGCTAATGAATCCAAAAACGAGTCTTTGCTTCTATTCTTTCATTGTCTTAAATTAAAAGTAATAAATAGTCCAGAGTAATTTAAAGATATAATTTCTAAGGTCAACCTAACAAATCAGAAATATCAGTGAAATGAGGAATTAACACATGGAATGCCACGTGTTAGTCATTCTACCATATGCTGCCCCCATCCTATTCTCCACATTTAAAGCAAGGATGCCATAAAAGATCCATTGGCAAACATGGACAAAACATAAAGACAGCATTAGGGTACATTTCATTGTTAGCACTAAAACAGGTCTATATAAACGGCAAAAAGTTCTATTGTTCTCACATATAAATATCATGTCCAAAGAGCCTTAAAATAATATTAAAATGCTGTCTGATGAGAACAGCATGTTGTTGCAGTCTCATGGCCACTTTGGTTCCTTCTTTTACCATGCTACTGACACCACACTTCACTCAGAGGCAACATCAGACGAGAGTTCCCTCTTATTTTTAGTTTAAAAGCCCCATGAAAACTCCCACATAAAACTGCAAGCCCCACAGTACCTATTATCCCAGTTCTCCCATGAGAATTGTCATGAATATTGCCTTTTCTACAGGTGATAAAAGTTCTCCATGATTTAACAAATATTTATTCTGTACTTATTGGGAAACAGAAGAATGAAACACACATGGATCTTGCTGTGAATGCAATTATATCTTTGTACGATGCAGAAACTAGTTCCTTGTAAAATCTTAATAAGTTCCTATATTTGCATAATGCTTTACTTTCCATAGTGCTTTTGCATTCATGAGATCTCTGCAGAGTATCCTGTTGTGTAGAAGATGTATGCTACACCTATTTTGGGGGGGAGTGAAAAAAAAGCAAGACTTAGAATGGTTATGTGGTTTGCTTATAGTCAGAGAGGAAGTGGAAAAACTGAGACATGAATGAAAGCCTCTGGACTCCAAATTTAGGGCTCTCTTTACTCCCACAAAGCCTTACCATGAAGGAGGATTCTAAATCTAGCTCTTTTAAGAGACATACCTTTCACTGCAGGAGGTTTACTGATGAAGCAGTTTTTCAGATGAAATAGGGCTTGCTCAGAAAACACAAATCTTAGCAACAAATTTCAGGATTCTGGAGCTCAGAGATCTGGGTTTGAGCCTCAACTCTGCTGTTGATGGATTAGATAGTCACTGGACCAGGAAGAGGAAGTCACTAGCTTTCTAGGTTTCAGCATCCATGCAGGTAAAAATGAAAAATTGAACTCAATTATATTCAGAGTTCTTTCTGATTCTGACAGTTTTACTCCTGAGGATTTTACTGCTGAGAGTTGCTATGTGGGTCTGTAAGGGAAGGCTCTGGGCCACCATTTCTTGGTAAAGACAGCCCGGTTTCCTCTTCATAGGGAACTTGGTAGGGAGGTTTCAATACCCGAATGATTTGCACTGGATGAAAATTCAAAATGTCAGTTATAGTCCTCTGGTTGGTAAGCTGCCAGATAACATGAACTTTACTGTAGCCTGAAAAGAGCATCTTGTATTTGAAAAGAAATGAAAGGCTAATGTTTAAACTATCATAAAAAGTGAAACTACTACATTTATATAATGGACTATTTCCTGAGACTCTTAGTTGATCTGTCAGTGAGGAATTTGGGAAGGGTAAAAATAAAAACCACCAAGAAACTCTTTGAAGAAAGTTCTCCTTGTCAAAATCATATGCTTCCTGACTTCTTATTGATCGGACCTATGCAACGCCAAAGAACTGTTAAGGTACTGAGACCAGATAGCAGCAGCATTTCCAAGCTGACTTCTGCGAGGTCCTGGGTGGTGCTCTTTTTTTTTTTTTCTAAGGAAAAAAAAAAAAGGAGCATGGGCAAATGCCAGGAAAAGCCTGCAAACTTACCGCTTCACCTTACTCCACACTTCTTAGAGCTAGACAGGCATGTGAGCACAGAAAGGTTCAGATATCCTACAATCAAGAAACCTAGGTTACTCTGTTTACGCCAGTTCATCCCAAATGTCAAGGAATGCCTTCCTTTAATACCAGCTGCTCCAAAAACGACTACAAAGAATGTGCTGAAAATTTCTTTTTAATCCACTCTAAACCTTTGCTGGGTCTTCTTGACCTCCCCAACCACTAAATGTTGAAGTATCCCAGGACTCAAGAGTTAGACCATTTTTCTTCCACTCATTTTGAAGAAAAATGTCTGTGAAATGTTCCAGACATAAAATGAAGCATCTGGCTGCATTGGAAATCGAGGTAAGAATAGTAACTCTCTAGATCCAGCTCCTCCTCCAGTTACTACTACATTTCTTTACTTCCATTTACAGTTCTTTAAAAAGTTCTCTACACTTATAACCTCAAATTCTTTCCTTCCATTTTCTCTTAAAACCCTCTACAATTAGATGTTTGTCTTGACCACTCCACCAAAACCCCTCTCATCATGATAAGCAATGACTTCCAATGCTATATCCAATGGCCTATCCTCGGACCTAATTTCAAGAGGCCCAGCAACAGCACCTCATAGAGTAGATCACACGCTTCGCCTTGATACATTTCACTTCCCCTTGGTTTTTAGGACACCACACTCACTTGGTTCTCCTCTGACCTCTATGATCATAATTTCTCAGTCTCCTTGGCTGGTTCCACAACTTAAAACTGAGGGAGTTCCTTGTGGATCTTTTCTCCTGTGTTCATTCCCTTGGTGACCATATCCCATCTTATAACTTTAAGAAAGCATTTATATGCTGAGATTACCAAATATATATCTCCAGTTTAGTCCTCTTTCCTGAACTCTAGACACATATATGCAACTACCTACTGGACATTCCCATTCAATACCTAACAGGTATTTCAAAATTAAGATGTCCAAAACTGAGCTCCTGCTACTTCCTCTCAAGTCTTCTTCCTCTCCTTTCAGCTTTTTCCTCACCCCAGTAAATTGTCAACTCCATTCTTCTGTTTAGGCTAGAATCTTGGGACTCACCATCGCCTTTTCTATTTCTCTCATATCTCTATCCAATCCATCAACAAATCCTGCTAGTTCTATCTTAAAACACACACAGAAGGCAACAGCTTCTTACCTCCTGTGTGGCTAATGTTCTAATCCAAGTCATTATAATAACTCACCTCTGTGGCAACAACCTCCTTCCACCCTGCCTCCCTTTCATCTGCTGGAGTCACTTCTTAACATGTAAGTCAGATCATGTCACTCCTCTGCTCATTACCCTCCATTGGCTCCCATTTCAGAGGAAAAGCCAAAATGCTGACAATGGCCTATAAGAAAGTACATGATCCATGATCTATATGGCCCTCCATCACTTACTCTGACCCACTAAGACTGGTCTTCTCACTGTTCCTCCAACACACCAGGTACACTCCTACTTGAGAGCCCTTGAACCTACTATACTCTATGCCTGGAATGTTCTTGCCTTGCTCCCATAAACTTCTAAGATTTTACTGGAATAACCCCTTCTCAGTGAGGCCTACCTAACATTGGAGCCCCTATACTTCCCAACACCCTCTCCAGGTTCAGGTCTCTTTTTAGCACTTATCACAAACATAGTATATTCCTTGCTTATCCTGTTTATTTCCCCTGCTAGTATGTAAGCCCACAAGTACAGGGATTCTCATCTGTTTTGTTCACTATTATGTCCTTAGAAAAGTACCTGAATATAGAAGGACCCACTAGTATTCGTTTAATAACGAATTTGTTTAAAAATGAGATATTGTGTTTTATCAAACTTCTACTCCTAAGTAAACTGAAATTTTTAATAGCTAAAATCCAAAAGCCAAATAATTAAGGCTTCCTTCCTACTCAGTCATTACTAGCCACTGTAATATATCCCTGATCAACTCTAATACTGCTTAACTGACGTTAAGAAAAAATGCATTTTTGTCATCTTTGATGGTGAAAATATTATATTTTCCCTCAAATATGGCCTGCTGGAAAAGAACATAAATTGCTAGATTTAGGAACTTGTCATAGGTAAGTTCATCATTTTAAAGACCAGGCCTTTCTGTCTGACCATGGAGCTTGGAAGTTTGTAGGAATTTGGGATTTGTTATTCAGAGGCTAGTGGGTCTTATAACTAATTGCTTTATAAAGAAGTTGTTTTGCCAAGATCTTTAATTTTTGTCCTAAAAATACATATCATAAACATTATTAATGGAGCAGTATGGTTAGTACATTCTAGTTGTTCAAAATTTTACTATAATATCCACAAGAGCCATTAATGGAAGAAATTAGGGAATTATTGGGCTTCTCATTTGTTACTTTTAATATAACATTTATTTTCTATTTTCCAGTGAAGAAAAAGTTATTTCCAAGTACTCTGAACATCTCCTCATAGCACAGTGTTAATACAACCATCATCCTAAATTAAGTTTCTTTTTACCCTTTCATCACTGCAGCACACGGTACAGCCCAAGCAAGTACAGTACAGTGATGACAGCTCCAGAGCATAAAAGTAAATTGTCAGTACCTACCACTTATTGCATCCAGAAGTATGTGAAAGGAATGTAAATAGAGAGAACAGCTCAACCATAGCCAAATGTCTCAATTAGTTAACACTAAAATGTTAAGTATTTGCCAATTTATAGTATTGCTTTACTTACAGAACATAAAAGTTATACATTGTAACTATCATAAAAGAATTTTAATCCTTAGGATTATACAGAATGAACACTCTAGGAAGAAGACTTTTAAAAAGACAGAAACTATATTATTTGAATGAATGGTACTAAAATGAAAATGTATTCTAGCAGATAGACTTGGCTTAGGGTTTAAAACCTACAACACGGGTCAGTCTCAAATGTCTATGAAACAGGCCAGGTGTAGGGCGGTCAAAGTGGAGTACCCATGCCTCACCAAACAGGATAGCTACTATTTGGTTCCAACCATCACTGCCATATAGAAAGTGGGACCCAGTGTTGTCAAATCTTCTGCTCTTATAGGAGAAAAGAAATCAGGACAAAAAAAAATATTTTTATATAAAATTTAAAATGTTTAACTCCTGTGTAAAATTTTTATGTAAAATTTGTATTTTATATAAATTTTATTTTTTTAAAAAAGGTGATTTGATGAATCTAGCTTTTGATCTCAAACTGGTATTACTGGGAAGGATGGACAGTGGGAACAAAATGTTGTGTCCAAACAACCATTCTGGCTCAAAGTTCTACCCTAAACCTCAACATGCACTCATTCATTAAAGAGGCATCTACCAAATGCCTACTATTGCTTGGCCCTGTGTTGCTATTAGTATCTCCACATATAATATATGCCTAGTAGACTCCATTCCTGTCACTCACCTATTTAATAAAAGGATGTAATAAAAGTTGTTATAACATAAAATCAACAAGGGATCCTCAATATTTACAATCATAGAAACCAATACCTTATTTTAAGTTAGGAAGTTAGCAAAAAGAATGACATGACCAAGAGCATAGCCTTTTTTGTCTTGAGATTACAAAAAAACAAGAGAAGATTCCTTTCTTCATTTGTCTATTGCTTTCCAACCAAAAGAAAGAAAACACTATATGTAATCATTACTCACTCATTGTGGGTAATAAGGTCAATCATTTTTAAGTACATTTCTCTCATTTACATGTCATAGTTATATGTCCTATTAAACAGCAGGCAGGAGTTTGCCTGAGAAGACACATATTGTCCTAAAATGTTGGGTGCTAGAAAGTAACAAGGTAACATTATAAAGTTCACATCTGTGACTGATAACTATGCAACAAAGTAGACATAAAGAAATTATTGTTTTTATTACTTTTCAAATTGCTATAACCAAAAAAGAAAAAAAGTTTATTCACTTTATTTAAACTAATACAGAGGGTCTACAAGTCCATTTAATAGACATTTATCTTTGCAAGAATCTAACACTACACCATGATTAAAATGAGAATTATTTGAATAAATATGGCTCAGGCCTCTGAGAAGATTTATGCTCTTGCCAACACAGTAAATTCCCTCTTTGTGGTTATTCTATTTATTGCTTTGGAGCAACGTCTAATGAATCATTTGTAAGAAATTGATGGCGTAAGACCAATTAGGCAAAAATAAAAATACCAACTACTCTTCGAAATTAACTTGAGGTTGAGAAAACTTCTGTCTTAAAGTTTGTTTTTCACACATTCAATCTTCTTCAATCTTCTGTTTGTCTAAAGAAGCTTCTAACTTTCTAAATAGACCCAATGGGATCATCCTGGCAGCCCTAAGAGCATGGAAAAGAAACACAATTTTCTACATTTGAAATTCTGGGCAAACTTAAAAGGTACAAGTAAAATCACTGATTAGCCACTTTCCTGTGGTTCATAAGTGTGCTTGCCAAATTTAGCTGCCTGGGATATTTTCTTAGTACACAGCTTATTAGTGGCACCTAAACTACCATCCTGAGGTATTTGGTTTCCTGCCAGAGATCAGACACCTTCAGTTGTTGGATAATAATGAGAACTAGATTATCAAGAGCAGTTAAAATTTGGTTTAGACTAAGGTTGTCTTGTATCCAGTCTAGGAGGCTCTTGATAAATCTATAATATGGTCCAATTAATCCATGTGGTCCAATATAACCATTCAGTGGCTAAATGTCACTGGCCACTATCACAGAACTGAAGTCTCTTTTAAGGAATTCATGGTCAACACACCCATAGGCACTCCATTGTCCAGTGCTCAGTGGAATACAAGAAGACTGCTTATGTTCAAAGTTTACACAAGAGAGATTTTTAAAAACTTTTTATTGTTAATTATTATGAGTACACAGTAGGTATATATATTTATGGGGAACATGTAATGTTTTGATATAAGCATACAATGTTTAATGACCAAATCGGGGTAATTGGAGTATCCATCACTTCAAACACTTATCATTTCATTGTGTTAGGAACATTCCAATTCCACTCTTTTATATATTTTAAAATATTGCATATTATAAAATTGTTGGCTATAGTCACTCTGATGTGCTATCAAATACTAGATCTTATTCATTCTAACTATATTTTTGCACCCCTTAGCCATCCCCACTGTATCCCCTCCAATCAGACAGCTTTGTGAAAGAGCTGCCTGATTACCACGATACTGGCTTGAATTGCAGAGTTGGGGGAGGAGCATCTATTTTTATAGCTTCAATTTTTTTTCCCTGCTCTGGAATCTCTAAATTCACTTGTCAATTGGTTTATATTTACAAGTTAGGGTTATATCTTGTCAAAATGTAATAATCACTACCATCTCCACCAGGGAAACAGGGTGAAAATTTAAACGGTATCACTCTTGTCATAGTCAATGTAAATGGCACCTTTGGGAGCATACCTGCAGTGTATATGGGTCCTATGGAGCTGTGTAGTGTGATGGCCCTGAGAGATTCTCTATAACTTCCACCATCACCTTCTGCTCTACCACTACCACTACCATCACCTATCATAACTAATGCAGCATCTATCATATGTACTTCACATAGTATTCAATTAATTTTCAGAATGCTACCAAAGCATCAGTAGCAGTCCCATTTGAAAGATAAGGAAACTAAGGGTCAAAGTTGCAACCTGTCCCAGATTATAAAGCAGGGGCTTCAGGATGGCAATCCAAGTCTGACTAACTCCAAAGTCCATTTAGTCCATCATCACATGACACTGCCTACTTAAAAATAGTCTTGCTAATACCCCCTTTTTTTTTCAGACTTTCAAAAAGCAGAGGTATGATTTACACACAAGAAAGTGCAGTGATGTTAAGTAAAGGGTTTGATGACTTTTAACAATTTGTATGCCTACGAAACCAAATCCTAAATAAAAAATTTACACAAAACATTTCTATTTCTCCCCAAAATTCCCTCATGCTCCTTTCTTAAAGCAATCACTTTTAAATGTCTATCATAATAACTCAGTTTTGTCAATTCTTGAACTTCATATAAATGAAATAATTCATTAAGTCCATTTTTGTGTCTGGCTTCATTCACTCAATATGTTTTTGGTTTTTGTAAAGGCATGGAAAAGAAATTACTTTTATTTAGCTTTGTGAGGCTTTACCTTTGGCACAGGAAGACCTAATTCAAGTTTTCTAAATTGCTTTATTTAGGTAAATATTTAAGATTTTATGAGGCTTTCAAACATTAAGTTTGAGAAAGTTAATGGTCATCGAGATTTGCATACATAATCACATCCAAAAAGATAAAATAAATCAAAGAATAAAAGACTTTTTAGCATCCCTCAAACATAATAAATTGTGATTTCTAGTCAAACATTTATTCCTATCCTGCATCTATTTTGATTTCTTAATTTATTTTCCATTTATACTCTTGAACATTTTTTTTCTGAATATAGGTTGCAAACAATCTTTTGTGTTATCTCTCATTTCAATGACACAAAGTCACCTGTTTTACCTTGGTTATATTTTTATCCTTATTCCAGATAGACTTTTTAAGCCAGTATCCCTATAACCGTATACATTTTTTAAAAGTTACAGAATTAAGAACAAGTAACAGTGTCATTATTTCATTAATCCTCATCCAATTACAAAATAATCACTTCCCTAACACAGCAATTCTGCCTGATAAATTCTTTCCATCCCTAAACAGACTGAAAGAAAAGTGAAATTATGGGATATCTATGATAGTTTACTAGACATTGTGTGCTTTTGCTAGTTCAACACCGGTAATACTTGATAATCAAGAGTAAATTAAGAGGCTAACATTTAAAAATATATTCTTAAAGTTTAAAGTACACAACAATTAGGTAAGCTTGTGAAGAAGCTAAGACACATACATTAGGAGATACAAGTGTCCATCTAAATTTTCTCTTTCATTTTTCAAGAGAATATTTTTATTAAAGTTGTAAATGTATAATTTCCCATTTTGGAAGTCTTTATTACAAAGACAATTATTTCATCTGATGACAAAGAGCATCCCATTGCCAGTGATTATTCTGGACCCCTACAATGGACAAATTCAATTTCTCCTTGATGCAAGTTTCCATCTGTAGTTCCGGGATAATGTTTTAATAATTTCTACAATGTCTGGTGAACCCTGCTGGATCAACACATCTGGTGATTTCCTTCCCTTAGAATGCTATAAAATTGCAGAAGAGTGACATGGTATTCCTGCTGATCTCAAAGCTTTTGATACATTGACTTTAGGGTTTTCTCTTTTGTCAAGGAACACTGCTTTGATTATAGTTGCTTTTGGGTCAGTCTTAAAGTCTGGTAGTGTAAGCCCTCTAACTTTTATCTTTTTTAAAGCTGATATTTGTAATTCCAGGTCCTCTAAATTTCCATATAAGTTATAAAACCAGCCTATCAATTTGATTACAATTTTAATTGAGATTGCTTTGAATTTATGGCTTAATTTGGAAAGAATGGCTAACTTAGATTACTGGGGTTTCCAATCCATGAACATGACATATTTCTCCATTTATTTATGTTTTTTTGTTTGTTTGTTTCTCTCAGGAAGGTTTTGTAGTTGTCAGGGGACCGGTCTTGCACATCATTTATTACATTCATTCCATGTCAACTGAGAATAAGTACAGTTTTTACTACTTCTTTTCCAATTTTTGTCTTTTATTTCATTTGCTTTATTGTACTGGTTAGACATTCCAGTAAAATAGTGAATAGAAGTGATGAGTGGACAGACCTCCTTTTGCTGTTTCTTGGCATTAGAAAGAAAGCGGTTCAGTGTTGCACTGATTAGTATAATTTTATAGCTGTAGCTTTTTGATAGATGATGCCCTATAACATATTGAGGAATTTTTCTCAGATTACTGGTATTTTGAGGTTTTTTTTTATCATTAATGGAAGTTGAGATGATCATATGGTATCAAGATGAACATATGGGTTTTCTCCTTTATTTTGGTAATACAGTAAATTATACTGATTGATATTTTCAACAGCTTTATTGAGATACAATTCACATATCATAAAAATTCATCCTTTTAAATAAGTGTTCAATGCAGTGGTTTTCAGTATACTTGCAAAGTTATGCAACTTTCTATCCAAAACATTTTTATCACCTCAAAAAGAAACACTATACCCACAAGCAGTTGCTCCCCATTCTCCCTCGTCCCATCCCCTGGTAACCACTAATCTACATTCTGTCTCTATGGATTTTCCTATTCTGAATATTTCATATAAATGGAATCATACAATATGTAGCCTTTTTAGTCTGGCTTCTTTCACTGAGCATAACGTTTTGAAGTTTCATCCAGGCTATAGCATGTATTCCTTTCTTCATTCCTTTTAATAGCTGAAAAATACTGCATTGTATAAATATATCACATTTTGTTTATCCATTCATTAGTTGATGGGTATTGGATTGTTTCTTCTTTTTAGCTATTATGAATAATGCCACTGTGAACATCCGCACACAAGTTTTTGTGTAGATGTATCTTTTCAATTTTGGGGGGTACATACCTAAAAATGGAATTGTTGGGTGACTGGTAATTCAATGTTTAACTTTTTGAGGAACTGACAAACTGTTTTCCAAAACGGCTATACCATTTTTACATTCCCAACAGTAATATATGAGGGTTCCAATTTCTCCACATCCTCATCATCACTTGTTATTGTTCCTGTTTTTGATTAGAGCCATCTTGTTGAATGTGAAGTAGTATCTAATTGTGGTTTTGATTTGTATTTCCCTAATGACCACTGGTGTTTTTCTGTACTTATTGCCTATTTGTATATCTTCTTTTGATAAGTGTCTATTCAAATCCCTTGCTCATTTTGTCTTCTTACTGTTGCATTGTATGAGTTCTTCATATATTTTGATACAAGGCCCTTACCAATTATATGATTTACAAATATTTTTTCCTATTCTGTGTGTTGTCTTTTCACTTTCTTGATGGTGTCCTTCGAAGCATAAAAGTTTTTAATTTGATGACATCCTACTTATTTTTTCTTTTGCTGCTTATGCTTTTGGAGTCACATCTAAGAAACCATTGCCTAATCCAAGGTCATGAAGATTTACTCCTAATTCCTTTTAAGAAACTTATAGTTTTAGCTCTTATATTTTGGTTCTGCTCCATTTTGAGTTAATTTTCGTATATGGTGTGAGGTAAGGGTCCAACTTCATTCTTTTACATGTGGATATCCTTATGTCCCAGGACTATTTGTTGACACTGATTTCTGAATGTTAAATCAACCTTGCATTCCTTGGAAAAACATTATTGTGGGGGGGTTGTGCAGGTAATATTGCTACATTGTCATCCCAAAACAAGAATGAACTTATTAAGCATTATTTCATCCATGCTCATGAAGGACACTGGTCTATAGTTTTCCTTTTTTCAAACACTGAGATTACCCTTGCCTCATAAAAGGAGTTGAAAAACAATCACTCTGCTTTGTTTTCCTGAAAAAAATTGGCATTAAGATTAGTATTATTTCTTTCTTAAATGTAAGCTATAACACACCAGTGAGGCCATCTAGGCATAAAGCTTTATGAGAAGGTTTTACTTATAAATTCAATTTCTTAAATGTGTACCAATTTTCTATTTTTTGTGTTTAATTGTTTTTTTCAAGAAAGTTATGAATTTCACTAAGTTGCTGAGTATACTGGAATAAAGTTATCTATTTAATGTCTGTATAATCAGTGATACTGCATCAATATTCCCTTTTCATTCTTGATATTGGGAATTTGCATTTTTTTCTTTCTTTCCTGATTATTCTTTCTAAGGTTTTATCAATTTTATTATTTTTTTCAAAGAACCAATTTCTGGCTTTGTTAATTTTTCTCTATTTTTAAATTTCTTTTCTATATTACTGCTTTTACTTTTATTTTGATTATTTCAATGCCTCTTTTTTTTTTTTTTTCCGACAGGTCTCACTCTGTCACCCAGGCTAGAGTGCAGTGGTACTATCATAGCTCACTGCAGCCTTGAACTCCTGTGCTCAAGCAATCCTCCTGCCTCAGCTTCTTGAGTAGCTAGGACTACAGATGTGTGCCACCATGCCTAGCTAATGTTTTTATTTTCTGTAGAGATGGGGTCTTGCTATTTTGCTCAGGCTGGTGTTAAACTCCTGGCCTCAAGTGATCCTCCTGCCATGGCATCTCAAAGTACTGGGATTACAAGCATGAGCCATCACACCCAGCCCCTCAAGTTATTCTTCTTAAAGCTTCTTAAAATGAAAGATCAATTTTTTTTAATTTCTCACAGCATTTACATTTAATTTTTTGTATATGTTCTCCCCATTCTGTCCTATTTTAAAATGGTTTTCCCATATCTACATTGTCAGATCATAGAACCATCACTTACTATATTTTTTCTCTCTTAACCTTCACTCAGTCTTAGTTCTATAAGTGACTATATTTTTAATGCTCCACCAATACTTAAGTTGATGACTTTCTAGGTATTAGACTCATTCTACTATAAATGCTTCAGGAAGACTCATGAGAACAATACACCCTCAGTTAACAACAGTTTGTTTATGCTCTTTTACTTGAAAGTCTTAACTCATTTATTTCTACATTTTTTCTACCATAAGCTGTTAAGGATATACTTTTCCTTTTAATGTTGTAATTGTATCCTATAAATTCTGATATGTTGTTTTCATTATCATTCAGTTTGAAATAATTTCCAGTTTCTCTTGGTGAGTATTCTTTACAAACTTGAAAAGAATAACTGTTGAGTGTAGTGTTCTATAAATACCACTTCAGTCAAATTGAATCATAGTATTGTTCATATTCTTACTAATTTTTATTGTTCTTATTTATTACTGAGGGGGGGGAGGTTAAGATTCCAACTATGATGGCAGTTTTGTCTATTCCTCCCTTTAGTTCTCTTAATTTTTGTTTTCTTTATGTTACTAGGTACATATACATTTATAATTTTTAAATTCTTTTGATGAATTGATCATATTATCATTATGAAATATTATTATTTATCTCATAATATCTGCTATGTCTGACACTAATATAGCCACATCAGCCTCTTTATGCTGAGTGTTTGCATGGTAAATATTTTTTCCATACTTTTACTATTTTGTGTGAGTCTTTATGTTTAATGTGCAGTTCTTATAAACAGCATATATGTGAGTCTTTTGGTTTTTATTCAATTCTAAAATCTCTGCCTTTTAAATGGAGCATTTCATTCATTTACATTTAATATAATATTGATATGGTTAAGATTTAAGTCCTTCTGTATTTGTTTTCTATTTGTCTCACATGTTCTTTTTATGTTTCTCTTTTCCTGCCTATTTGTGGGCACAAACACTTTTTAGTCCTTTTATGTCTTGTACTGTTTTTTTAGGCATAACTTTCTGTTATACTTAAATTTGTTATTAAATAAGCATCCTTAACTTATCACAATTTACTTTCAAATGCTACTATACTATCTCACAATGTAAGAATCTTACAGCTATATATTAATAATTCCAATTGCACATATTTTAGACCATCTGTCAGAATCCTACAAATTCTGGACATTCTTTAGTTTTTTAAATTTATATCTCTCTTGTGCTTAAATATGGGTAATTTCTATTGACTCACAAATCATATTTTCTATCCCAGTCTCCTGTTTAGCTCAACAAATAAATTCTTTGTTTCTAATATTATATTTTTCAGTTATACTATTTTCTTTTTTAAATGTTACAATCATTTTATTATCATTCGCTACTAATTCCAACACCTGAGTCATCTGTGGGTAAGCTTCTATTGAGTCATTTTTTTCTTAAGTGTGAATCACATTTTCTTGCTTTTTTCAGAAGACTCATAATTTTTATTGTATGATAGGCATTGTATATAAAAGAACAGTCAACAATATTTTAAATAAATAATATTTACTCTAAGAAAAAGGCTCAACCCTTACTCTAGGTTAGGACTCTAAGTCAATCTAATATATAGTTGACCTAGTTCTGAGCTTTGTGGCAGTTTTAGATTCTGTTCACTATTTGCTAATGTTTTAAAATCTGGATCAGGAATTTCCCTTAATTAAGGCTTGGTGAGACTCTAAAGACTTCTCTATTCTTATAGTCCTGCCACCAGCATTCTAACTATGGGAGATTTCTCTTTGTTTATGCCCCAACCACCAGCTTTCTGGATTGTTAACGTATTCTTTTTGCTCTTTGTAACCTCCCCAAGATTTTTGTGCCATGGAGTATTTCTTTACCCTGCTATTCTGGCAACAGCCTTTAGTAGTACACTGCCTTGCCCTTGATAAAAGTCCTGTATACTTTGAGGGTGGGAGAAGTTTCTTTTTATCTCTTTTACTTTATCCCAGCCTTCTACTGCAACTGCCTTGCACTTGATAGAGGGCCCCTATGTTTAAGGGAGTTGTCTTTCCGCTTTCTTGCTCTCCTTCCAGTCTTTTTTTGGCCATTGCCATATACTTGGTGAAAAATCACATGCACCTTAATGAATCACTCAGGGTGCTTTGCTCCAGGCCTTTGGTGTGCTGTCACTTAGTGCAGGCTTCATAGGAAAAAACTAGTGGTGGTGCAAGACTCACCCTGTGACTAGAGCTTCTCAGATTTTAATCTGTCACACCAGCTCACATGTGGCCATAAAGAGTTCATTAAAAGTTTGGCTAGTTTTTTTTATATCCATCTATGTCAGTTTCACTCCTCCTGCTGCTCTGCCAGGGAATGAACAGTCAGGAGTATTTTGTCTCCTAGAAAGAGCTTGTCTCTTTCTGGAATTTAGTTCACTTAGGTTTTTCTCTATATATGCAGCTCTCTGGATAATTTTTTTATATCTATGATTTTATAGTTTATACAGTTCATTCTCATTATTGGGGGTAGAAGCAACTGTCTCTTGTGACTTTCTTCATCCCAATTAGAAGTGGAAGTTTCTTTTTTACTTCTTTAGATAACTTCCTCTTGTGTACCTGGTTTTATATTTAAGCCTTCCTTCTATAGCTTTGAGAGGCAAGTTAAGCCCAGCAAAAAGCTCTCACAAATCTTATCTCTGCTATGCCTTGTAATAGACATTTACTGAGATTTTTTTTTAAGTCCCGGAAACCATCTTCATGAAAACGAACATGGTAGAACATGGTAGATACTACATTGCGACTACAAAAATTCTACTGAAAATAGAATGGCAACATATTTATGTAATTTGGAATGTTGAATTTAGAATTCTGAAGCAACATCAAGGACTTAATGGGGTCCAGCCATCTGTATTCAGACAGATAAGATTTTGTTTCCTTTTTCCTATTATACCTAACCCCAGAAAGGGCTTACAGCAAAGGAAGGATTTCTTATTATCATGTTACACATGAGTCCTCTGGGATCCAGGGAGGCAGAGTGATCACAGCATGTCTCACAGTGTGCAAGAAGTGGAGGAGAACTCAAGCTCCAACCTCCTGGTGCTACAACTATACCAATACTTATTTATTTCAACTGCAAGTCCCAAAGAACTAATCAGATGTGCCAAGGATAGAAACCTTGACAGGACCTCATGAAATTGCCTATTCAGAAGACTTTCCTGCATAAAAAAATAAAATGTTAAAATGTAAACATCACTGAGGCGTGTTACAATCAAGTGCCCTATGATTTTCCTAGATTAGGGAAATAATGGCATGGGCAATATCTGTCCTGTTTCACTACCATATGTCAGAGTAAGGCACAGTGTTTGACACACAGGGCAAAGGAACATCACAAATAAATATTTGTTGAGTAAATGAAAAAATAAAAACTAAAAGCCGGGCAATATTCTACAAGAGATCCTAATATGACAGGACCTTAATAATGAAAAAGTTTAACCTTTCTTAGATCCAGCTAGAAAACAACAGACTTATTACCATAGAAAGATTTTATAAAATATGTTTAAGAGATGTATCATTATCTGAATATTTTTTGGTCAATCCAGTCAGGAACTCAAAACGAGAACATGGCAACAGTTTTGAGGAATGTTATCATTCATATGATGCATACCTAGTTATAAACCAAGGGTGGGTATTTTTTGAACTGCATTTTAAGTGTGGGGCCAAAAGAACTAATCAAATGTGCCATAATATCCAAGAGTTATATTTTTTAAATTTTTTTATTTGAAAATAATTTAAAAATTACAGAATAGCTCATGGAACATCTATACATCCTTTTCTAAGGTTCTCCTATTGTTAACAATTTGCTCCATTTGCTTTGTAATTTGCTATCTACCCATCAATCCATTCATCCATCCACATACTTTTTTCTGAACCATCGAGAAGATATTGTATATATTATGGCCCTTTACCCCTACATACTTCAGTGTGTACTTTTAAAAAATAAAGATGTTTCCCTGCACACCACAAAACAGTTATCAACTTCAGTAAATTTAACAATGATACAACACTTTTTACTAGCCATATTCTAATTTTGTAAATTGACCTAAGAATCCATTTACAGTAATTTTTTTCCATATAATATCCAGTCTAGGACCAGTTATTGCATTTAGTTGTCAAATCCCTTTAGTATTTTTTAATTTGGAATATTTCCATAGCCTTTGTCTTTTATAACATTGACATTTTTGAAGAACATGGTCCCTTTTTTCTTTCTTCATGAATGTTTCTCATTTTAAATCTGTCTGATGTTTTCCCAAGATTAGGTTCAGGTTATACACTTCCAGATGATGGAATACTACACAAGTGATGTTGTGTCCAGAGGCACATACTGTCCATCTGCCACTTATTGGTAGAGTTAATTTTGATCATCAGGTCAAGGTATTGCCTGGTTTCTCCATTATACAGTTATCATTTTTCCTTGCAACTAATAAGAAATCTATGGAGAGACATTTTAAGACTATAAAACAGCCTGTTCCTTTTCAAGGATGAATTTTTATAACAATATTTTCACTATTGTTATAAAAAGTGACCTCTATATAGTAAAAGAAACCTAATTTCACTTATTATACTTGAATAAGTTCTGCCATTGTTTTAACATCTGTCCCTATTACAGTAGTCTACGCACTGGTATTTATTAAAAACTATTCATTAACTGTCTGCTATCTGGGTAGGATATGGGCAATCTGGTTTTAAAATCCAGCTAGTATCAATGCCCTAATTTTGGTTCCATAAAAAGAAATCTCTTTAACCTTATAGTACAAAAGGAGTTTAGGAATTAAATTAAATTATATAATTATAAGAACATTATTTTAAATAAGAAAAGAAAGACACTTATAAAAGAACCTAGCTCTACTTATTCAAATTATATATGGACTCTTGTTAAAATGATATTTATTATTATGCAGCCTTTTCTAAGCAGTATAATTTTGAGGTGAATTTTAATTCAAGTCTTTAACTTGGATTAAACACAGCTAGCTTACATAAAATGTTCAGAGGGCCAGGTGGCTTTAGTTTCTGAGTTGGGTAACAAACAGAAAGAAGGCAATCTTTGAAAAGTAGGGTAAAATTTATTTTTTTTTTTTACTTTTTAAAAATAGATTTTAAATGTAAAAAATTTAAGTTTTTAAAGATGCCTCCTTACTCATTTTGTAAGCAAGGCTTTCAACATTATAGGAGAGCATGCTTCACAAACCGGTCATCATGCTGAACAGGTATGCCACTAATTGAACAATTCTTTCATAGAAGGTAGGACAACATGTGGGGCAGGCCCACAGCTTAAAAAAGTACAACCTTTGCTATAGCTGCCTTTCTCTTTTGAGCCAAGCTTCTCATCTATAACTTATCCTACTTGCAATACAATAAAATTCCAGCTTCCATAACCAAAGAGATGATTTTTGTGATCAATAGAATTCAGCAGCCAAAGCATTAGTGTTTTTGTTTTTGGTATTTTTTGTGTTTGTTTGTTTATTTTTCTGGAAAGCATTTGTAGTCACAGGCTCAAAGAAGAAACAAAGGGAGAGGGATTAACTTTCTGCAAGAAAGGTCAAAAATATAATTTACATGTGAGGCAAGAGGAACAGCTGTATCTGCTGGCTCAATCAAGACTACCAGCTGGAGAATTTAACAACAATATGAAAACCATGTCTACCAGATGTCAAGCAATACAACTGGAAGCCAAACATCTTTGGGCTCAGTGTAAGACTCTCCATTCTCTTTACTACTCATATTTCATGTTAAATAGTAAGGTGTCTTCCGCGTGCCACCAGCAGAGCTAACAAGAACAATTCCACATAAGGAAGTTAATAACATGACCGTACCCCGCCATTCTGGCTTCAGTGCTGAAGTCCACCTCAGACATGGTCTTTTGTTAAACAGAATGTTAGTTCAGAATCAACATGTAAGGGGTGAGAGAAACTTAAAAGGTTGCAAGCCATTCTTATGCAAGGATTCTTGGGGCTTATCAGGCTTGTTTTATATATAGGGACTGTTTTGTCATTGAGAAGAAAAGAATGTTCTGAAAATACTTATCTGAATAACCATTTTCCCATTCATTCTTTAAACTTGTGCTGTTCAGTATGGTAGCCACTAGCTACATGTGGCTATTTAAATTTAAATTAAGTAATATTTAAAATTCAGTTCCTCAATCAAACTAGCCACATTTAAGTGCTCAATAACCACATGTGGCTTGTGGCTTCCATGTTGGACAACACAAATATAAAATGTTTATAGCATCAGAGAAAATTCTATTAGTGCTTAACCCTTAAATCACCTTTAAAATGGGCAATTATGATTCTCTTCTCTAGAGATTATAAAACAAAGCAATCTTGATGCATGCTCTTATGAAATAGGTCCTCTAATACAATATGAATATTATACCAGGTGAGGGTGAGATAAAAGGGGATCTCAGCAATGTTTTCACAAATATATGCCAATCCTTGTCTGATGAAATGCTCTTATACACTGTTCTCACAGAAGCCCTGTGAAGCTACTGGTTTGCCATATATAATACACAGAAGTAGGTCAGTCTGTATGAGTACTATATGACAAATGAGTAATGAAGTATTCTTATTGTACTTATACTGTATTTATGACTCAATCTATATCAGACAATTTATATCAGAAGTTTCCTTACTTTATATTTCCAAATGTGCAAAATAACTTATTTTCTTTAAAAAACAGGCTGCCCAATTTCACAGCTTTGCAATTGAGGTACTTTAATGCCAAATAAACATCATCTACTACAGCTGTTTCTAAAAATTTTATGAACAAGAAGAACATGTGGCCAACATAAAATAAAATCTACAAATTATATTTCTTATTCCCCTACTCAACCATTAAGAGTCCAGGGAAGCCAAGCAGCTCAAGAAGTAATGTATAGATGCCTATGTGACTACTGTAACTCACTAAATGACATGTGCCACAGGCATGTGGCATGCAGAGGCAAAGATCTTAGACTCTGACAATGAAGATAACATGCTGGGACATGCCAGAACACTGAAATGTGATCCAGGTCACATTTGCAAGCATATCAGCCACCTCTTCCACCAAACATTCAAGGATGCTTTCCAGGGGCTGAACTCACTCTGCCCCAGTTTCCTTTATCTATTCCAATACTCCTTGCAGAATCACCCATCTATGTCAATTCATCACTTTCACTCCCATTTTCTCTTCCCAAACCCCAGTTTCCTCTTTTTTATTTATTCACAATGAGCAAGGAGGAGCAAGATGGGAAAAAAGAAAAATTTTAAGCCCCCTTGCTCTGTCACCAAAAGCAAAAGAGATATGCTGTCTTTCTTTGAGATTGTTAACTATTCTTAATCAGACTTTTATAAAGATTATAGAGCTATTGCCCAAGAGAGGCTGAAAAACTTCATCCATATCAACTTAGGTGGTTAGAGGTGTATGCAACGGCTATAAGGTTTTCAGGTTACAACCCATTTTTCCCTTACTTACCTTGGCTTTCCCATCCTGGGCTGACATATATCCAACACACATGCTCTCCGTCGTGTGGCTCCACAGAAATTCCACTACCGTGAAAGAGAACACAAATAGGCACATTCAGATCACAGATGGAAAATAAATCTTTGCTTTTTAATAGAACAGTTAAAGATAGCTTTATATTTAACACACTCAGTTCCCCACTTTCCATTTGCTCCTTCATAAATGTCAAGATGATTTACTACTCAAAACTGTGTAATGCCATTTACTGTGAAATGAAAAATGTATTTCTTTCTTGTCAAAACTTATGATTATTACATGTAAAATAAATGCTCTTCTGTTTGAAACTTGTAACATTAAACACACACACTCATATATACTGTACACAATGATTTAGTAAATGCAATATTCCGAAGTATAGCTTTATTGAAACACACATATGCTCACACGCATGTGCGCGCGCACACACACACACACAAAGTCTTAATGTCTTAATTACTAAATATCATTCTCCACGAAAAGGAACTAGGATTCCTTGGAGAAATGTCAATTCCAGAGCTGAGACAGAGAAAATATAAAATGTACCTGGAATACATCTTGTTGTGTCAGAAAGTAAGGAAACACTCAAAGAATGAAGGGAAATTATGAAAAGGACCCAAGGGTCAGTTTGAAGGGCTCTTACCGACAAAAGCAGTGTCTATCAAAATTAATGAGTAATAAATTATAACTACTGAACAAAATAAGAACCAATGAGCCCATCCTTATCTAAACAAATAAATGAATAAATGGAGGAGAATATAAAGCTCTTAGCTCTTCTCCCGCAGCAGAATGCCAACCAACAGTTATAGAAGTAATAAGAGTTAGAAAATCATCATGGTTGCTAAAACCAGTAGGTGAGAATTTGAAGAGGGACAGGCTATTTACATAGTTTCAAAGTATCTCTCAAAACAAATTCTTATTAAATATAAAGGGAGAAACTGTAAGTTCACTGTAGAAACACTTGATGGGCTCCAACTTAACCAAATAAGCAAAGCTAACATCACAGAATAAGGTACAAATCAATACCATGTGCCTGTTGATAAAATACGTTAGGACACAACACTTCTGTGGTATTCCTGACAAAAATGCATAACCAGAATAGAATGAGGAAATGCCACACAAACCTGATATAACAATGCTCTACTAAATATATAACTCTTTTGAACTCTTCAAAAATGTCAAAGTCAAAAAACTCCTTTAAAACTTTCTGTTTAAAA
Source organism: Cheirogaleus medius (assembly GCA_008086735.1). Taxonomy (NCBI): domain Eukaryota; kingdom Metazoa; phylum Chordata; class Mammalia; order Primates; family Cheirogaleidae; genus Cheirogaleus; species Cheirogaleus medius. The sequence continues at coordinate 20,270,643 of VBSM01001118.1, read as the reverse complement.
AAGAAATGACAACTAAATACAATGTGTTACCTTGGATTATATCCAAGACTTGGGGATGAGGGAAAATGTTAGAAGGGACATTATTGAGACAATTGATAAAGTTTGAAAACGGACTATGGGTTAGACAATAGTGTTGTATCAATATTAAATGTTATGATTTTGATAACTGTATGGTGATTATTTAGAAGAATGGCCTTGTCCTTAAGAAATATATACCAAAGCATTAGGAGTAAAGGAGCATGAACTATTTGCTCTCAAATAGTTCAAGGGGAAAAATGCACATGTTTAAGTACATGTGTGGTGGGGGAGGGAAGATGTAAAAACAAATGGAAGAAAATGAAAACAGTAGGTGAATCTGGGAAAAAGAATCACGGTATCCCTTGCACAGTTCCTGCAACTTTTTCTGTAAGTATAAAATTATATCTACAAAAATTTACAAAAAGAAAAATTCAAACATTTAGGGATACACACAAAACTCTGTCACATTCAAGTATATACCTTCAAAATTCTGAATTTTTAAGGCATTTAAAGTTTTGATGTACTTCAACAAAAATTTCAAAATTCTTTGATAATAAAACTACACTGCTCAATGCCAAACCCTCTGTCCCAGGCCATCCTGTTTATATCACTGAGCTAATTAAGCCTAAAGACAAGTGTTTGAGTTGAGATACAACTGTGGGATTAGTGATCTCGACTCTGAAGCCTCTGCCAGACATGTGGGGAAGAAAGAAGCAGCAAGGGGCAAAATGGAGTTCCTCAGATACACGGCTCATTCCCTCATCATTAATTAATTATCAAACCTGCCAACCTGCTCAACAGACGCTCCACTGAAGAATGCAGGAAAACAGCATCACGCAATGAAGCAAGTTCTCCTCACCAGATGTTTTTTCTTCCACACACATATGCTTTGAACTTCAAAAATCTTGAAGTCCAGAGCAAGGTCTGGTATATTCTAAATTGCCTAATAGAGCAAAGGCACTCAAGTCTTACTGAAATTCTTAGAGTAGTGACAGTGAATTGTATTCAAATACAAAAGCAAGGTATTTCTAAAATTGTACCTTTTCCTCATGCCCCAAATATTAAGGGACAACTGCTAAGGAATGAGCCAAGAAAAATACATGGCAATAGAAGCACTATAATCATGAGAGTGAAGGATAAAAACAATTTATTTTTTAAAAGACCATTTTAATGAGTTTAAAATGCATTATTCTCCCTATAAAAGTAGCCTTTCAGAAAACATAATATACATAAAAATTTAGGCTTATAAAAGTAGACAAATTTGACTTCATTAAATAATTATTTTATATTGAAGGGTTTCAATAAGGTTTCTAAGTACAGAATTTAGGAGTTCTTAAAGAAAGTAACTCAATGTCTAGAAAACCATTCTTCACTGTTTTCAAAAATATTTATTCCATCCTCCCCAAAAGGTGATGTATTGTACTGACAGATTATTTTTTAATACCAACAATTAAAATTAGTATATAATGATCAGTTATTAGTTCAGACTAGCTTGAGAAAGAAGAAATTGTCTGTGATTTAAATTATAGAATGGTTTTCAAAAGAAACTATTTTATTACTTTTAGTGCATGCACAATGCAAGTTAATTGAACAAATTATTTCTTGGTAGAGGACTTCAGGGAAGCAGGAGGAGAAGGAACTAACATGGAGAATCTATCATGTGCCAGTTATTATCTTTTATAGTGGAACTCAGCAAAGACTAGGCAGAGAACCTAAAGCTCAGAAAAGGGAAGTAGCATGGTTTAGGTCATTTTAGTAAGCACACACACTGGAATTTAAGCTGGGCTCTTGGATTCCCAAACCTGTGGCTGTCACTGTTCTATTAGTCTGAAATTTACTTAGTATAGATAAGAATAACTTATAATTAGTGTTATATATTAAGAGAATTAAATTCTTTATAAACACAAAATGACCACAAAACATCAAATGCAAATACCAAACATAATTCTTAAAACATCTTAAATCTCTCTTAAGGAAAGCTTTTAAAACTATAACAAATCCAGAGGCCATAAGAGACGGCCAAGATCAATATATTTGACTATATTAACAATGTTTATAGTATTTTCTTTTGCCATGTGAAAAAACCAAGAGATAAATGATAAATTTGGGGAATTTGCAATTCATAGAATAAACAAATGGCTAATTTTCTTAATATGTAAAGATCTGCTATAAATCAGTAAGAAAAAGACAAGTATCCAAAGAGAAAGCAAAAAGGATATTAACAAAAAGGAATATAAAATGGCTCTCAAACATCTGAAAAGATGTTCTACATTACTCATACTAAAAGAAACGCGAATCAAAATCATAAGATACCATTATTCAACTATCAGGTTTCAGATATCAGAAGGTTTAAAATAACATTGTGTTAGCTGGGAGTGAAGAAAAGAGCTGACTCATATAATGATGGTGGGATATGGCCATCTGGAAAGACATTCCCATAATCCATGGTAGTTATGTTCTATAATGTTGATGAAGATTGAATTAGAAAATTATGAGTCACTGCCTTAGGAGAAATACAGGGTTAGGTTCCTACAAGCCTCTGGTCACAACATTTTGAACAACTTATCAATAAATAACCTTATTTTATGTGCGTTTCTGTTTAAAGAAACTTTACAAAAATTTTTTGCCAATAATTATGTGTAGTATTTCTTTATAATAAAATACTAGCCAAAAAGGGTTTAACATTTTCCTGACCCTAGGTAACATGCCTATAAATTTCTTTGGCTTTCAGTCTCATAACAGTGCTGTCCACTATGATTTTTTTTTATTGGCCATTATTCCATGAATCTATAAAATTAGCTCCTTTTCCATCTTTTCCATAGCTTTATATATAGATCTTACTTTTGCACTTTCTAGAGCAACCTCATATACAGATCAGTGAGTTTTCTCTTCCTTTTTCTGTATGTTCCATATTGTTGATTAACAATGAATTCATAGCCAACAGCACTACAATTCATGCCTGAATGAAGCTTAGCCAACACGCACATTTTCTCTATCAGACACCACCATCTTCTTGCACTTTGGAACACTAAACAGCACTTCAGCACTATGCTTGGGGGTGATTTTAAACAGAGAAATCATTGATGAAAAGCACAAAAAAATGGAAAACATGGCACTAAATAGACTGTGAAAAGGACCCATTTACAGTACAAGAGCTAAAACAGGAAAGCAGAGCATCACCTTGTTTATCCCAGCTGGGAATGTGCACATCAGGTGACTCATATTCACAAATGACTATGAAAGTACCAAAAATACTGGTTTGGGGATTACCAATAAATTTTAGCTAGGAGGCAAATTAATAAATAGAGAATCCAAGAACAATGAGGATTGACTATTTATGAAAATTACATACCATTTGACCTAGCAATTCTACATCTAGGCATTTATTCTACAGATATGCCCTTATATATATAAAATAACATATTTACAATGATCTTCATTGAAGCAGTTTTAATTAGCACTGGAAACATTAATTGCCTATTGGTGGGCATATGTCTGAATAACTATGGTACTCCATATAATGGAATACCATGCAATAATCAAAAACAAATGAGGAAGCTCTCCATGGGTGATACAGAACCATTAACACTAAGAGTTTTTCAAACTTGTTGTCCATCAACCACAGTAAAATCCAAAACCAAACCAAAAAAAAAAAAAACAAACCAAAAAAATCCCCCAAAACCCACACATTGTTACTTAGTACGCACATTATTTATAACTACAATTTCACAAAATAATATTTGCCCTTTACTTGCTATCTATGAATCTATTCTATTGGGTTCTTTATAGTCTACTCATTGCATGTAAAAGATTCCGCTTGTGACTCACTAAATTGACTTTAAAACTCATCAGTGTGACATGCTGCAGTTTGAAAATACTAATCTACAAGATAAATAGTTTAGCTAGAAAAAGGTAAGGTAGAGAATGACATATAGAGATGGTACTGCCGTTTCTGTTAAAGAAACTAAAAGAATTAATGAAGAATAAAATAAATAAAAGAATAAATGAAAATAAAAGAAAAAATGAAGAATAAAAGAAAATAAAACATGTCTGTAAATGCACGGGCTTTCTCCAGAAGAATATTTTAGGAACTAGCAACAGTGGTTGCTACTACAGAGGGAACTGTTTGACTAAGGGATTTGAGTAGAGGGCAACATAATTTTTACCACATATCCCTTCTGAAACTTCTGAATTTTATGCTGTTTTCATATATTAAATAGTTCCCAGTTTAAAAAAATTCTCCTAGGAATCTCAATTACCAATCTATAGTTTTCTATAATCTATATTATCTATCTAATTTTTGTTTAAATTAAAACATTCTAAGCTACTGAAATGTGATGTCATCATATATTTTTAATTGTCCTTCATGAAAATGCTTTATCCTGATATGAAATTAATCTAATGCTTTCAAATTGTTTCTTATCTCACAACTACCTAAAACATAACCAAATCTTAGGAAGAGACATGAATAAGCCCCTACTTAAATTTACACTGGGCACATATATTTAAGGCAAAATCTGCTATGTTCAACAAGTAGTCAAAGTAAACAGAACAAAACACTATACCTGACAACCTCCCCAAACTGTTTTTCCATTAGAAATAAAAAATGCCAAAGTCATTATAAGTTTTAAAAAATGAGTAGCAAACATTTATTTGTCTCCAGGGTAAGGTTTATCTCACAGATAACTTTCAAAACTGTTTAGCTATTAGTTAAGTCCTGATTTATAATTAAAACCTAGCTAAGAGTAGTACAAAGTTTACTTAAATACAGTTACATAGAGAAAAATTAGTATTTCAGTAAAAGAGTAGCAATTCTTACCATCAGTGATACCTAGAATTCTATAATGTGTTTCCTGATTTTGAGGACTTAATCTGAAATTGTTCCATATACTAAAAATTGAAATTTATAGTAACAGTATTAAAAAATGATTCTAATAATACAGCACACCTGGGAAATGCTACTTCATAGTACTGAGATTTTTCCATGTGTAATTTTTACACATAGGGGACCATGAACACAGGCAACATGCAACGGAAATGAACGGCCTGGAGTGACACATCTGAGTGCTGGCTATAATAGTCTTTGGTGTGGTCAAGCACAAATTTATTTCCACTTAGAAAAGCTCCTAACCTTTCAGTAATGATCGTTTTCCTTTGGTAGCAGCCAGTAACTGTTTACAGCCTCAACTATTGATTCAAAAAAGCTTATGTTTTTTAGAAGGCCAAAGCCCAGGGGCTCTGTGAGACTTCTAGAAATTCTTAGACCATGAAAAGATCCCCATCAGAAAACATTAAGAACCCACTAAAATAAGCTGCTGAGTAGGTTTAACATGTGAAAAATGGACACAGGGATTTGGCAGGATTCTTTTCCACCAAGTGACTTCTCAACACATCATGTCATACAAGCATTATGTGATAAAAGGTCCACACTACTGACTCTGTTCAGAGCCAGAGAATAGGTTAGGTGAAGAGGAGCTACATATGTGCTCCTCAATATGATGGGTTAATGGCATTACAGGGACACTCAGGATGGACTTGTACATAATCTCAGAGGCTAGCCTTTCCAGAAAGTTGTATTTAATGCTTTGGAACAAGTGAATTCACTCCTGGGTATAATGCCCAAGAGCAGTTCTACTTCATTATCCATAGCGCTCCACTATAGGAGGCAGCCCTTAGCCCCAGTGCAAGACTTTGCCTCTTAGTGGCATTTAAATCACCACCTTCACCAAGTAATATTAGAGAGACAAGCTACTCCCTACGTAATGCTTCCCCTAGGACACTTTTTTCTCTCTCAAAATCATCCACATGTCATCCTGTTTAAATTAAGTCAAACAAAACAAATTTCCTTACCAGGTTGCAAGTAAGTTTTTTTAATCCACATAGATTCTTTTTTTCTGACCAGAAAGAAGCCCTCGGCTACCCCCACCCCCTTAAAAAAATATATTGTCCTCCAATTGTTGTTAACAACCCCCAGGTGCACTGGCTCCCGCACTCATTTAAAACCTCTCTGCTTGGCTTCATATCCCAGATTTTCTTGCTAGGAAAACAGAACTCCAAAATCAGAACCGTCTTGGACTGGGCAGTTGCCAAGTTAGCTGCCATTCCTTAGCCTTAAGTTGAATGGCATACCCTAGGACATTTTGCACAGTGTTTAAATTACTCCTTATTGAATAAGGAGAAATTCATTTTTAAAATGGGAAGAATGAGGAACTGTAAATAGAATAGCCTCCTCTTATCTCTGTAGATCCCCCCTCCCAGGTTGTTAAGTTCTTTATAATCCAGTAGGGGGTTCATTTAAAAAAAAAAATACACACACATACACAAACACAAGATTGCTTTACTGTCCTGACATGGAATGCTTAAGATTCATATAATGCTTGTCTCATTGTGGCCATGAAATAACTTTGAGTTGGCATGCTTTCCTGAAAAACTTTCAGCACTGAACTGTCTTGGGAGCAATGCGGATAGAGTTCTATAGAATCCCAGTTACGCTAAGCCAAGAACATAATCATTCCCTCTTTCCAAGACTCACTCAGATTTGTTCAAGGCTAAAGAAGGATGCTGACTGAAAAGAGAAGGATGTGGGTCAAATAGTAATACAAGCCCTGAAGGACATTTCAATTCTCTTCCTGTTTTATTATTTTATTGTATTAGAAATTGCCAGAAATAGGGGGCTACTGGCTGGGACTTAGAAGTTCTCTGGTGAACAGAAAACCATTCAGTAAAACAAGTTTTATTGAAACATGATTTTATTCATTCAACAATTTTTTTATGATTTATTTCATGCTAGAGTGATCTCTACTACCCTTTGACCAGATGAAAATTGACTATAAAATTTGTCAAAGTGTTTCCTGAGAGTGTTAGAAGAACTACAGTAATAAGAATTACATAATCATTAGAATTCTATTCATAAATCTTTGTATTCTATTTTTCAGATGGAAAACTTGTGGCCAAAAAAATAAAAACTCTTAGTTATACATATGTATGATGGAGAAGAAAATTACAAATAAAATCTATTTCCAATTTTTAAATAGCATATTATTGATATTTAAAGGAATAAAAGTTCTGTTATAAAAAAGTAGATTATAATCAACAATCTTGTGTTGTAAAAATGAAAACTAATTCTGAAAATATTAATCTCAGAGCACTATTTCAACAGATGAATGCTACTCTCAGTCATAGAAAAGTTTAAATATCATGTCTGCCTTATTTACTTTTCATCTAAGGTACGTAATTTTCTTCTTTCTATCTGATCCTTAAATAAGAACTAAAATGCCAGCCTATCTCTTGAGACTACAGTGAGGATGTAACAATCCCAAATCATTGCTTAGGCACTAAAGAAATGAGCTTCTAACCATGACAACGGACCATTGTGTAGAAAAAAGTTTTAATTCCATTTTTAAGATAAAGTTATTAACATCAGACAAATATCCATAAGTACCTCTTTTCCCACTACCAGCCTTAAAGCTAATTTGTGTTCCCTTTGATGGTTATTTTTATGATCATGTGAACCCAGCAGAAATGCTTAGTCATAAGTGCTCACAGTTGCGTGTGCCATGTAATGGAAATAAGTGATACTGCTGGTGCCCTAAGAATGAAGCTCCTTTGAAGTGCATGTGTTTATATGTGCTCGCCAAATTTTTAACGCCAGTAAAACCCAAAGGCAGTTTGGAATTTTAACTTACAGTAAAATGACCTTTTATCTTTTTAATGTTCCAGGAAGCATCAATTCAATCTAACATTTTTTTGTTTTTAAACCACAGCATGTTTTGGTGACAGTGACAAAAAAAGTATTTGATAAAGAACTTTGCCTGTTCTGAAAAGAGAGGGGAAAACACCACATTTAAGTCCTAATTGGCAACTGTAGAACGGTTTGATTTGATGGAGCTAAAATGATAAAGGAGCTCATTATCCTTTTAGGTAATTATGTAAGAAAATGCAAAAATCCTCAGGGACTAAATCATATGATATACCATTTATATAAAGTTCTAAATCAAGTAAAACTAAACAATATATCATTTAGGGATACATAAAAATGTGAAAAAGTTTTAATGAAGAGCAAGGGGTAAACACAAAGTAAAAGATGAGGAGAACGCAAAGTAGTAAGATCAGAGAAGCCCACATGGGGGCTTCAAAGATGTGGGTGGGTAATAGGCAATTTCTTAGGCTGGGTGGCAGGTCCACAGGTGTTCATTTTATTATTATCCTTTAAAACTTACAAATTTATTACGTCCTTCTTTTAAAAATATATGAAACATTTCATAGTAAAAGATGAAAAAAAAACATGGATAAATGGATAGCTGGACAAATGGAAGCAGTATCATGTACACAAGTTAATTATCAGCACCATGAGCACATTCCTGGATAGGAAAGAATCTGAAGTTATACTCTGAGTAAGGTGGGGTTAACTTAATGGCAAGGTAACAATTACCATGTTTGCTCATCAGATAATCAGGCTGGGGATGAACTGAAAAGTATGTTTAGGATGAAGGACTCCAACACAAGCTTGGCACAAATACCACTGGCCAAACACACAGCCTTTTTTTTTTTACCCCTGAGAGCCCATATGCCTCCTATCCTGGATTAAGATTTTCCTTAAATATATGGTGTCTGTTTCTCACTGATGTCCATACTTACGGCTTCCTACTGACCACTCCGAGGCAGGAACCCTGAACTTCAGAGTATCTACCAGACTCTCATGAGCATGTGGGGTGCAAGGTACAAAAAAAGAAATGCATCCATATGTTGAGATTAGCTGTTTATGCCATATATTTGCATATATTCTAACTACCTGTATCTAATCAGCAGCTTAATATGGTAAAGAACTCTTTTTCTTCCACTGGAAGACTTGATGTGTCTTTGTTTACACATTTATTAAACATACTACACACAGCAGCCTCAATAAAGCACTTGTGTAGAGGCCTGGAAAGCACATGTAATTGTACTTTAGCAGGTAAAAATATATTGGCTTTTTTTTCCCCTCTAAAAGCAGAGAGAAAATTAATTCTTTTCAGCTGTTTCATTCTAGGGACAAGCATTTGCTTTGCGTTAAATCAGGGATTTGTAGGCCGGGCTTTGTCAGCATCTCATGATCTGAGGGTGGGAGGTGGCAGGATGGGTGTTGCAAACATGTTCACATCCAAATTGTCCTTTTACAAGGCTCTTTGCAGAGGCTGTCTTCTGCGATCCATTTAAACTGTCTCCAAATATTCTTGTTCCTAGACACTCATCATTACCCAACATTTCCAACCCATATTATTTGTTTTTTAAGAACATATGGGGATATTTTATATGGCATTTCATCTTTCTGGAAGAATGATCAACTTCTTTTTAAATTTCTGCTAGATAATCAATAAGGAAACTCCATCTGGCACTTAGTTCATTCATCCAATTATTGGGCGCCCATGAAGGTGAAAGCAGATATAACACTGTCCCTATCCTCAAACAGCTCACAATCTGGTGGTATAATTTTTAGAAGCAGTGGAAGTTTCTAATGCCTAAACCTACTGTGTGTGTCACTAGGGGTCAAAGATCTCTGATATAGTCCTCTCAAATAACTGGGTTCAGAAAAAACATTAAGAAGTGCTGGCCTAGGAGAAGGGGTAGACACTTTATCACCTCAATAGGATGTATCATGGTAAGGAATGCCAACCACATGGTGCTAACAGAGCACAAGGAAGGAACAAATCACCTTGGGAAAGGGCTTCCAGAGTATTCTAAGAAGATTCACGTTTGATTCAGGTTTTAACACACTGACTGCCACACTAGAAAAAAATTTTTTCCTTGGGGCCCCGGTGTTTTATTATGAAAATAGAATAAAAACTTCAAAAACAAAATGATCTTTTCTAATTTAATGAAAAATTTATTTTTTATTGTTTTCTGTGCATGAGTTATATGCAACTTGAAAAATAGTTCTCATGGCTTCTAAGGTGAAGAGATATGTGAGTTATCTATGCTTCCCAAGGCCCCAGTCTCAACACTAGCATGAGTTAAATACAACTCACATGGAAGTTAATGTGTTAAAGGAAGACTGTTATTGGCCCAGGGCATTCCCAGGATAGGCAACAGCATGTATAAGCTATTGGAGAAACAAACATGACTCTGGAAGACCATGCAATGTGGAGGGGCCAGAACTTGAGATGTTGGGATTGAAAGAAGGAAAGGAAGGATTAGTCAGGCTCCATGAATATGTACAATTATTATTTGCCAATTAAAAAAAATAAAACTAGAACAAAAGGGACTAGTTGGAAATAACACTGCACTGAAAGGTCAGATCAGTGGAGGGCGTTTGCCCATCAGGTTAGGTAGGTCCCATCTATTCTGTAGAAAATTGACCAACAGAGGTCAGGGTGTGTGTGTGTGTCCTCATTGAAAATTTAAAAGTAGAGAGCATGAGAATAATAGTAAGAGATAAATGTTTTGTTCTTATTTTACCATACATAGAAAGTTATTCAAAATTTAGCTTAGACATATATATAGTAAACTAATTACATATTGTTATGTCACTCTTTTATTGACCACTGATCCTGGGATTGGTGTGGCTCTGTAAGTCAGGTTCTCATTCTTGCCCTTCTGCTTCACAGCAGTCTTCTGTCCTGACTGCCTGGTGTGGGGGCCATAGTTAGGTTCTCTGGGCCACCTACAGACATGTTATATAGAGAGAACAGCCATTCGTGGCAGTATGGAGGTGAGAGTAGGGGTACAAATAGAGGAGAGCCTGGAGGCGTGAGACTAAGGGGACATCTGAAAAAGAGTGATCAGGGACTACAATGTAGGAAGACATTGATCAAATCGGTTTTAAAAGGTCCCAAAAAAGAGAACCAGGATCCACTGATGAAAACTGAAATCTGACAGAGCTGCAACAGAACACCTTCATTTTATCATTGTAGTTTTTTAGACAAAGTAGATAGCCATTTGGCAGTGAGAAACTTAAAAGGTTTATTAGTTATCTCTTGCGACATAATAAATTATCCCAAAATGTGGTGGTTTAATACAACATTTACTATCTTGCAGCTTCTGTGGGTCAGAAATTCATGGGTGGCTTCGCTGGGTGGTTCTTTCAAAGGATCTCTCATGAGATTTCAGTCAAGATGTTGCTTAGGACCGCTGTCAACTGAAGGTTCACTCAGCTCTCTGAAGCTGTTGGTAGGAATCCCCAGTTCCTCAGGAGCTGGCTGTTGAAAAAAGGGAGCAGTTTTTTGCCTCTCCATAGTGGGCCTCTGTAGTGCTGCTTGAGTGTCCTCACAACATGGCAGTTGGTCTTGCCCAGAGTGAGTGATCAACAGAGAGAGTAAGGAGGAAGCCACAATGCCTTTTTTAACCTAGTCTCAGAAGTCATACACTGTTACCTCTGCCATATTCCTCTCCATTGGAAGCAAGTCTCTAATGTTTTGCTCACAGTCAAGAGAAGGGGAATTAAGCTTCCTTCTTGAAGGGAGGAGTATCAAACAATTGAAGAATAAAGCACCTGTAACAAGGTCATATGAGAGGACTTGGGAAGTTCCTTCATACCTGAGATTCTCCAACTCTAGTCATGAATCAGTAAACAAAGGACAAACATCAAAAGTGTTCTGTATTTGACTCATATTATCTTGGAAGCAGCCCACTGGGGCTCTGGTAATTGACATATTTGTCAAGAGGAGAGGTTCAGTAATGGTTTCCTGGAAACGCCATCAAGTAGCAATGGGATTTAACTGAAAGTGCTTTTATGGTGTAATGGGAACATTATTTATAATTTTGAGAAAAGAAAGTAGACACAGAAAAAGCTACAGTAGGAGACTGTCTTGATTATACTATTCTTGGGACAAAAAGTGATTGAACAATATACAGCAGGGTTTTTTTTTTAATTTTGGAAATTGTTTTGTTTTATTTGGATGTGTAGGAAAGGAAGATTTCTGAGCTTTCCTGGTTACTAAATATTACTGAGCATTAAAGAGCCATGAGCTTATGAAGTTATACTTTCATGATGTATAAAAAAGTAATAAATGGGAAGTTATGGTCCAAACATGAAGCAAATTAAGTTGTGGCCTGATTTGGAGCAACTGGTAGATACAGCACAGGAGAATCCACTTTATGTCAATGTTTGAAACAGTCTCTTTCTACAGGCAGAGGTTTATGACAAACACTTCTCTTCTTTATGATGGAATCTTCCACTACTGAGATATGTAGTTAGTAATATTTATATTACAATCTTGATACTGTCAATGCTGGTTATTGTCACTATTTGGAACTAACCTCTAATCAAAGCATAGAGACAAGCACAGCTATAGGACAGAATGCAAATGTTAATAGCCATAATAACAATAATGGTATCGTTGATAGGGGTTAAGGTGAGGCATAGGAATAAGGAAGGATGAGAAAAGAAGAAAATTGAATGCTATGGGGCTTGAATGTTTGTCCCCTCCAAAACTTATGCTGAAACTTAATCTTCAATGTGGCAGTATAGAAAGGTAGGGCCTTAAGAAGTGACTGGTTCAATTAATACATGCATGGATTAATGTTAATGTATTAGTTGGTGATCATGGTAATGGAGCTATGGTTTTATAAGAAGAGGAAGAGAGGCCTGAGCTAGCACACTCAACTCCCTCATCATGTAATGCTCTGTGCAACCTCTTGGGACTTTGCAGAGAATCCCCACCAGGAAAAAGGCCCTCCCCAGATGTGGCCCCTCAACCGTGGACTTCTCAGCCTCCACCACTGTGAGAAATAAATTCCTTTTCTTTATAAATCACCCAGTTACAGGTATTCTATAACTGTAAGCAACTAAAAACAGACTAAGATAGTTCATGCAATTTCCTCAACTTACACAGTTGAATGGGTGAGGGATGGTTGATAAAGATTATATAAAGTTGACAAATCAAGAAACAGTGCATTAAAATTGCAATAAAATTAAAAATATTATTTCAAGTTAGAGTAGAACTCTAGCAAAAATCAGGAGGGAAGAGGAGTGGGATATTGTGTGAGCTACGTTTTTTTATTTTTTCACAGCAAGGAGTCACAAGTTACTGACTAATCAAGAAACAGATGCATGAGCACATTCTACAGAGTAAGGGTGTTTCCCACGAGAATAATCAGAACCAGAGACCAGTGGCTCTAGCAATGGAGTATAAGAGGTAACTTTCACATCTTGTTTTCTATCCTTCTGTAACATTTCAATTTGTCATCTTACCATATATTTAACATCCATAAGTTTTCAAAAGCAACAAATAAAAAATCCATGTAGTTAGTAGCATCTGTAAGTTGATATTAGCTTATGTTTACCAGGTTTTAGTAGACGAATTTCAAGAATATTAATCCCTCGAATTAACTTTAACAAACAGCAAGATTTCACTAATTTCATAAATTGGCACTTTATACTCAATGCTTCTTCTTGAGATAAAGTGTAGGAATCAGTTTAAAATCACTACCTTAGTAATAAAAGATATTTAACATAAGCTCAAATTCTATGGTTTATCCTTAAATATCCATTTTTCTACAGCCAAAAATGAAAGGACAACCAAAAACATCTGACAATTTTCAGGATTAACTCAAAAGAGTAAGAGTCAAGGCTCAGTAAAATACTGTTGACACTCCATGAAGCAGTTTTAATAACTCCCTCCAGCCCCACCCAAATACTAAGGATTATTCCTCTGAGTTTTTATGGAAGGCCAGGTACAGCCTTTGCATATGTTTAAAACCAACTCCCTGCTATCTAACTGTGGCAGAATATTCAAAGGATTCAGCAATGAATAAGATACCAAAGAAGCAAACTACTACTTGTCTTGGTTTAACAAAAGATGGCTATATAAAAAAGAAAAATCTCCTTGGAGCAACACAGGTACCAGGAACAGTGGATAGAAAGAGAGAGACTATGGCAAGAAAAACAATAAGGTTGATACTTAGAGTCCAGGTGTTGAAAAGGCCTTTTATATAAAAGTTCACTTTTTTTCTTTGAGGAATAAACAAAGAGATTTTATGAAAATGTTTTGGGCTTATATTTTAAAAAGCACTTTTTATACATATAAAAAACACTCAGTCTTCTATTTTATAGACTCAGACTCATAGAAAGAACCTCAGGATATGAAGGGACTTACATCATAGCAATTGACAACAATCATACAATATAGATCAGGCACCATCCATACTTTCTGAAAGGAGTTTATAGGAAGGGTTGAACTATTACAGTCTCTGTGGATGACCTTTAGTGCTTACATATAAAAAAATATATCAAAGAATGGATTAATACACTGTACTGTATCCATACAATAGAATACAATACAGCAATGAAACACACAAACTCCTGCCGCACGTAACATGGATGAATCTAACAGGCTTAATGTTGGCTGAAGACCTGACAAAAATAGTACATATTCTATGACTCTATTTATATATTAAGTAAAACCAGGCAAAATTAACCATGGTGTTAGAAGTCAGCATACTGGTTAACTTCAGAGGGGGTAGAGACTGGGAGGGGTCACAAGGGGCTCTGGGGATTGTGGTAAAAAGTTCTATTTTATTTATCTGGGTCTACATGGAGTATGTTCACTTTGTGATAATTCATCAAGCAATTGTAGTTACGATGTGTACACTTTTCGGAATGTATGTATACTTCAGTTAAGAAGTTGACGTAAAAAAATAACATATAGGGTCCCTGCTACCATATGTGTCACCTTTATGCAGATGTTTTAAAAGTGTCACCTTTGGATGGATGAAAAAGAAAAAGGTAACCCCATGGGCAGAGGTACCTCACAAGTCTGTGCCTTTACAAATGAAGGGTGGGCTGAGTTTCATCCCCATTGCTTGGCTAGAAACAAAACCACACATCTGGATGGACATCTGCAAACCTGCAAAAACACTCATTTGACCCTCCCTCACCACAGCTTTATGAGAGCAGGGATGACGTCCCTCTTTTACAGATGAAGAAGTAGCACGGGACAGTAAGACCGATGCACGAAAGCATCACAGCTAAAAAGCCATGGAGCCAGGACTGACTTCTAGACTAGTAGCTTTTCACATGGTTCTGATTCCTTTTTGGGAAGGAAAATAGGAAGAAACTTCTTACTGTGTTACTGTATATATTGTATACAGTATATACACGTCACGTCAAATGCTTTGTGAATAAGGCAGGGGATGAACACACAGTCCAATGTTCAATGTTACTAAAGTCCTAGGTCCAATGTTAATAAAGGTCCTAGGTTCTAAGCCCAGTTGAAAAATATTCTCTAAGCATGTGCTTCCAAATAAACATTCATCTTTTACATGTTTATCTATGGAAAAAGGTCAGTAGAATAGAGATGTTCAGATATCAACGGAGCACCCTGGCCCTCCCACAGCTTAAGATTATGGACTTACAGAGATAAATCGTTTCGCTTTTTCTTGAAAAAAATGAAGGGAAAGACATAATGTATATGTTCAACTTACCTAGCAGTGTCTGCTTATTTTGGGAGGAGTCAGGCTCTGCAGAACATCTGCACGATCGGAGAACAATCACTCCACCAAGCACACCATCTTCACTGGCGAGGAAAGGTGAACCTAGGCAGAAAAAACTAGAATTCAGTGAATTCTACTTTTTAAATTTTCACTTGATTTCTAGAACAAAAATGTGGTGTGAATAAGATCTTTAAAAAATGTGGTATGAATAAGATCTTTAAAGATGCCCATTTTCTGACAGTCATCAGTGTTCGTACCTCATATAGACTTCACGGCAAAGGCAAGCTTATGCCTGAATAGAGGCCATTTGGCAAAGACAGTGACAGATGCTGCCAAGAAGACATGAGTGGGGCACAGAGTGTGCATTGCTGTATTCACAATGGAACTGGAAACACTACCAGATTAAAGGACCAAAACACAAATACAGGGAAAAATGCTCAACGACTCCCTTTGATCAGCTCTTAGGGATCACTTACCAGGCTCTCCCTGCTGTCAGGGGCAAGCCACCAAAAGCTTTGATTTACTACCTTAAATTCAATTTTAAACAATAAGCCACAAACTTTATTACAAACATTTAAAAATGCTCCTGATGGTTTACACAAATAAGGGTGAAACTGTATTTCTATTATGAGAGTCTGATGGTTAGAAAGAATTGTGCCTCTTCAGATCTCACACACTGAGCCACTATGAGCATTTCAAGAACACTACAATTTAAAACCCCTCATTTTTCTTCCCCAAGGATATCTTCTTCGAACATCTGGCATAGCGAGTGAGCACGTGGAGAACAAATGCAAAATTAACCCAAGAACTATCAAAGAAAGCAGTAAAAATAAAAACCAACTAAACTGGATTGGGGGAAGGGGGAGCTTCTGGTTAAATTTAGATTAAATACATGCACTTATCTCCACTCTCTCCCCAAATCCCAGTAAACTGATGGAAAAGGAAGAAAAAAGCCATGACCCAATAAGGGCTGAGAAGAAGGTAGACTAGAAAAAAACTAACCTTTTGGAAAACGGTAAGAAGATATACAAGTAGTTGCTCACCTAACAGACTCATGAAAGCTGAAACCTAAGCTTGCATGGGGTGGGAGGACCTTAGAGTTGGGGGTACCTACAAGAAACACACCCAGTTTTGCCATAAAACCCCAAAAAGATCAGAAATTGGAGGCTTCAAGTTCCTCTGAAGAGAGGTACAGGGGAGGAATGAAATAATGACAATTTGTTGAGAGTGTCCAAAAGAATCCTCTAGACTAGGGGCTGTCAAACTATGATGTGTTAAGAACTTGGGGGCTTTTTACTTGGTTTGGGGTTTTTCTTTTTAATTTTTTTATTTTTTTATTTACATTTTAAAGGGTCATAAAAAAGAGGAAGAGGAGGTGGAGGAAGAGGAAAATATCCCAAAGCAACCATAATGTAGCCTGCAAAGCCCCTTTATTCTCTGGCCATTTTAAAGAAAAACTTTACCAACCCTTGATTTAGAGGCCCAGATTCCTGCCATTCCTGCCTAGAGAGAAATATACCCCTCCCTGACTCTGAAGAAGCCAAGATATTTATTCTTTAGAAAAGCTGAATCAGAGAGAATCAAGACTTGGAAGCATCAGTATCAGCCCAGGAAAGAGGCTACATACTGGATACAAGGAGATGAGGTGAAAGTCTTCAAGCTAAACAGTGAAATAATGAGTTCCCAGAATGCAAGAAATCAGGTTGATATCCTCCAAGCAAGAGACTAGATAATTCTTTTCCAGCAACCCAATGAACTCAAGAGTAAAGACCTACTTAATAGACCTGAAAAAATAACCTGCCCTTGCCTTATGGTAAGGGCTTCCAGACGACAAGTGTGGCTTATACACAAAAGGTTTTCAGTTGAGCTTCAGAGTATTTGTGGACTTTAACTACTAAAGAGTACAATCTAAGATCACTAGTTGTTTCAGTCAGTCCTCTATTTTAGGAAGGACAGAAACCAAAATAAACAAAAAAGTAACACAGGAAAAACTTAGGCAAAGGCGTTGAACAGAAGTTTTAAAAAAAAAAAAAAGTAAAAGAAAAAATAACAAAATAATGAAAAAAATTTAAAAATCATAAGACTAGGCCAGAAGATCCAATATCTAAATAATAGAAGTTTCAGAAAGACAGACTAGAAGAAATGAAAGACACAAAATTTCAAAGAAATATGGTGATAAATGAATGAACAAAATATAATTTTAAAAATTCAATGAGATAATTTTAAAATATCTCCAAGAATTGAAGGATGAGTGCTCAAAGAGAAAAGGTACATCAACCACCCAGCACAAAACATGAAAAAAGAGCCCCATGAAGATATATCACTGTGAAATATCAAGACACTAAGGAAAGAGGGAAAGGTCTAAAAACTTACATGTGGGAAAAAAAGATCACATAGAAAGCAAGGGTATCATAAAGGCATCAGATTTCTCAATAATAACACTGAGAACACTGAGACACTTCTTTCAAAATGCTGAGGAAAACATATTTCCAACATAGAATTCTATATTCAGTCAAAATGTCTACCAAGTGTGAAAGTAGAATAAAGCTTTACAAAGTCTCAAAGAGTTTACCTCCCATGCATTCTTTCTCAGAAAGCTACAGGATGAACATACCCTGGCAAAATGAAGACATAAGGTAAATAATGAGGAAGAAAATAAGATCTGGAAACAGGAGATCCAAAACAAGAGAAGATAAAGGGATTCCTAGATGACACACAGCTATGCAGGATGCTTAGAGAACAAACCATCCAAATTAGAACAGGAAGCCAGAAGAGGCCAGGAAAGGTATTTGTAAGGGGAAGAAAAAATAAACTGACCAAATACATGCTGATTTGAAATTATTGAGAGGAAAAGTTTCAGATTTTGAGGGAAGTTTGGGGATGAAGGAATATTTAATAATTGGTACCCAAAAAACCCACTAAACTAAAAAATAATTAGGCAAATGTTAACTACAGAAAAAAAATAAAACTGTACGAGAAAGGAAATGGAATCACAGTATACTATGTAATTCACATGTGAACAGCTATAGTAAAAAAAAAAAAACTCTTGAAACTCTGAGCTAAAAAATAGGGATATTAGAGGAGGAGAGACTTGTGCAGGTGTGCATAGAATTGGGGTTGGAAGTATAAAGGAAAGAAAACCTTGCCTTCCCTGATGTGAAGACGAGTCCCAGTAATGTTTCCAGGTGACAATACTTTGTAGGGCTGGGACAACACTCTCTAGAAGGTTATACAACACATGTTCTGAATCAACATCTGATATACGGTGCTGTATCTCCCATAGCCAGGATTAATGGATCCTGTACTGTGAAGCCAGTGTGCCAGCCTGAATGCCCAGGCTGCTTTCAAACTTCTTATGTGAGAAAAGATCTCATTTTGTTAAGCCTTATATTTCTGTCCTATCCATCAAACACAATCCCAAACTGAAAATTTCCTTTATCCATTTCTTTATTAGGTTCTTGGGTTTTGTTTTTGTTTTTGTTTTCTCTTACTAATTTGTTATATAATCTTTACATACTAAGGCAATGAGTCCTTGGCCATATGTGTTGCAAATATTTTCCCCGTTTGTCATGTACCTTTTGATTTTGTCTATGCCTTCTTTTTAATACATTAGTTTTTAACGTGTATGTCATCAAATTTATCAAGCTTTTTCCTTTAAGGCTTCCATGTTGGGAATTTTACTGGAAAGGCCTTCCCTTATTGAAAATTATGAAAATAACTTGTTTGTATTTTATAGAACTTCAGTTCTCCTGGAATTAATTTTGGTGTAAAGACTGCAGTGGAGAGTTTGTTTCCTAAATGGTCAGCCAATCACCTAACATAAATTTGTTGAAAAAGTCATCTCTTACCCACTGAATTGAAATGCATTTTTAATCACATATTAAATTCCCATATGTATTTGCATCTATACCTAGATTATCCTGTTTCACTGATGAAATTATTCTCATATAGATCCCGGATGGCTTTAATTATTATAATTTTATAATATATTCTATCTGTCTGGGCCAGTTTCCTCTCATTATTCATTATTTTCACAATATCATTTGCTGTTTTCATAGGATTTTTCCTTATTATCTTAAAAATGCTTAATTAATACTTTTCCTTTCCACTTTTAATGGAATTTTCATATGGACATAATTTAATTAATTGTGATTTTGCTTAAGAGTCAGGATGTTCTGTAAATTTTCCCCAGGGAAGCCTAAAGATAGAGTCAATTATGTTAATATTTTTGACACCCTGAAATGCTGGGGCCACATGGATTTCTAGACAAAGAAATGTGACATGGTACCCCCTAAAACAAAATATGCAAGCATATCTCTACATAATTTAAAAGGATCTTTTATGCCTTTTATCAAATAAGTATCAAATAAGTCTTCTGAGATATAAACTTAGTATGAAGAAATAAATTATTTTTCATGGCCAGTTCTTATTCTGCTGATCCATTTTACCTTGTTCACCACAGACTATAACCACCATCCATAATATTCCTAAATCAGAAAAATCATTCTCAGCAACCCTCAGCCTATTCCCACAAAATAGAGCCAAAAAAAAAAAGGAAAGAAAACCCCTTCAGTTCTAACACAGGTTGAAAGGCAAGTAGTCTGTGAATGAAGTGAAAAAACCTGGATTGGCAGATTTTTAAGCCAACCAATCATATGTATATGAAAGACTTTCATTGATTCAGTGTTTAGAACATGTGTAGTATTAAAAATTTTTCTTCTGGGTGGATAGAGTATTTGCTCATTAAATTCTGGATTCCGTGTGTGCTAAAAACCTTATGGTATTTACAACAGAGTCCAAGGCACCAGTGCTCATGAGCAATGCCTTTTGCTTCAGGACGACTATGCTGGTGTTTTTTATGTGGACTTGGTAAACAAAATAGATTTGACCAAATAATGCAGATGAGCATCTGCGAATACATGGGCCTGTCTCTACCAATCACTGAACAAAGACCCTCAAAGGGCATCAGACCTTAAAGAACATTATACATTCATCTGTTGCTGCTTGTTATGAATTTTTCCTTTACTGAGTTGTTTCCTTATATATCCAATTTTGCCACTGAGCAAACTCTATTCACTTTTACTCCATAAAGCCAGATCCTGTTCATTGTCTACACAGAAGTATATGACATTGAAGCCTTTCAGCATGCTTTTAATTCTAAGGTCAAGTCAGTTTAATAAAGCTTTGTGTACTCTCATGAACTTTGTCTTTAAGTAAGTAAATAAATCTATCTATTTTATTGTCACAACAATGGCTTTGCACAGTCTCTGTGTAGAAAGCCTGATAATATGATGATTGCTAATATTCCAGTTCCCATCAAGTTTCTGAATCCTTCAATATTTTTCACTTTATTATTACATTGAGAGGCTATAATGTTATATAATTATAAATACATATTATCAATGCTTGAGTTTACACCTGTAAGTCTAGAAACACTGAGATATTTATAATGTGAACTTTAAATGATGCTGCCATGTACCCCTATATAGTGAGTCAATGTATCCTGAACCCCTATATGAGGAGATACTCATTAATGTAGGACAACATTTACAAAGAAGGCTAGAATTCAATTAGACAATGTATCGATGCAACGATACATGTGAGTTTGTATCTCATTTGAATGTACTTTTCTATGTACAGGCATACCTCCAAGATGTTGCAAGTTCAGTTCTAGACCACCATAATAAAGCAAATATCACAATAAAGTGAATATCATAATAAAGCAAGTCACACAAATATTTTGGTTTCCCAGTGTATAAAAAAGTTATGTTTACACTATACCATAGTCTATTAAGCGTACAATAGCACTATGTCTTTAAAAAATACATATCTTAATTTAAAAACACTTTGTTACCAAAAAAAAAGTTAATGATCATCTGAGCCTTGGGTGAGTTATAACCTTTTGCTGGTGGAGGGTCTTGCCTTGATCCTGATGCCTGCTGATTGATCAGGTTACTGGTTATTGAAAGCTGGGGTGGCTATGGCAATTTCTTAAAGTAAGACAAAAATAAAGTTTGCTGCATTGACCAATTCTTCCTCTTATGAAAGATTTCTCTGTAACATGTTATGCTATTTGACATCATTTTACCCACAGTAGAACTTCTTTCAGAATTGGAGTCAATCCTCTCAAAGCCTGCTACTGCTTTATCAATTAAGTTTATGTAATAGTCTAAATCCTTTGTTGGCATTTCAATAATGTTCACAGCATTTTCACCAGGAGTTGATTCCTTCTCAAGAAACCACTTTCTTTGCTCATTCAGAAGAAGCAACTCCTCATTCATTCAAGGTTTATTATAGGGTTGCAGCTATTCAGTAGTCACATCTTTAGGCTATACTTCTAATTCTAGTTCTCTTGCTCTTTCTAATACATCTTCAGTTACTTCCTTGGCTGAAGTCTTGAAGCCCTCACAGTCATCCACAAGGGTTGAAATCCACTTCTTCTAAACTCTTGTTAATGTTGATATTCTGACCCCCTCCCATGAATCACAAATGTTCTTGATGGCATTTAGAATGATGAATACTTTCCAAAAGGTTTTCAATTTACTTTTCCCAGATTCATCAGAGGAATCACTACCTATGGCAGCCACAGCTTCACAAAATGTATTTTTTTAAATAATAAGCCTGGAAAGTCAAAGGTACTGCTTGATCCATGGGCTGCAGAATGGATATCGCGTTAGGAGGCATGGAAACAACATTAATCTTCTTGTATATCTCCATCAGAGATCTTCGGTGACTAGGTGCATTGTCAATGAGCAGTAATATTTTGAAAGGTTTTTTTCTGAGTGGTAGGTCTCAATAGTAGGCTTAAAATATTCAGTAAATCATGCTGTAAACAGATGCACTGTCAGCCAGGCTTTGTTGTTCCATTTATAGAGCATAGGCAGAACAGAATTAGCATTAATTCTAAGGGCCCTAAGATTTTTGGAATGGTAAATGAGCATTCAACTGCATTAGCCTCTAACAAGAATGAGCAGTCACAGCTCTTGAGTAGTTGGACAATGTGAACTTGAAAAGAGTCACAAAGAGTGCTCAGAGTACGGCAAATACTTAATATCCACTGTATGATTTGCACCTAGAGAAAGGCTGAAATGAAAAGCTGCTTGGCCATGGACATGTGAAGCAGGCAACACTGGGAAAATAGATAACTGGGTCTGGAAACAGAAGATAGTTTTATCAAATCAGGAAGTTAGAATTAATGATAAGGGCCAAGAAAAGAAAGGACAGGAACAGGATCTGGATATCCAAGGGACAATAATGCAGAGAACATCTAGGACTATGCAGGGGGAGAAACAACATGAAAAGACACAAATCAAATCAAGTAAACTGAAAAGATCACAGTAGAATGGTGAGGAACCAGTGGTCCAGAATAGGTTAACTTGCTGAAATGGAACAACAGAGGAAAAAACAGACCTGAGGTATCTTGCAGCAAAAGAGAAGGAAGGATGAGGTAACAGCTATAAAAGACACCAATTGGTGACTGAGAAGATTGAGAAGTGATATCATCTCTAAGATGTGCTTAGCAAGTTGATGACACTATGGCCACATTAATCAGAGACTTTACTTTCTAATGGAGTGCCAACAACATTTTTAGTTGTTTCAAAAAGTCAAGCCACCACTGCTAGACCCAGAGCTCCCACAGTGGAAGACTTGGACCGTAAGCTTTCCTTTCCTGCTTGGAGTGTCACACACTTAAGTTGGGTTTAAAAAGCCTATATTGAAAGGGAGATAGATCACAAAAAGGTGACACCACCTAGAAGAGTGTGTGGATAGCACTGCTACTTTTCCTTCATTTATTCTTTAGCTAGTTATTGAGTACTACTAATTATTAATACATACTCAACTCCATTCTGGATGCTGGGGTTACATCAGTAAACAAGACATAGATGGTGCCAGCTCACAGGGAGGTGACATTCTGACAGTGGAGAAGACTAAACAAGCAAATTTACATAGATCAATTTACAACTGTGATAGTTCCATGGAGGAAGGAAACAAAGGGCTGAGATGGACTGACGGGGCAGGAAGAATCACTGCTCAATGGCCTTTTGGAGCAGGTGGCATTTCAAGTTTGACTAAAAGATGAGGAAGAAGGAACGAGATGAAGATTAGAAAGAAGAACATTCCAGACCAAGAAAACAGCACATGCCAAGGCCCTGAGTAGGAAAAATCACAGAGACCATGAGGTAGTATATGTGTTTTATCTTCTTTTTAGCAGAGGGCCATCAAAGGGTTAAGGACATTTGATTCATATTTTAAGAAGAAAAATCTTTAGATCAAAAATTGAAACATACTGTTCTGTGGAGAATGACGAGGTGGGAGTAATTTTCAAGAGAAGAGGCAGGTAGACTGCCTAGGAGACTTCTGTGGTAGTCTCAGTGACTGGTGAGTACAGAGAGACACCTCCCTGTCCCCTGGATGGCCTCCTTCAACTGGCCTGGTAAGGCATCCCGGCATGGCTGAATGAACTATACCCTCCCCATGGTGCACTCAGCTGTGGCAGTTGCTTCTTAGAGTACAGGTGGGACAAGAAGAAATTTGACTCAGGACTTATGCCAAGTGCTCTACAGAAGAAGAGTATTTGGGTCACTGCTCCCCATCAGGAGGCCCGTGGGATACCATGAAATGTGTGCAAGGGGTTACTGACCTCCACCTGTCATTTCAACAAGGTTATTTATATGTCCTCTTTTCATTACATAATATCAAGTGTGGTGCCCTGAGACAGTTGTCAGAGAATTCTGGGTACACCAAGGTCAGTCATTTCCTGTGAAATTCCTTCCCTGTTCTGAGGCTCTGAATCCCTTCCCCTTGCCAGTCCATCAGGGACTTGTTTATCTTTTAATCCTTCCTCCCAACCACCACCCCCATCCTAATTCAGCAGAGCAGGATCTATTTTCTAGCTTGTCGTTTTTTACAAAATAAAGCCCTGAACTTCTTTTTTACCTTTCTTGTGGAATTTTAGCTGCCCTGTTCAATTTAATTGCATATTTTTACATTCTACACATGCCTAGAAGCCTTGGGTTGTGAAGAACCTTTTACTACATCTAATAAATAAAATGAAAAGAAGGAACTGCAGGATTAAGCCATAAATGTCTTCTTAAAAAAAAACTGATAGAGAAAAGTGAGAGCTATGAATTTTTAAATTTTTAAAAACATTTTTGAAGAGTGAAATCTTATCATTGACAGAACAGCTAGAAAGATAGCAAAGGTAACTAAAATTAACTCTTTTCCCTCATTTTTATTGGTAAAAGTATCTCTACTACAATTAATATGTCATCAATGGCATTAAAAGATCAAATTAACTTGTTAGTCACCTTTGTTTTAATATATATAATAGAAGGATAAGCAGATGACAGCCATACTCAAGCAACTCTAAGGAAAAATAATAAAGAAACTTGTAATGAGAAAAGGACCAGAAACAAAAGCAGGTACCTACTAGGGAAAAAAAATATGGTCAAAATAACCCACAAGCAAGACATATTTTTGTCCATAATGTATAAGAGGGTTAAAAATTAAAAATGAGATCCTATGAATTATATACATAATGAAAAACCCAGTCATTCAGGTAAATAACATTTAAAAAGCAGAATGGTATATATATAATAGGATGGCTTTAGGAAATGATAAACCATTAAGTTATGCTTTATTTCAAAAAAACTTTTATAGAATTTTTGTAAGAAAAAAATAAAACTACAAAATAAGTTGTAGAACTACTTAAAGGGTTTAAATTAACCTAAATTTACACAAAGAAAAATATTTCACAATTTTTTTGGCATATACACATATAAATATATAAAGCTCTTATATCCTATATAGTCACTAACTGTCTGGGATAATGCTAAATTGTCACTCTTAAGAATTCTGGGAACTCCACCTACAGATTAGCAAGTTTATCTAGATATGCAGATACACAGGTATTCACTATTTCATAAAGAGAGTTGTTACATTAATAAGGTGGGATAAAGATTGAAATATCACTCTAAGAATTTTGGTAATTTCATATAAGCAGGGTCTGTTTTGGACCTGTATCCCAGAAAGGGCTAATTACTAAAGGATAAAAAAGACCCTATACCGACAGAATTGTCTGACACCATAGAAATCAAGAGAAGCATCAGTGTGAGACACATTTTAAAAACTCTAAATTTAAAGAGGTATGTTTCCATATGTAAATTTCTAATTATTGCACTGCCACCAAGAGAGACAGCTAAATATAGCCCAGTCAGTAGTGATACACAAAACTTTAATCTAGTGTGTAAACAAACTGTTTAACGTTAGAAATAATGGTCAATTCAAAACATTTCAAAACAGCACACATATTTTAGAGCCATTTTTAACAAGAGCAAGATCTATATACACATTTGAGGGAACAGTGTTGTTTTGATGGTGAACACTCTAAAGGAAAAAGAGGAGTGCCAGTAATTGAAATTTTTCATTTCCATAGTTAAGTTGAGGCACTAATTTCTGGGCTAAAGAAAAGAATAATCTCTCACTTTCTTTACCCATCCGGCTGGGCTCCATCCCAGGACTCCTGAGCCCTATGAGTGTTTCATATTCATTTCAGTTAATGCCAAAGCTCAGCAAAAAAACAGATTTGGGAACCTGTAGGTCAACTTGTCAACATACAAAGTGAGTACTTGCACGTTCAGAGCACTCAGCATTTTTCTTTCATATTTTAACTGTGACAAATAGTTTGCATTTCTACACTTATTAGGGGAATACAAGGTTTGAAATTTATGCAAATGTAAATAAGTTTTATGGAAACAACACAGTATTCATGTTGCACCTGAAGAGGAGTAATGTCTTCCTTCTCCTCAGGGCTGCTCAAAGCCTGGAAACCAGATTGGAATTTCATGTCATGAGACACGCCTGTGTGACAGTGCATCTACTGACCCCCAGAGGGCACTCCCTGTCACTCCTCAAAGTTTATGCCCTTGGTTCATTGTTCCTCTCATATCCATCCTGCCATAATTCCTGGTGATTTCATGGTACATGGAGATTATCTGTCCAACTCCCTGGCCCCTCAATTCTTTGATCTCTTCTGTCCTGAGAATCTTGCCCTCTACTTTGTTAGCCGCTCACTCCCCTTATATTCTAGTCTTTGTGATTTACCAATAACTTCACCTCTTCCATAACCTCACTTACAAGCATCTCACTAGCCACCCCTAACTTTCCAGGGCACACCCTTTAGTACCCAGCCTCCAACAATTCTTCAACCTGTCCCTCACCACCCTCAAGTCCTTACTTTGGTCCTTAAGTGGGCTAAAGCCCATGGTCCATCATAATAATTAATCCCCTGTGGATATCATCAGCCAAATTGGCTTGTTCTTACTTTATCATATTCACCTGGCAAAACTGCAACCATAATTAAATCCTACTCCATGCTTATACCCAACAAGCCAAACTTGGCTGGAGAAAAGTGTACTACCAAGCTAAGTATCTCTTTTAATTCACAGTCACACACCTCAGTTGGGATCCTTAATGCTGCCTGGCAATCATCATACATTTCCCAAGTACTAACCTATACTTTCTTATTTTTCCTCAAATTTCCAATATCCACTTCTCTATTCTAACTCTCTGTAGCTGTTTTTCCCTGAGAAAAACAGAGGCAATCACAGAGAACTTCCCTAAGCCCTCACCATATACTGATTCATGCACATGGCTGTCTTCCCTCTTGTTGCTGCAGATGAATTGTTCATGCTTGTCCAAGGTCAGCTGCTCTACTTGTTCACTAAGTCCACTCCTTCTTACTCAAGGACCTTTACCTCTGTCCCAAAACATACATCATTAATTTGTTCCTATCCTGGGTCATTCTCCTAGATCATTTGTGCTAATTTCTCCTATAGAGAAAAACATATTTTTTTTGTCTCTTATATAGACAACACCTTCTAAGAGAGGCCTTCCCTGATCATGCTCAAAAACTGCAAACTCCTCTCCAGCACTCCCTATCCACTTTTCCTACTTCATTTTTCTCTACAGTTCTTATTACCACATGATAAACTATTAGGTCATTAAATATGAAATGCCCTATTTTGAATCAAAAGTGTAGTTTATTATATGTCAAACAAGAAGCAGTACAATTAGACAAAATATGCACCCGAACTGTGGACACAGTTGTGCCATGTTAATGGTAGCTTGTTTATGCCAGCAGTGAAGAAGCCTGAAGAGTGAGTGGTGATGAAATCACAAAAGGCATTTTCCACAGCTTGCTGAGAATTGAATATTTTTCCTTGCAAGAAGTGGTCCAAAGCCTGAAAGAGGTGGTAGTCAGTTGGTGCAAGGTCTGATGAATACGGTGGATGACAGAGAGTTTCCAAGTCCAGCTGCAGTAGTTTGAGCAGCATTGTTTGTGCGAAATGTCCTTGCGCATTGTCTTGAAAGATGTTTGGCCTGTCTCTATTGACCAATCTTGGCCGCTTAATCACAAGCAACCTCATCATTTTGTCCAACTGGTTGCAGAAGACACCTGCTGTAAACCATTGACCAGGTTTCATGAAGCTGTAGTGGATAATACCAGCACTAGGCCACCAAACAGACACCATTAGCTTTTTTTGCTGAATATTTGGTTTTCAACTGTGTTTCAGCACTTCACTTTATCTAACCATTGTACTGAAAAACTTGCAATTACCAAAATGAATCCATTTTTCATCACACATAACACAATGTAGAAATGGTTCGCCTTTGTGTTGTGACAGCAAAGAAAGGCAAGCTTAGAGACAATTTCTCTTCTGATGCTCATTTAATTCATGCAGAACCCATCTATCCCGCTTCTTTACCTTGCCAGTTTGTTTCATCCAATTTGCTGGAATAGCAACATCAAACATCATGCGTAGGTTGAGATGGATTCGCTTTCACTGCAGCTTTTAGCTCATCATTATCCTCCTTGGTCTCAGGTCGCCCATGTGATTCATTTTTAAGATTAAAATCACCAGAACAGAACTTCTCAAACCTGGAGGTACTATGCATTCATTAGCCATATCCTTCCCAAACAATTCATTGATATTTTGAGCTGTGTGCATTGGTTCCACGACAGAACTCATATTCGAAAATAACGCGAATTTTTGACTTATCCATGGTTGCACAAAAATTTCTCTAAAAAATTTGAAAGATAATCACAAGCACTTTATCATGTGATTGAATGAATGAGGATGTACCTTCACAATAAAAATAAAACAAGAAGTGTCAAAGTTAAATGTCAGAGATACCAACAAATTTAGTGTTAAAGAAATAGGACATTTCATACTTAATAACCTAATATAAGTTTTACCTATTTATTTATTGTCTGCCTGACTTAATGTAAGTTCCATGGGAACACAGACTTTGTGTTCTTATTCACTGTTGTACTCCCACTGCCTAATCAGATGTCTGAAATATAGTATGTGCCCAAATCCTTACTAAATCAATGAATAAATGTATATTTTGGAGCCACCATGGTGGAAGGCCTCTCCAGGATCACCTAGGCCAGAGAGTAATTGGCAAGCTTTTTCTATAAAGAGCCAGATGGTAAAATTTTCAGCTTTGTAGGCCATATGGTCTGTCACAACTACTCAACTCTGCCACTGTAGGATGAAAGCAGTTATAGACAGTATGTAAACAAATGAGTGTGGCTGTGTTTTAATAAAATTTTGTTTATAAAATAAGTTGGCAGATAGGATTTGACCTATAGGCCATACCGTGTTTCCCCCAAAATAAGACTGACCCATAAAATAAGCCCTAGCAGGATTTATAAGCATTTGCGCAATATAAGCCCT
>VBSM01001118.1:20161729-20229148 GCA_008086735.1 Cheirogaleus medius | reverse complement strand
GGGGAGGGGATGGGTATATACATACATAATGAATGCGATGCACACCAACTGGGGTATGGACATGCTTGAAGCTCTGACTCGAGGGGGAGCAAGGGCAATATACGTAACTTTAACATTTGTACCCCCACAATATGCTGAAAAAAAATAATAAATAAAATAAATAAATAAATAAAAAAGAATCTTAGGTAGGGTGGTTAGGAAAGACCTCTTTGAGAAAACAGCATGTGAGCATATGTGGCCTCTCAGCTGGATCACGCATTCTATGGAAGATACCATGAATTATGAGGCCAACCCCAAACTCAACTTCCCTCTCAAACTCTAGCCCCACATATGAAATTGACTCTTGTGTCTACAAATACTTCTATACCAACATAGTCAATACCAATTCTGAAAATATAAAGCCTAGGTCCCAAGAATAAGTGACAAACTCTCGGACATGTGCATACAACAGGCTAAATATCACAGTGTTTATAATAATAAAGGAGTAATATCTTTGATCTCTATATGTCCAATGTCTCATACACAACATTCTTATAATTTCTCATTGGCTTGTGATTCCATATCCTCAGAATCAAAACTCCAGCTATTTTCATGCCTTTTCCCCCACACCTTCACATTTAATCAGCCATCAAGCCTCGCAGAAGTTCTCTCTTGAAGAGTGTTTAGTACATGACCCTCCTTTCTATTTAATCTAGTTCTGCTTCTCTGAGTGCCATGACCTATAAATTAGTATATCACCTTCAAGGTCTCCTTCCGCCAATCCATCCTACACCCTAGCATACAACTCTATTGCCAAAAGTCTTATGTGGCTGTACACTATGTTAAATTCAATTGTTATGGGTTTTTTCCCACTTGTAATTTTACCACTCTGTTGACTACACTCTGCTCACCTGCTAAATTAGATCACTTGCTGGTCATAAAAAAAATTCCAAGACTTTCTGTCCCAAAGATATCTCATTCATAAGGCTTTCCTTGATCCACCAGACATGACACCTTTCTCTGCTTCTGTTGAACTTCTCCACCTTTCCTATTTTATCATACTAAGAGTTTAACCATGAAGTTTTTCATAAAACATAAATATATGTAACATGTAATTTATAAAGCATATTAACAGAACATCCATTAATCCACTAAACAACTTGAAAATTCAATATTACCAATACTGTTGAGGCTTCCTCGGTCCTCCTTTCCAGAGGAAACCACTGCCCGAATTACTTCTTAATAACTTCTTGCTCTCCTTTACAGTTTTATTATATGTGTGTATATAATTAATGTTTGATTTTTCAAAGTTATATTAATGGTGACATAACTGATGGCAGTCCTTCACAAACTGAATTAGTGTTATGATTTTAAGGTTCATTTATGCCAATAATGTGTAGCTATCATGTATTCATTTTCACTGCTAGATAGCATTTTCCTGTTCATGAACATTACAGTAGTTTCCATCATTTGCAGTTAAGAAAAACTGTGCTGTAAATGTTCATGTGCATGTCTGGTACATATATACATATCTAGGAGACTAGAATTTCTGGGTTGTAGGGTAGGCATATGTTCCACTCTTCATGATAATGACAAATATTTTTCCCAAATGATTGATTGTACCATTCTAAAAATATCAATGTCTAAAACATAGTTATTTTATATTTTCTACCTGGTAACTCTAATATCTAAAGTCTTTGGTAGTCTTATTAAAGTTTCCGTTGACGTACATGTTCTCTCTCATGATAACTCTCCTTTACATGTGTTTTAATTTTATTTTTATTTATTTATATTTTTGGATTCATATAAGAGGACTTCTTTGAGATCTGAGTTGAAAGTGTATCCCTTCAGAAAGGATTTCTGCCAGTTCCCCAGGAGCTTCATATATGTAGGACTATTTCAAATGAAAATTTTTATTCATTCATTTGCAAGTGTGATTTTTGCCTTTAATATTTTGTCTAGCATTTTTAGACTATTTGTAGTCAGAAGATTTCAGGATTTTTACTTCACAAAATTTCCAGGAATGGAAGTCCTGTATTCCCTACACTTCAGTACAGTACTTATACCTTATATCCTATTTACTGTACATTTGCCTTTTCTCTTTTCCTGTAATGCAAGTTCCTTGAAAGTAAGGCTATTTTGTTTCACTTATCTGTGAATCTCTGCCAGTAGCCAGCAAAGTACCCTATACATTCATGGCTTTCAATGAATATTTGTTAAATAAAAAGACAAAATTCTGAAAATATAAAGCCTAGATCCCAAGAATAAGTGACAAACTCTCGGACATGTGCATACAACAGGCTAAATATCACAGTGTTTATAATAATAAAGGAGTAATATCTTTGATTTTCTAATAAACAGGAAGAATAAGTTCTCTTAGGAGTCCCTCAAGCTCCAGATAGCTGCAAAGGAAAACGATTTTAGTGTTTGGAAAAGAAAAATGTGCATCTAGTATATGGGGGGAAGTGTCATAAAAACCAAAAAATGTACTGGAGAAGAGAATATTATATTTTTTAAACTTCCTAAATTAGAAAGAAATACATGAAACAATTTTGATCTCAGATAAGAAGCTAAAATACGTAATGACAATGTACTTTTGTTCTCTCTATGAGAGCAAATGCTCACAAATTATTGGGTTTTAGCTAAGAATCTGGTCATTAAAAGAAAATATTTATTAAATATAATTTCTCTATTTGGCAGAAAATCACAAGAGGGGACTCCCTTCATCTCAATTGTTGATAGCATCCTGCATTTAACAGTTAACCTCTGATGTCAACGACAGTGCAAGGATATCCCCCCAAAAGAATAAAGTGAAATATAGAGCAAAAATCACTTATTTTTAAAAATTATATTATATATCACATGGAATTTTTCAACAATAGTCACAAAGACTATATAGGTTGATGATACTATTAATAACAACTTAGTTCAGATATTCAAAGGAAAAAGGGAGAGAATGTGATTTTCACAGATAACATTTTATCAACCATTATATTTTGTAGTAAACAGAAACCAACCAAAAGATGTACTACGATATTAGTTGCTGAGTACTGAGCAGGAAGCTATAATGCCACCCTGAAGTTCCCATACCACACATACAGCCACAGTTTGCATAAAAAAGAATAATTCGTGAAACCAAGTTTGTTCAAAAATAACCATGAATAGGAAAAGTCACATTTGAATCACTAGAAGACCTTTTATATATGTTTGTGTGTGTAATAATTTAAAAAGAACTAAAAAAGGAAATCTATTTATTTCTTTCCCTACTTAACTAAGCATTCAGTCTATAATCAGCTGGTTAGAATGAAGTATTATTAAAGCACTATTTTTACAGTACCCATTTTTATGAGTTTTGTATGTTACATGAAGAGTGGTTTTTTAAAAAATGCATGGATTGGTTATTCTCTTTTATGCTTCCTATATTAAGTCAAACCAAAGCTCTGATCTTGGCATAATGGTAACAAAAGTGGAAACAAAAACATTTCAATGTCTGAAATGTCTTTCAATTTTACTGTATTAACTTTATCACATTAAAGTCTTGTTTATCAAACTAGGTTTTAACAAACCCTACATTTAAGATGATTTCAGAGTTTGTTTCAAATTGCAAAAAGATAGAAAAAAATCTTTATTTTACTAAGTCACTGACTACTTTGGGAAAAATGCACAAAAACAAATTATTTGAACCATAAATATAAAATTAGTTTTTAAAAAAATCCCTTATTATTGTGGGAGTATCAAAGATACCAAATATAACACCACTCTAATAAAGACATTTAGGGTAATTTTTCAATTCTACACAGATGGTTATTGCTAGGCTTTTTCAGAACCTTTCATTTAAGGTAAATTTATCTTTTCTCCTCTCCCCTGGCTGATTTCCACTAAGTTTTATATTTCTCTGTGTACATAGGTGCTCATTGGTTAGTTCCAATATAAAAGTGAGTACATGTGGTGTTTGCTTCTCCATTCTTGAGATACCTCACTTAGGAGAATGGTCTCTAGTTCCATCCAGATTGTTGCAAAAGGTATTAATTTATCTTTTTATGGCTAAGTAGTACTCCATGGTATACATATGCCACATTTCATTAATCTACTCATGAACTGATGGGCACTTGGATTGATTCCACATCTTTGCAACTGTGAAGTGGACTGCAATAAACATGCGAGTGCAGGTGTCTTTTTGATGAAAAGTCTTCTTTTCCTTTGGGTAGATACATATCCAATAGTGGGATTGCTGGATCAAATGGCACGTCTACTTTTGGTTCTTTGAGGAAGCTCCATACTGTTTTCCATAAGGATTGCCTGCCCATAAGAGAAACTATTTTATCAGAGCCTAATCTGCTGAGGTTTTATTAGAGCCTAACCAACCCAGGGGAAGAGAAATACCCAATTCCTGCTCCCTCTAGCCATCTTGTTTCCCCTATGAGGGTGAGGAGGAGGGGATGAAAAATTGAGAGGCATTTATAAAGTTCACAACTGAAGAGCACAGGTTCACTAAAAGATTGAGACCTAACCTCAGGGGCTGCAGAACAATTCCCCACCCCCTTCACAGCTTACCACCATACCACTAAAGGCCTATTTACAGGAGTTCCTTTCATGTAGTATATCATGTCTGGCATTCCACAAAAAAAATTACAAGGCATACTAAAAAGCAAAAAGCACAGTTTGAAGAGATACAGTAAGCATCATAACCAGAATCAGAGATGATAGGGATGTTGGGATGATTAGATCATAAATTAAAAAAAAAAAAAAGAAGGCTATGATTAATATGCTAAGGGCACTAATGGAAAAAGTAGACAATATATAAGAACAGATGGATAATGTAAGCAAAGAAATGGGAATTGGAAATTCTAAGAAATAACCAAAAAGAAATGCTAAAGGTCAAAAACACTATAGCAGAAATCAAGAATGCCTTTGATTGGCTACTTAGTAGACTGGATATAACTATATATTCTCTGCCCTTAAGAATATCTCAATATGGGTAAACTCACAACTAATGGGTACGGAGCACACTGTATGAGGGATGGGCATGCTTGTAGCCCTGGCTTGGGTGATGCAAAGGTATTACATGTAACCAAAATGTTTGTACCCCATAATATTCTGAAATTTAACAAATAAAGGAAATAAATAAATAAATTGGAGAATGAAAAAGAAAAGTTTCTCCCCACCCCACCCTTGTCCCCCATCTCCAGCCTTTCTGTTTTTAACATGATGCTAAAAGCCTTGGAGGCCATTTTGTGACAATGAGGATGAAGGTCAAAAAATCGCAGAAAAGCCAACTTAGAGCCTTCTAGACTTTTGTTGTGTGATAAAAATAAACTATTTTTAAATGTCAAAAAAAAACAAAAGGAAAAGAAATTTCCAAAACTGAAAAGCAAAAAAAAAAAAAACAACTTTAAAAAATGGAACTGAACATTGAGGAACTGTTTCACTTACAAAAGGTAAACATATGCATAATGGAAATTTCAGAAAGAGAAAAAAAAGAGACAAAGAAACAGAAGAAATATTTAAAGCAATAATGGTTGAGAATTTCCCCAAATTAATGTCACACAACAAACCATAGATCTAGGAAGCTCAAAGAACACCAGGTAGGATAAATTCTAAAAACTACATCTAGGCAAATTATACTCAAATACAGAAAGTCAAAGATAGAGTCTTGAAAGAAGTCAGAGGGAAAAAAAAATACTTTATCTATAGAGGAGCAAAAAAAGAATTACATCTGACTTCTCCTTAGAAACCATGCAAGCAAGAAGAAAGTAGAGTGAAGTATTTAAAGTGCTGAGAAAAAAAAATCAACTTAGAATTCTATTCCCTCAAAATTATCCTTCAAAAGTAAAGGAGAAATAAAGACTTTCTCAAACAAACAAAAATTGAGGGAATTTATTACCTATAGACCTGCCTTGCAAGAGAGGTTAAAAGTTCTTCAGAGAACTTTATATAGGCCAGAAACTCAAATCTACTTTAAAAAAGGAAGAGAACTGGAGAAGGAATAAGTGAAGATAAATAAAAACTTTTATTTTTCTTAATTAAAAATAGTTATTATTAAAAATAATAACAATGTATTCAGTTTTATATATACAGATACACAAATACACACACACACACACACACACTTATGTATAAGTAAAACGAATACTAGCAATGATTTAAAGAATGGGAGGGAGAAATATGGAATTTTTTTTACTATAAGCTACTTGCAGTACTTGTAGAGTGGTACAGTGTTATTTAAAAATGAACTTAGGTTAGTTGTAAATGTACATTCCAAACTCTAGAGCAACCACTAACAAAAGTACAACAGTAAGTATAACTGATATGCTAAGAATGAAGAAAAAATGGAATCATATAAAATCCTTAAGAGTATAGAGAAATGAGTATTTATACATGGTAAAATGATACAGACCAAAATTGCAGACAGATGTAATCTTTTTCAGTAAGGGAATGAATAAATTATGGAACCATGAAATATACTCAGCTATAAATCTATATATACTGACAAATAAAGAGCATCAACGTATGTTAAGTGAAAAGTATCTTGCAAAACAATATATTAAAGTAGAAGAAAAGGGTAGGGAGGGGAGGGGAGAGAAGAGAAAGGGAAAGGAGAAGAGCACAGGGGGAGGGAGGGGGAGGAAGATACACATACCAAACTGTTAGTACTGGTTCTTTCTGGCAAGAGAAATGAGACTCAGAATGAATGGAAAGGTGTTATTTGACTTGATTATTATATAAACTCTTTCTATGTACACATTGCAATGAGAATCTCTGGATATATTATTTCTACAAATCTTTTTTAAAAGAAAAAACAAAGGAAGCAAAAAGAGAAGAATATCATGGTTTCCACAAAACCAAGAAAGTGGTTGCTAGCTTACTTCAATCATTGCCTGAAAGAATTTCAACCAAATCACTTCAAATAGGTAACCTATCATTAACAGTTTTAATTTACAATTTCAATTAATGAGTAATTTGATTTAAAACTATACTTTATACAGCAGTTTAGATGGGTTTGTAAACTAAACCAAGGATCCAATAGGATTTTGGAGCTGAAAGGAATTTTAGGGACTGTCCAGATCTGGCCTCATTTTACACATGAGGAAATTGAAAACAAAGAAAATTGTCCTAAACAGATAACTAACTACACTATCAGTGCATTAAAAGACAAAAGAGCCCAATCTCCTTGCTTCCTGTCCAATCCTCTGGTAAATCCAATTTATTTCATTCCAAATACTTTGTAAATATCATCTGTGCTTCCCAAGTAGTTCTTGAAAATTTTCATTTTCTAATTCCATTTCCAAATCATCTGATTAAAAAGAATTTCACATTTATGGGCTGAATCCAGTAGAGAATTCATAGAAATTAACATAGTGAAGGAATTTAGAAACTGTCTCTAATCTAATATTCTCACTTTTTTTTTCCTTAATAAAATAAAACTACATAGGTAAATGCCTCATCCAATGAGTCAGACACAAAGTTGAGAGTGAAGCTCAGCTGTCTTGATTCCCAGGACATTGTACTTCTGTGTTTCACACTCATTTTACCTTTTTTTTTTCTTAAGTAAAAGGCAGTGTATTCTTACAAAACAAACATCTACTGGCTAACAAGATGAGTTTGGGTAAGTCACTGAACTCTTGAAAACTAAGTTCCTTCAACTATTAAATGAGCAGGATCAATTAGGTGAGCTCTGGCGTTTTTGCTCCTTTCAGTAAGTCTGGAATTCTTGAGATGTGGTTCAATATGCATGACATAGTAAGTCCCAGTGGCAAAATGAAATACTGCAGTCCAACTCCATGAGCAATTTTAAAGAGCTACACAAAAGGAGAGTACATCAAAACAACAGGAGACAAAAGAGGTGGAGTTCAGGAACTCCATAGCATGGACCCAAACATGGAGAAGTACAACTAATTAGTGCATCTGTAGTTTTAAACTCAGTAAAGCACTTAGGGTCATTCTCAATAAGCGTAAAGTTATCATATGCCATAATTATATATCCATAACTGGGTTTCTAGGAAGTTAACTTTTCCTGAGTGTCTAGGTTTTCAATTCCTATTATTCCTTCTCATTAATGTCCTAAGAATGAATCTAGAATATATGTACAATTAATAACAAATTATACAAAATATATGTGCTATTAAGACAGAATTTGGTTTTCCTTAAAAACAGCATTCAACAATGCTAATTGTTATAACAAAAGAAGAATAAGACCTAAGTCCAAATCTGATATATTTGAAGACATAGTAACATGAATGTAATCAACCTTTTTCTGAAAAATCACCAGAGGTAGGCCTCAAAGTCCTGTTCATAACTCATCCCTTGGCTTACATTTTGCCATCAGGCAGTTCTTATTAATATCCACATAGTATATTAATACTATACTATATAATATATATCACTCTGATACTAAATACCGTCTCACAGATTGGGCATTAGATTAGTTACAAGACATATTTCATGCTCTACTAGCTATTGTGGTAGAATTTCTTTTCACAACCAATATTAACTGAAGGTCTTAACTCTGTGCTAGGCCCCAGAGCTAGGTCTAGAGATACAAATGGGGTACTCAAATTATGGTGCTTACAGCTCAATGAAACAATCCATATGTAGAAGAATGTAATTTCTTAATGTTTTACTTACTGATAAACTTGTTTTGCATAGTCTCCAAAAGAGCTTGGTGAGCATCCTCAGCTTGTAAAGCATGTGAACATTCTCTAGCCAGTATGGTGCGCACAAGATGTTCTCCACATCCTGGAAATCCAAGGAAACATGAATGATTGAGGAAAAGCAGTACTGAACACCCTACATATCTCAGTAGCATGAAAATACCCTTATGCATCACTTAAGAAGTAGGTAAGTTGGAGAATAATTCAGTGAGGGATGATATGACTTCTATGAGCAATCTGGTAATTTTAGTAATGAGATTCAGCAGAAACTAAAGAAACACATGAGTATCTCATTTCAAAAGGAAATGAAAAATAAAAGGAAAACTTTTTCAAATAAATAATTTATATAATATAGGAATTCAGATTCCTGAATTTCCTAGATTCTGTCTCATTCTCACTGTTGGGTGACTACAAAAGATCCTGTTTTATAATTTTATCTGTTCCCATTCACTTGGGCTCAGTCTCTAAGTAAGTAAATGACTCTATGGCCAACAGCCATTTTCTCTCTGGCACCCACACACCTGGGTGTAGGGGAGGGATCTAGGGCAGCCAGGGACAGCCTGAATCTCCCCTCACCGGACTTTTCATTGCAATGCCATCATATATCAACACCTGTAGAAAAGACTTAATAAAATAGCACCTTTCTTGCCTTCTTACAAGTAATTTACACAGCTTTCAGGGGAAAATATTCTCTGTAGCTCTGAAGAAAAAGTACATTTAAACACTGAGGTGAACTTGATCCATTCAGACATACTAAGTAAGAATAGGCATGGTGGCAGGGTGGGCATGATGGAATGCTGCCTAGAATTCCATCAGTTTCTACCTGTTAAAAGTAAAAACTACCTGCAAAAGAGGAGACAAAGGAAATGTAATGTGTAGGCTGAGTTCTAATAAAAGATTTCTAAAAAAAAAAAGAGCCTGTCTTTAAATAAAAGGATACTTTGATAAACATTGTAGGAGCAAGACTTTAAAAAAAAATACTAAATGCCACTTGAAAGGCTTCTTATATATAAAACAAATTTCACTAATTAAAATGTCAGTTTCCCCTGAAATAAGAACAGTAGATGCTCAAGATCTTTACAAGGTTTCTTGCATTTAAAACATTTTTCCATTAAACAGGATTCCTGCCAAAAGTGTTCTTAGTTTATTAGAAAATCAAGTCCTCTATTAATTCACATAACAGGTAAAGGGTACCAAACGATTTAAGTATCCATAGAGACTAAAAGAGAAGTATGTCAAAAAGATCACAGCACAAGAAAGAGCATCTCTGGGATCTGCTCAGATTCCCCAATATGACCAGGGATAAAGTAACATTTTCCCAAGTCATTAATCTACATGCACACGCCCCGTCCCCACACACAAATGTAAATGAGGAAGGGAGGTTCTTAGCAATGGAAAAGAAACGTTGACTAAGATTGTTATTAAATGAAACAATCTCTTTTAGATAATGGCTACGAATTCTTAAATTCATGAAACTGAAACTAATACAGACTGATATGATACGTAGGTCCCTATTTAGCTAATATGTATTGATATGCCTTAACCACTTCGGCACAGCGCTCACCGGCCGTGAAACCTTGCCCACAGCTGGCACTCATAGTCCAAACGATAGTTTGTGCTGTGCATTGACACAAATCCGTTTTGCTCTTGTGTGATGAGGAAAGCTTTAAAGCACTGAAAGCTTGTTTTACTTTACAGGCAGCTTTAGGAAAATAACTATAATAACTCCTACTAAGGACTTGTTAAAAGGTCACAGATTTGTAGTAACTTATTAGCTGAACGTACACACTGCAACTGCAGAGATAAAAACTGTAAAAGTAAAAGCTTTTGGCTGTCGGCTAAAGTCGACGCTCGGCTGTGCGCGTTCATCTGTGGCTGTTGTCTATAGTCGACGCTTGTACCGAAGTAGTTTAAACACTAACAGAAAATCTGCCTAAGATATATTGTCTCTAATTGTTAAGCTACATTCATGCCTTCCATTTCAGAAATTTTCTCTTCATATGTACACCTCTCCCTTCTCTTTCCCTCCCTCCCTATATATACGTGCACACAGACACACACATGTGTATACTATGTATACACATACAGTATACCCTCATTGCGAAAAATACAAACAGTTCATAAAAGTGTAAAAGTTTCTTTAAAATCACCTGATATTTTCCAGAAATAATTTCACTGTATTTTTTGGTAAAGTGTAAATGTAAACATTCTTCAAGATCTAAATATCTGTTTGTGAAGGAATATCAACACTTAGAAGATCTAGATACATAATTTCATATATAACTTTGTGGACAGGATTATGGCAATCCCTATTATTAATATAATCCCAAAAAATGACAATAAAGCTAATAGAAAGAAAATATGTTTGACATTTACTATATAGAGACACTGCTAAGCTCATGAAACTCCACAAATTTTAATTCCCTTTTTACGCATACTTTATGTTGAACAGTGAAATGTTATACCTTAGGACAATTATAATTGTTAGGAAATTGACATATCATAAGCTAAAGAATGTTCAGAAGGTTATATAAACATGCCTCAAGTCAAACAGCTAAACCACATGAAGTTAACATTATATCAAAAATACATAATGTGTGTCAGGGAGACTTTTTCCTCTGTTGTTATACAAGAATATACAAGGTTTTCCAATGATTGATTTTTATCAAGAAACTTTTAAGATTATGACTTATATTCTCTAACATCTGTCACCTTTAACATAAGAACCATGACACCAAAAATGAATTCTCCTGCAGGTTCCAATCAAAGGAAGTTTGGCTTCTGAAAATTCCAAGGTTTTTTAGAATATACTGCCATACAGCTGAACTGTGATTAAAAGGCAAACAGTTCCAATCTTCATTCACAAATATTAGAAATAAGCCTCTCATTACATCCTTTTTTTCCCATTTATGCATTTTAAAGATCTGATGGCAAAAATTAAACAAAGAAAAACCCTGCCAGCCTAGAAACAGTTAAACAACCATTCTCGAGTAAGGGTGAATATAGATAGTTTCAGACAAAAAAAAAAAAAAAAGACAAGCTCATTTCTTAGAGATTTGAGTTCTCAGCTCATTTGTACTGTAACCAACACTACTACTCCTTATCATAATTCTTGCTGATTTTAATATTTATCTAGATAATTCTCCCAATATCTTGGCTTCGTGGTTCTCTGATATCCTCTCCAGTTTCCCACACTACCTCATAAACTCACTCCCATGACTATGTCAGAAGCAACATTAACTTGTCAGTAATCTCAAATGTACTCATCTCATTCCTATCTTTCCAGCTCACCCACTTCAGCACTTCGACTCCAACCTTCCTTCCACCTCATCAGAAACTGCCATCCATTAATTCTGCTGCTTTTTAACTATTCCTTGCCCTACTCAGGTCCTCACCTCTGTCCTTATCCAGCTAAAATTCCATGCTTCATCAACTTATATACATTCCCTTACCCCTAAAAGCCTCCATGTTTCCCTCACTTCATCAAATTTGTCTGGCAAAAGCCCAGCCTGGATTATCAATCAGAACAGCTAAATTGGATTACAAAAAGAAACAATCCTCAAATCACAGTGATGTAACAAAAATATAATTCTCATTAATGTTATAGGTCATACCTAGATTATCTGGAGATCTGCTCTACACACTCACTCAGGAACAAACCTAGGCAGACGGAGGCTCCATCACCTGTAAATGCACTACCTGGATCATATAATTCCCCTCTAAGAGAACAAGAGGGCCACCCTGCTATTCAAAAGGGGTATTTTACCACCTTAGCCTGGAAGTGAAATATAACATTTCCACTCCAGTCCCTTGGCCAAAAGATCTGCATGTTCTCAGGAAACTGCAAGGAGGATGTGAAATATGGGAGAATAAATATGGGATATTTAGGGAACATTAAATGGAATGCTCTGCCATACCAAACTAAATCTAACTTTCCATACCTGCACTTACTTGCACCGCTAAGCATCAGGCACAGCACACATCCTGTGACTGAGAGGTGACATGCATGAGCACAAAGGCCTACTTCCTGAGAAAGGTAGGAGAAAAAGGACAGAACTGTATACCAGACACTATTGCTGAGTAGCCTGACTAGTCCTAATCTCCTCCCAGACACTTTTTGTCACATGAGATTTTTTTTTATTTTAAATTTAAATTTTAAAAGCCTAGCAGTTTAGCCACACTGCAATTATTTCTCTTTTTAAAGGCCATACACATTCTTATTATACATAATATAAAAAGGCCATTTCACCATTTTTTTACAGCTCAGTGGCATTAAGTACATTCCACTGTCGTACAACCATCCCCACCATCAATCTCCAGAACTTCTTCATCTTCTCAAATAGAAACTCTATGCCCATTAAACACTAATTCCTCATTTCTCCCTCCCTGCAATCCTGGCAACCACCATTCTACTTTCTAAGAATTTGACTACTCTGGGTGCCTCATATAAGAAGAATCATACAGTATTTGTCCTTTTGTGACTGGCTTATCTCACTTAACGTCTTCAAGTCTCATCTCTGTTGTAACATGTATTTGAATTTCCTTCCTTTTACGCCACATGTTCTTTAGTCTTGTCAAAATGAATATTTTGGGGCCAAATGACTCTTAATCTATATAGATGGTTCCTTGCTGGTGATGGAAAATGGCTCAGAAAACTTTACACTGAGAGAAGATGACTTCTAGCTACTTCTTCCAACTCGAACGTGTAACTTTGTATGGAGTCTAATATAATTGCTAACAAGTTTATGTAAATATATTTATCAGACACCGTTAGCAACAATGCACGAAAACAAAATCATTTATTTTAGCTGAGTTTTTTGGGAAACAAACACAGGATATATTTAATTGCTTCCAACAACTGAATTTCTTTTTAATTTGTTTGAATAAAAAAAAGTAATTTGGTTAAAATAAATACTTTATGTTACCTGAAAAATGGAGTCTTACATATTTAAGAGTGCCTGTTATCAATTTAAAGAATGACCACTTCCCTCAGCCACTGTGATACCACTTCAGTGAGGCCATCTTTGGAACACTCATTTGTAGGTTTGTATGGAATCCAGAAAAAGTTGGCAAAACCCCAAGGAAACTAGAAGAGTACCTTGCTATTATTTCTCTAGTGAATATACTGGTTTGCATTACAAAAAGCTTCTGTACCTTTGCCAAGGAGAAATCTAAGATGTCTAGGGGTTAAGCAGCAGGGTCTTGTTTAGAAGAAGACAACTTGTACATTTTTACTCTATCCATCCATTCGCTCATATCCATCCTCCCTCCCTCCCTCCCTCCCTCTCTCTCTCTCTCTCTCTCTCTCTCTCTCACCTTCCCTTCTCCCCACCCCATCTCCCCCACCACCACCACCCCACCACCTTCCCCCTCCCTTCTTTCTCTGTTTCTCACACACACCCTTAAGGCCTGTAGAGTAGCAGGGGTTAATGTTATCTATTCTGCAGTCAGGCTCATATTTGAATCCAGCTGGGTAACTTTGGGACTTTTTATTTACACCTCAGTTTCCTCAGCTATAAAATGGGGAATGGGTTACCAACTACCTCACAGGATTGTTGTGAATACAAAAAAATAATATATAATATATACCCTTGTCATCACAGGACTAGGTAAATGTATGTCAATGACAAACAATTGTTTTAACAAAATGAGAGAAAATAGAGCTAGACATTTTAAAAGACAAAAAAAAGAGAGATAATGCACATAAAGCATTTAGCATAGGGTTGAGCACATAGTAAGCACTTAATAAATACTGCAATAAAGATAAAGACCGCTCTAAGGAAAATCATTTTATGTTATTTTCCTGTCTCTCCTCATCTTATTCCCTATATTTTCCATCTATTAGGACAAGGTGATTCCCAGCTAGCCTGACAACCATCCCTGAGGGCCTAGAATAGAATTAAAAGGGAATTTATCCTTTGATCTGTAATTCTGAAGGCTACTGCTTAAAATAAAGCTAAGCCTTCACAGGGGGTGAAAATGACCACCTGGGTAAACCTCCCATTGTCAAAACAAAACAAATAATATGATAAAGATTTCTCTTAGTCTGGCAGGAAACATTTTAACTGTGGTTATTTAGAGAGTATGGATTATACATGATTTTTGCTTTTTTTTTATTCTTTTTATTTTCCCCAATTTCTATAATAAAAACATGTTTTTTCTACAACAGGTTTATTGCCTGAATTCAATATTATACTCCTATATTCACAATACTTTCTCTAAAGGCAAGGTCTCCCATAATGGGATTTGGTCCCATTTCCTTCAATTCTCTCTATCTTGAGTACATGAGTTGGTGACAGTGAATGTGAACAGATATCATAGGTGTTTTATTTTCTCTGCTCTTCATCATATTTAGGTTTTTTTTTTACTTCAGCTGTAGTGATGCATCCTTTGAAGGATGCATCCTTCAAATAAAGATAATAAAATATAAGTAATATAAGAGCCCAATCAAATCATATTGAAAAA
This sequence comes from Cheirogaleus medius, assembly GCA_008086735.1. NCBI lineage: Eukaryota > Metazoa > Chordata > Mammalia > Primates > Cheirogaleidae > Cheirogaleus > Cheirogaleus medius. The sequence goes on along the minus strand of VBSM01001118.1, from coordinate 20,214,053 downwards.
TCATGTCTTAGTTCCAAAAGGTAAAAGTAACAAACTGAAAGGCTTTTTCAATAAGAATAGAGAAACGCAAAAATTTATTAATACCAACTCTTGGCTGACATTTAAGATATATCTTCATTGCATTTCTAGATCATTTTCAATCTTTTTTAATCTTTATCTCATGTAGTGGTAGCAGCAGTGGTGGTATGAGCCACATTATTACAAAATGAAAATTAAAAGGCCCTTATGTTGTCTAGTTTTTAATGTAGCGTTCAAATGGTTGAAGATAGTGGTATATATGCTCCACAAGACCTCAAAATGAGATTAGGATTTTAAAATATAACTCATAATCTCACAGATCTTTCTTCCCATTGGCAGACTATTTCTCCTAAACCACTCCTACCTCAATTCTAATACAAAGAGCCCCCAGAAGGGGAAAAAGTGATGTTATATTCATAGGAAAGACATAACCCACATTCCTAGGAAGCCTGTATACAGAGCACAGGACCAGAAGCAAGAAAAGCTCACACTCAGTACCACTGGCACACCACACATCTCTAAGGATTACTGATGATTTTGAAGTATTTATGTCATCTTATAAATGCTGCCATTCACTCTCACTGTGGCTAGTGGGCATCTGAAAAATCTTTCAACACATCCCCTGTTAGAAGTCCAGAGGGACAGATAAGTAATGAGGAAAGGCCTTTCCAAATTTAAAAGGAAACATTTGGTGCTTCAGTTTCCAATATTGCAACATCTCTTTTTCAACAAAGGAATTTATTACACAGTACGTCACCTTTTCCCTGTCAGAAGATTTACTGCCAATTTTGGAGTTGAGTTACTTCTGGTTTTCAAGCCTGTCTTGTGAAATTAAAGAGAGTGCTGCCTTAAAAGTGATAGGATACACATGATTTCAGTCCTCACAGTGGCCCCATGGTTATCAAACCTGGAATCTATTATGTATAAGAGAAAAACATAAAGAGATGGAACAAGTGGTGAAGACGTCTAATCCATTCAAGTCTAAATGTTGTAGCTCACCAACACACATTTAGTGTTTCCCAAATTTCAGTTCTCTCCAATCCATAACCCATCTCACACTTTGGACATTTGTAATAATCTATCAAAAATAACTCAGGCTTTTTCATGTTTTCTTTGATAAATAATAAATAACCAAAAGAAAAATCAATTTTATAATTATCTCTTAGAGATAGTATCTCTTACAAAGTAGGATGTGGTTGATATATGCTTTAGCATTTCATAATTATTTATAATGCAGAAAAATGTAGGAATAGTTATAATTAAACATACAGAATTATCTCATCTAGAGCACAGTGCATACAGTACATACACTAAGTACTTGATATTTATTAGTTTTTATCATGATTGTCAATTTTATTGAGAGGATATAACCAAATCACAAAAGATTCAACTGTCTAAATAAGTAGTTACATAAATGGGAAAAGTTGCCATTTTGTGAACGCAAATACTTTCATAGATTAGGGCCTATTTTGAAAAAAAAAACTACAACATACAAATAAACAAACAAACAAAAAACTTCAATAAATATGAATAGTGAAAACCATTCATTTAATCTGTCAAGTCAGAGGGAGTCTCTGGTTCACAGGACAGAGGTGCTCCCTTTCCCAAAGCTTGAGTCACTCCTGCTTTCCCTTGTTTCTCTTTGTCAAAGCCACATGTCAGTGTGAAAATTTATCCATTATTCATTTTGAGTGTGAATTCAGATAATGAAACAGGACCTTGCTTTCTGCTCTAAATTATCTAAATTTAGTTATCTAAATTACAACACCCTAACTAGAGCATCAGAGACAAATGGATCCAGGCAGGGAAAAAAAAACACAGGCAACACCCCCAGTAGAAGTGGTGTTCTTGTCTATGATAGTACGCCTAAAATTCTATTACTATATTACATTTACCTGAGAAATGTACTATACATATAAGCATTAGACTTATCCATATCTGAGATCTTCGTTAGGGTAGTAGCCATAAAAGAAGCAACACTAATTGTATTAATAATGTTCAACTGATGCTGTTGTCAATCTTCTATCTGGATTCCCGTTCCGTTAGAGAGAAAAACCACAAATAAGGAAAATAGGTGCTAGCTGTAGAACCTAAAATGAGTCACTTAAGATTTCCATGCCTTAGTTTTCTCATTTAAAAACTATATGGTTTAGTTTTAATAGTTTTAAATTCCTCACAAAATAAAATATATATATCTGGAAGTATTTTCAGAACCTCAGTAACTTTCTGGCTAAAATTTAGTTAAGAGGCTTACAATGGGTGGACCATTTATGAGAAAACCCCTTTTAAAAGCCATTAATTAATAAAACAATATATTTCAATTAAATTCAACTATAGAGAACTTAATTTTTTAAGGGAAGGAGAAAAGGTCATTAACTCACTGATCCTCTACTAATTGATCAACTACTGTATATCTGGGGCTTCCACAAATATTTCTTTAAAGCTTTATAAGTAACTTGTAAGGAAGGTACTATCATCTCCATTTGGCTAATAAGAAAAGTGAATCAAAAGAACTAAGATTCTAAGATCCAAATCTTGTGACTCTAAGTAACATGCTTATTCCATAATGGTCAGTCACTGCAGAAATCAGGCTAATGTCATGTGAATGAAGGAGATTCAAGCAAAGAAAATCCAAAGCTTCAAAAATCTGAGTTCATGGACAAGATGAAAATAATAATTATTTACATATATTTAGCATAACAGGTTCTGTTACTAACACTTAAAACTGTATATAGCCCTCAATTTTAAGGAATCCTAGAAATAGTAAGCTACCAAGCACATCCCAAAGGAATAATGTTAAAATTGGAGATTTCATTTTGCATCATAGACATGATGTGCATGGTGTACATCTCATGAGATATAAAAAAGCCAAGATACAAATATGTAGATGTAATGTAAAATAAATATTTCACTACACATATTGATTATATATGTGGTATAAAGCCCACAAACAGAAAGAACATAAGCAAGATAGTTATTCTATACCATAAATTTCACCTATAACTATCAAGCCAGCCATATATATTAAACATTTAATTAATAATTTTCTTAATGACTTAAAATGTATAAGTGATTTATAGAGGTGATTTGAATGGCCAAGGCCTCTTTAAAAACTGAAAAATGAAGCTAAAGCTGATGTTATTTCCTAATAAATTCCTCTATACAAAGGAGAGGCAATATAAATCATTTCATCAGTTTTAAAGTTGTACTCAAAGTTTAAAAACAACAGTCAGTATTTAGAGGCCACGTAAAATACGATGGAAACAAGTCTTAAATCTGCTCACCAGTCACTGCTTATCCCTTTCTCTATTCAACAAGTATCAAGGGTAGTTTGGAGGGTGGTGAAAGACATAAATGTTCTGAAAGAGCAAGGGGGAAATGATAATCACATTCTATTCTCTAGATCAGAATAGAATCTAAGGATAACAATATAGAAACTGTCCAAAAGCTGTCTTACCAGCAGAATTATCACATAAGCAGATAAGAGAACAAAAAGGCAAAAAACAGCCCATCTCAAATGAGTTAAATAGTGAAGGCAAATAGACAATATAAAATTTAGCACTCCTCAAGGTTTTCATTTGATACTAATTCTAAGAAATAATACTACCAAAGGAAGGAAATGCTCTTACTTGTATTATTTTTAATATTTTAGTCAAATTTATTTACAATTGTCTTCAAAATTACCTAAGATTGTGCTTCCTAATCTCTCTGGTCACGATAAAAAGATATATCTTTGCTAAAATTTTCCATACAATTGTAGGAAATTCACAGAATGCTACATAAAAACCTATGTATAGATTCCATAGGGTCCACAAACCCCAAATTAAGAACTCACACAGCTTTAATTTTATTTAAAAATCGACAGGCATATGGCTTTAAACCAGTAGGCTAAGCTTTCATTTTGACTTCAATAAAAATACTGCTGTTAGGACCATGAACTCCACATGACAAAGTCAACAGTGACATTAACCATAAAAATTGCATTTAAAATTTTGAAATTAGATTATTATGTTAGAATCATACCATTTCCTATTTTTAAGAGGAGGAGGAAGAGAAGGGGGAGAAGGCGAAGAAGAGGGGGAGGAAAGGGAGAAGGAAAAGGGTGGGAAGCAGAGAGAGAAGAGTGGAGGCTGAAGATCCTTGGAGAAATGACTGGTTCTGGGTCTGGCTAAAGAAGTGTCCAAGAGGAGTCTGAGACTTCTTGTTCTTCCTAAAAACAAGGAAACTACCAAACACAGTCATGTCAAAGACCACAGAAGCCAACATAAAGGAGCTTCATTGCCAAAAGATGGAACAATTTTACCAGCCAAAAGAATAATGGTTCCAAACTCATTAATATGTCTTGCAAGCCTCCAAAACTGATCCCTGGGATTTCACTTTTTCTTTTTTTTTGAGACAGAGTCTCACTCTGTAGCCCCTGCTAGAGTGAAGTAGCGTCTTCTTAGCTCACTGCAACCTCAAACTCCTGGGCTCAAGCCTCCTGGTAACTGGGACTACAGGCATATACTACCACACCCGGCTAATTTTTTCTATTTTTAGTACAAAAAATTGCTCTTGTTCAGTCTGATCTCAAACTCCAGACCTCAAGCGATCCTCCTGCCTTGGCCTCCCAGAGTGCTAGAATTACAGGAATGAGCCACCAGGCCCAGCCAGATTTCTACTTCTAGTTAGGATGAAGAAAATTGCAAGAGTCCACCATTCCCACCCTAACAATGACAGCAAGCTAAATAAACTACAAAACCACATTTAAAAAAAAAAAAACAACTCTGAGAGCTGAAGATACAAAACTATCTCAACGAATATAATTCCAAAAGACAGAGGACTTTTCTATGACAGAAAAAATCCATGGCCCCTTTTATTGCTAAGGAATCAGTGGAAAGAGAATAAATGCCTCAGATGAGAATAAGAAGAAACTAGTTGAACTTCACTAAATTTTAAATGACCACATGTGAGCTTACAAGATAAATTAGAATCAAGAAATGCCCCATTCACTAAGCAAGTCTGAATCCATTCACTAACTCTTTCCTACAAGTCTTAAAAGAATTCAAAAACTTGGGGCAAGCGCAGAAGAGTTGAAAGACATCCACAGCCTCAGACACACAGGTCCTTCCCCAAGTGAAAAGCAGTGGCATGTTGAAGACTGGGAATAAAACAGGAGAGCTGAAAGACAGCCTCACCAGCCAAGCTGCATACAGACAGCCATCACCTACCGCAAGGCTGCAGCCACCAAACAATGGGAAAAGGAATCTTCCTTAAGTATACTGCAACAGTCCTCTAAAGTGTGAGGACAGAGTGGCCAGACATAGGAAGATATCACACGTGGGTGAAAGCTAAAATCTCTCCAGTGACCAATATGCTGAAAGCCAGGCTGTAAAGGATGGAGAGGGACAGAAAGTTCCCCTATGCTTTCAAAAGCTAAAAGCTGGGCTATAAATAGATTAAAACGTCTCTGGAGTTTTGCTGGTGCTCAGATCCCAAGCTCTGTTGAATAGTAAGTCTTGACACTACCATCGAAATATGTGAAGTTGGAAGTGAAATGTATCTATTACTGCAAGAACACCTAGTCTCAACTCAAATACAGACGAGATTGACTCAATTTGTCACACTAGATGCACGTAATAAGGAGTGTGTCCTTTTCCAGTAGCAAATATATTCTTCAGTCTCTTCTGTTTTTCAAATACAATGTTTAGCATACAATCAATAATTACAAGACATATGAAAAAGTAAGAAATAATGTGACCAGGAAACAAGAGAAGGAACAGACAACAGAGATAGACTATTAATAGCCTAGATGTTGAAATTATCAAATAAGACTTTTAAAATAAATGTAACAGTTTATGTAATCACCCAGTGGAAAATATTCATGAAAAGATGGAAATTTCAGCATAAAAAATCTATAAAAATAAACCAAATGGAAATACTCAAAATAAAAAAGTACCAAAAATAAAAATGTATTCAATGGGCTCAAAAGCAAATGAAAAGATCAATGAACCTGATACAGCTATGAGAAATTATCCAAACTAAAGCACAAAGAGGAAAATAATTAACAAATAGGAACAGAGTACCTCATATCTGTTGAACAATATCAAATTAATATAACAGCAATCCCAGAAGTAAAAGAGAGAAGGCAGAAGAAATATCTGATAATATAATGGCTGAGAATTTCCCATATTTGATAACCCAATAACCTAAGAAGCTCAGCCATTCCAAAAGGATAAATACAAAGACTATCACTCTTAGGACATCATAGCCAAACTTCTGAAAAGCAAAGATAAAATACTAAAAACAGAAAGAAAAAAAAAAAAGACCCATTACACACAAAGGGACAACTATAAAAACTACATAGCAGAAACAAAGTATGCAAAAACACAATGGGATAATATTTTTAAATACCTGAAAGAAAACACTCAAAACAGAATTCCCTATGCAGAGAAAGTATCCTTCTAAAGGAAAAGGGAAATAAAGATATTTCAGACAGATTAAGCTGAGAAGACTCATCGGCAGGAGACAGGAACTATAAAAATATTAAAAGGCATTCATTAGGCTAAGAGGAACAATACCAGAGAGAAACCTGAACTCTTTCATTAGGAAGAAAGCACCAGAAAGAGGAACTTTAGGGGTAAATTTTTTTTTTAAAAAAAAAGAGAGAGAGGTAGAGAGTGTGTGTGTATGTGTACATGTGTGAGTGTGTCTGCATAAATTTCTTTAAAAGACAACTGACTGCCAAAACAATAATAATATATTGTAAAGTTTATAACATAATATGGATATTGACTATATTCTGAAATAGTGGGAAGGAAATAATGGATTTATACTGTTAAAAGATTCTTGCATTGTTCATGAAATAATATTATCCTAAAGTAGGCCATGGTTAATTAATGACATATATTATAATCCCCAGAGCAACCAAAGACACAATGTACTGTGTGAGTTCTATGCTTTCTTCTGCATTAATTAGCTATAATTCTTCAAAAAAAGACCTTTTGCTTAATATCCATTTGGCTACCCAGAGGCATGGTTCATACAAGAGGGGCAGGAAAGATGTTCAAATTTTTTTATTTATATATTAATTTTCAAAATAATGGGATGATATATAATCTTCAAAGATGTCCATTTAGTTTTTATGCATTTTAAAAAATTTACTATTTATTTATTTGGTCATTTGTAAAATTATCGATTTATGGATTTTTACATATTTGATATGTTTTAATCCATTGCACCCATTATTATTTTTCCCCAGTATTTAGGTGCTCTCTTAAACCATGATTCCCATAAACTGATAACAATTGGGCCCCTCATTTAAAAAAATTAATCCAGATTGATAACCCCTGCCTTTTACATGGAGTGTTTAGTTCATTTACATTTAACGTAAGTATTGCTATGATTGGCCAAAATACACCATTTGCTTTTTGTTTTCTATTTGTTCCTTGGGCTTAATGATTTTCTTTAGTATTCTTTTTTCCTCCTCTATAAATATTTTGTTATTATTGTATCCAATAAGAGGTCATCCAAAATATAGAAAAACTCACACAACTCACTAGCAAGAGGGTGGTTACCAAGGAAAAGGGTGGGATGGGGAAATATGGGTCAAAGGGTACAAGCTTGTCATGATAAGGATGAATAAATTCTGGAGACCTAACGTACAACATGGTGAATACAGTAAACAATAATGTATGGTAGACTTGAAATTTTGCTAAGACAGTAGATCTTTATTCTCATCACAGAAAAAGAAAGGTAACTATGTGAATTAAATACATGTTAATTATTAATAGCTTGATTGTGGTAATCATCTAACAATGTATATGTATATCATAACATGTAATATAACTAAAATATATACAATTTTTATTTGTCAATTATACTTTACTATAACTAAAAACAATAGTATTACAAATGTTCATGTTAAGTTGGAGGTAAATTCAAGGAGTTTGATTATATTTTCATGTTTCATAACTTACATATGTAATATAGATTTTTTTATGTTTAGTTTATACAATAAAATTTAAAAATATTTACTTCTTAATAAGGAAAAAAAAACAGTATCTACCCCAAAGACAAAAAATTAATTGGATCTTTATCTTACACCATACACAAAAATCAACTCAAAATCAACTAAAGATTTAAACATAGGACCTGAAATTGTAAAACTCCTAGAAGAAAACATATGGTCAGTATCTACCAAAATCCTTAAAAATGTCCATTCCTTTGAGACAGAAAGTACATTTACAGGAATTTATGGTAAGGAAATAGACACATATACAAAAGCTATATAGAAGAAAATCTCTGATATTAGAACAGCAATAAAATAAAAACGGAAAAACAAAAATCAGAAAACAGTCCAATGGTCATTCTAAGGAGAAACAACAACCATACAAGAAAATTTTATGTAGCTGTTTTAAAACAATAAAGTTATTATTTAGATCACTAATTTAAGAGTTAATAAAGTTTTAAATTTTATGAGTTTGACCAGGGGGTACTTAAGCTGACAATCCAGGACTAAGAATCTCATGAAATCTTAGAATCGTGTGTGCATTTATACAGGTAATTATGTTCACATGCATGTTTCTAGGGAGAGAATTCACAGATGTTAGATTCTCAAAGGGATCATGGTTATTCCAAAAAATAATTACTACGGCAGCTAGTCTCCAAAGATGGCCCCCAATGAACAATGCTACCAGTATTCACACCCTCCTACACTGAATCTGGATTAGTCATGTGAGTAACTCTAACAAATACAATGTTAGTCCCAGGCTTAAACTCTAAGGAACCCAACAGCTTTCACTTTTGCATTTTTGAGAGTCCTGAACTATGAGAAATCTAGCCACTTTGCTGGAGAGGCCACATTAGACAGGGAGAACCCCCAAAACTGTATGGGAGGAGAGTAAGGACAAAACATCCAGCATGAGCTGGATGACCTCAACCTTTTGAGCTCAACCTTTTAGTTGTCCCAACAAAGGCGCCAGCCCCATAGGAGTGAAGCCGTCATAGACATGTAGTCAAGCTACCATCTGACTGCAGTTATATGAGAATCCCCAAGCATAACCAGAAAAGAACTGTACACATGAGACCAGTTAATACATACAATCATGAGAAATAATAGTTGTGTTAAGCCACAAAATTTGAAGGTAGTAATAGGTAACCAAACAGTTACAGACTGCTCTATCAGACTGAATAACTTCACCTAACTAAAAACCTTAATTTTGCAATATAATGAATAAGGCATTTTGTAATATAACATATAGCAAAAGATATCTTAAAAAACAATGGCTGAAATAATAATCAGAAGCTATCCATTCAGGGCATATAACATCACTCCTCAGTCCCCTGCGTAATCCCTGTCCACACATGCATGTGTGTGCACACACATACAATGATGCCATTTATATAATAGTTTCATTCAGCAAAAACTTTAGTCACTTTGATTTTTGTACTTAATTTACATAGGCCCTTTTATTACACAGAAATGAAACATAGATCAAGCATATAACTTTGCCCTGTATTAAAAGAGATGAAAAGGAGTAAGACCCTCAAATGAACCTTCATTTTAAATATTGCAGTGGTTACTTATGCAAAGTGCCTTCTTTCCCTATAGACTAAAAAATAACCCAAAGTAGACTGAGGCTAACAGAGCACATGTTTGAAAGGTATTTTATAATGCTAATGAAACAGCATTATAGTATGTCACATTAGGACAATGCTTACTAAATAGAAATACTTTCTCTTTATTAGTTTCCACACTAATCTTGCAAATGATACTTAAGAGGAAAACAAATTCAAACAGACCTAGAAATCCTGCCCCTAAACCAAGAAGCAAAGCAGAACATAAACAATGTGAAAAAGGCCAGATCCCATTTCATCTATTCAATTTAAGTGAAATGAAGATATAAACAAACTTTGTGGTGGCATTTTTTAAATCTACTGTATTTGATTTTTCAAAACAAAAACATCCATTTTCTATGGCCAGCTCTCTGTTAGCCAAAAATAATGGCAAAAGGCATGGCTTTGGTAAGGACAAACTTAAATGACAACTGTATGCTTTTTTAACTCTCTAAAAACCTAATCTATAAAATTTCTAGTTAAAAAAAATAACTGATTAAATATAAATTTAGCTTTTCTTCTTCTTTCTCACATTTCTCCACCATGCTCAAGTGAAGATTCTTTATATTCCTCAGGTACTGTTTGATCTTTCTGAACTTCAGATTTCTCATTTGAAAATGAGACTCATTATGTAAAAAGTACTCAACACAGTGCCTGACTATAGCAAATGCTCAAAAAATGTTAGTAGTTATCATCCTCTTATTGAGAGAAATTAATGCTAAGTGTCAGGTTTAGCAGGATACTGGTGATAACCAACATCTATTCCCTTCTCCTTTCCTAACAGAATCCTGATTTTGTTCTGCTTTCTATTTCCCCCCATCTTGCCACAGTCATATACGTAATGGTATGTTCTATGTTCATCTCTGGTTCACAGATAATCCCCTTCCTCTTTGTCAGTGATTGATTCAGGAATAGGCACGTAACATTAGCCAATCAACAAAATGTGAGAAGTCTGCTGGAAAACTTCTGCAGAAAGTGTTCCTCAGTCCTAGAAAAGAGCTACAAGAAGAGATTATTTTTGTGTGTGTGTGTGTGATGAGTTTTCTAGCAAAGCAGTAGCTATTTTGCTATCAGCCCAAGAAAGAGAGCAACAATGATAACAATAGAGCAAGCAAAGGAAATGGAAAACTATGTCCTTGATATCATCAGTGGAGCCCCTGAACCAACCAACCAACCAACCCTGGAGCCCATCTACCTCTGAACTTTCTCTTACATGAAATCATGTAATTCCTTACTATTGAATTTGAGTTGTGATTTCTGTTACCTGCAAGTCAACGTACTCTAATTACTACAGTAATGGAAAAGTATGAGAAGCATAATAGATTTTATCAAAACTAATCCAAACTAAACTTAAACCATCCTTGTCTTCAATAAAACAGAGCCTCTAACATGAATATCTGAAGCTCTTAAACAAACAGCTCTGGTTTGCCAACATGGAACAAGTAAGTCACTTTGCCAATCAGAATCGGTATGATAGTGCTTCAAAATAGGCAAAGGGTTCCTGAATTCAATTCAACAGATATTTATTAAATGCCTATTATATCTTTAAGCCACCAGCCTCTTCCTCAAGATGCTTCCAGGTTTTATGGAGAACAACCATACAGGTAGTATAAGTGCCACATCATAGCACCACTGACTTCAGAGGGAGTAAATCTTTGAAGCTGGGCATGGGAAGAAAGAAGGGAGGGAAGGAGAACACAGATGAGGAAAGAGAGAAAGAAAAAGGGAGAGAGGGAAGGATAAAAGCTCCAGAAAAGAGAAGACATTTGAACTCAATCTTGAAGGATAAACCAGGCTTCACCAGATGGATAAGGAAGTAAGGGATTCTATATAAGAGCAGAAATAGAAACATGCATTCCTCTTCAACAAATTGTGCTAAATTGTTTATTTTGCAGTGACTGCAATAAAGAAATAAAGTTAATGATTTAGGACTTTCTAATAAGAGTTCCCCAGACTTATAGATTAAAACAAAAGTTACCTGTGCAATTCACATAGTGAGTTGCTGAAAACTGTCTATGAACTTGACAGCATGAGGAAGGTTTAGCCTGCAAAGGTTGTTCTGAGAAAAGCCCAGGACTGCATGGCCTATGCTTACTCCAGATCCAGATAATGAAAAGCTACAAAGAAGGATCTGTTACTCAGAATGAAATCAAAGCAAATAAGACAAATCAGACAAAGGAAGATATATAAAACAAATAAATGAAAAATCTTTAACTTGAGAATATTATATTTCTATATCCCACTAAATTTCTGTTATATTTCTGTATCCCACTTTTGCATGAGAAAGGAAGCATAACAGGTAAAGCAGAGGCAAATCGAAAATTTAAAGGCAAGAAAGAACTCAGATGAAACAATTGCTCAGTAAATCTTCAAGTCCTTATTATCCTCTGATATAAATTTTATTAGCTATCTTAACTGTATGGGGCAAATATTCTTTTATATTTCTGAGAACACAACACTATATCATCATAGCAGAATTCAATCAGAAGTTTATTGCTTGATTGTCAATATTAGTAAACAGTGATGATTATGATAGATTATAACATATATAATTTACCAGGAAATTACGAAGAACCAGTAAAACATTCTTAGGGCTAGAAGAGAGAGAAATGGAGAAAACAGAAATTCTCAGTATTATCAAACATAGCCCTACACTGAATCCCAACTAACAGGAGATGCAATGATGCGAAGTAAGAACATTAATGATAATTAGTATACCTGTATTCTCTCCTCCATAAGGAAAGATGTCCCAATCCTGAGACAAGTGGACACAATCCTTGCAATATGATCCCTCCATTAGGATTCAAACCTAAGTATGATTCCAAAGTCCATCACTATCCCTCACCCCAGTGTGCCTCCTGAGTGTACCTGCTCTTCCATTCAGTGTGGGTACATGTAGATCTAACATACCACTGTGGAAATATAGTTGAAGTCTCTATTTCTTCAATAGCCAACTTGGATTTTTAAAAAATTATTTGTTTCAATTATTTTTCATTAAAGCCAAAAGAAAAATACAATGTAAAAATAAATGTACTTTTTTGGGATATGAACAAAACATTCTGAAAATAAAAATGTGAGGTATCCTTTGGTCATGGCATGTTATTCTGTGGGCTGGATCATGCTGCAATTCACTGATGAGAACTATGACATGTAGTCAGTAAAAAAGATAATAAAAATGCAAACTGCCTATTTCTACATTTTACATTTACATGTCTCCATTTTTTCTCCATGATTCACAAATAAATCTTTTTACCTAAATTAAACAGCCATCATGAACAGAGCTGGTTAAAATAAAATACTTTTGATTTAGCATCATGCCTTTCTAAGCCCTCTATCAGCACCTTTTAGAGCTAGCAGTTCATTTTATCCACTTCTCTTTGCAACAAGAACCTTGGATAATGTACAGGACTAGGTGTATTTCATAAGAGTCTGGAAACATAAATATCACATCTTCCAGCACAATAATCCTGTCTCAGTAGTCCCTATCCATGCTGGTCTAAATGGTCACTTGTTAAACTATTCACTAATGCTCACAGGGATACCCTAGAGTCAAGAATATACACTAGATCTTAGCATTAGATACACCAAAACACAATGAGAAAAGCAATTGGTAAATTGCATGTGACGGGTGTTGCAGGCGAGGCACAGCTGTTGGACAGCACCACATTGCCCATCAAAACATTGCTTGCTGCTTGAAGTACTATCTGTGAACCAGCAGCACTGGCATCACCCAGGAGCCTGTGAAAATGCAGAATCCCAGGACTCATTCCAGACCCACTGGATCACAGTCTGCATTTTAACAAGATCCCCAGGTGATTCAGATACACTAAAGTTTGAGGAGAGTTATTGTTATAAATAAATAACCTGAGAAACTGTTTCTGAGGACACACCATTAAGATTATTATCCCAAAGCAACTTTTAGAAACAGGAAGCCCAAAACCAAAGTTTATGTTTAAAGAATCATGTACCTTATGCCAAAAATGTCCAGGGAAACCTTAAGAGGAACTTAAGATCCACAGTGTAAGCATCTGAAAGCTAAAGTCCCAAATTCCCTGGGCATCCATTTTTTTCATAGCAGCTTGCCAACATCAGACATACTATGTACCTTCAGAAAGTGATGAGTTAGACCATGTACAACCTTCATAGCAACAAATTATCAATTTACAAAACTCAAAGTCAACATATTGTGCCTCACAGTCATTTAAGCTGGCAAGACTTTAAAGAACATACAAAACTGAAGTAACACATTGGAAATATTTGATTTATGTTAAACAGCACTATGGAATTTAAACATTCATATGCTCAACCAAACCCTATTCCTGGCCAATCAGCTCACTGATCAGCTTACATATACCCTTCCAACATATTCTGCCTAGCTAAATTTAATATTTAAAAATCTTAAAGACCTTTCTGTGTATTTTTTTTAAATAAATCTTATTTCAAGTAAATTTCCAGAGCTGAAAAGAATCAACACTACCACAACAAAATATTACCAAAAACAGCCTGGTGCTATAAAAGGCATTGGTTGTACTGAGTGAATTCTGCCTCTAACAAGAACCTTCTACAGAAGGAACCAAGACGGCAAAGCCACGAAGGCCTTCAGTCCAGTAAGGGACACGAAGCAGCGTGTCAGAAAGAAATTGTTTTTCTGCTCCTTTTGATGGGTTATGCTTTCAAGTCAGGAAATTAGAAACAGGTGTGCCAGAGGGCACACACATCCTCGCTCCACACTGAAAAACACGCGTTTTCAATTTTCAGACATGAAAGAGACTCCTGTTGAATGAAAGAAGAAATGAAAATCCAGCCTGTTTCTGCGAACCATATGAAGGGAGCTTAGAAAGTCTTTGACAAGTTGCCCGACTTACTCTCTCTCCAACTGACAGCAGGTAGTACTCCACAATAAGAAGGAAAAGGCATTCTTTCAAGTGAGAACAATCAAAGCGAGAATTACATTAAGGATCACAGGATTGGTTGGCATTTTAACCCACCACTTGATCTTATGCCTCTGTTTTTATTATTTCTTCACCTCATGTTTTAAAATTAGAAGTCTACTCTTTCACAAAACAACAACAAAGTAATGCAAAATAAGTATCTAGCAAAAAAAAAATCTGAGAAATTACAAACATCAAAAGAACATCTTGGGGATCACTTGATCCACTACAACACAGGTTTACAATCTCTTTCAGAGAAAGACTTACTTTCCTTCCATGATGTCCTGAGCTCTCCTGGAGGTCAGGGTACTGGAGGCATTTTGGTGAGTATAGGGGTGTGATGGGTGGTTCTAAGCTTTAAGACAACTGGTGTGAGTGGGATTTGGGGGTAGGAAGGTAGCAGGAAGGGAGATGTACTAATGGCTGCAACAACAGTCAAGCCACCAGGTGCACCAAGGTGCCTGCAAGTTACCCTTTGGGAGCCACTGTAGTACACATTCCCTAGATGAATAGATAGCACAGCCCTGTTAAGGGCTAGCAAGACTTTTGATATAGCCAATATTTTGATGTATTTCTATACTGGCAAGAAACTTTCCTATATTACCAACGTCACAGCTTTCATGTCCTTTGAGGACAGGGACCATGTCTTTACTTCTCTTTTATCACACCCAGACTAAAGCACAATATAAGAGCCTCTAAAACAGCTGTTGTTTTATTACATGAGGGCAATTACAAGTCATCTTGCTGAGGAGCAAAATACCTAAACTCATGATGCATGAAAAGACATATTTCATATCCTTTAACAATTTGTTTGGAGGAGTATTTAATGATACATAAAAATGCTCATTATAAAATATTAAATGAACAAAGCATAATACAAGCTAAACAGCATTCTTGCTTTTGTTTCTTGGCAAAGATCTACCAAAAATATTAACAGTGACTATCCTGAGATAGCAAAATCATCATTTTCCAAATTCTCTTCAATGAGCATGTATTATTTCACTATCAGAAAAAAAAGCTTCTCATTTAAAACCTCTAAGATATACAATGACAAAAGCTGTCACATTGAACTGGTTTCTTAGAAATGATCTGGCATAATTCAGAATTCCACTTTACTTTGAGCCATCAGTGACTCTACTTATATAAAAAGCAGGAAACAATATCTTAACAGTTCATAGATATAAAGTGATCTAATTAGACTATGCAATAATCTCAGAATAGAATTCCCATCCTAGATAACTATTTAATACTTTGAAATGTGCTAGTTTATATACTCTGTTATCTGCAATGAACAGTATTTTTCCCCACCCCCAACAACCAATAATCCAAAGAGTCAAGTGCTTTTAAGATGATGATGTTTACAAATGTTAGAGTTTTATCTAGGCTCCAATCTAAAAGTCATAATTCACAAAAAGATCTCTCATGGAATTGTTCCAAATTTTGCATATTATGTTTCAAATTATTTCAGCTTAAGTGGCTGTTCCTTACCCTTAGCACTCTAAGAAACTTGTTAAGTGTGACAAGATTATGAAAGTTTATTTCATTAGAATAAGAAGTTTCTGAGAAGTCAATGTGTCAGCTTGCCTAATAAGACAGATTAAGGAACCAGGTGAGCTCAAAAATCTAGATTCCACCAGTAAGACTAACAAAAATGCATATAACTCTTTGACCAGTTTTGCCTGTCATTGTCTGAAACATTATTTCTCATTCCAGAGCAGCCTCAGAGATGAAAGAACTATTTCATGTATCTTCCAAAAGTAGGAACATCCCTCTACTCATCTCCACGTCATACAAAAGAAAACTTACTTATTCAAGGCCATCTAGAGACCACTCAAGACCCCATATTCAGCTCCAAACACCTCAGACTCACCCATCTTCTTCAGGCATCCTCTGCTCTTGTCAGATTACACCACTCTCAGCCCCTGACTTACCTTTCTCTCTCAGTCCTGATTCATCGAAGCTTGACCTGCCTCACTTCAATGTATTTGTCATTCATATTCATACATTCAAAAACAGCAACAGTTCCATGTGATGAGCACCATTCACACATCAGTGAACAAAGCTGATGAAAACGCCAACCCTCATGGAGTTTAGAGAGAGGTAGAAAATAAAGATAAAATAGTTAAAAGTTCTAGATGATGATACATGCTGTGTGAAAAAAATAAAGCATGTAAGGGGGATAAGAAATATTGGCTGAGGGAAGAGTTACATGTTTAAATAGGACAGGTGGAGAAGATCTCAGTGAGGTGAATCATTTGAATAAAGACCTGAGGTGGGGCCTGGGGGGTTGAGATACTGAGGGTAGAGGGCTAAAGGAGAAGATGTGAGTCAGGCAAAAGTCCTAAGGCAGAAATGTGCCTGGCATATTTGAAGTACAGCAAAGTGGGCCAGTATAGCTAAAACTGAGTGAGTAAGGCAAGAAAAACAAGAGCTGAAGTCTGAGGGGAAAGAGGGAAATGCCTCATATAAGGCTTTAGGGGCCCTTCATATAGACTCTGGCTTTACCTTTTAGTAAGATGGGAAGCAATTGGACAGTTCCAAATAGAGGTGTGACATGATCTGAGTTGGGTCTGAACAACAGCTCCAGTATTAAAAACAAAATAAAAGGGGAAAAGGGCAAAAAGCAAGAGACCAGCTAGGAGGCTGCCACTATAATCCAGATTAGAGATGCTGGCACCTGGAATCTGTTGGTAGTAATGCAGATGCTAAGAAGTGGTCACATTTTAAATATATTTAGAGAGTAGATAGGGTTTGTTGTTGGATTATATGTGGGAGAGATAGAAAAGAGGGTCAAGGATGAC
This sequence comes from Cheirogaleus medius, assembly GCA_008086735.1. Taxonomy (NCBI): domain Eukaryota; kingdom Metazoa; phylum Chordata; class Mammalia; order Primates; family Cheirogaleidae; genus Cheirogaleus; species Cheirogaleus medius. The sequence goes on along the minus strand of VBSM01001118.1, from coordinate 20,196,706 downwards.
TCCAAGATTTTGACCTGAGCCACTAGGAAAACAGAGTTGCCACTGGCTGTGTGGAAAAGATTTCAAGAGAACAGGTTTGAGGGATTGGCAATATCAAAAGCTCATATTTGGGCCAGGCATGGTGACTCACACGTGTAATCCTAATACTGTGGGAGGATCACTTGAGCCCAGGAGTTCAAGGTTACAGTGAGCAATGATCATGCCACTGCACATCAGCCTGGACAACAGAGCAAGACCCTGTCTCCAAAAAAACAAAAAAAATAAGTCTATGAGACATATGTGTGAACACTTTTAACAAGCAGCTGAATTATAGCTGAGTTTTGGGGAGAGGCCTAGGATGGAGATAAAAACATACATATATATATATATATATATATATATATATATAGGAATCATTGGCATACAGATGGTGCTTAACCATTAGATTGGATGAGACACTAAGGGAGCAGGTATACAAAGGGAGAAACAGGTTCAAGGGCTAAACCTTTGGGCACTCCAATATTGAGAGGTCACAGAGATGAGAAACATTAACAGAGACTGAGCAGGAGCAGCCAGTGAGGCAGCAGGAAGACCAAAAGAATGTGGTCCTCTGGAAGTCCATCAAGGACACAGACTTGCTTCCAGGAGGAGCAAGTCATTGAGCAACTGTTTCAAATGCTGCTGATAGGACTAAAAGATAATCACTGGACTTTGGAGGTTATTGTTAATCTTGATGAGAGAGCAGATTGATGGAGTGGTAGAGGAGAAGGCCTAAAGTAGATTCCTGAGTAAATGAGAGGAGAGAACTAAGAAAAATAATAAACCTCAAGTACAGACAATGCCCTAAGGTTTCATCTTGAAAGGTTGCTAAGAAATAAGGAGAGGCCTAGAAGAAAGACTGAACCCCTAGGTGATTTATACACAGAGTCCTAAGTAGAATAGGGCTTTTATTCACCAATAGTGCTTGTAACATAGAGAGTACAAAAGAGAAAGAATGACTACTGCTAAATAGAAGTTAAAGTATGAGTTCCTGCATGCCTTCCCCCCAACCCCTAAACAGCAATGACCACCTGGCATTTGTATACATCACATCAATGGCCTCCTATTGGTTCTTGCTATCATGTAACTCCCTGCTCACAGGGAGGTGCCCTCCTGACAAAAGTCCCTGGGCAGGAGTTTTTTGAGCACAGTCCCATCAGACAATCCCCCGCAAAAAGACAGAGAAAGACCTCTGGCTGCTCATTAGGTTGAGAAACCAAGAAGGAATGGCACAGTCTCCCAGCCTTTGAGGAAGAGACTCCAATCACTAGCATGTAAGTATTAAGGCATAAGGCTATTTCAATTTTTGTATTTTTTTTAATCCCATCCACCTTTTAAGTTATTCCTGGTAAGTCACAGCAGCAGCCTGCACAGCCCTCCAGTTTCTAGGACTGCCCAGAGCCAAGACCTGGAAAAGCAAAACCTGAGAAAAATCAGAAATCATTGGGCCCCGTACCAGAAAAAGGTAGCAGATTTTTCTTCATGCCAGAACATTCTAAGGAAGAGGGATTGAAGCCTACATCTTCTGATCTCCAGTCAGTTGCCATCAGTACACCGGACTCACTGTTTCTCTTCAGGAAAAAAACAGAACTGTATAGACAAGTAACAGAAGACCAATGTTAAGGTCAACCAGAGCATAAACTTAATCTCTCGCTTTTTTTCTCCTTCTGATCTTCTAATCTTCAATCTGCTCTTCCTTTCCACAGCCAGAGACACACCACAGATGTATCTTACATTATACATCTGACGTGTTACTGAAAAATTATGTGTGAATTCCCATTTGGCAAAATGAACCATATTTTTAAATGCTATTTAAAGAAATTCCATGGTAAATAATCTTTTTGAAAAAGTAAGCATCCTTCTTGAAAACATAGGAACCACAGATGGGTTTCTTAATTTTTATTTGTATATTGGGCACTTACCATGTGCAAGGTTCTGTGCCAGGCACTCAGGAGATACAAATATACCCACAGCCCTCATTTCCGCAAGAGTTTATCTTACTGCTTCAAGAGGGCCTAAAACAAATTATTTATTTTCATGAAAAAGCTGAGAATAAGAAAAGCTTTTACTATAGTTTATCAATTCTAAAATATACTTTATTTTCACATTTTAAAATTTCTGGAATCAGGAGGCATCTTCCCATGCTGTCCTCCAGGCTGCAGTGGTGACAGAGCAGCCACTGCCTTTAGATGAAAGCTGTTCCCTCCCATTTCTTGACCCTTCAGTTAAGTGCCACATTGGAACTACATGTGTCGAGTTCAACTGCCATTTTCAAAAGGAGTACAGTATCATACAGAATTCAAATTTTAAATGACTGTATACACAGAAAAGTATAGAAACAGCAAAGGAGATGACTTTGTCATCAGTGAAGCAAGTACTTCTCATTGAAGGAAAATCTCCAATTCTATATTTTCCTATAAAGCAACAATCATGCATTAAGTGATGAGAAAGCAGTGTATCATACTTTAACTGGCAGTCTTTTTGTTTCCTTAATGGTATAAAAATAATGGTGCATCTTATAAAAGATGGTGACTTAGATTCAATAAAATACAGTAAGTATTGAGCCCCTACTCTGGGCCCAGGAGTGCACTAAGTGCCTTCCATACGTCAACTCATTGAATCCTCACAGCAATGGTATAATAGATATTATGACTATTTTATTATACACATAACCCCTTGCCTAGGTTCCACAGCTAATGAGTCTGAAAGAGTCTGGATAGGAACCCAGGTGTCTGCTCTGCTCCATCCATAGCTACGCAAATTCCCATGGTGCCAGAACATTAGTCAGAGTTTGTAAGGTCAGCTCTTGCCACTCCACCCCAACCCTCCCGCAGCCCCTACTCATTCCTCCCCATCCAGTGATGAGAACAAGATGCTAGAGTTTATCCCTCAGGCTAATGACCAAATTGCCTGTCTGGCCTTGGGAAAGCCCTATCCTGACCATAACTAACTATCTTCTCTCTGCCTTTCAATTATCACCTTCCAGGATATATAAACCTAAAATGCAGGGCAAGTCTCTGGATTTTCTGCAACAGCCTAAGGCATAAGTCTTCTTTATTTTGGCCAAATAATAACAAAACTCCATGCTCCACCTTTCTTCTGACTTGCTCACCCAACTCTGCCATGTGTTTCCATTGTCGACTTAATAGCCACAGCCCCAGGAGAAACAAGAGTGAAGCAATCACACAAAGTCCCACAGATGGGAAGGACAGGAGACCTACTCTGTCATCCTCGGGTTCTGTGGGCTGATGGTGGTTAGTCTTTTAACCTGGGAAGAAAGTACCATGACCAGCTGGGTATGCAAGTTAAAAGGCTAAACTGAATGTCATGAACTGGAAACCTAAAGGTATCTTTAGTCATATAAAACTAACTTCAACTGATACAAGATGGGCAAAGGAGGAAATATGCTTTCCCCCTTTGGAGGGGGAAAGACCTCAATTTTACAATTTTAGCTTTAGCCACATCTTCACTGCATTCTATTTAATAGAACCAAATCCATGAAGTATGTTCTTATCCAACTTCCATATGCCCAATTTTAAAAAGTGGGGATAGGGGGAGGTGATGGTGGACAATCCCCTTGGGATTGGGAATCTCTTTTCCAAAATGACACATTCAGGCAGGCTCTCAGGATTTCAGTTTAAAATAGAATCCAGTTCTCCTAACATCGAGATATGAGTAACATCTAAACAACAAACTAACTCACCAAATAACATATTGACCAAAAACATTGACACAACTGAGATTTCTTTGGCAAAATAAAAATGAAACAATGAATTATCTATTTTAGACTTTGGTTTGCTCCAATACCACAATTTTCCATAGACACAGGGCCATACTTAATTATGTGCACAGGCTAATTTGTAAATGTGTCAAGATTTATAGGTGCTGCCAATATTAAATTAAAAAGTAACTTATTATATTACACTCATCTCTTCAAAAATGAATGACTGAAAAATAATTTTTTGTCAATTATATTAGCATGGTTTAAATTGAACATGTATGCATGTTCAGACTTCATCTGATAGGCCAGTGGCTCACAATCATATTCTTCCCTTAAAATAAGAAATGGAGCTGGGCCAGGAAGCTGCTACAATAGGAAGGCAGGGGAATATGAGTCTGATATAGTAAGATCAAGTCAGTAGAAATGGAAAGAAGCAACAAAGAGGAGAATGGTGCCAAGATTTCAAGTCTGAGAAATGGATGGGATAGTGAAGGCAATAAAATAGAGAACACAGGAGAAAGGTGGCAGAGGGTGGAGATGAATCTGCTGAGTCTGATGTGCATACATGACATCCACAGGGACATGTCCAACACGAAGTCAGAAACCTCAAGAGAAAAATCCTGAGTTGATACAGATGTGGAAGCCAATGCCCTGAGAGAGAACAGCTGAAATTATGAGAACAGCAATAATAATGGCAAATCACCAAAGGAATGTATATTGGGAAGATGAAGAGAAGGCAGCAGAGGCCCAAACCTGGAGTTGTTAGCAGTGAGAGGACAGAGGAATAGGGATCTGTGAAGAAGGCCAAGAGGGAGCAGGACACAGAGACAGAACAAACAAAGAATCCAGTATCTGTAAAAAAGATAAGAGTCACCTACATCAGAGATAACAGGAAGAGTAGGCAGTAAGCAGGAGAAGAGGGCTATTGGACTGGACAGTTGGTTATTATGGTGGGACAGAAATCAATGTGGCAAGAAATTGAAGAGAGAAAGAAAGGAAAGAAACCCAAATCTGTGTACCCTCCTGATAAAGCCTGATGATACTGGAGGGAAAGGGATAGGACTGTAACTTGAGGGATAACATTGCAAAGGAATGAACCGATATTATTTTGTCAACCAGCGGTATCACTACATAAAGAGAAAAGGCTTCAAGTACATCTGGCACAACATTATGAAAATCTGGAAAGAGACAACCACCACTCTGCCCATTAAAACTCCCCATGCCCTACACACACATACATATACACACATTATTAAATGATAGTGACTTTTCTAATATAGATACAAAAAGAAGACCTATATTTTATTAAAAGCATAGTTCAAGGAGTGGATACCATAAACCATACATTCTGAAATGTGTAAGTTTTATGTCAACATTTTACTCAAGAGATTATCTGTTAAATTTTGAAATGCCCTTCTACTCTTATATCTTTTGTGATCTAAATTTGGTACCATCATGGGTCATTAGAAAAAAAAAAAAAAAAAAAAAAATATATATATATATATATATATATATTAGCCTACAGTTAACTCCAGAGTTGTATTGAAAAGTTTTTTAAAATTTTTTTGTTTTTTTAAATGTTAGCAAAGCATTTACATTGTGATACTAAACAATCATTAAAACTTCCCAAATGCTAAATATCTTTCCTACATCAATGCTCTTTGTCTATACAGTACCTTAGCACATGCTTTGTTTACCTAAAAATATTGCTTTTAATCATTAAATGGCTGACAAAGTTGAAGTTATGAAAAATGGCCATGAAAACAGCAAATACCTGAGGTACTCACAGCTGTGGAGTAGGGATTATGAGCTCCAGTATTTTCAGCCCAGCAGCCACATCCATAAAGAGCAGCCTGGGGATAAAAAGGAAATACATAGATATAATATTTCAGAAATATCACATGTGATTATCAGCTTTCAATAGAAACCATATCCATAATAAAGGTTCAATAAAACCTGGCTTAATGATACAAAACAACTGGGTGATAATACCAGAAGTTGTATAAGACCTACCCAAACAATGGTTTTAATACTATCAAAACTGTATTTTCCACTATTCTACTAACCTAAAAATTTTCAGAAAATAGCAAAAGAAAGTTTCATGGTCTCATCGGCAGTAATTTTTCCTTCTCTGAGAAACCTTCTCCCTTTTGTAGTTTGTCGGCTAGATGTTATTCTAGCATCTTAAAACCAATGTAGTTGCCTTAAAATAGTAGTTCCCAAACTATTCTGTGTTGAATTATGTGGGGAAGCTTGCCAATAAGAACCTTGGTTCCTACAGATTCTGATTCAGTGTCTGGTGGAGATCCAAGAATCAGCACTTATTAACTAGCGCCTTGGTGTACTGGGATGCAGCTGGTCCTCCTGGCACACTCAAGGAAATCCTGCTTCTAGAGGGCCTCTTCCTTTCCTCCCTTGAGGTGGCACAATAGGAACTACAAACAGCTCTGTACCAAAGGGCCCAAAATATGCTCACCACTGTGCTATATTCAGGCAGATGAAAAGAAAGGAGGCAAAAGGCCAGTTCAAGCTAATCACTTGGTTAGGTGGTAAACCAGATTTATATGTCTAAAACCACCAGGAGCATAATAAGCTAACACGGTTTTATAAAAGATTATGACAATCATTCCTATTTGTTTCCAATAATGCTACTCAAAATGTCTTGATTCATTTCCCCGATATCCACAATGACTTTTCTGACTTTGGGAGGGGAATAACAACTATTAACTTTTCTACTCCTTAGTTGGAAGCAAGTTAAAAACAAACAAACAAAAACTCTTAGGTAGCTATTATAGAGAAATATAAGGAGGTATGCTCAAGAGTTCATTACCATGTGGTTGATAAGAACGGGAAAGTGGAAGCAACCTTAATGTCAATCAGTAAAGAAATGGCTAAATAAACTTTGGCATAGCAATACATGGATATCATTGCAAAGGTTAAAAATAAAAGACTTAAGTTTAAAAAAAGAAAAAAAGGCCTTAGGAGCAAATACAGAAAAGATCTCCAAAACGTATTGTTTTTTTAAAAAAGCAATTTACAACAATGCATTCAGTATTCACTATCACTGATGGAGGCAAAACATACTCCCATAAAAATAGCACTGTTATTTTCCAGGAGCTCACTTCTGAGCACTGGGGAATAGGCTAAGACTGCGAATGGTGACTAGACTTCAGTTTTCTATGATATTCTATTATTTCTTATAAGGACTTTAAAAATCATTTGCTTTAATCACTTCGGTACCAGTACCAGTCGACTATAGACGTCAGCCACAGATGAATGCGCACAGCCCAGCGTCGACTATAGTCGACAGCCACAGATGAACGCAAGCATCAACTTTAGCCAACAGCTGTCATATGAAGGCACACAGCCGAGCGTAGACTTTAGTCGACAGCCAAAAGCTTTTGCTTTTATCTCTGCAGTTGCAGTGTGTACGTTCAGCTGATAAATTACTACAAATCTGTGACCTTTTAACAAGTCCTTAGTAGGAGTTATTATAGTTATTTTCCTAAAGCTGCCTGTAAAGTAAAACAAGCTTTCAGTGCTTTAAAGCTTTCCTCATCACACAAGAGCAAAACAGATTCGTGTCAATGCACAGCACAAACTATCGTGCAGACTATGAGTGGCGGCTGTGGGCAAGGTTTCGCAGCAGGTGAACGCGGTACCAAAGTGGTTAATATTCTACCCAGAACAGGAATCTCCATGAAACATACCAAGCACTCTGATACTAAGAACCTCACTATCTCATATGGGAATACTTCCCATTTTGGACACTTCCTATTGGTAGAAAGTTCTCCTTAGATTGAAGAAATACCTGCTTTATCATAATTTCCACCCACTAGTCCTGGTATTGCTCTCTGCAAGTACTTTAGCCTCCCCATACAATCCTCCAAATTTTTTAAAACAGCTGTTCTAGTCCTAATTATCACTCAAAGAATCCCAGATTTGTGAACTGTTCCCCAAGACTTTCAGATGCACACATCCACATCCCCTAATCACCCTCTTTGAGAAATAAGTCAGAGTCCAGGATAATCAGAGATAAAGTCTCCCATGTTCATGTAACCAACAGTTGTCATCTCTACTTCTCAGTGACAATGACCCTCTTAAAAGTAAAACCAAGAAATAAACAGGACACTCCCAAAATAGCAAAAAATTGGGAAATCTGTTACTGCTTTTGAAAATATCATGCTTGTAAAATAAATGCCTTAGTTTCCTAACACTGTTAAATCAGTATGGCCATTGACCCCCTTCAGAAGTGATTTGACACATAGACTCTAGAATAAAACTGGCAGACTTGTGGGATAACTCATTAGAAGGGCCCATTCTTTCTTCATTTAAAACTCTGGACATTTGCCCATCATCCTTTCCATTTCCCGACAATGGTGTGGGGGGGGGGGGCTTGACCAGGAGCCTACACTCAAGAAATTATAAATAAGGCCTAAGGGACACCTCTTAGAAAGCCAGTGGAGGTCATCTTTCTGGAAAAGTAAGAACATTTATGTTTACCCTTTGTTTCTTCCCTCCAGGCAAATTCCCTTTACGATACCCTTCCTTAATTTCATAATCTTCCTTTTTACCCTTCTGAAATTGGTTGGGCTGAGACAGTGATAGGTAAAATAAAGCATGGTTGTGCACACCCATAGTCCCAGCTACTCAGGAGGCTAAAGCAGGAGGATCACTTGAGCCCAGAAGTTTGAGGCTGTAGTGTGCCATGATCAGGCCTATGAATAGCCACTACACTCCAGCCTAGGAGACACAATGAGACACCACCTCTAAGAAAAAAAAGAATCAGAAATTGTCCCTTTCTTATTCACTTCTTCGGATAAAATATAGCAATCTTAAGCAAGCCTTTAAAAACAAATTTTAAAAAGCTTCCTTTTTTTTTGGTAGTAAAATTTTATTGAAGATATTATGTAGTAAAAGCAGGTCATACAAATGATGATTATCATTATTATTAATAATCTTCTCTGGGCCATAGTTTTCTCTTCTATGAAATGATGATAATAAAAATACCCCCCCTTGCAGTGTTGATGTACAATCATGTGAATTAACATACTTCCTGCACACAGCAAGTGCTCAATAAACAGTAGCTATAGCTGTTATTACTAGGGATTATGATATATAATTTAAATGCATTATATATTTAATCTTCTAGAACTTTGTATGGTAACTAGTTATCCCCATTTTACAGAAGTGAAAAATAGAGCTTAAAGATGCTGAAAGTAATTTATTCAAAGTAAGGGGAATGTTAAGTGTGGAGATGGGATTAAAATAAAATTTACCTGAATCCAAAGTCCACACTTTTAACCACTAAACTCAACTCCTGATTTGGATGTGGGTGGGGTGAGGGCTGGGGGGAGTAAAATATTATATAATAATTCCTTTCTCACATCCAAGTTGTAAATTCTAATTATTATAGTAACTTAAAGAAGCAAACAAATTCTAATACAAATTTCCACTTCACCATCTACACTGACACACATATCTAAAGGAGTATAATATGCTAAAATTTTTAAATAGTTGATTTGTTCATTTAAAATACATTTGAAAATATCTTAGTTTCAGCACATTTTTTAAAAAATAATTATTTTTTGATACAACTTGCTTTTGTATTTTGTTTCATTCAGTCTTGTGTGTCAAAAAGAACTGTTCTTTGACTCCTATCTGATGCTTTCATAGTTCCAGGCTTATTATATCTTCTCTATCCAAGCAATATAACCCAATTAAGCAACTGCATTTTCCTGTGAGCACCAATACATTCCTTTACACCCTTTCTTGATTTTTCAGCTCTCTCAAAATAAGTATTCATAAACTAGCCAAGTGGGGCAAATCAATACATAAATTTTACAGAAGTATTTTTCCAGGATAGTCCTGTGTGCAGTGGCAGAATGGCTTCAAGACTGTTAGATGTGGCTGGGTGCAATGGCTCATGCCTGTAATCTCAGCAATTTGGGAGGCCGAGGCAGGAGGACTGCTCAAGGGCAGGAGTTTGAGACCAGCCTGGACAACATATTGAAGCCCTATCTCTACAAAAAATTTTAAGAAATTAGCCAGAAGTGGTGGCATGTGCCTATAGTCCTAGAAACTAGGGAAGCTGAGGAAGGAGAATCACTTTAGCCCAGGAGTTGAAGGTTGCACAGAATTGTGATGGTGCCACTGCACTCCAGCCTGGGCAACACAGTGAGACCAGGTCTCTAAAAATAAATAAATAAATAATAAATAATAAAATTTAAAAAAAGATTGTTAGATGTAGTATCCTGCTAACATAATCCAGAACTATCTTTAGTTCTGTTGTTGCTATTTTGCTAACCTAAACAGGAAACAGCAAGAAAGTCACAGGAACTACAATGCAATGAAGGCAACTCTACTGGCTTTTCTCTTTTCTTCTTCACCAGGGCATCCCAATCTGACATGCCAAGCTTGATTTTCTTATTCCACACATGACAAATATACACGGTTTTATAATATGGAAAAATACCATGACCAGACAAAGGCTTTCATAATAAGTTCAAAGCATTGTACACATGTTGACTAATAATTCCCCATAAATTCCCTTGTAAAATAGGCAGAGTAGCACAAAATTAATTATTCTTCCCTTCCCCTTTTCCCTAGTATAGGACCATAAGTGTCTTATCTACATAAAGGGCAGATCAAGGAATATCACTTGGGGCTTTGTAAGATATCCTCCATGAATTGGATCACTGTGCTCCAAGCATTCACTAACCATCATGATCAAAGTAACTGTGACATCAACCCTTCCTCAAATGTGAGAGACAAAGCACACAAAGCCTACCAAGCCATGCTCCATATGTCAGATAAGATCCAAATACCAAATTTAAATGCACCCCTTGCAACTACTTTAACAGACTCTATGAGAGTGTGCAACTCATTTGTTCACTCAACAAATATTTATTAAGCCCATAAATAATGTGCCAAATTGGTTTATACTCAGAAAGCTTACTAGATCAAATGAAATGTCAAACTTCATTCTCAGTATAAAACTAAAGATTTGAGATGGGGGGTGGGATGAAGAATATGTGCAAGTGAACTGGGGATATGCAAATTTCACATATATTAGACCCTCCTTGTTTCTAGATTTCTTGAGTGGTTTCATGTGTTGGTGACCTGAAAGATTGGTTATTCTGTAAAATCACTGAAATGCTTAATCAGAGGAGGGATATAGAGAGTCAAAATGTTACTGTTCCTTAAGTAGAAGAAATAAAAAATGTAACTTTACAATCATTTTCCCAATGGAAATGCAAGCAGCAATGTAATCTTGTTTAGAGCTTGTTCCTAAAGAGAGTAACATTTACAAAGAGAGAAAAATGGAAATCAGCACACTTTATTAAATGTTTACTAAATACCTTGGCCAGTGCCTAGCCTGTTGAAAGTAGTGAAACTAGGATTAATGACTGTAAAGATCAGAAAGGAACATTATTACTATGAGATAGGTTTTGTAAGAAAGAATCTTGAAAAGGTATTTGGTTGATTATTTATACCACATAAATGTTAAGGAACAATGATATTTATTTTTGCTAAAGAAAAAAATGTTCCTACTGCTTTAAAAATTGTGAGCTCAAAAATTCCATGTTTTACTTTGAAAAGCTAGTTTTAAAAACCCATAATTACTTACCTGCCCAACTCTCCCTGGGTGTTTCAAGGCCAAGCCTCCACTGGAGACAGCAGCAGCAACATTCCCTTCGTGGTCCACAACCACAGCGCCCACCGTGTCCAAAGTGCCTGAGTCATTTTCCTGTAGAGTAAAAGTGGCATGATTATTCACTAGGCATAGTATGGGACACTCTGATATGACTACATGGCACTTTCCAGTACAATCATGACTGAAAATCTAAACTAATCCTTAAGTGGAACATTGAGTAATCTCCTAAAATTATCTATTATCAAGTTGCCATTTAGATCCAGTTTAAGTCAAAATGTACTTTCCACTGGAAAAAAAACTGAAAAAAAGGTTCTCATTGCTTTTCTCTAATAATGGTTTCTTGTTTTTCTCTAATAATAAAACTATCACGCCTTTTTAATGGAGAAAAAAACAATTTAATATAAATTACAGTATACAGCAATGCCTCCTTATTCTCAAGAATTAAGAATTTAGAATTTGTAGTGGAAAAGATCTGTGGTATAAGTAAACCAATAAATGTCCTTGTTATTTAAAATATTACATATAATACAAATATCTAAAAGTAAGTAATACATTCAGCACAATAAATGAAGAGAATGGCATTTACAATCTTTAGGTACATTACACTATCATTTCCTCTTATAATCCCTTGCTTGTGAGAAACCTTATAGCAAGCTCCCTTCTCTCCTATAGCAATAATATGCTTGCCAATTGTATGGCAGAAAACCGTATGTTCCTGGAGGCATTTTTATGTTTCAGTGTCTTGTCACAGGTCCCACATGTTTAAGGCACTTTGTGACATTTAGTGACTACAAGCAGCTGTCTCCTACTTGCAAGGTTTCTCGGTCACCTGTGCACAACAGACAAATATTATACTATTGGGAAAAATTATAATTAAGGGAGGTAGGAAAAATGTTTTATGAATAAAAGTCTCTTTCTTATATATTAAAAAGAAAGGGGGGTTAGTGTAGGTCATTAGGGTAATAGCAGTCATGGTAATGTTCTTAGACGAGGGCACTGGTTTTCAAGCCTTGCCCCAGAACCCCAGACTCCACCCTTACCCCAGACCCAGTATGCTTAAAAGAACCAGAAACAATCCCAGGTTCAACAACAGCAGCTTCCCCTCCTATGTGGTTTACTGCTCACAGTAGTAAGCAAGACTTCATTGCTACTGAAGGATCTCTGGCTAAGAAGTAAAATGACACACTAAGGCAATTGCTAGAAAAGTCAATGAGCTCCTGGGGCCATCTCAGAACTTTAGCAACACCGAAGGGAGTCTTCGAATATTAGAAGCGGAATGCAAGGAAAAGATTTTCCTTAAAGCCAATTGGAGATTCAGAGCTAGAATGTGCCACAACAAATTTTACAGTAAGTCTGCTAGGGGAAGGTACTTAGAGATAGACATTTACATTTCTTGCTCTAAATTCTAACTTCCTTTAAATATACTAATACACTATGATAGTACTTACTTGGAAAACATTTACCTAGCTGAAATGAGGGCTACTCCCTCTTTTAACCACAGCTAAGTGTAGCCAATGGATCCACATGGCCATATCCTAAAATACCACAGTTCTGCTTGTGACATTTGCCTAACTTTCAAGGATAGTTCCTAGCCTGACCATAAACTCCCTAAGGAAAGGTCTGGTCCACTCTATATCACTTTGCATGTAGCAGACATTCAGGACATAGTTATTCTTTAACTAGAATGCAGGATGTCTGCATCCTTGGTATTTAAAAATAAGCGCAATAAATGATTATACATGTAATGTCATTCCAATGTCAGAGCCAGTCTTCCACCTCCATTTCTCAAGATCTGATTTCATACAGACCCAGAGGCTGCCACTATCTTAGGGAAGACTTAACAGTAACCAGGTTTGCTCATTCAGGTTAGAAAAAGCAAAGTTTATCTTCTGCGGTAGAAAAGATTAAGAACCAAAGTACAAAAATGCATTAAAAACATTTTATTCCTGAAAAGATGGATAATCCTAAACAGAAATGTACTTTTAAGGTGAATATTTGTTTCATTATTCTAATAAATATTTCTAAATCTTTATATCCTTGCAATCTCAAGTACAGAAGTATTGTTTCTTGTCCAGATGTCAAGTTTTATGTCTTCTATAGGAGGACTTCTCAAATTTTAATGTGCATACAAATTATCAGGAGAATTTGTTTAAATGCAGATCCTGATGGAGTGATCTGGGAACTGTTCAAAACTGTAGAGCTAACAACTTTCCACATAATGCTGATGCTGGTCCACAGACCCTACTTTGAGAAACAAGGTTTGACAGCATCCTACACTACAGGATCATTATCAACCAAATGCCTGCTCCACTTATTCTGAGACATATTATATTACAGGCACAAATCTTCTGAAGGAGAAATTTAAACCACCTAAGACTAACATTATTCCAGTATAAAAGATTTAATTTCTATCTTGTTCAACTATCAACTGACAGTGGATCCCACTGATATCATACCACCTGGATGTACTACAAAGTATTTTCAAGTATTGATCTTAAACTGGTTTTTTTGTTTTAAGAAATATACAACTCTCATACAAATAAACAGAAAATGTAAAATAACCTTCCTAAGCAAAACTACAAAAAAGTCAAGAATAGGTGTTCTTTTTCTGTTAAGGTTACTTTTGGAAATATTATGTTTTTATTGAGAGATATATGCCAACACTTTTTGCCCTTTTTCTTTATTATAAATTTCTAGAAATTGTTACATACTTTTTTCCCTAGCCCAGGTAAGGTAGAAAGTAAAGTAACTGTCTTCATCTGTCCTACCAGATAAGAATTATTGCTTCTGGTAAATAATCAAATTATGGCTTTCATCCTATTTCACCCTCTGACCTATAGAGGAAGGTCATTTCCCTTTTTCTCTGGATTTTTTAATTAATCAAAATTGTATATATTTATAGTATATGATATGGTATTTTTACATAGGTATACGTTGTATGTGGGAAAATCAAGCTAACTAAAATATGCATTACCTCACATACTTTTTTAAAAATTTTTTAATAGTATTTATTTTTTTGTGGGGAGAATGCTTAAAATCTACTCTCTTAAGGATATTTTATTAGTTCTTTTTTATAAGCTGCAACTGCTGATCCTACCCAAGCATCCTATAAAATAGAATTTTACAGGAGATATATAACATATATACAATATTTATTATCTGTAAAGCAATTTTCCTAGCATTTCAATCAAAATATTGTGAACTATGAGAACTTTAATGCCTAACCAAACTGTAGAAAGATACAAAAACTGATGTCGGTATAACTGGATTATACATAGATAGATTTACTGTAACTTGGTTTTCAAAAATGAAAAATCATACAAAAAATAGAAAATCCTGTTCCAAATTAAGCTAAATATTCCTAAGGGCCTATAACACCTGCAAAAATCACAATTACTTCATAAATATTCAAGAATTAGTCCATAGACTTCACATACTGCAAAGCAAATTTAAGGATGATGAAGTAATATTTGAGCATTTTTATGAAGTGCAGATAAATTGGGTGAAAGACAAACATTGGTATTTTGGCCATAATAATTTCACAGAGCTCGTTTGTACAGGAATGAAATCTTAGAAAGGTTAAAAACACACAATGACTGTTACTATACAGAGCTACTATTACATTCTTACACTCCATAAATACTTAAAAATACATGCCCCACACAGATATACATGTACCTATTGTCCCTGACTAAAACACGCTATTTGTATTACTTTTTTGATAAAATTATAACTAAAAGGCAATTATATAAACTATGGTTCTCAGAATAAACACATGTATATAAAATTGGAATAAAGATTGCATGTGCTATAGAAATCATTGAAATATATCCCTTAAAACAAAGTTAAGGTACTTCCCACCAGAAAATGGAAGCCTCTAATCTGCACTCTAACTCTGAAATCTGCCAAGAAACTTCATCCATCAGTCACTCATTTCATTAACTTGGCCTTCCGTCTGTACAGAATTACTCAAATATCAAATAGTTTAAATACAAGAATAAATCTTAAGTGTGTAAGTGCATTCTGAAATTAGTATATCATGGGATTATCCTAATATAATAATAAAGACAGAAATACACTTTTAGAAAATATACCAAACCCACCTAATATACTTTTTTTAGGTTTGAAAGCACTATTACAACTGGCATGAGTTTCCACTTGAGAAAAGCAGATAACTCATGCCCTCCATGACAATACAACAATGCCACTGTAAAACTTTAACATCTTTGTATCCTAAACATAAGAAGATGGCTATGGCTACAGGAGATCTGGATCTGGTTCTGTATCTCCCACAAATCAGACCCCCAACAGTAGGGCCACCATGAGCTAGAGTACATCAAGTATGTGTAAACGAAGTATGATTTTGCTAGAATTATCTAATGTATTTGCATTGAATAAAACCAGGGAAAATCTTAACATAAGAATACTCAATGACAATTCTCTTCCCTGTTTAGAAAATCACCTTCTGATACCCAATACCATAAACAATGTTTCTTCTAAACTACAGTCAAGATGTCTATTCTTAAGTCATCTTTTATTTTCTTTAATAGGTATGCATCAAATGTCTTTGCAGTACTATACAAATTAGTGTCACATATATTTAAAACACAGAACAAAATGTTACACTATATAAAAATCTTGCCCGGTGCAGTGGCTCACACCTGTAATCCTAACACTCTGGGAGTTGAGGCAGGAGGACTGCTTGAACTCAGGAGTTTGAACCAGCCAGAGTAAGAGTAAAACCCCATCTCTACTAAAAATAGAAAAATTAGCCAGGCGTGATGGTGTACACCTATAGTCCCAGTTACTCAGAAGGCTGAAGCAGGAGGATCACTTGAGCCCAGGAGTTTGAGGTTGCAGTGAGCTATGACAACACCACTGCACTCTACTCAGGGTGACAGAGCAAAACTCTGTCTCAAAAATAAAATAAAATAAAATAAAATAAGTTAAAAAATCAAAATCAAAACCTTTATATTATTTATTTCCTAAATCACTCAACAAAAATTAACAGAAACTTTTTCAGCTTAAAATAAAAACAAAGGCCTGGTGTGGCAGCTCATGCCTATAATCCCAGCACTTTGGGATGCCAAGGCAGAAGGATCACTTGAGATCCAGGAGTTCAAGACCAGTCTGGGCAACATAGGGAGACCATGTCTCTAAAATAATTCATTCATTCATTCATTCATTCAGAGTGTGAACCATGCTTTTGAGTAGATGTGATACATCTGAGTTACAGAGTTAATTATAAATTCACACTACAACAAAGATTACCTAAAAAATTCCAAACCCTCAAAGATAGCAAAGGACAATGTTTTCCAACTGGTAGAATTCCCACACAGTGTTCTGGGTTTGCAACATTAAAGGTGGAAAAGGCAATGATTTTAACCATGGTTTTTAAGATAATCTTTCAAATAATGAGTTTTGAGTTTTTCTCTTTCAAACAAGACAGTTTGAGAGCCTTGGTGTGCATGTCAAATGAATATGTGTAAGTGATGGTAGAGACCAGATGAACATACTCATGACTTAGACTATTATACAGCTGAACATTAAAAACCACCACGAAAGTAGTTTTATGCAGCTGTAAATCATTTCTAGTCTCACTCATATGCAGTTTAATATGATTTAACTTACACCCATAGTGAACCACTGGTTAAAGATAGTAAACCGAGGATATATTGGAGTTGAAATAAAAATTAGGGAATTTAAGAATGGTAATTCTGACAAGCTCCTTAAGATGATATTATCTAGATCATTGCATGCATCCTATCAAAATATTTACAGAACACATTTCAAGGACTACAAAAATTAGCTTAAAATTTTAAATGATAAATATATCTAATTTACTTGTTTGGAATAAATATTAATCGCAATTTTATAATTGTAAATCAAAATTTTAAAATTCTGTGTTAAATATAAACCTAGCCTGAGCAAGAGCGAGACCCCATCTCTACAAAAAATTTAAAAATTAGCTGGACATGGCAGTATGCACCTGTAGTCCCAGCTGCTTTGGAGACTGAGGCAAGAGGATTGCTTGAGCCCAGGAGTTTGAGTTATAGTGAGCTATGATTACACCACTGCACTCTAGCCCAGGCGTCAGAGCGAGACCTTATCTCAAAAACCAAACACACAAACAAAAAAATATATAAGCCTAGCTATGAGCCAGCAACTAAATCCTTAGATATTTATCTAAGAGAAATCAAAATATATCTAACAAAAATACTTGTAAAGGATGCTTACAGCACCTTTATTTGCAACAGCCAAAACCTGGAAACAACCCAAATGTCTATCAACAGGGGAATGGGTAAAAAAAAAAATTATAATATTGTCAATAGTGGAGGACTGCCCATCAATAAAAAGGAACTAGTGATGTGTAAACAATATAGATAATCTTTCAGACATATGCTAAGTAAAACAAGCTGGACACAAAATAGTACATAATATATGATTGTATTTACACAAACAGGTAAAATTCCAATGAAAAAGAATCAGAAAAGTGTTATCTTGGTGGGGGGATGCATTAACTATAAAGGGGCATGAGGAAACTTTCTGGAGTAATGGAAATATTCTATATCTTGATAGGTGTATGGGTTACACTGTTATATACACATGGCAAAATTCATCAGATTGTACACTTAAGATGTATGCATTTCATTGTATGTAAATTTTGCCTTTTAAAAAAAAGCAAAAAAAAAATCAATAGCTAATGTATTACCTTAAAGAATATAACCAAAAATTCAAAACATCAGATCATGAACATATTTTCCAACTTTTTCCTATTGGTATAAGACGTGTTTAACACACATTTAATTGTAACTGTAAGCAAAAGGGGAATTAGGTGATGAAAAATATGAATGAGATGGAAAGAGATATGGATGACAGAAAGTCTGATAAATATCTAACAAAAGAGAATAGACAGAATAAAGAAGAGAAAATGGCTCAAATTTTCCAGAACTGACTGAAAACAAGAGTCCTGACCTCCAGGAAGCCAGAGAGAAAGGAAAGAAGCCAGAGAGAAAAGAGAGGTCAGCAATGACAGCCAAATTCCTGGAAACCCAGTGGACCAGAAGATGGTGTGGTTGGTTGGCACGACATCTTCAAAGAAAAATAACTATAAACCTAGAAATGGGTACCCAGCAAAATTTCCTCTTAGGAACAAAAGTAAAATAAAATAAAGACATTTATAAATATATAAATAAATAAATGAGTTTACCACTAAGAGACCTCCATTTAATGAAGTCCTGAAGGGCCAGCCATTCTACTTAACACTGCAACCTGACCTCCTTCTGCATCCTCCCTACCATCTACTCACAAGCACATTAATCTCCCTTTCTTTACTCTACTTTATCTTCTTTCCATAACATCTCATCATCATCTAAAATATGCAATTAATTTGCATATTAAATTACCTATCTCCCTGACAAGATTATGAGCCTCATGAAGGTGGGAACCTCTGAATGTTTTATTCATTAACATATGTCAAGCACCCAGAAAAGCACTTGACATCTCTTAGGCATTCAATAAATATTGTTGAATGGGTGAATGAATAAATAAATAAATAATGTATTCAAGAAGAAGGAAAACTCAATGGCAAGCAAAAAGGAATGAGTAAGCAAATAAAATAGCAAACCTGAATATAAATCAAAACTAATATTGTCTTTAAATATAATAATGTCTTATTAGAATGCCAGGTTCAGTTTTAAAATCTGGCTATATGTTATTTATAAGAGATATACCTAAAGCATAAGGATATGTGAATGTTGAATGCAAAAGGACAGAGAGAAGAAAAAGATGTATCTAACAGATATCAATCTGAATAATGTAGCTACTTTATATTACTATCAAGCAAATTAAGTTTTAAGACAAAAAGCATTAATAGAGATACAGGGTCTCTACATGATAAATGCTGAACATTTAGATTCACTAAGCAGACATAACAATTCTAAATTTTTATATACTTACTTTTAAAAGCCTCAAATTTATGTAGAGCAAAAATAGAAAAATCAACAAACCATACTCTACAATGAAATATTTCAACATATTTCTCTCAATAATGTCTAGGTCAAGCAAGCAAAAAAAAAAAAATCAGTAAGAAATAGATATGAACAGCACATTAAAAAGCTTGACTTAATAGCCTTCACAGAAACTTGTATCCAAGAATCAGACAATTTATCATACATAAACCATAAACTAAATCACAACAAATCTCGAGAAACAATATCAAACAGAATACACTCTCTGAATATAATACAATTAACTTAGGAATCAATAAATGTAAATAAAATTGGAAAATAAAAAAAAAATCTAAATAACTTATGGATCAAATAATTCAAAATGGAAATGAAAATACTTAATAATGAATAATAAAAATGTATTAATGACATTTCAAAACTCATGGGATACAGTAAAAGTAGTACTTAGAGGAAATTTATACCAAAAATATTGATATTAAAAAAAGAACAAAAAAGTAATAAGCTAAATGCCCAACTAAAGAAGTTAGGAAACAAGATAAAAAGAGAAAGGAGAAAACAAAGATAAAATGAAAAATCACAGCAGGGGAAATAAATATTAAATAAAAAGATCAAAATAGGCAAAGTTGGTTCTATGAAAAAACTACCTGTTGAATAAATGTGCTGAATGAATACAATCTGATTGTCAACCCCCACCCTTACCCGTTCCCCTCCCCCACCACACACACACACATTAAAATACTGCACATCTTCAAGTCCTGCGGCTTGAAATAACTCCAGAAAAGGTTTCCTGAATTGCTTCCCAACCATATAGGAGATTGTTGTGCCTTTAAACCCCTAAAACATGTGTTCTTCCCACTAGTAGAAGAATATAAGTTGGCTTGTTCTAGGATCTTTGACAGAGTATCTTGTCCTTCAAGTACTGAGGGACAGTACAAATAACAAAGTATTTATAAAAGTAATATTCTTTAATTGAACTTCATCAATAACTCAAACTTCATCCCCTCTGGAACCGCATCTTGCTCAATTTGGTCCATGATCCAAACTCAGAATATCTAAAGCACTTTTCCTGTTACCTCACACGTTTCTGATTATCTCATATTTTTTAAACTGTTTCTTATTATTTCATATTTAGATGTAATGCTTTTTGCACATCACTCCTAAACGAGATCTTTCCCAAAAGCACATCCTTAAACAACTGCTGTAAAATCTCTGGCTGCCCCCATAATAACCAAACTGAAGTTACAGGCTCATTTCTGGCAATACAAGAATAAATCTTTATCTCAGGAAGTTTTGTATGCCCCTTGGTT
Source organism: Cheirogaleus medius (assembly GCA_008086735.1). Taxonomy (NCBI): domain Eukaryota; kingdom Metazoa; phylum Chordata; class Mammalia; order Primates; family Cheirogaleidae; genus Cheirogaleus; species Cheirogaleus medius. The sequence continues at coordinate 20,176,033 of VBSM01001118.1, read as the reverse complement.
ACTGTCCAAAACAAGCGTCTAAGGCTGTAACTAACAAACAATAAGCCTCTCACTTTATCTATAAAGATATTGTATGTCTTATTACTGGCCACACATTCCTACACTCAATGTTTTCTTTTGGTAACAATTCTTTACTGGTCATTTGACACTGGATCACACTTTTCTCATTTTTGACTAATTCAGTTTTCTTCAACTCCAAATTTTCACAATTTCTTAGAAGCTCTAATGACTAACACTCAAACTATGCATTGGCTTTAACTCCCCCCCCCCCACTGGAGAGCTGGTAATCCTTCACTATAGTCAGTCCTAATGGAAATATAGTCAAGAGAAAAGAAGGGAATCAAGATTATTTGACAGTTTCACTTCACAGAGGCATGTGTATCATTTCACTGCAACGAGAGAGCACAACATGCTACCAACATATTCACCAATAGGATATGAATTCATTACCTGGGTAGATTAAAAAACACAAAAATAAAGCTTGCCAATTAAATAGCAAGAAAATCTGTTTATAAGAGTAGGTAACCTTTTTCAATTTAGTTGTCCAATTTGGCTCTTTCCAGGAACACCTGGCAACGGTCTGGACCTCTGGTCTTTCTTTCATTTTAGGGCATACATTTACCTTCTCTGGATAAAATTACACTTTTTCTTTTAAATACCAGAGCTCCACTGGCCTTTAAACTAAGTCTTAAAGCAGTGGGGAATAACAGATAAAAAAAAAAACTAGAAGGTAACATCGACAATCTGGATCCTATTTCTGCCAATGAAACACCATGATAGTTGGGATGGGTCACTTAACCTGGATTTAAATTCTACTCTCTCCAGACTAAAGAACAATATTTGACTTTGACTTAATCTTAATAATACAATAATAAGTTACTTTATTTGATATGAGATTTTTCAAGTACAGCATATCTATTTGGCCATATACCACAAAAATACAAGTGGTTATTCAAAATCATAAATACATAAATAAAAATAAGCATATTTAAAAGCAAAAAGGAAACAAAAGATGCCCATATACTTTCTTCCTTTGTTCCTCAATAGATTAAAATTATATTAGAAAGTAGAGATAAATCAAAGAATTATAAGATTGAGAAAGGACCCAAGTATATTCCAGGATATAAAATATAATCTAAGCTAATTATGATAATACTATATCCTAGAAAATCTAATGCCATTCAAACTAACTTCAGTGATGTGATGTTCTCAAGAGACTCTCAACACTCAAAAGCCTGTGTTTAAAGCAAACGGCCACCAGAATGGGCCCCCTGAATATTTCAAAATATTCTTACTTGATCCGAATTACGGGTAGTACAAATAAAAGTAGCAAGACATTGAGAGGGGACTCTGGCTGTGGACTTAACTTCTCTATGGCCTATTTTACTGTGCTAAATTCTGTGGCCAGTTTAACTTTATCAACTGATATTTCCCCATCGGGGATTACACGCTGCCAAAACCAGAGTTTGGTTTGACCAGCAAAGCGTAGTCTGGTGTCACACATTTTACTTTTTAAATTACCTTAAAATGGAACACATATGGCCAATCAGCCCTATTCTCTTCCACTTGTCCACCTCTTTAAATTTGTCTCACATATTTAGGCTCACTGTCTGCCTGGTCCCCAGAAACATTTGAGTTAGAAACCACTATCTTGCAGAAACCCTGAGGTACAACCAAACCACTATTTGCAGGCCTCTGAACCTAGGACTTTTATCTTTCTCTATATCAAGCCTACCCTTTATCCAAGCCCCAGCTTAAATTCTTCCATTTAAGCCTGCCATGAGAAACTTAGCAAGGCTTGGAGTGATTTCTCCACCCAGTTAATTCCTATAGCTCTCCTTGATGATTTCATTCTTCTAGGTCATACCAAACGGTATGGTTTCTTTTCCCTGTCTAGACCAAATACATAAAGGTCAGGTCCTACATGCCATATGTTCTATTTACTCCTTAAGACCTATTTAAAAGCCTACACATAAAGAGCATTCAACAAATGTTTGCGAGTGATAATGTTGAGGCCAAAGGTAAAAAAAGGTACTGGACAAGAAAAACTAAAGATTGCATGAGGCCATGATTTCACCATTCAAAGCCTGTGTACTTCTCAAGGTGACTTGCTGATGAGTCGCTCAAAACCTCAGACTGCACGGATTAATGCAGCAATGAAAACAGAGCACTGCCTGTCTCTTGGGCTAATAATCCAAAAAGGATATTTTCCAAACCTTAATACTTCTTCACAGAAAAGATACAATGCTTGCAAAATTAAAATGCTCTCAACACACCAAAAAAAAAGGCAAGATCACAAGCTTCATAAACTGGTCTGCACTTGCAAGATAATTCATATTTCCATTTTGTAAGCCCCCTATCCCTCCTTGGAAAATCACACATCTAAAATAAATATGCACAAGAAAATGGGTAGGAATTCTTGTTGTGGTGAGGGTCCGTTCTTTTTCCTAGAAAAACAGACATGGTCTAGAAGTGCATTTCTAAAATGTATTTTTACCTGCCTTAACAGGAAAGGCACTTGGTCAAGTTTGTCTAGATGAGCACTCCCCCTTGTGGGCACTTCCAGACTCACCTCTTTGGAAAGGCCGGTCAAGATTGTGGGCTGTTTATAAGATAATTGCCCAACATTAATTTCCCTCGTTTACTTATATATTATCTTAAATCTTTACAATATTGAGGAAGAACAATAATATTATTTATTAATATTTCAGATAACCTATCCTTATTCTTTCAGTATTTCCTCAGATACAAGCTTATTATTAAAACTTAAGTATAATTTTTGGACAAATGTATGTTTGAAGCACTTAACAGATTTCAAACTTATCTTGAAAGACCATAGGACTTACTATTAAAGAAAATAACATATGTTTTTCTCCTTCAAAATCAATATTAGAATCATCAATTATAGATGTTTAAATTAGTAATGTTAACTGAGTTAAAGTACTATTTCTAGGGACTGTGATAAGGATAATATAACAAAATACTTATGCTTCCATAAGCCTACACAAATATAATAAAATAGCTACAAACACCAATTTCAAAATGGTAAATGTGCAAAGTAGATAGTTCAATTCAATAAGCACTTATTAAGTAACTATCATGTGTGCTAAGTAAAATAAAGAAATCTGTTCTGATCTGAGTGGCACTTGAGCTGACTCTTAAAGGAAGACTTAGATTAGAATTTCAGGAGGCAGAAATAATTAATAATAGAATATCAGTAGCTTGTATTCTATTATTATTATTTATTCCACGAAGGGAAAGAGATATGAGCAAAAACTTAGAATTTAGAACTTAGCAAATTCATGAAAAACTGAATACAGAAGTATATTGGGTGAAGAAAAAAATTTTATTCCAGAAGGAAAATAATGGAAAAGTAGCTTGGGGCCAGGTTTCAAGATTGTTCTTAAAGTCAGGCTAAAATGCTTGGGTTTTATTCTACAGACAGTAAAGATTCTATTAAAATTTCTCCCAGGAGAATGACAAAACCAATGCAGGTATTTTAGGGAAATGTACCTTGGCATAGTACACAGAATTAAAGAGGAATAGAGCAAGACTAAAAGCAGAGAAGCCAGTCGTGAAGATATTGCAATAGTACAGCCATCAAGGGCGAAAAGATAAGGACTCGATGATAGTAAATCTACCAAAGAAGAAAAAAAATGAGCAGTGCACATTATTCAGTTAACAAATATTTATTGAGCACTTATTGTATGCCAAGCTGAGAAACTCTAGTGAATAAGACAAATATAATCCCTGTCCTCCCGGAACCTGCACTCTGCTGGAAGAGAAAGACATCAAATGACCACACTAATATTGACATAGAGACAATTGGAGCAGCACAATAGCTTAATGTGAGACAGGAAGGAGGGAGAGAGGCAACATTCCTTGGATCTGGAATCACAGGCACAAAAGTCTTGACACAGCATTATCCTGACAAATAATCAGACCCAGAGTGAGAATGAGAGGGCAAAAGATTAGGAAGAAAGACAGGCACAACTGCCCCTATAGGTTCTATGGGCTCTGTTAAGGAACCTATATTTTACTCTTAAGTGCAATTGGAAGCGATCAAAGAGTTTAAGCTGAACCATGACAAAATCAAACTGTACTTTTAAATGACCCCATGAATGGTGGGTGGAGAACTGTCTGGAAGGAGCAGAAGTGGTTGTGGGCAGATGGCTTAGAATGCTATTGCAGTCATCCAGGAGAGAGTGTTGGACTGTGATTTTAGACTTGCTGATATAGGGGATGATGGGTCAAACAAGTGAAAATATGTAATAAGCAGGGGAAAATAGGCAACTGGAACAAGTTGAGACATAAAAAAGAGAGTGGAAATATAAATTTAGATTCATCGATTCAAACAAAATTTCATCAAATGGTTGCTAATGTGTCAGGTGTTCTGCTAGGTAGGGGTAGCACAAAGAGCAAGTGGCCTGACTTAAGAAGATTGGCTACCTGGTGAAGACTTGACCTGTGAATAATGAAAATGACCTAGAGACAAATCCTGGAGCAAGGAGAAAGAGCTGCAACTCCGAAAATGGAGTCCTACTCTACTCAGAGGAGAGCTAAATGAGTGATATTGGACCCAAAGTTATTAATTAAATTCAATCATATAATTCCCAATTCTTCAATGGTTACTAAATGAGTGCTTGTCTAATATGTTATATATGAGGAAGAAAAAAGCAATAATCTCAAATGCTGGCCCAACAGCTGACCCATCCCCACAGATTTTGCTTTGGTGTGTTTAGAGCAGAACCTAAGAATCTGTAGCTTTAAACTCCCCAGATGAACCTAATGGTCAGCCAGCTTTAGGATCCATTAGAATAAAGAATCTCTTAATGCTGCGGTCACCAACCCCGGGCCACAGACTGGTATCAGTCATTGGCCTGTTAGGAACCAGGCCACACAGCAGGAGGTAAGCAGCAGTCCAGCAAATGAAGCTTCATCTGTATTTACAGCCGCTCCCCATCACTCACATCACCTCATAAGCTCCATCTCCTGTCAGATCAGCAGTGGCATTAGATTCTCATAAGAGCATCAACCCTACTGTAAACTGGGCATGCAAGAGATCTAAGTTGTGTACTCCTTATGGGAATTTAATGCCTGATGATCTGAGGTGGAGCTGAGGCTGTGATGCTAATGCTGAGGAGTGGCTGCAAATACAAATTATCATTAGCAAAGAGGTTTGACTGCACAATAAATGTAATGCATTTGAGTCATCCTGAAACCATCCTCCCCATTGCTAGTGGGTGGAAAAATTGTCTTCCATGAAACCGGTCCCTGGTGCCAAAAAAGTTGGGGACCACTGCCCTAATAAGAGAATCCAGAGAGTTTAGACAAATACATTGCCAATGAAAATGTGAGAATCATCAAGCTGAAAAGGACCACTGTAATTATCTGCTTCATCACACTGACATTACTGCTGACTTTATTTCTGAGTAAACTAAAGTCCAAAGAGGTTCCATGTTTACCGAAAGTCTCTGGGCTAGTTAATGGCAGATCTAAATAGAATTCTTGGTCCACCATACACCATTTCTCACCCTACCCTATTGCCTCCACTCAAGTAATCCCAGCCTCGGGTCTTGAATTTTAACTAGTTCCTGTCATCTGACTATTTAACAAAATCCTTCTAGGCCAATCAGAGAATAGGTAGCCCAATCAAGCCTTTACAAACTTACAGATAGTTTTCCTTCAACCTAATTAAGCACTAGGTCCTTCTGATATTAAACTATCCTTGTAATTGATGAGTGTGTGTGTATGTGTGTGTGTGTGTGTGTGTTGGTTTTTTATGTATTGGTTTATATTGCTGGCCTTATTAGCTATACATGTGTCAGCATCACCATGTCTGTGATAGGTAAACTCAGATCATTAGTACACAGTGGTATCATATGATACATATGAAGACATATTTAACCGTTCTGACTTAGAATCTGGTGTTCTTAATACTATAGTTTGGGCTAATTCCCAGATAGGAAGGTTTCTATCTGCAGTCCCAATGAGATTCCATTCACTGGAGTTATTTCCTATTATGAAAGCTACAATATGGTGATTTCTACATTACAAACAAGATCAGCTGGGACTATTCTAATGATAATGAAGGAGTGTTCTTTTTTTTACCTCCATTGATTCTGTTAAGTACTAAAAATTAAAGGAGACTCTATATAGCTGTTAAATAATCAAAACTGAGGTAGGATTTATAAGACTGATAATATCTGATGTCAACTTAGAAAAAATGTCTTAGAAAACCACAGATTACTTCCATTCCAAAAACAGAAGTTAAGATTTGTTATCCTCAGTTTTATCTTACTTATAACTTTAAGACTCCATGTAGATTTAAGGTATAGCTTGGTATGAACTTAAGGAAGACTTGGGAAGACATTCAACTTACTAGGTATTGAAATTTTTAATATGAGAACTTAGAAGCTTCTCCTGAAACAGGAAAAAAAAAAAAATACTGCAACTGTCCAGCCATCAATAGTTCAAAGTTCTATATACAGATAATGATGAACTGACAAAAAGTACTGCAAACCATAGACATTTAAAGAATTCCCATCAATTTATACTGAAAAGAAATGCTGATCATCAGACTCCATAACCTATACAAATGCATGAGGTGGTGGTGATCTAATAATACATTTAATTACATTATTAACCTATCTACTGATTTACATATACAATCTACAGGCTCACCCAGTAATCAAGACAGTCTTAGATGAGGCAAATATAATTTTAATACGTAATTAATAGCTATAATTCAAAGAAATAACTTCAAACAGAAGATAATCACTTTAGAGGGTGAATTTTCAGTTGTATGAAAAAACTTAAATATGTAAAGTATATTTATATTAAAGAGAAGTTAAAGAAGTTATATAAGACAGAAGTCAAACTTCTGTTTATTCAAATATCCACATACTAACCATCTTCTTGAGAAATACAACAAAATTCCAGACCAAGCAAAGTGAATTTCTAGAGAAGACTAATTATTTCTTTCCCTACACACATAATGCACAGACATGTACACAAATACAAATGGAACAATCTGAGGAAAACATGTTGTTTTTTGAGCATTTATTTTCTTTGATCTTAGCCTACCTCTCACCCAAAAAATACAGTGATTTAGTATGATACAGTTAAGCGTTTACATAATAATTTCAAGATGGTGGATAAAAGGGAAAAATGTTACCCACAATATACTTCAAAAGAATAGAATATATTTATATGTAGCACACAAAGCAAGGCCCAACATTTCCTTTCTGAAACATGTGGCCAATTTGATGTCCCTATGTGGTGGCTAAAGAACACAAAATTAAAAGTTGTAGCATCTCTTTAGAGTGGTTTTGAACACACAACATTAAATAAGAGCACCAAAAGCATTGCAAAGTTTTCTAAACTTGTTTATTGGAAATTGAAGAATGAAAGATATTCACAGAATAGAAAAAGTCTGATTAACTTTCATTTCACTATCCTATATAAGTACCACTTTACCTAAAAACCAATGAAATTAATTGAAAACTTAAATTACTTTGTAAAAGTGGTGGGAGGAGGTAAAGAATTACTGTGTACATTCAACTGTAAAATCTGTTATTAAAGAAAAAGAGATGGAAACTATTTCGACAATATGCTTGTGAAAAATGAAGATGAAAAAAAGGCTTGAAACATCAAAAATGTTGAGATCAAACAATACCCCCAACCTCTTTTAATACCCTAAGAGTCCCTTCCAGTCATATCCAGGGCTGGCTGTTTGAAACTGATATTTATGAAAACTAGATTATGGTGTGCATTGAGCCTGTTTGTTTTCCCAATGTGAGGGTCCCCTCTTTTAGCAAGCAACTCTCAGTCATGTAGCAACTGAGTCAGTCCTGTGGCATAAGCCAAGTACAGCAATTGGCCAATGAATTAACCACTTCATTCGAAATGAAAGATTTCTTCTTCCAAATATGATAAAGATGAGTACCAGCACAATTGCCTTTTTCTTGTTATATCAACACAAAGCAAAAAATACATTTAATATAGGTAATCACTTCATCACATATACCACAAGAACTTATTGATAAGTACATTCTGATGAGAGGCCATGGCAATTTTGTCAGGGGAGATCCAGATGCCAATTTGCAGAAATTACAGAAGACAGAGGAACGTGTTGAGCTGCACCATGAATATATGATCAAAACTGAGATTGAAGGAAACCACAGGACAAACAGTCTGGATTCCTTGACAGAAACACAGTCCTCACTTTGCGTAATACATACAAATTTCAGTTAGCACAATTTACTTAAATAATATCAATCCCCCCCTCAATAACATGGTTCATCTTTCAGTTACTATGGTCTATTAACTGTGAGTAATGGCATAAAGTACAACTTCACTGCTAGCTCTTCAGTTCAAAAACTACTATAAACACCAGATGCACATCATGATCAGTGACAAATCATGTTATTTCTTTCAAAGTCTCTCAGGGATATGACACTGTGCACAAACAGCAAAGTATGTGGCTATGTTGCCTCTTTGTCTACAAGTGATGAATCCACATGACATTTTATAAAAATTGATCACCAAGAGGAACTGGCCAAATAAAGATGAAAGTGAATCAAATGAAAAGTGATAATGCTGGAAGTAAAATTCGAATGAAAGATAAATGAAGTTAGAGAAAAAATAGGTGACCATGGGAATGCCTGACACTACCACCATTCAAGACTCTAGATATAAAAACAAAGGAACTTAGTGAAGATGACCTTATCAAATAATGGAGTTGTGACAAAAAGGATGAAGATGTCCCAGAGGAAGTGACACTGGCAAATATTTCACGCTAAATAAATACTAGGAGCTATTTGATGATACTGAAAGAGCAAAGGGATAAAATGTTGACAGCTGATCTAAAATTAGAAAGGAATATGAAAATTAACCATGACATAGAAAAGATGCTCACTCCATATTATGTTGTATGTAGAGAAGAAGGCAAGCACTGGTCAAACTTCATAAGTTATTTGACAAAAAAATAAAATACTTTCTTATGTTTCTAATTCTTTAAATTAGTGTACTAAATAAATATTAGTTGTATTTACTTTTTTCTCTGTTTCATTATATATTTATAACCAACAGTAAAAGAGTTTTTAATGTTTTGACAAAAATGTTTAAAGGTCATAGAAGAAGGAAAATTTTTGCTATTGAGACTACTCTGCATGGTTTCAGCTTGCATGGTCATTTTACAGTCCAGCTCTACCATGAAAAGTATGGACTGTCTATATACCATAAGGTAAAGAAAGAGATAAAAGAAAAATCCCTAAGTGTTGGGTCTACCCAAAGAGCGGAGTAGGACAGAAGTTAAGAACTACTATTTTTATGTTACAATATTACAGCTAAATATTAATCTTTTCCTTCTCCCGTATGTGTTCATCTGTGTCACAAAAAAACGAGCAAGGATAAAACAGAGATGCCAATTACCAAGAGTGGAAAATTACTAAAAATTTATATTCCTCATTTTTAATATTATATCCTAAAATCTATACATCCCGAAAGTAGAGACAAAAATGTGCCTTTATTCACTTTATGTATAGACTAGCTATTTAACTCAATATTATTTTGTAGTAGTAACAAAGGATATGTTAATTGTAGGGAGAGAGATGTTAAAAACCTATCTCCATTAATGCAACAGACTATAAAATACTACCTAATAACCACTCCCCACAACTCCTTTGAGAATAAAACCACTATTCTGTTGGGAAGACAATGTGTCCAGCCTCAAGTCGTAAGCTATGAAATAGTAATTATGACAATTCACCCAATTTCCTAGGCTCCTTTGCAGCCAGAAATAGTCATGTGACCAAATAGTACCACATCTCAACTACTCCTGAAAAATAACTAAGGAGAACTTCATTAAGGGACAGTCCGGAAAACTTTTGTAGCCCAGATAAAGAAAAAAAGGAACAGATACATCTGGCACTAGTCTCACCCTCTGCCATCCCACCTTACTCTCACCTTGAATGTAGATGTAACATCTAAAATTGCAGAACTCGTATCACATCCATGAGGCAAAAGGCATTCCCGGGATTATCCATTCTTATTTTAAACTCATCAAATGTAAATATAAATGGTCACAGACTAAGAAAAAATGAAAATACTATAATTTATTGAGGTAGAAAACCAAGCTAAGTTTTTCTTGCTTTAACTTTTAATTCTACTCCTGCTGTGAGAATGTTTGTGCATTTACTTTAAAAGAAAAAAGAACCAGAAATATCAATGCCACAAAAATGTCTAAACTTACCTACTTTTTATCAGACTTTAAAATACAGGCATACCTTAGAGATATTTCAGATTCAGTTCCAGACCATCACAATAAAGTGAATATCACAATAAAGTGAGTCAAACAATTTTGGATTCCAAGTGCATGTAAAAGTTATGTTTATACTATACCATATTCTATTAAGCGTGCAATAGTATTATGTCTTTGAAAAAGGACATACCTTAATTAAAAAATACTATTTTGCTAAAAAATGCTAACAAGCATCTGAGCCTTCTGCAAGTCATAATCTTTTTGCTGGTGGAGGACCTTGCCTCAATGCTGATGGCTGCTGACTGATCAAGGTGCTGGCTGCTGAAGGTTGGGATGGTTGTGACAATTTCTTAAAATAAGACAAAAGTGAAGTTTGCTGCATTGATTGATTCTTTCTTTCACCAAAGATTTCTCTGTAGCATGCAATGCTATTTGATAGCATTTTACCACAGAACTTCTTTCAAAAGTGATGTCAATCTTCTCAAAACCTGCCACTGCTTCATCAACTAAGTTGACCCAATATTCTAAATCCTTTGCTGGCATTTCAACAATGCTTACAGCATCTTCACCAGGAGTCAATTCCTCAAGAAACCACTTTCTTTGCTCATCCCTAAGAAGCAACTTCTCATCTGTTCAAGGTTTACCATGAGACTGTAGCAATTCACGTCACACCCTTAGGCTCTACTTCTAATTCTATAATATTAATAGTTCTCTTGCTATTTCCAACACATTTTCAGTGACTTCCTTCACTGAAGTCTTGAGTCCCTCAAAGTCATCCACAACAGTGGAAATGCACTTCTTCCAAACTCCTGTGAATGCTGATATTTTGACCTCCTCCCATGAATCACAAATGTTCTTAGTGGTATCTAGAATGTTGAAATCTTTCCATGTTTTCAATTTACTTTATCCAGATACATTAGAGGAATCACTATCTGTGATAGCTATAGCCTTACAAAATGTATCTCTTAAATAATAAGACTTGAAAGTCTCAACTACTCTTTGATCTGTGGGCTACAGAATGGATGTTGTGTTCATGTGCATGAAAACATTAATCTCCTTGTACATCTCCATCCAAACTCTTGGGTGACTAGGTGCACTGTCAATGAACAGTAATATTTTGAAGGGAATCTTTTTTTCTGAACAGTAGATCTAAACAGTGGGCTTAAAATATTCACCACCCTATGAACAGACATACTGTCATCCAAGTTTTGTTGTTCCATTTATAGAGCACAGGAAGAAAAGATTTAGCATAATTCTTAAGGGCCCTAGGATTTTTAGAATAGTGAATGAACACTGACTTCAATTTAAAGTCACCAGCTGTATAAGCCCTTAAACAAGAGAATTAGCCTGTCTGCTGAAGCCAAGCATTGACTTCTCTAGCTATAAAAATCCTAGATGGCATCTTCTTCCAATAGAAGGCTCTTTCCTCTACACTGAAAATCTGTTGTTTGGTGCAGCCACCCTCATCAGTTATCTTAGCTAGATCTTCTGGATAGCTTGCTACAGCTTCTATACCAGCACTTGCTACTTCACCTTGCACTTTTATGATATGGAGACAGCTTCTTTTCTTAAACCTCATAAACCAACCTTGCTAGCTTCCAACTTTTCTTCTACAGCTTCCTCACCTCTCTAACCCTTCACAGAAATGAAAAGAGTGAGGGCCTTGTTCTGTATTTGACTTTGGCATAAGAGAATATTGTGGCTGGTTTAATCTTCTATTCAGACTCACTCTAACTTTTTCTATATGAGTAATAAGGCTGTTTTGCTTTCTTAGAATTTGTGTGTTCACAGGAGTAGCATTTTCAATTTCCTTCAAGAACTTTTCTTTTGCATTCACAGTCTGGCAAACTATCTGGCACAAGAGGCCTAGCTTTCAGCCTATCTTAACTTTTGACATGCCTTCTCCACTAACCTTAATCATTTCTAGCTTTTGACTTAAAAGTGAAAGACATGCGACTCTTCCTTTCACTTGAACACTTAGAGGCCATTGTAGAATTATTAAATGAACTAATTTCAATATTGTTGTGTCTCAGGGAATAGGAAAGCCAGAGGAGCAGGAGAGAGACTGGAGATTGGCTGGTCAGTGGAGCAGTTAGCTCCCACACAACATTTATCAATTAAGTTCACTGTTTTATATGGGTACAGTTCATGGAGCCTCAAAACAATTATAATAGTAACATCAAAGATCACTTATTACAGATCACCATAACAGATATAACAATAATGAAAATGTCTCAGCAAAATCAGAAATATCGAAATCATACCATGTATCTTCTCAGACCACAGTGGAATAAAACTAGAAATCAATTTTAAAAAAAGTTCTCACATTCACACAAAGTCATGGAAAGTAAAAAACCTGCTGCTGAATGATCCTTGGATCAAAGATGAAATTAAGATGAAAATCAAAAGATTCTTAGAACTGAACAACAAAGGGGACACAAGTTTTCAAAATCTATGGGACACAGAAAAAGCAATACAACAGGGAAAGTTCATGGCCTTAAATGCTTGCATTCAAAAGACAGAAACATCTCAAATTATCAAACTAATATCACATCTCAAGGAATTAGAAAAAGAAGAACAAACCAAACCAAAAGCCAGCAGAAGAAAAGAAATAACAAAGCTAAGAGTAGAACTAACTGAAATGGAAACCAAAAAAATAGTATAAAGGATCACTTACACAAAAAGTTGATTCGCTGAAAAGATAAACAAAACTGATAGCCCACTAGCCAGATTAGCCAGAAATAGAAGAGAAAGTACACAACCTCAATCAGAAATGAAAGGAGACGTTAAAACTGATACCACAGAAATATAAAATATTCACAAATACTAATAAAAGCTCTACACACAAAAAATAGAAAGCCTAGACAAAATGGATAAATTCCTGGAAACATACAACCTCCCAACCCTGAATCAATAAGAAATAGAAATCCTCAACAGACCAACGAACTGTGAGCTGAGTCAGTAATAAAATATCTGCCAACATAAAAAAAGCCAGAGACCAGATGGGTTCACAGCCAAATTCTACTATATGTACTGGTACCTATCCTACAGAAATTATTCCACAACACTGAGAAGGAGGAAATGATCCCTAAACCATTCTACAAAGCCAGTATCACCTCTATACCAAAGCGAGGAAAGGATACAACAATAAAAAAGAAAACTACAGACCAATATCCCTTCTAAACATTGATACAAAAATCCTCAACAAGATACTAGCAAACAGAATTCAACAGCACATCAAAAAGATAATTTACCATGATGAAATGGGTTTCATCTCATGGATGCAAGGATGGTTCAACATACACAAATCAGTAAATGTAATTCAGCACTTAAACAGAATTAAAAATAAAGACCATATGATCATCTAAATAGATGCAGAAAAAGCATTCAATAAAATCCAGCACCCCATCATAATATAAACCTTCAACAAACTAGGCATAGAAGCACCATACCTGAAAATTATAAAAGCCACATATGAAAAACCCACAGCCAACATCATACTGAATGAGGAAAAGCTGAAAGCATTTCTTCTAAGAACTGGAACAAGACAAGGATGCCCACTGTCACGACTTCTATTCAACATAGTACTAGAAGTCCTAGCCAGAGCAATCAGGCAAGAAAAAGAAATAAAGGCCATCCAAATCAAGAAAGAAGAGTCAAAATATCTCTGTTCGAAGATAACATAATCCTGTATCCTGACAACCCTATAGATTCTACCAAAGGACTCCTAGAATTGATAAATAAATTCAGCAAAATCTCAAGTTACAAAATGAATGTACACAAATCAGTAGATTTTGATATACTAATAACAGTCAAAGTTCAGAGTCAAGTCAAGGACTCAGTACCATTTACAATAGCTATGAAGAATATAAAGTACTTAGGAATACACTTAACCAAGGAGGTGAAAGATCTCTATAAGGAAAACTACAAAACAATGATTAAAGAAATCACAGATGGCACAAACAAAGGGGAAAATATCCCATGCTCATTGTTGGGCATCTACCCCAAAGAGCATAAATCACTCTATTATAAAGACATCT
>VBSM01001118.1:20148760-20161629 GCA_008086735.1 Cheirogaleus medius | reverse complement strand
ATATTTGTACCCCCATTATATGATGAAATAAAAGGAAAAAAAAAGAAAAGAAAAGAAAATATCCCATGCTCAACATGGATTGGTAGAATCAACATTGTTAAAATGTCCATATTGCCCAAGGTTATTTACAGCTTCATTGTAATTTCCATCAAAATGCCAACATCTTATTTCACAGATCTATAAAAACAATCCTAAGCTTCATTTGGAACCAAAAAAGAGACTGAATAGTCAAAACAATATTAAGCAAAATGAACAAATCTAGAGGCATCCCATTATCTGACTTCAAATTATATTACAAAGCTATAGTAACCAAAACAGCATGGTACTAGTATACAAGTAGAAACATAGACTAATGGAAGAGAATAGAGAACCCAGAAATAAAACCATATACATATGACCAACAGATCTATGACTAGCTCTACTCTGAGCTTTGTTATTTCTTTTCTTCTAATGGCTTTTGGTTTGGTTTGTTCATCTTTTTCTAATTCATTGAGATGTGATATTAGTTTGATAATTTGAGATGTTTCTGTCTTTTGAATGCAAGCATTTAAGGCCATGAACTTTCCCTGTTGTATTGCACTGGGGAAAGGACGCCCTGTTCAACAAATGGAGCTGGGAAAACTAGATAGCCATATACAGAAGAACAAAACAGAACCCATATCTCTCGCCATATATAAAAATTAATTCAAGATAGATTAAAGACTTAAATGTAAGGCAAGAAACCATAAAAATGCTAGAAGAAAACATAAGAAAAACTATTCGAGACATAGGCCTAGGCATTGAATTTATGATTAAGATCCCAAAGGCAAATACAGCAGCAACAAAAATAAATAAATGGGACTTAGTTAAATTAAAAAGCTTCTGCACAGCCAAGGAAATAATCAACAGAATAAACAGGAAGCCTAGGCTGGGTGTGGTGGCTCATGCCTGTAATCCTAGCACTCTGGGAGGCCGAGGCAGGAGGATTGCTTGAGGTCAGGAGCTCGAGATGAGCCTCAGCAAGAGCGAGTCACCATCTCTACTAAAAATAGAAAGAAATTAGCTGGGCAACTAAAAATAGAAAAAAAAATTAATGGGGAGTGGTGGCACACACCTGTAGTCCCAGCTACTTGGGAGGCCGAGGCAAGAAGATCGCTTGAGCCCAGGAGTTTGAGGTTGCTGTGAGCTAGGCTGATGCCACAGCACTCTAGCCCAGGCAACAGAGCAAGACTCTGTCTCAAAAATAAATTAATTAATTAACTAATTAATTACTTTTAAAAAAATGGGGAAAAAAGGAGAAATAGGCACCCTACAAAATGGGAGAAAATATTCACAAATTATACATGTAAAAAAGGACTAACATCCAGAATCCAGAATCTACAAACAATACAAACAAAATAGCAAGAACAAAATAAAAAAGCACATTCAAAAGTGGACCAAAGACATGAAGAGAATTTTTTCAAAAGAAGATAGACAAATGGCCAAGAAACATATGAAAAAATGTTCAACATCACTATTTACCTCTATTAGAATCATCAGTATGAAAAAGTCAAAACACAACAGATGCTGGCATGGATGCAGAGAGAGACGAATGCTTATCCACTGTTAGTGGAACTGCAAACTAGTATAACCTCTATGGAAAATAGTATGGAAATTCCTCAAAGAGCTAAAAGTAGATCTACCATTCAACCTAGCAAACCCACTACTGGGTATCTATCCAAAGGAAAAGAAATCATTTTATCAAAAAGATACCTGTATGCAAATGTTTATTGCAGCACAATTCACAACTGCAAAGATGTGGAATCAACCTAAGTGCCCATCAATTCTTGAGTGGATAAAGAAAATGTGGTGTATATATACCATGAAGTACTACTCAGCCCTAAAAAGGAATGAAATAATGTCATTTGCAGCAACATGGATAGAACTGGAGACCATTATCCTAAGTGAAATATCTCAGAAATGGAAAAAAAAACAACACATGTGGGAGCTAAACTCACTAGTAAGTGGGAGCTAAACAATGGCTACAAACAGGCACAGAAAGACATAAAGGACATTGGAAACTAAGAAGTGGGGAGGATGGAAGGGGAATCAGGGATAAGAACTTACCTACTGGGTACAATGAACACTATCCTGGTGGTGGGCACACTGAAAGCCCTGACTTCAGCATTTTACAGTGCATCCATGTAATAAAAATATTTTTACCCCATTAATATTTTAAAATAATAATTTTTAAAATAAAATTAAATTAATTTCACTTGTTTCTTCTTACTTTTTTTTAAATATAGCTACTGAAAAACTTTAAAGTAGATATGTAGCATGCATTAGATTTCTATTGAATAATACTGTTCTAAAGCTTATATACATAAATGCAGGTTAGAGATATTATGATACATTAATTATTTAATATTTCAAACACCTCCTGACCTTTTCACTTGATTGTCTTCTTTTCTTTAGTTGAATGAAATCTGTTTCCACCCTTTCTGCCAGTTCTAGTTTCCTCTTGTTTCTTTTAAATGCAGCTAAACTGAATCCTATAAAAGAAACATTTAAAATAACACTTGAGAAATATTATGATAACATGGCAAATGTGATATCCTGAAGAGCCTTCCTAGAACAAAATCCTTAAGAATGTTAAATTAAGGGTTTAAAAAGACTTCTCAATGTACATTGAGGTAGGAGAAGAATAAGAGTAATAACCTAAGGTATAAAAATTAAGAAAAAGATCAAACTTAGAGAAATAAATGAGTCCTGAAGGTGGACACTACCTAGGGACATCGGTTGATGCAAGCCACCTCCAAATGTGATTTTGAAAGTCTCTGTGCACAAGAGGCAAGAGATGAAACGTGGGGACAATTCAGCATGACAAAACATATTGAAGAATATCCAAAAAAAGGAGGGAACCTCCAAGGTTGATATACTCAGTGAAAGAAAAAAAGAAAAAGCCAACATTCACAAAGAAACAGAAAACTTGCAAGCCTTGGCTCCAGATATAAAAAAGGAAAAGTCTCCCTAGTAAATTCATGATTAAGAAAGGTATCTGGACAGGCTGAGAGGAGAATTTGTATTACCTGTGAGATCTAGAAAAAAAAAGTGATTACACTGTGGCAGTGCCTCTAAAGGCCTCCAAACTTACATGCAAATACTCCTAGAAAAACACACACATCTTAACTTACCCAGACCTCACAGAATTTCCGTGTTTCAATTAACATTTGCCCATAGTTTAAAAAAAATTCACAAAATATTACCAAGAATATATAAAAGAATAGAATTCAGTCAAATATCAGAAAGCATAAACTGACCTACAAAAAGACCGCAGATACTAGAATAATCAGATACAGAATATAAGACATGTTCATGCTCAAATAAATAAAAGAAAGTTATAAAAAATATGACTAAGGAGCAAAGGATGATAAAATGACTAGACAGATCTGAAAAACAAATAGAGCTCCAATCAATTAATCAATCAATAAAATAATCAAAAATTTTAAACTTGATATACAGTTTTTAACAGCCAATCAGACTTAGCTGATAAGAGAAATTTTGACCTGGAATACAATACTGAAGAAGTTTCTGAAGTATTCTGATAATGGAAGACTAACTTACTCAGAGTAATTATCCCACTGAATATTATTAAAAGTGCTGGATGAAACATTAAAAATACCACCTTAAAAGCATAAAAATCTTACAAAGAGTACCAAGCTAAATTCTGGGGGTAAACTGAGGACTAAAGGTATTGTTGCACTAGGAGCATTTGCCAACAATAGTATGCGTGTGTTTGGTTTAATGGAATCAAGGAGAGACATAAGTAAAGCCCAGAGTCCATTAAAGGTGGAGAGTTTTATAGTAGATGCTCTCCACCACAAGCTGAGAATTTAAAGGGCTAATACCCTGATAGTAAGGCTGATTCAAAACTAAGTCCATTCCTCCCTCTATCTCAAAAGCAAGTACATGCAGGCAATGTTGCCTTAGATCACTGCAGAGTATGAGAGGATTAGGAGGAGGAGGAAGAAAAGATTGGAAAGAGAAAAAAATCTATCTCTGAGAAGTTTTTGGTCTCACTGGGGCCTTGCATAGATTTGCAAACATATACAGTGTAGAGTCCCAGAAGGAAAATAAAGAGAGAAGAAGAAGAGAGCAAATTTGAAGAAATAATGACTGAAAACTTCCCAAATTTGATGAAAGACATGAAATATAAACATTCAACAAGTTCAACAAACTCCAAGCTGGAAACCTCCAAGACCTATACCAAGGTACGTTATAATCAAACTGTCAGAGGCCAAAGACAAAAATAGAATCTTGAAAGCAGATCATTACACACTAAGGATCCCCAATAAGATTATAAGAAGATTTCTCATCAGACACTGAAGAGGCCAGTGGCAATGGGTTGATATAATCAAACTTTGAAAGAAAAATACTGTCAACCGAGAATCCTAGATCTGGCCAAACCCCCCTTCAAAAATGGGCAAATTAACATACTTACAGGTAAACAAAAACTAAGTTTAGTTCTACTAAACCTACCATGTAAGAAATGCTAAAGGAAATCCTTCAGGTTAAAAGGAAAGGATACTAGACAGAAATCAAAGCTGTATAAAAAATGATAATAAAGGTAAATTCATGGACAAATGTAAAAGCTAGTATTATTGTAATTTTGGTTTCTAACTCTACTTTTTGTTTTCTACATGGTTTTAGAGACCAAAGAATTAAAAAATTTGACTGGGCATGGTAGCTCATGCCTGTAATCTTAGCACTCTGGGAGGCCAAGGCGGGAGGATCACTCAAGGCCAGGAGTTCGAAACCAGCCTGAGCAAGAGTGAGATCTCGTCTCTACTAAAAATAGAAAGAAATTAATTGGCCAACTAAAAATATATAGAAAAAATTAGCCAGGCATGGTGGCACATGCCTGTAGTCCCAGCCATTCGGGAGACTGAGGCAGAAGGAGTGCTTGAGCCCAGGAGTTTGAGGTTGCTGTGAGCTAGGCTGATGCCATGGCACTCTAGCCCAGACAGATGCCATGGCACTCTAGCCCAGACAGAGAGAGACTCTGTCTCAAAAAAAAAAAAAAAACTTATTTGTCTGTTTTTGGACACACAATGGGATGTAATTTTGTAGCATCAATAACAAAAAGAAAAGGAGAAAGAACTACATAAGAACAGATTTTTGTATGTTACTGAAGTTCAGCTGGTATAAATTCAAATTAGAGTGTTATAATTTTAGAATGTTAAATGTAATCCTCATGCTAACCACAAAAAAATAGCAAGACAATATATGCAAAACAAAATGAAAAGAAAACATTTCACTACCTCCCTCTCCCCAAAATACTAAATACCAAAGAACATAGAAATACAAAAAATAAGAAACAAAAAATTTTAAAACATATAGAAAATAAATTGCAAAACAACAGAAGTTCTCCCTTATCAATAATTACTTTAAATATAAATGAGATAAATTCTCCAATCAAAAGACAGAGATTGGCAAAATCGATTAAAAAGCATGAACCAACACACTGTGTCTAAAAGAGACTTACTTTACATCAAAAGACATAAACAGGTTGAAAGAAAGGATGGGAAAAGATATTCCATGCATATAGTAATAGTTACCAAAAGAGAATGGGATAGCTGTATGAATATCAGACAATTATACTTTCAGTCAAAAAAGTTTACAAGAAACAAATGACAAGCTTTTTATATTAATAGTAATAAAAGATCTAATACAAGATTTAACACTTATAAGCATTTACATACCTAATAACAGGTTCAAAAATATATGAAGCAAAAACTGACAGAATTGAAGGGAAAAATAGAAAATTCTACAATAATATTTGGAGACTCCAATGCTCCACTGTCAATAATGGATAAAAAACAATCATATAGAAAATAAGTGAGGAAATAGAGGACCTAAACAACACAATAAGCCAAGTAGATATAACAAACATATACAGAACACTCTACTCAAACAATAAAATCCACATTCCAAAGTAGTGGAAAATGTCCCAAGTGAGAGTACAAATTAAATCTCAATAGATTTTAAAAGAGAGATATCATACAAAGTGACTTCTCCAACCACAATAGGATAGAGTTGGAAATCAATAACAGAAGGAAAACTAGAAAATTTACAAATTTGTGAAAATTAAACAAAACAGAAAGAAATAACAAAGGAAATTAGAAAATATTTAGATGTGAGTAAGAACAAATATACAACAAATATACAACATATCAAAACTTATGAAGTGCAGCAAAAGCAAGGGAAGGGGAAATTTTATAGCTATAAAGACTTAGATTAAAAAAGAAGAGGCTGGGTGCAATGGCTCAAACCTGTAATCCCAGCACTTTGGGAGGCCATGGCAGGAGGATCGCTTGAGGCCAGGAGTTCAAGACCAGCCTGGGCAACAGAGCGAGACCCCATCTTTACAAAAAAAAAAAAAATTTTAAAAAGGAGAAAAAAGATCTCAAATCAACAGCCAAATTTTACAACTTAAGGATTTAGAAAAAGAAGAACAAACTAAACCCAAAGCTAGCATAACAAAGGAAATAAAGATCAAAATGAGGTAAATAGGAAATACAAAAACAATAGAGAAAAATCAATGAAACCAAAAATTAGTTCTTCAAAAAGATTAACAAAATTTAAAATCTTTAGCTAGTTTGACTAAGAAAAAAAGAAGACAAATTACTATAATCAAAAATTAGAGTGGGAACATTAACACTAATTCTTCAGAAATAAAAAGTATTATAAGAGAGTATCAAATTTCTGTACACCAAGAAATTGGATAACCTGAACAAAATTAACAACATCTTAAAAACACAAAACCTACGAAGACTGCAACATGAAGAAACAGAAGATCTAAATTGATTTTCTGGGAAGGAGACTGAATCAGTAATCAAAAATCTCCTGACAAATAAATCTCTGGGCTTTATAGCTTCACTGAAGAATTCTACCAAACATTTAAAGAACTAACACCAAAAATTAAAGAGGAGGAAATACTTCCTAAGTCATTCTATGAGGTCAGTATCACCCTGATACCAAAACCACACAGCCACCATAAGAATAGAAAACTATCAACCAATATCCTTTATGAAGATTGATGTAAAATTCCTCAACAAAATACTAGCAAACGAAATTAAGAAGCATGTTAAAAGGAGCATACATGATGACTAAATGGGATGTATTTCTGGAAAGCAAGGATGATTCAACATATGAAAATCAATCAATATAATACACTATCATAACAGAATAAGGAAGAAAAAACAGATGATCATCAATTAATGCAGAAAAATCATTTTACAAAATTCAAAACCCTTTCATGGTAAAAACACTGAACTAAACTTGGAATAGAAAGCAACTATTAATACTTCAACATAAAAAGCCCATATGTGAAAAGCCCACAGCTAACATCATACTCAGTGGTGATTGAAACTTTTCCTCTAATATCAGAACATGACAAGGATACACGCTCTCATCACTTTTAGTCAACATAGTACTGGAAGTCTTAGCTAGGGCAATTATGCAAGTAAAACAAATAAAAGGCATTGAAATTAGAAAGGAAGAAGTAAAAGTGTCTCTGTTCACAGATGACTCGATCTAATACTTGGATAATTCTAAAGATTCCACATACACACACAAATTCAGCAAAGTTGTAGGATACAAATCAACACTCAACAATCAGTTGCATTTCTATAAACTAATAATAAACAATCCAAAAAGGAAATTACATAAGCAATCCCATTTACAACAGCATCAAAACATATAAAATGCTTAGGAATGAACTAAAATCAAGGAGGCAAAAGACTTACACACAGAAAAGTATAAAATATTGCTGAAAGAAATTAAAGATGACACCAATAAATGAAAAGACATCCCATGTTCATTGATTGAAAGATTTAATATTGTTAAGATGTCAATAGTACTCAAAGCCATCTACAGATTAAATGTAACCCCTAACAAAACCCCAATAGTGTTTTTTTAAAGAAATAGAAAAATCAACCCTAAAATTCATATGAAATCTTAAAGGACCCTAAGTAGTCAAAATAATCGTGGAAGGGGAAAAAAACAAAACAAAGTTATAGGTCTCGCATTTTCTGATTTCAAAACTTACTACAAAGCTATAGGAATCAAAATAGTATTGTACTGGCAAGAAGACAGTCATACAGATAAATGGAATAGATTAGAGAGTTCAGAAACAAACCCTCACATATATGGTCAAATGATTTTCAACAGGGTACCATACCATTCAAATGGAGAAAGAACAGTCTTTTCAATAAATTGTGTTTTCAAAACTAGGATAGCCACACGGAAAAGAATGTAGTTAGACCTTTACCTTATGTTATACACAAAAATTAACTCAAAATGGATCAAAGACCTAAATGTAAGAGCTAAAATTATAAAACTCTTAGCAGAAAACATAGGGGAAAAGGTTGGATGTTATACCAAAACACAGACAATAAGAGAAAAAATACATAAATCATACTACATCAAAACTGAAAACTTCTGTACATCCAAGGACACAATTAACAGAGTAAAAAGGCAACCCATGGAACAAAATAAACTATTTGCAAAATAACCTATGATAAGTGTTAATATCCAGAACATATGAAGAACTCCTATAACTCAACGAAAAAAACATACAACCTGATTAAAAAATAAGCCAAGGACTTGAATGGACATTTCTCTAAGAAAGACATAAAAATGGCAAATAAGTACATTAAAAAGATGCTCACAATCATTATGAAAATAAGATACCATCTCACACCCACTAGGGTGGCTACTATAAAAGAAAAAGAAAAGAAAAGAACAATTACTGATGAGGATATAGAGAAATTAGAACCTTGGTGCACTGCTGGTGGGAATGTAAAACGGTGCAGCCACTATGGAAAACAGTATGGTGGTTCCTCAAAACATTAAAAATAGGATTACAATATGATCCAGCTATTCCATATCTGGGCACTGAAAAAAATTGAAAGCAGGGACTCAACCAGATATTTGTACACCCATGTTCACAGCAGCATTATGCACAATAGCCAAAAGGTGGAAGCAAACAAGGTACTTAATCAATGGATAACTGGATAAACTGTGGTATATACATACAATGGAATATTTAGCCTTAAACAGATATTCTGACACATGCTGCAACATCGATGAGCATAAGATAGCATGATCTCAACGTGAAGACACCAAGCTAAGTGACATGGCCAGTTACAAAAGGACAAGTACTATACAATTCCATTTATACAAAGTGCCTAGAGTAGTCAAATTCATAGGGACAGGGAGTAGAATTCATAGAGACAGAAATGGACTAGCCCAGGGGCTAGTTGGAGGAGACATGGGAGTTACTATTTAAATGGGTAAAGCTTCAGTTTTACAAGATGAAAAGGGTTCTGTAGATGATGGTGGCGATGGTTCTACAATAACGTGAATATACTTAAAGTGATACGTACACGAATATTTGTGGAATTATCAATGTTAATGGCAAAACCTAGCAACAACCTGAATGCCTATCAATAAAGAAATAAATACTGAAAAAATGCTATTCAGCAGCTTAGAAAAAATAATTGAGCTATATGTATCAACACAGATTTCAAAATATATTTTGCTAACAAAAAAATATTAAAAACACTGTATTATGATACTACTTATCTAAAAACTCACTAAAGATACTGTAGTATGATATTATTTAAAACTTATTCCCCCCCCTCCCAAAATACTATATATTCTACCATTTCTGTTGATATAGAATGAAGAACCAAAAACTGTGGTTACCAGAGTGGGCAGGAAAGACTGGGACTAGGAATGGAAGTAAAAGGGCAACATTAGGTTTATGTGGAACATTCTGATTTTTCAAAAGATAACATATTCCTGTGCCACACAATTAAAAAGTAATAAATACAATGTTAAATAACCACCTTCCCTAATGCAGGTGAGGCACATCCAATCAGTTGAAGGCCTAAATAGAACAAAAAGGCTGATCCATTCCCCAGAGTAAGAAAGAATTTTGCCTGACTGACTTCAAGTTAGGACATCTCTTTTTTGCTGCCTTCTGATTCAAACTGAAACATCAGCTCTTCCTTGGTCTTGAGCCTAAAGACTCTAGCCTTTGGACTAGAACTATACCAACAGCTCTCCAGCTTGCTGACTAATCCTGCAGATCTTGGGACTTGTCAGCCTCCATAATTTCAAGAACCAAATCCATATATATATTAGTACATGGAGATATATAAAATATGCACACACATATATATATATATGTATTATGTATAAATATCTTCTATTGGTTCTGTTTCTCTGGAGAACCTTGACTAATACAGAAAACAAAGATAGAACAAAGGTTGATAAAATGACAGCCTCCCTAACGTGATAGTATCAAATATCACTACCATGTGATGATAGCAAATGTTTTAATACAGGTGTAATTGGAGTTCCCAAAACAGATGAGGGACAATATGGGACAAAGAAAATATTTGAAGCAATTTTTCCAAGTTTAATTAAAAACAGTAGCCCACAGATCAAACAAGCATAGCAAAAAAACTACGCACAAAGAAAAACATACCTAGGAATATCATGGTTAAACTACTGAAAACCAACAATGATAAAGAGCTGTTCTTAAAAGCAGTCAGAGAAGAAAAAACACATTACATATAGAAACGCAATGATAAGAACAATGGCTGGCTTCTCATCAGAAACAATGGAATCCAGAGACAATATGACAACATCTTTAAAAGTGCTAAAAGAATATAATGGAATATTATTTAGCCATAAAAAGAAAATTCTGATACATGCTACAATATCCTGGAGGAACTTTGAAGACATTATGCTACGTAAAATAAGCCAGACATAAAAGGACAAATATTATATGAGTCCATTTAAATGAGGTATCTAGAATAGGGAAATTCATAGATATATAATAGAAAGCAGAATAGAGATTATCAGGGACTAGCAGAATAGAGATTATCAGGGACTAGCAAAAGGAGAATAGGCAGTTACTGTTTAAATAATTAAAGAGTTTCTCGTTGGGATGATGAAAAAGTGGAATGGATAGTGGTGATGGTTACATAACACTTAGTACCACTGAATTGTACACTTAAAAATGGTTAAAATGGTAAATTTTATGCTATGTATATTTTACCACAATAAAAAAATGTAGGAAAAAAATGTTTTAAAAGAAAAAGTTACCAACCTAGATGTCTATATCCAAGAAAAAATGTATCATAAAAGCAAAGGCAAAATAAAGGTTTTTTAGGTAATAAAAGCTGAGAGAAATTTCCACCAACACATCCATGCTACCAGAAATGCTAAAGGAAGTTCCAAGCTGAAAAGAATGGTGCCAGATAGAAATTCATATATATCAAGGGGGTTAAAAACCTACAAATTATGTCCCCCAAAAGGGTAATCTGGAATAAAGCATATCATTTACTAACACTAATACACAAACTAATTTTTACTGACGATTAGACAAGTAGCCTAATATAGGATGGTATCTGGGGGTTTTTTAATCTATACAGTAGTTGTCATTTCTCCTTTTAAATTCATCATAGGTCAATATCATTCTTTTTTGTAAAAATTAGGTTCATACATCATTGTACTTTCAAATACCTTATTTATTCAGAGAACATTTCCTGCTAGTTGATTACATAAGTCATAAGAAACCTATGGTATAGATGTTTTTCTTGTTCTGAACACAAAATACTAGTGTATAGTCAAAAATATTTTTGTCATCCTGCAAAATCCAGTAATAGCCATTTTATAACACCCTTTAATGTAAATGATCTGAGGTGAAACTGGCAAACTAAACATATAAGTTTACCTCCACACCCTACTTAAAGTCTACCAAAAAGAAATTTAAGGGGGAAAAAAGGTTTAAATACAAGGAATGCAAAGTAGGCATGACAATGGTAAGGGCAATATCAATATGATTCCAGAAAATAGAAAGCAAGTAGACAAACAGTACCTAATTAAGCAGAGGACGATAAACCCTAAAGTATGGTACACAAGACATCACAAAGCAAACTAGTCTTTTGCAAAAGTAAAATAATTCCTGCCAAAGAAACATCAAAAGAGCTCGGAATAGAAGGCATCTGGTATCTCTGAAAGCCAGGTTGGGACTAAAACCAAGAGAACATGGAAGAAAGTGTCAATAAGAAACATCTAAATACACAAATCCCTTCCTCATGCTTGCAAAAAATATGAGGTTTACTCTTTGGAGAGACTGAACTAGATAGGCCCCAAATTAGTGGACATCAGGCACAGCTGGGGGCAAGTACCATGCTCTCTACTGAAAACAGAGATTTATGTAAAAGTCTGAAATAGAAAAGGCAAGACCTCCAGCCCCATTCCTTGTTCTGTAACAAGAATATTGGCTATTGCCCTGACACAACTAGGAAGATTTCTCTCTGGAGGATCCAAAAGAAAAACACACAGACTAGGTTTTGTTGGAGCAACACCTGGGAGATCCCCCAACAAAAACGTTTGATCAGGCCAGGTGAGGTGGCTCATGCCTGTAATCCTAGCATTTTGGGAGGCCAAAGCAAGAGGATCACTTGAGGCCAGGAGTTCAATACCAGCCTGTGTAAGAGCAAAACCCCCTCCCACCTCCCTTGCCAGCCCCCATCTCTACAAAGAATAGAAAGTTCAGCCAGGCATGGAGGCATGTGCCTACAGTCCTGCCTACTCAGAAGGCTGAGGCAAGAGGATCCCTTGAGCCCAGGAATTTGAAGTTGCAGTGAGCTATGATGATGTGACTGCACTATAGCCCGGACAACAGAGCAAGACCTTGTCTCCAAAAAAAGCCTGATCATGCAACCCACCTTGAGATCAAGATCTGCCCTCACACACAAACCTTGAAAATGGCATTTTTTTTTTTTATTTTTTTTTTGACACAGAGTCTCTGTTGCCCAGGTTAGAGT
>VBSM01001118.1:20126149-20148660 GCA_008086735.1 Cheirogaleus medius | reverse complement strand
AAAAAAAAAAAAAAACCTGCCCCAAGATGCTTCATTTAAAGATAATCCAAACATGGGAATTAAGAGCTTCCTTCCAAAAGAAAAAATACACCACAAGAACTGGGAGTCTTGTATAATAGCAAGACTGGAAACCAGATGATAAGAGAATAATTTCTTCAAAAACCCAAGGGAAAATGATTTCCAGTCTTACACGGACCAAATAGGGAGTAAAACAAGAAAGAAAAACACATGAGATCCAGGAAACAAAGAATCTGATACTGGAGAGAGGCAAAGAGAATCCCAAGGTAAAGTGAAGTCCAGGATGACAGCTACACAGCAGATCTAGTAAGAATAAATTGGAAAGTGCCAGGTGGCATGTCTCCAAGAGAAAGAAATGGAACTGGCAGATGACCTGATTTGTTTGCCTGATAATAACTCTAAAACAAGTTCCACTGGAAAAACTGTAAGGCAGAATTAGTGATGGGGACTAAGAGAATTTAGAACTCTCATACTCCAGCTTCATTGCCATACACATAAATTTCTCTTCCCTCCAGCCTCCATATATTACAACTTTCAACTACATGAATATTCATTTAGAATATAATATTATTAAGAGCTGAGCTTTAAAAAAAAAAAAAGAGCTGAGCTTTATATACTCTATATGAAATATGATCATGTCCTTTTTTTTTTTTGAGACAGAGTCTCACTCTGTTGCCCAGGCTAGAGTGTTGTGGCATCAGCCTAGCTCACAGCAACCTCAAACTCCTGGGCTCAAGCAATCCTCCTGCCTCAGCCTCCCGAGTAGCTGGGACTACAGACATGCGCCACCATGCCCGGCTAATTTTATATATATATATATATATATTTTTTTTTTTTTTTAGTTGGCCAATTAATTTCTTTCTATTTTTAGTAGAAACGGGGTCTCACTCTTGCTCAGGCTGGTTTCAAACTCTTGACCTTGAGCAATCCGCCCGCCTCGGCCTCCCAGAGTGCTAGGATTACATGTGTGAGCCACCACGCCCGGCCTAACCGATCATGTCTTTTTTATACAACTTGGTTTCCTCAGTTAATGATTCTTCATATTTTCATTTGATTATTTAAATTATATTCACAAATTACACTGGTAAAAAATAAACATTTAACTTAATTAGTATGTTTTTAATATTTCTTTCTCATTTTATGCAAATATGTAGCTACAATTTCTTTTTTAAAAACAGACATAATACACACATATACATATTTATAACTTCATTTTTCGCTTTTTTTCAGTCATTACATATAATCATTATCAGACGTGAGTCTTCGCAACAATTTCTAGTTACTTCATAAGGTTTCATTATAAGAAAACGTGATCATTTATTTACTCACATTCCTCTGTGTTGGGCATAAGACTTTTTCAAAATTTTTTATATTCTTTTTTTTATGGGAAAGCAAAAGCAAACTTTTTTTCTTTGAAATTTATTTATTTTTTATTTTTTTCACAGAGAAGTTTATTTTTATTTATTTATTTATTTTAATTTTTTTATTTCAGGAAATTATGGGAGTACATTTTGGTTACATGTTATGACTTTGCCACATCCCGACTATGATTTGAGACGTGCCCTTTCCCCACCTACAATGCTCACTGCCCCCAACCCCCTACCCCCAAAGAATATTGCTACTGTGTGAGGACCTTAGTGTTGATCAGTTGAGTGCCAATTTGATGGCAATACATGTGGTGCCTATTCTTCCATTCTTGTGATACCTCACTTCGGAGGATGGGCTCAAGTTCTATCCAGGAGAATATAAGAGGTGCTAGATCACCATCGTTTCTTATAATTGAGTAGTATTCCATTGTATACATATACCATATTTTATTAATCCACTCATGGATTCATGGGCACTTGGGTTGTTTCCACATCTTTGCAATTGTGAATTGTGCTGCCATAAACATTCGAGTGCAGATGTCTTTATTATAGGATGACTTTTGTTCCTTTGGGTAGATGCCTAATAGTGGTATTGCTGGATCAAATGGCAGTTCTACTTGTAGGTCTTTAAGGTATCTCCAAATTCTTTTCTACAGAGGTTGCACTAATTTGCATTCCCACCAGCAGTGTAAGAGTGTTTCTATCTCTCCACATCCTCACCAGCATTTGTTGCTTTGGGATTTTTTGATACAGGCCAATCTTACTAGAGTTAGGTGATATCTCATTGTGGTTTTGATGTGCATTTCCCTAATGATTAGAGATGTTGAGCATTCTTTTACATGTTTCCTGGCCATTATACTGTCTTCTTTTGAGAAGTTTCTGTTCATATCCTTTACCCATTTATTGATGGGGTTGTTTGATTTTTTCTTGTTGATTTTTTTGAGTTCTAGATAGATTCTTGTTATCAGCCCTTTATCGGATGTGTAGAGAGAAAATATTTTCTCCCATTCTGTATGTTGTCTATTCGCTCTAATGATAGTTCTCCTTGGCTGTACGAAAGCTTTTTAATTTGATGAGGTCCTATTTATTTATCTTTATAGCTGCTGTGATTGCTTTGGGGGTCTTCTTCATAAATTCTTTGCCTAGGCCAATGTCTGAAAGAGTCTTCCCTACATTTTCTTCTAGGATTCTTAAGGTTTCATGCCTTACGTTTAAGTCTGTTATCCATCTAGAATTGATTTTTGTAAGAAGTGAGAGAGGTGGGGATCCAGTTTCAATCTTCTACATATAGCTATCCAGTTTTCCCAGCACTATTTATTAAAAAGAGATTCTTTCCCCCAACATATATTTTTGTCTGCTTTGTCAAAGATTAGATGACAATATGCAGATGGTTTCACCTCTGGATTCTCCGTCCTGTTCCAAATGTCTATGTCTCCATTCTTGTACCAGTACACAGCTGTTTTAGTTCCTATAGCCTTGTAGTACAGCTTGAAGTCTGGTAGACTGATACTTCCCAGTTTGTTCTTTTTGTTTAAGATTGCTTTAGCTATACAAGGTCTCCTCTGGTTCCATATAAAGCATAGAATTATTTTTTCTAAATCTTTAAAGAATGATGCTGGTAATTTGATGGGGATTGCATTAATTCTGTAGATCACTTTAGGTAGTATGGACATTTTAACAATGTTGATTCTACCAATCCATGAGCAAGGTACATTTTTCCATCTGTTTACATCTTCTACAATTTCTTGTCTTAGTGTTTCATAGTTCTCCTTGTATATGTCTCTCACCTCTTTCGTTAAATATATACCTAGATATTTGATTTTTCTTTGAGGCTATTGTAAAAGATACTGCGTTTTTGATTTGCGTTTCGGTTTGACTGTTATTGGTGTATAAGAATGCCTCTCATTTGTGTGTATTAATTTTGTATCCTGAGACTTTACTGAATTCATTTATCAATTCAAGGAGTCTCTTGGTTGAATCCTTGGGGTTTTCTAGATATAATATCGTATCATCAGCAAAGAGTGAGAGTTTGATATCTTCTGGCCCCATGTGGATGCCTTTAATTCCCCTCTCTTGTCTTATTGCTCTAGCAAGGACTTCCAGCACTATGTTCAATAGAAGTGGGGATAGTGGGCACCCTTGTCTAGTTCCAGATCTAAGTGGGATGGTTTCAATTATTCCCCATTCAGAATGATATTGGCTATGGGTTTATCGTATATGGCACTGAGCACCCTTCTACATAAATCTTTGTCTATATCTCCAATGACCAGATCCTAGAAGCAGAACAAGTTTAAAGCTTTTTATCTATACTACTTAGCTATCCTCCAAAATCTCTGCCAATTTACATTTTCACCTACAATGTATTATGTTTATTTCATCAAACACTTACCAGGAGTAATATTTTTTAACTCTTTCAAAAATTAATAGGGAATGAATTTAACATGTACTCATTTTAATTTGAATTTGCCTATTAGTTATGTTATATTATTTACTTAAGACTTTTCACCATTTTTCCATTGGGCTATTATTTGTATTTGTGTTTTTAATTAAGTTGAATTAAAGTAAACTTCTTCATAAATTAAAGATATATCCCCTTGTCATATTTGTGACAAGTGTTTTTCAGTTTTAACTCCTATGAAGTCACACCTGTTTTTCCTTCCCTTGCACTTGTACCTGTAAAGTTTCCTCCTCTTAGCTCAAGAACAGTTAAATGTTGGCCTATATTTTCTTCTCTCTTTCCCTCCCTCCCTCTCTCTCTCTCTCTCTCTCTCTCTCTTTTTGGAGGGTGATATTATGATTTTATTAGTAGTAATTATTTTAAGTAATCTAAAGGGAATCTTTTACCAATACTTCTATAAAAGCATGTGAATGCAACCAAAAGACCTTAGGAATATAAAATAACTTTCTACATATCTTTTAACTATTTCAACGTATAAGCTTTCTTCCTTAAATATCTGTACTACATGGGTCATAAGAGAAGAAATGTTACACTTTTAGGTATATGTACTCATATAGCTTAATTTTGAAAAGTTTTTACTCACTTGTGGTCATGATGTTAGGAGGACAAGAGGGTATTCCATGATCTACTGCCCATCTGTAGGCTCCTTCTCCAACTAAAAAGCTAACAACAGAAAAATTATTATTTTAAAAATTCAGTGTCATCTCCTATTTATTCAATAAAATTAATATAAGTGACATGGTAAAGAAATTGAAAAAAAGGTTTGCATATAGACATAACTCCAGATTTACCTCAAAATAATAAGATGGCTATGTGCTTCAAAATTCTTTTAAATTTTTCAACAAATCAGAAATTTGACAATTGGAAATGTTATGATATCATTTGCAATAACTAACAAGTAAAATAGGCAAAACTCAGTGAGATGTAAAAATACTTGACTTCCCTGTGGAAAATATTAAGATTTATCTTGGATTAACATGGTTCTCAGTTTATGTCACAATATCTATTTCATCAGGTTAAGAGAGTTTAAGATTAAGTTAACATCTTCAGATTTGATATTCTTGCCTAACATAATACCTGGATCTGCCCGAAATTAATGGGTACATCTAGAGATGCCCAAACATGTATGCTTACATGTATCTAAGCCTTGATATAATAGAAATATATACATACTCTCAGAATCATTTTCACTATGGTAAGTACTGTGGTATGTCCCAAAAGAAATTTTTTAAGCCCTACACAGCAAGTTTTAACATAACAATGTGAATAAAAGGACGTTGCTAGCTAACTATAAAAGATATTTTCAAAGATTTCAAATAGCATGTAGGATAATTAACTACCCTGTGCCCTAAGTAATTTGACTAAGCAAACAGTAATGGCAAGCAGTTACCACAATAATCAATCACTTCATCTTCTATAGCCAACTTTTTAAAGATCTCAGCCAGCTAGTAATGGATTCCTTGAACTGGTGCCTACTTGTTAGTTTCCCACTCCCTATTTTTTGTTTCTGTTCTTCTAATCATTCCAATACTAAAAACTCAAAGTAATACATATTGAAGTCTTAAGAGTTTATTGTTAATAAGACCAGTGCCAGACTGGCAAAATAAAATCCAAGTATATCATCGCAAATACATCCAAATGGTTTCAATGGGAAACTAAATGGTTAAACTACACTGTTTTCCAATACACACAAAGGTGGGGATGGAAGGAGCACTGAAAAAAGAGAGGAGAAAAGGCCAACAAGAATAAACAACTTTACCTCTTTAAAACTCTATTTTTAAAAAATTCTAAAGGATTCTAAGAATGGAAAATAGTTTTTCCTATTCCTGTACCAAAATTAAACTGCAGCAAAGAAAAGCTGTCACATAAAGTTCAAATGCTACAATAACTGAAATAGGAACTTGGATGCAGATTTGAGCTGTCCTGGTGGCATTTTTGGCATTTCCTTCTAGAAAAGAATTTGATAAAAGAAATAACCTCTTCATGTGAAAATGTAAAAAAGGAGTTGAAGTAGTAAACTAAATGATCAAGACAGAAGTTTGGAGGTGAATCTAGTATTCTTAGCATTTCCATTGGTCATTTTGGGTTCAATTCCAATATCTGGAATCAGTAGCATTTTACAAAATATTCTTAGCTTTATTTTTCATTTTTTAAACATTCACAGCTTTGATTCTAAATAAAATCGATTTGCTGTTGTTGTCTATGCAAGTTTTGAAATACTTTAGGCATTTTAAAATATTCATAGGAAGGTGAATATTTGGATGTCATTTTACAGATAAGCATACTAGATATCTGCCCTATCCTTAATATCAAAAATTACTGTCTAGTAGGTCACATAAAACATCATATAACTGCTTTTGAAATTATCTTAGCACAAGTTTTTGCTAAAGACTATACTGACATGACAAAAAAATCACTTTCCAAAACATTCAATGCAGTACAAATTCAAATTTCTCTCAAGCATTCTTCTGACTCTCCAAGCAAAAAGCTTTTCGAAAACATTCAACCGAATCCATCTGAAAGTCCCACTGACACTACTTTGATAATATATCTGGAATTTGACCACTTCTTACCACCTCCACTGCTACCACCTTGGTCTGAGCCACCATCATCTGATACCCAGGTTGTTGCAATGGCCTCACTACTGTGCTTGCCTTTCTCTGTACCCCCTGATTTCAGTCAGTTCTCAACATACCAGCCAATAAAATCCTTGTGAAACACAAGTCAGATAATGGCATTCCTCTTCTCTTGTGAGTCTTCTCTAGTGTAAAAACTGGAATCTTTAAAAGAATCTACTAGGTTCCACATGATCTGATCCTCCTCACCCTCTTGCCCCTTGTATACTTTACTTAAGCTTCTTATAAAACCACTAAGATGCCAAGGAGGTTCCTACCTTGGGGACTTTACCCTGACTGTTCCCTGTATGGATCCTCCTCTATTTCCCAAATGGCAATTCCTTCATCTGCTCAAATATCCCTCCTATTTAAGAATGCATCCCAACACACTGCACTCCCCTACCCAGTATTCTCATTCCCACCCACCCTGCTCTTTTTATCTTTTTCATTTATTTTCTACCTCCTAAAATACTATATAATTTATAATTTACATATTGTATCTATTGTTTTATTTCTGTCTTCCCCTTATAAACTGTAAGCTTCATAAGGATAGGGATCTTTGTTTTTTCAACAATATACCTCAAGCATTTAGAACAGTGCCTGAAACACACTAAGCATTAGACAAACATTGGCAAAATATTAAAATAATAGTGTCAAATGTTCGTATACTAAAGGACAGCATTTTCATTGTGTTATATCCACCTTCATTTACAGTAAAGCAGGTCTAAAGGGGTATAAAACAAAAAGCATCAGCCTGAGCAAGAGCAAGACCCCGTTTCTACAAAAAAATAGAAAAATTAGCGGGGCGTGGTGGAGCACACCGTAGTCTCAGCTACTCGGGAGGCTGAGGCAGGAAGATCACTTGAGCCCAGGAGGTGGAGGTTGCTGTGAGGTAGGCTGACGCCATGGCACTCTAGCCTGGGCAACAGAATGAGACTGTGTCTCAAAAAAATAATAAAAATTAAAAAATAATAAATAAAAATTAAAAACAAGCAACAGATCAGATTTGGCCCACAAGTTTTTTGAAAACCCCTGTTCTACATGATAATGGCTATCAAAGTTGCACTCTCATAATGGAGAAAAAAGATTCAAGATCAAGTAAAATTAAGACATAGGTAAATTTGAAGACTTTATGATGGCAATTAAATCAACTTTATGAAGATACAAAATATTACCAAACACCAATACTTAACAGTGCAACATATCATGGTGCCAACAGAAGCACCGAACGAATGAGCTGTCTGCTGAGGGTTTACTAACAAACAGTAAGAGTGTGTAAATTCTAACAATTTTAGACATAGCTCAAACAGACATATCTCTTGCCTTCTCCAATGAAGTATACAGATTAATAAACTCGTTATTTAAAGACTTCTTAGAAAACATCCATTATATGTAATGACTTGCTACCCCCATAGAATGCTTTGCCTCTTCAACATATGACACACCTTGTTTTTAAGTTCTTCTACCTGGGAAGAACGTCCATCTGGGAAGAAGTTTGGAACTCAGGTTTTTTATCTGCAAAATGTGTGTTACCTTCATAAGTCATATAATTTCTATGAGATAATACATCAAACTACATAAAACAGTGCCTGTCATAGTGTATAAATGCAATAAATGTTAGCTATTATAGAAATTAGATAACTAGACTTATTAGGATCATGTATAAATAAGCTTAAGGTGAAAATATGATAAATTTGATTATATTGATTTCAAGTACTCAGGGAATTTGCTTTTTTAAAACTACTATAGTATACAGTGAAATTTCAGATATGTCAGAGATTTCTACTTCTGGACAACAGAGAACAAAGTTACCCTCTTATCCAAACCAATGAAAAAAACAGCAGACTATAGAAAACAAGAGTTTTCACACATGAGACTTCAAGCAATATAGGACAGTGATCCTTAAAGGAAAGTAAACACAGTAAACCCATGACTGCCTCGTACAATCA
The DNA here is from genome assembly GCA_008086735.1 of Cheirogaleus medius. NCBI lineage: Eukaryota > Metazoa > Chordata > Mammalia > Primates > Cheirogaleidae > Cheirogaleus > Cheirogaleus medius. The sequence continues at coordinate 20,140,253 of VBSM01001118.1, read as the reverse complement.
TAGGGTTCATTTTTATTACTGCATGCAGAATTTCTGGACCACAGAACAGGAGCCAAGCAGTCTCTGAGTTGACATGATAGAGCTGGGCATCCAGAGAGGCTGAGGAGGCCAGAGTTTACAGTACCAGAAAGAAGAAAGCTGAATAGAAAGAGGACTCCAGAGATCTGCAGTGGTAGGTACGCTTCTAGTTTTCAGCTGAAAAGCGATCAGTACATGCATAAGAGAAAATTACCCAAAGCCTTGGAACAAATAACTTGAAAGTTTTAAAGGAAACATTGTCCAGTTCAGGCAGGGCCAGGAACAGTTAGCTCATGCTCCCTAGCCAGAGTCAAAGGCCTCATTCTAGGTGCATCTGTTATAGTACTCTGCAGAATTCTATTTCAGTAGCAAAGCTAATTTAGCTCCAGGCTAAATGCTTCTCTAGTCTCATATAACAAAGCTTAAAGCAAGACTTGAAAGGATTAAGCTCTTTTTAAATATCTTAGCCAAATCCTAGAATAAAATTTAAGAATATTTATTAAAATACAAAAATATACAGCACCCACAAAGGTAAACTCACAATGTCTGGAATTCAATAAAAAATTACAAAACATACAAAGAAGCAGAAAAATGTAACTTATAATAAAGAAAGAAAAATCATTCAATTGAAAACAACCCAGAAACATTAAAAAGGATAGAATTAGTAAACAAGGATATTAAAACAGTTGTTACAACACTATTCATATGTTCAAGAAGCTATCTTCAGATATTCTTCACAGAAATAGAAAAAATAATCCTAAAATTTATATGGAACAACAAGAGAACCAGAATAGCCAAGGCCATCCTCAACAAAAAGAACAAAACTAGAGGAATCACATTATCAGACTTCAAATGATACTACAGAGCTGTAGTAACCAAAACAGCATGGTACTGGCATAAAAACAGACACATAGACCAATGAAACAGAACAGAGAACCCAGAAATAAATCCACATTATCTATAGTGAACTTATCTTCAACAAAGGGGACAAGAACATACAGAGGGGAAAGGATAGTCTCTTCAATAAATGATGCTGGGAAAACTGGATATCCATATGCAGAAGAATGAAACTAGACCTTATCTCTCACCATATACAAAAATAAAATCAAAATGGATTAAAGATTTAAATCTAAAACCTGAAACTATGAAACTACTAAAAGAAAACATTGAGATAATGCTTCAGGACATAGGTCTGGGCAAAGACTTCTTGAGTAATACCCCCCACAGAGCACAGGCGACCAAAGCAAAATTGAACAAATGGGATCACATCAAGCTAAAAGGCTTCTGCACAGTAAAAGAAACAATCAATGAAGGGAAGAGATAACCCATAGAGTGAAAGAAAATATCTGCAAACTATCCATCTGACAAGGCACTAATAACTAGAATATATCAGGAGCTCTAACAACTCAATAGGAAAAAAATCAAATAATTCAATTTAAAAATTGGCAAAGAATCTCAATGGACATATCTCAAATGAAGACATACAGATGGCCAACAGGTGCAGTACATGAAAAAAATGCTCAACATCATAAGTAATCAGAGAAATGTAAGTCAAAAATATTAATACAGTGAGATACCATCTCACCCCAGTTAAAATGGCTTTTATCAAAAAGACAGGCAGCATCGAATGCTGGCGAGGATGTGGACAAAGTGGAATGCTCATACACTGTTTGTGGGGATGTAAATTAATGTAACCACTATGGAGAACAGTATGAAGGTTCCTCAAAAATCTAAAAATAGAACTACCATATGACCCAGCAATTCCACTGCTGGGTATATATCCAAAGGAAGAGAATTCAGTGTATCAAAAAGATATCTGCATTTCCATGTTTATTGCAGCACTATTCACAATAGCCAAGATTTGGAATCAACCTAAGTGTCCATCAACAGATAAATGGATAAAGAAATTGTGGTGCATATACACAATGGAATGTTATACAGCCACAAGAAAGAATGAAATCCTGCCATTTGAAACAACATGGATGCAACTGGAGAACATTATGTTAAGTGAAATAAGCCAAGCACCAAAACACAAATTTCACATGCTCCCCTTCATATGTGGGAGCTAAATATTAAAAACAATTGATCTCTTGGAGACAGAGAGTTGAATGATGGTTACCAGAGGCTGGAAAAGGTAGTGGAGAGGGGAGGATAAAGTAGGGATGATTAATGGGTGCAAAAATATAGTTAGATAGTTAGAATGAACAATATGTGATAGCACAACAAAGTAACTATAATCAACAATAAGTGAGGGTATACTTTAAAATACCTAAAAGAGTGAAATTGGGATGTTCTAACACAAAGAAATGATAAATACCTGAGGTGATTGATGCCCCAATTACCCTGATTTGATTAATTTACATTGCATGCCTATCAAAACATCACGTTCCCTATAAAGACATACAATTATTATATACCCATAATAATTTTTTTTAAAAAGTCAACAAATTTTCAGTGATCTGTAAGGCTATTACAAGCAGCCAAATATAAGTATAATCAGAGTTTGAAGGACAGAAGAAGAAGGAAGGGTCAGAAAAAACACCTGAAGAAATAATGGCTAAAATTTTTCCAAATTTAATGACACGTACATCCCTACACATCCACAAAGCAAAACAAACCCAAACCAGACATTACAAGAAAACTATAAACCAATATCACTACAAAATATTAGCAAAAATTCTTTACAAAATATTAGCAAACTGAAACCAACAATATATAAAAAGAATTATATATTATAACCAAGTGGAATTTATCCCAGGAATGCAATTCCTGCTTTAACAGTCAACCAATCACTATATTAACTGACTAAATAAGAATAATTCTAAGATCATCTCAATAGACACAGAAAAGCACTTGCCAAAGTATAACACCTATTCCTCTTAAAAACTATCAGCACACCAGAAAAAGAAGGAAACTTTCTCAACAAATAAAGAACATTGTGATAAACCTATAACAACCATCATAGTCAATGGTGAAAAACCAAATGCTCCCTCTCTAAGATCACAAACAAAGCAAGGATGTTCACTCTCACATTTCTATTCTACATTGCATTGGAGGTTCTAGCCAGTGCAGTAAAGAAAAGGAAACTAATTAAAGGAATCCAGATTAAAAAGTAAGAAGTAAAACTATCTTTATTCCCAAGAGACAGGACATTTATGTAGAAAATCTTACAAATCTATAAAAATTATGCTAGGACAGGCCAGGAGTGATGAGTCACACCTGTAATCCCAGCATTCTTGGATGCCAAGGCAGGAGGATCACTTGAGGCCATAGTGAGCTATGATCGTGCCACTGCACCCCAGCCTGGATGATGATTGAGATACTGTCTCTAAAGAATACAATACAAAATTTTAAATACTTATACTAGAACAAATAATTTTACCAAATTCCCAGGATAGAATATCTATAAAATCAATCATATTTCTATATACTGACAATGAAAAATTGGAAATTAACATTTTTAAATATACCATTTACCATAGCATCAAAAAGAATGAAATATTATACCTAAGTATAAATATGATCCCCACCACCATGCAAGATCTATACACTGGAAACTATAAAACACTTTAGAGAGGTTTAAAAACCTTAATAAATGGGCATATTAAAATTCTAACCAAACCTCCAGCAGGCTACTTATAGAAATGGACAAACTAATTCTAAAATTTGTATGACTGGGCTCAGTGGCTCATGCCTATAATCCCAGCACTTTGGGAGGCCAAGCCAGGAGGATCATTTGAGGCCAAGAGTTCAAGAGCAGCTTGGGGAACAAAGCAAGACCCTGTCTCTACAGAAAATTTAAAAATTGGCCAGGCATGGTGGCGTGTGTTTGTAGTTCCAACTACTTGAGAGGCTGAGGTAAGAGAATCACTTGAACCCAGGAGTTCAAGGTAACAGTGAGCTATGACTGGCCCACTTCACTCCAAGCTTGGGTGACACAATGAGACTCTGTCAATCAGTCAATCAATAAAAATATCAAAACAATTTGAAAACAAAGAAGAAAACTGAAGAACTATGTATGTGAGAAAATCAGCTAGTTCCAGACAAGTATTGCATTACTATATGTTATTTTAATGAAGAGGTAGCCATCACTTTTTCCCATGTTTTCTCCTTATACAGCATTAAAATATTTTATATTTCCCCTTCGGCAATTGCCTCATCTTGGTCCCTCCTTCCTCCTCCCCTGAGATAATCACAGTGGGTTTGGTAATCTTCTTTACAAATCTTTTTTGTACATCTATGCACATATTTATCCAGCCTTAGAAAACTAGAGTATTGTCTATGTTGTAATAATATGAAGGAATATATGGGAATGAGAAAGTTTAAACTCAGGACAACTGTCACCTAGGGGTAGGGCAGAGATGTGGTCAGCGGGAGGATGTGGGACAACAGAAGAACAAGGATTCCATTAGAAAGGATTCAGTCTAGGCAGCTTTAAATCTTTTGGTAATGTTTTATTTCTTAACCAGGGTGGTAGGAAACAGGTATGCATCATTTTATTTTGTAATTCTTTAAAAAAACATAAGTTAAATTGAACATATCACTAGCAACTAGATTTTTTTACTCTACAATGCAGAGATCTATTGCTACACACTGAATTTTGTCTACCCAAAAATTCAAATATTGAAGCCCTAGCTCCCAATGTGATGATATTTGGAGACAGGGCCTTTGGGAGGTAATCAGGGTTAGATGAGGTCATGAGTGTAGGGCCCTCATGATGTGACTAGTGTTTTTATAAGAAAAGGAAAAGCTTACTTGCTTTCTCACCACCAAATCTCCAATGTGAGGACACAGCAAGAAGGAGACCACCTGCAAGCCAGGAAAAGAGCCCTCACTAGAAACCTAACAAGCTGGAACCTTCATCTTGGACTTCCCAACTTCTATTAATAGAACTATAAGAAGTAATTTCTGCTGTTTAAGCCATCCAATCTATGTTATTTTATTATGGTAGACCAAGAAAATTAATACTAATAGTAATCCATATTACTATATACAAATATTTCTCTCCTTTTTTTTAATGCCACAGGGTATGTACTAACATGACTAGAAAACATGACTAATATGACTAGTTTATTTAGCCATTGATGGACATTTAGATTGTTTACTGTTTCATATTCTACAAACAACATTGCTGTGATGTTCTTGAGCTTTATAAAACCTTCCTGGGTATACTGTAAATGTGTTTTGTCTTAAGAAAGAATTGCTGGGGCACACAACATGTCCATTTTCAATTTTTACATTAATAAATAATATCAAAATGTCTCTCAACTGGCAATATCAGTTTATGTTCCTACCATGAGTAGAAGAAAGAACCTGTTTTTCTACACCCTCAACAATACCAGATATTATAGGTCTTTATTAATTTTGCTACTTTAATAAGGAGAAAGTATCATCTTGTTGCTTTTACTTACAATTCCTTGATTGACATCATGATTGGGCACCTTTTCATGTATTTATGTGCCATCACTATTTTCTTTTCCATAAATAGCCTATTTGTATCCTTTACTAATTTTTAAAATTTGGGTTGTCTTTTTCTTATTGATATTTTATAGCTGTTAAACACTCTGGATACTAATCCATTGTTTGTTACATAACCTGCAAATAATTTTTCTCAGTGCCAAAAGACATACTGTCTTTTAATTCTGATCATGGTATCTTAAGTTTTATAATGGCTATATATCTTCACTTGTAATTTTCAATATTTAGCTTTTTTTAATCTTACTAAGGCAAAACTATGAGGTTTTGCTACCTCCCAGTCATAAGCATCCTCTCCCATATTTTTTACTAATATTTTTATAATACACTTAACTTTTAGGTTCAGACTTTATTTTTCTGAGTGGTGTGACATATAACTTAATGCTCTTCCACTAGCTAGCCAATTGTCCCAACACAATTTGTTTAATACACCATCCTTTTTCCCCCACAATGATTTGAGATGACATTGTTATCACAAACTAAATTCTCTTATATAATGAGTCTGCTTTTGGACTTGTGGTTCTGTCCTACTGATCTTTCATGTGTCCCTATACCTGTATCAACCTGCTTTAACTACTACAGTATTATATAAAAGTATCACATTATCTATTAGATAAGTCCAACTCTTTCATCTATTTCAAAATTGTTCAGTTATTCTTGTACACCTGTTTCTCCATATAAATTTGAGAATCTACTTGCTAACTGCCATGAGGAGCAGGGAGACTGGGATTATAATAGATTTGTAGGTAAACTTCAAAATATTTTTACAATGTTTATGCTATTTTTCTTGTCAACTAAAACAACTATCTTTCCCTCCTTACTGGGTACATGTCTTCTAAATTGTTTAGTTAGTGTTAATTATGTTCTACAGACAATAGAAAATATGGATAAAAGAAGATAGTCATGTTTAAATGCATACTGAGGAGAATATAAATCCAGAGACAATCCCTTTGCACTTATTACTCCCCTAAAAAGGTATGGCTAGAAGGACTCTGCATGTATCTACTAAAAAATTATTCGTAAATTTTGGATTGGTGGACTTCATACTAGTTAAAATAGGATGGGTTTAACATAACTATGAGAAAAGTACATGTAAGAATTTTTTAATCACTTTTCTCACTTTCAGAGTTATAAGGAAACATTGATATCATCCAAACACATATTAGAAATGATCTCAAGAAATCAGATGTGCTTCCCCTTACTCCTTTGTCAAAAACACATAATATTAAAAATTAACATTTATGTGAGCATTTTTTTAATGATTACTCTCTAATATCACAATTAAATAACTGGGAAATATATGATTAAAATGAAACCTTGAATATATCTGGGTAAAGGTTTTAAGATTTTTTTTAACTATATTAACTTATTTTCTATGACTTCAAAATATAATAGAGTCAGCCAGGTGTGGTGGTTCATGTGTATAATCCCAGCACTTTGGGAGGCCAAGGCAGGAGGAATGCTTGAGGCCAGGAGTTCAAGACCAGTCTGAGCAACATAGAGAGACTGCGTCTCTACAAAAAATTTAAAAATGAGCTGGGTGTGGTGGCATGCACTTGTGGTCCTAGCTACTGGGGAGGCTGAGGCAAGAGGATCTATTGAGCCCAGGAGTTCCAGGCTGCAGTGAGCTATGATTACACCACTGCACTCCAGTCTGGACAACAGAGGAAGACCTTGTCTTTAAAAAAAAAAAAAAAAAATATATATATACATATATATAAGTTTTTATATACATAAAGTATATATGTAAACAGAGTCAAACAAACTGATTCCTATAGTGTTGTCACCACAGTTTCAAACAAAAAATGTTAAAGTAACCTTCACGGTCAGGCAAGCTGAGCACAGAGTATGAGATGATATTAAAGCCTATGTCTTAATACTGCTAGGCATGCTAAAAGTATGGTAGCTGTGTTTTGCAAACATAGAGACATTTACAAAACAATTTAAGGGTGAAATATGTTGAGGATTTGCTTTAAAATACTGTAGGAAAAAAATCAAAAAATCATGACATAGATGAAAAACAAATTATTAGTTATTGGAGCTGGATGACAAGTTCATATGGGCTATTCACAATGTTCTATGTACTTTTATTCTAAGAACTTCTCAAAATTAAAAATTACTTTAAACTCTGGACTCCCAATATGTACTTTTATAGTTTCATAATAAAATGACCCCAATTGAACACTTAGCAACAGCAAAAACATCTCTTTAATCAACTACAAAACCAAATATTAACTCTGATCTCCTTTCTGCTTTAATCTATGATATTCTATTCTGTCTGGAGCTTTATCAAGTATACAAAATGTTCCAAGATCACAGAACAAAGTGTGTCTTCCTCTGAAAGGCATGCTACTGCTGGACTGTAACCAATAGAATCAGCCTTCTGTGGATAAAAAAACAGCCTTCAAACACTGCATGCACTAAAGGCCAAAGGCCCAAGGAAAGTCAGGAAGAACAAAGTGGTTACCAGGGAGGAATTCTGCCAGCTGAGAGCTTGCCCTTCTGCCCTTCACACAACAGTCTGTTTGCAACTGAGACTGGGTTCTTGATTCCTATAAAATAAAATTGGCAGAAAAAGAAGTCAGAAATGTCTTCAAGTTTCCCATTCGGTTTTGTGGTTGTTTCCATAAAACAACTTTAATATGTGTTGGAAATTCTTCTTTTTTAAGGTATCAAATAATACTAATGAAAACCCTTAATAATCATGAACAATAAGAGTCAAATCAAAAAATGTATGAATACCTAGTAAATGCAAGACAAGAACAAATAAAAAATGTATATTCTCATGTTTTACCATGTGCTACAGCAGCAAAGACTGAATTTGAAACACTGCATATTTAACTTAGGTTCCTTTTTAATAAATTTCAGAATAGAGTAGAAAAAAATGAACTGAAAATACGGTACTCTCCTACACTCAAAACTAAATACATGCTCCAGGCATTTATTGACCACAAAACCATGAATTTCCTTTGAAGAATAAACATGATTACAAACCACTTCAAATTGACCTTGGAGAGAATAATTAATGCGGAAAGATAAGCCAAAAATTTTAAATGTCACCTAAAAGAGAGACAGAATAGAGAAAAAGTCCTTCAAATTGACTAATGGGGAGAGAAGAGGCCAAGTATATACAAGATTATAACCTAAAATGTGGTTCAGACCCTTTCCAGGAGGCTAACCAGTATGTAAAAATTAGATGACAGTGCTTCTCTGGGAGGAATGACAGGACAGTGTTAGTGTGATTGTCAGGATGACAATGGCAATGGCAAATATGACAACAATGATGATAGTAGCAGGCAATGAAAGTAATTAGTACCTACTATGCACCAGGCCCAGTGCCAAAGTCTTAAATGTATCAGACGATTTAATTGATCCCTCAACTCTTATCACATGGTGACACTTATGAATTCTATATGATTAATGAGGAAATTTTACACAGAGGGTTAAGTTGCCTGTCCAAGATCACAGAGCTGAGATTTTAACACAGAGGCAGCTAATGTCAGAGACCATGCCCTTAACCAACAATCTATGGATGCCTCTCAAGACACTATTAATACAAAAAAAAAAAAAAATTCAGCAGTGGGATATAAAGAGACTATAAAAACTTAAATTAAGGCCACCAGAGTGACTCAGAACAAAACTAATTTTAGAAATTTAGTTGATTTGCCAAAAACCTCTGTCACAAGAAGTATGAAATATCAAATAAAGGAAAAGCCCAGATCAGATCCATATACTAGTTCTTAACACATATTTCTGAATATGATCATTCAATATTATAAATAATTTCCAAATAACTTCTAAATTCAAATCTATAAATTCTCCATCAAAACTTCAAAAGAATTTCTCTGATGTATGAGAAGCTGACTCTTAATCAAGAAAAGAAAATTTTGAAAAAGAAAAATGAAGAGGTATTCACCCTGCAAGATACCGTTTCTTATTCAAAGATATTCTAGTTAAAAGAGTGTGGTTTGAATACAAAGCAGGCAAATAATCAATAGAATAGAATAAAGCTAAAGTTCAGAAACAGACACATGTGAATTTGGGTATTTAATATATAATACACATCATATTTCAAATCAGTGGGAAAAAGATAAACAAGAGGTAGAAAAAACATAGAGTGAAAAGTACAAGAGTCAAACTACTTTATAACTTTCCCAGTTGTCAGTTCATTGCTTCTCAGCTACAAATTCACCCTTTGTTGCCTGATCTGTAGAAATGGATATGGGCCCTTTAAACATGTTTCCTTTACCAGATAGCACAATGGTAAGCTCTGTCAGTGGAGGGCACTGAAAAACATTGTAGCTTGCTCACCAGGCTTCATGATTTGGCCCAGGTGTTATTTCCCACTGCTGAGTGCCCACAGGGAGCAGCTTTCCCCAGCATTTGGCCACCATATGTTTTCTCCAGCTCCTGATTTGGGCCACCACGGCATAGCTGAGAGCCCCAGAAAAAATGAGACTGTACCCTGGTCAAGGTCACTAATCCCCACAACCCCTCCTCAGCCCCACAGGCACACATACATAGCAAGTCTTCCATAGGGATGGCTGTGCAGTAAGGAAAAGCCCAATCTTTATCCTGCTCAGTAGAGGTTCAATTCCCATGGACTCTTTTTTTTTTTTCTTTTTTCCTGGATTCAGGGTACATTCCAACCCATGGACTTTTGACCTCTCTGTGCCACCTACCAGCCTGAGTTCATCTTTGCCCCACAGGACTGGTCTTGCTCACAGTGGCTGTGGACCAGCTCTGGCCTGAGTAACCCAGCAACTTTTCTGCCATACAGTGGGCTGCAACACACCTTTTGCGACGAAGTCTGAACCCAATTGCAAGTCTATCCTTCCTTGGGTATTCTCCTTCTGCCCTAGGATACACCTTGAATTCTGTTATCTTTATATAGTTACTCTCCTATTACTGCTTAATAACTCTTTATATTAAACTTCTATTTAAACTATTGTGTGGTTTCTGCCTCCTAGTTTGACCCAGACTAATACAACAAACTTGGACAAATTACTAAATCTCTCCTGTGTCTTGTTTCCTCATCTGTAAAATGGTGATAAAAGCATAGATCTCAAGTGTATCGTGAGAACTAAATGATTTAATACATGTAAACCACTACAGAACAATGCCTAGTATGTTATATTCAGTCAATAAATGGCAGTTATTATTATTATTAGTCAATAAATTATGTAGGGAGAAATTTTTAGTCATTTCAGAAAAAACAATGCATTCAAGAGGTAAATGAAAAATAAATTATAAACATATTAGAAGAAAACATAGGCAACTATGTTTATCAATTATGAGAGAGAAAAACTTACAAAAGCCACAAAAGGGAAAGTAATAAGTTTAACAAATAAAAATTGCAAAACCTAATATGATAAAGAATATTATAAATAGAGTTAAAAGGCAAGCCACAAAAAAGGTATGAATAGGCAGTTCACAAGGAAATGCTAATGACCTTTAAACACATGAATTCTTTAAAAATACCAATAAAACTTCATAATAAAACAAATGAAAATTAAAACTAATTGAAATGTTCTTTCTTAAAAAATCAGAAAAAATATAAAAGATCATAACAAATGAAAAATCAAATTGACCTAATCGATATATATACAGCACTGTACCCAAAAACTGCAAAATAAATACACTTTTGAAGTTCACATGGAATGTTACTGAAACAGAATATAAGCTGGGCCTCACACCATAAAGCAAGTCTCAAAAAGTTGAAGGGACTGGAATCACAAATAGTATATTCTCTGACCACAGCAGAATTAAACTAGAAATCAATAATGAAAGCTAACTTAAAATGTCTTTAGGCAAATAAATTTGACTGCTATGAAATAGACAAATTTCTTGAAAAACACACATGAATAAAAGAAAATATAGATAATCTTATAAATGTTAAAGATTGAATCCTATTTTTTTAAACTTCCCACAAAGATAACTCCATTAATTTGGAATAATTGGTGGATTCTTCTAAACGATTAAAATGAAATCGTTCCAATCATACACAAACTCTTTCAAAGAACAGAGAAAAAAACAATCCCCAACGCATTTTATGAAGCCAGCCATAACAGGGTACAGATACAAACCATTACACACACGGTCACTTAATTTACCAACACAATTCTGTGAGGAAAGGACCACCTTTTCAATAAAAGGCAATGAACCATTTGGATACTCATACGAGAAAAATAAATAAATGTTGATCCCCATTCTCATATACACAAAAATTAGTATGAGCTTGATAAGAAAGCTAAATGTGAAGGGTAAAAACAACAAAATTGTTAAAATGGAGACTACCTTCGTAAGTTTGGATAGGCAAAAATTTCTTAAAACACAAAATGAATTAACCATAAAAGAAAAGGCTGATAACTTAAACATCATTAAAATTAAAAACTTAAGCAATAGCAACACAAAATGGCAGCCACCATGGGCTCAGACAATTTATGAAAACCAATTATATAGCCTTAAAATAGAATATGGACCTAAATACCCCAGAAGCAACCCCCTTTGTAAGATTTGTAACAAAAATTAATATGAATGGAGTTAATAGTTCTAATGGAGTGGTGGATCTAAGAGGCCTATTAGTGCTAGCAAAATGGCAGAATTCATATAGCATCAAAGTTGTTCTGCAAGAGCATCAGCGCCTAATAATGCCTAAAGAAAATATGAAACTCCCTCAGCCACCTGAAGGACAGTTTTACAGCAATTAATCAAAAAGAAAAACCACAGGCCCTTCCCATTACCCCCCATTCAATTTAAGCAGTCTTCATTTTCCACAGTAGTAAAATTTCCTAGATACATCTTATAGACCTCAAAGTACTGGAAAGGAAGCTCCCATTCAAAGGCAATTTATCTTAAGGTACTGTAAATGATACTTAAATAAATAAATATTAAAAACTTCTATTCACCAAAAGACATTAACATTTATATTTTAATTTGGAAAAAATCTGTAAGACATCCCATTTAAAGAAAAAAGTTTCATAATAATAAATACATTTATTTTTTAAGAAACAACTATATACACAAAATAAAACTATGTCTCTATTACATAAAAATAAAGATAAAGGCACTGGATTTTCACTAGTTAAACCTCAGGAGGAGAAGAGGACAAGAAGGAAAGATTTAGAGGATCAAAGGTAAATTTTATTTATTTCATCTGAAATTTCTTACAATGAAAAAATATTTTAATTAGTTTAAATAAATTATAAAATATAATATTCTAAGTCAAGTTTTAAATGTCTGTAATTTCTTCAAGGGATAAAGGAGAATGATCAAATTCTAACTCAAAACTAGAAGATAGGCTGTTTTGTTGTTTTCTTTAAAACTATTCATAGCTAAGAGTTCATGTTTTAAATTTAGTAAAAGAAGAAAAACATTTGTTTTCAACACCAAGCAAGAATGGTGTAAAAGACTGGACTAAGTCTTTAGAAGGCATGAAATGGAAATATACATTGTTTTTCAAAGAATAGAGATAGCATGTCATAATGCCCACATACCACTCAGTGCTCCAACTGCTCCAAAGTTTAAGGATTTTCCATCCATTATGCTGGCATCACACTCAATTTCACCTAAGAGATTTAGATTAGATCCCATTCCAGCATTTGTAAAAGGAGAATCCTAAAAGACAAAAACAAAAATTAAAATACCATTAGTTTTAAAGAATAAATGCCAATCCTTCATAAACTCTTTCAAAAACTAAATAAAAAAACACTTCCCAACTTATTGTATGATGCCAGTACTACCCTAATATCAAAACACAACAAAGATATCATGAGAAAAACAACCTACAGATCAATATATCTTGTAAATATTGACAAAAAAATCATCAAAGAAATACCAGCAAATGAAATTCAGCAAAATAGCAAAAGGATTATACATTACAAACAACAGGAAAGCAAGGCTGGTTTAATATCTACAAATCAATCAATGTAATATCCTATATTAATAAAATAAAGGATAAAAAACAAGATCTTATCAATAAACACAGAAAACAGCATCTGACAAAATCTAACACCCTTTCATAAGTAAAACATTCAATAAACTAGATATATTAATAGGAAACAAATCCCTTAACATTAATGATAAAGGGCATCTATGAAAAGTCCAGAGCTAGCATCGTAATGAATAATGAAAGACTAGATGCTTTCCCCTAAAATCAGGAACAAAACAGAGATATCCACTCTCACTCATTCTATTCAACAATATACTGTACAACTAACCAGACAATTAAGGGGAAAAAAGGAAATAAAGAAAGAACATCTAGACTAGAAAGGAAGAAGTAAAATTCTATTTCAAGATAACATGATCTTATATTTAGAAAATACTAAGGACTCCACTAAAAAACTATCAGAACTAATAAATAAGTTTAACAAGGTTGCAGGATACAAGATCAATTTGCAAAAATCAATAGGATTTCTACAGATTAGCAATGAATAATCTGAATATAAAATTAAGAAAATAATCCCATTTACAATAACATCATGCTCATTTGGCAGCACATATAATGGAACTGGGGCAATACAAAGAAGATTAGCATGGCCCCTGCACAAGGATGACAAGCAAATTCATAAAGCACACCGTATTTTTTTTTTTTTTTTTTTTTTTTTTTTTT
>VBSM01001118.1:20099756-20125909 GCA_008086735.1 Cheirogaleus medius | reverse complement strand
GCCTCCCAGAGAGCTAGGATTACAGGCGTGAGCCACCGCGCCCGGCCACACACCGTATTTTTGAACTCAAGCAAATCAGCAAGAAAAAAACACAAACCCATTAAAAAGAGAAAAAGAAAAAGTCTAAGTAAATGTGAAGATATATAGAACTTTTCTTTCATTTTCTAAACGCTTTAAAAGATAATTGTTTAAAGCAAAAATAACAGTGTATTGTGGGGTTTATAACAAATACAGGTATAAACTGTAAGGCAAAGGTAAAACAAAGACTGGGAGGGGTAAATGGAAGTATATTGTTATAAGTCTCTTACATTATACAGGAAGGCCTATAATATGATTTGCAAGTACACTATGATGATTCAAAGATAGATTTTGCAAACAGTATAGCAACTAAAAAATAAAATGAAGAAGTGTAGAATAGTGAACATAAAATGGAATCATTTATTAAATCCTCAAAAATAGAAAAAGAAATGAGAACCAAGTAGAGATGAAACCAATAGAAAGCAAATAGTAAGATGACAGCTTTGAACATAATCATATGAATCATTACATTAAATTCAAACTGTCTAAACACTTTTACTAGAAGGCAGAGTCAAGTCATAAAACTTTGTCCCTTTTGAATATACATGTAAAAATCCTCAACAAAATATTAACAAATTTAATCCGGTAATATGTAAAAAGGATAATACATTACAACCAAATAAGGTATATACCAGGAATGCAAGACTGGTCCAAGATTTGAAAATCAATCAATTAACAAACTAAGAATAACCACATGATCTCCTAAATAGCTGTAGCAAAATCATTCTAAAAGATTAAATATCCATTCATGATATTAAAAACTCTCAGTAATTCAGGAATAGAAGGGAACTTTCTTAACCTAATTAACCTAAAAAGAATAATGTATCACAATCAAGTAGTATTCACCCCAGGAATGCAATGCTGACTAAAAAATTGATAAATGTAATTCACTGTACTAAGAGAAAAGTGAAAAACCATATGATAACCTCAACAGACACAGATAAAGCAGCTGACAAAATTCAACACCCATTCATGATTTTTTAAAAAATCCTAAGAAACAAGAAATAGAAGGGAACTTTCTCAACCAGATAAAAGATTATTTATGAGAAATATACAGCTAATGTCATAATTGTGAAAGACTAACATCAGGAGCAAGGCAAAGATAATTTGTTCTCACCACTTCCATTCATCATTATACTAATGTCTTGGCAAGTAAGAGGGGGGAAAAAAGTCATATAAAGGAAAAACTGTTCTTTTTCTATATAGTAGCAACAAACTATTAGACATTGAATTTTTTTAAATATCCATTATAATAGCATCAAAAACATGAAATAGTCAGGGATAAACAAAATGAAGTATGTACAAGATCTGTACACTGGAAATCACAAAACAATCCTGGCAGAAATTAAAGAAAATCTCAATAAATGGAGAGAAATACCATGCTTATGAATTGGAAGATTCAATATTATTAAATTGATCAACTGATTTAACACAATCCCAGTCAAAATTCCAGCAGACTTTCTTGTAAAGAATGACATGTTAGTTTTAAAACGCTTATACAGATGCAAAAGAACTAGAATTGCCAAAAAAAAATCTCTAGAAAAGAACAAATTGTAATGACTTATATTGCCTAATTTCAAGATTTTAAGAGAATGTGGTATTGACATAAATTTAGACATATAGATGAATTAAATGGAATAGAGCCCAGAAATAGACCTGCACATATGTGATCAATTTTTACCAAGGTGACAAGGCAATTCAATGGAGAAAGGATAATCTTTTCAACAAATGCTGCTATTCATCTTGTTAGATACATGGTAAAAATAAAATGATACTAGAAAAATATACAAAGGAAAAAAGACATTTGCCCCATACCACTATACACAAAAATTAATTTTTGAAATAAATCATAGACCTACATTTCGGAGCTAAAACTACAAACATTCTAAAAGAAAATATAGGATAAAGTCTTGTGTCCTTGAGTTAGGCAAGGATTTCTTGCATATGACATGAAAAACATGAATTATACAAGAAAAAAATGACAAATTGAATCTTATCAAAATTAATATGTTTTACTCTTCAAAACCTACTATAAAAAAAGCAAGCCACTATATATGGATAATACATATGTATATACATGCATACATATATACATGGGGTAGTATAAAAACATATATTTCCTTGCTCTATCAACTAAGAGAACCTATAATTAATGACACGCCAGTAGCAAAAAGTATATGTAGCACCTAGGTCTTGGTTTCTCATACATTCTCCAATAAAAGGAACCAGAATTCCTTGGAGAAATGACTAATTCTAGGACTGGGGCAGAAAACGTACAAAATGACCCTGAAGCATCTCATACCACCAGAAAGTAAGGAAGTTCTCAAAAAATAACCTTACAGTGATGAGGGTATATCAAAGGAACAAAAGGGCCAACTGAAAGAGCTCCCAATGGCCAAACCTGCAACAATTTGAGCAACAAAATAAATAAAGTAATACTGGATTATAACCAAAAGGATAAAATATATATCAAATATCCATGAGCCCACACTGATATAAATTAATTCTAAATAAATAAATAGGGGAGAAGAAAGAAATCTTCTGTACAAAAGAATTCCAAATAATTTTGGTTACTCCGCTCTCAAGAAGGCGAAGCATAACTCTCTATTCCTTAAGTGTGAGCTGTGCATACTGACTTCCTTCAGAAGAACACAGTATGTGCTTCTTTCTTAGAAAGAAAAAAGAATAAATTTAGAGTAAAGAAACCTGGCAAACACTATCTATGGCATGTGACAGAAGTCAACATCAACAGTGATAAATCGTGATAAGTACATCAGGGTATGTACCCTTATTATTATATGATGAGAATAGCATTTTCTCTCTATGGTCTTCCACCCAAAAACCATTAATCATGAGAAAAACATTGTTCAAATCTCAATTAAGGGATAGTCTACAAAATACCTGACCAGTACTCCTCAAAGCTGTTAAGGTTATAAAAACAAAGAAAGTCTGAGAAATTGTCATAGCCAAAAGGAGCCTAAAGAGACATGACAACTAAAAATGTAACATGGTATCCTGAATGAGATCCTGGGACAGAAAAAGAACATTAGGCAAAAACTGAAGAAATCTGAATAAAGTAAGAACTTTGGTTAATAATGTATCAATATAGATTTATTCACTGTGACAAAAGTACCTACTAATTAAGATGCTAATTGGGAATTCTCTGTACTATTTTCACAATTGTTCTGTAAATCTAATACTGTTCTAAAATAGTTTATATAAAAAAAATCAAGCTACAAACTGGGAGAAAAATTTTACAAAACACGTATCTGTTAAAGGACTTTTATCCAAATGTACTTTTTTAAAAATCCATACAATACAGTAAGACAAACAATCCAAAGTTTTTAGTGGCAAACAGTTTCATACACAGATTGTAAATAACACATGAAGAGATGCTTAACATCATTATTGACAAAGATTCCCTCATTGACCAAACTCTACTTAGGCTCCTCTGAACCTTTCAACTAGGCCTGACTTTTAGACTTCCATGTTTGTTTCTGCACTGTCCAATTCTAGTACAAATCTTGCTAAGTCAATTTGATAAGAACCCCCAACCCTTGATATCTGATCACCCTCAATATCTAATCAGATTCCGCATCCTTCACTGTCCCCCAGGTGATATATGATCACCCAGGTTTTCCTCCAGCAAGAATCCTATTAAGTCAGTTTAGCTAGAATCCCTCTTATGCCTAATGTTACCTCTTAGTAATCCTCTACCCACTAATCCCTACCCTGTTCCTTGGCTATAAATTCCCACTTTCCCATGCTATATTCAGAGTTGAGCCCATTTCCTCACTACAAAATCCCATCCTCAGCAGCGGTTCCTATACCTATCACAATAGTTTCCCCCACTTGAATAAAGTCTGCTTTACAATCTTCCACAAGGATCATAAATAATTTTTTATTAACATTAGTAATTAGGAAAATGCTTATTCAAACCACCAGATACCGCTATATAACCACTAAAATGGCTAAAATCTTAAAGACTTACACTACTGAGTACTGGCAAAAACATGGAACAACTGCAACCCTCACACATTGCTAGTGAGAATGCAAATGACAAATAGTTTGGCAGTTTTCTTTAAAGTTAAGCATACACTTACCATAGACCCAGCAATTCTATTCCTAAGTATTTATCCAAGAGAAATGAAAGCCAATGTCTACATAAATTAAATTCACATAAAGTCCACAGGAAGATTTATATACTTATACTCCTCATACACCCAACGATATGAATGAATCTCAAAAGCATTATGCTAAGCGAAAGAAGCCAGTCACAGAAGATCACTAATTGTGTGATTCTATTTACAACAAAATCTAGAAAAGGCCAAACTATAGTGATAAAAAGCAGACAGTGGTTGCCAGGGACCACTGAGGGGAAAGGATTCACTATAGTCAGGTATGAGAGAATTCGGGGGTGATGCAAATGTTATACAGCATGATTGCATTAGTGGTTACACAACTGTATATATTTGTTAAAACTTATCATTGTACACGTAAAATTGATGGATTTGGTTGTATATATACTTCAATGAAGCTGACAAAAAAGTAGCATATTACTTAATATAAAGTAATCAGCCTATACACTAGCTTCACCTTTATAAATGATATAGATAAGCTTTTTAAAGGTCACCTGTTTATTTTCTGATATGACTCATTTTGTATAATTAGTAATCATACCCAATAAGTAATCATTTTAAGATCTGTCAGATCTTGTTACTCCTCTGTTCAAAAACCTACGAGTAGTTTTCCATCACACTTAGAATAAAATCCAAAGTCCTGACAGGCATCGTGGCATACACCTGTAATGCCAGCTACTTGGGAGGCTGAGGTGGGAAGATTGCTTAAGCGCATGAACTCAAGACCAGCCAGGGCACCAAAGCAGGACCCTGTCTCAAAACAAAATCCAAAGTCCTACTTTCCAAGGTTTACAAGATCCTACATGATCTGGCTCCTCTAGCTGTCTTCCAACTTACTCCCTCCTATTTTTCTTCTCCCTTACTGTACGCCAGCCACACTGCAATTCCCTAAGCACACCAAGAATGCCTCACTTCAAGGCCTTTGCATCTGTTGTTCATTCATTCCTTTGAAATGCTGAGCTTAGTGAGAGATTCTAATAAGGGAAGAAGGCCAATAAATACAGACTATGTACATGTAAAGATATATGTGCATGTATATATAAATAACTGATGTCCTATGGTGATCAGTTATTACAAAGAAGAATGAAATGAAATAAAAAGGGACAGTGGGGTACTTTTCCCTCTGACCAAGAATTCCCTTCCCCAACATCTTCAAGAGCCCTCCCCCATTTCATTTATGTCTCTGCTCAAATGACATCAAAGAGGCCACCCCTCACTGACTTATCTAAAATAGCATTTTCCCAGCCCTCCCCAATCATTCTCTTCTCTCTTACTATTTTTAAGGTACTTTCCACTACCTGACATTATATACAGTGTCCATCTAGCTCCTCCCAGGGAATGTAAGACCCATAAGTACAAGAATTTGCCTTTTTAGGTATTGTATCCCAATGTCTAAAGCAATGCTTAGCACACAGTAGTCAATAAATATTTGTATGAATGAACAGCAGTTAATTACAACTAGATATAAACAGAATAATCATTGGGAACTATAACATCTTAAGCAAACTGATACTTATAAATTTTTACAAGTTACTCCTATATAGAAATGCCACTAAATGTAATAGAGTGTTAAGAATCTAATCTTTTCATGATTAAAATAAGAAAAATGAAATAAACTCCAGCAATAGTATTTTCAGTTTCTAAAAGATGGAATATTTTTCCCACCCAGTCCCATCCTGTCCCCCTCCTAAAAGATAGAATTTTAAAAGCAAAATATATTTTAAGCTTACTCATAATTTTTAAAGAAGACAGACTTTAAAAGTAAGATCCCTTTGACTAGCCCAGCAAAGAGAGGGCAGGAAGACCAAGAGGTGAGTCCGGAGTTACTCTCTCACCACAACATGCAAACTCATTTTTGTTAATGAAATTTGAGAACACCAAGCCAAGACAAAGACCTGCAAAGTGTCACTCTTTTACTAGGGACCACAACCTGTATTACCCATATAATGCCCTTTGCTGAAAGCATAAAATAAAATAAGAACTGTTTGCAAGGCTACAGGGTATACTATACCTCTGGGGATCTATTATGAGACCTCTATTAATAGCTCTTACAGATGTAAACAATTTAATTTTCAAATGTTGTACAAAACCTATGCTAGCACATTATAAAATCATTTTTATATAGAATGATTTATGTTTGTTCAATTTCCAATCTTCCTTTAAGAAGTAGTCAAACATTAACAGGAAATTACCAATATGTTAGTATTCATACTCTGTCATTCAAATACAAAATCAACAAACACATCATTTAGATGAATAAAATATAGAACATGTGATAATATAATTTATTATTCAAAACTAGTTATGCTATCAAAATTATTTTAATTATTGCTTTTATTGGTAAGCAGGTAGCTTTACTGATCTAAAGCTATGAGAAAAGGGGAAATACAGACTTTGAAACAAACTTTCTTCAATTTTTTAAAACAGAGTAATAAAAACAGGATGTGTTCTCCATGTTGTCATGATCTTTTCCACACTAACACTAGTAAAACTTGTATAATATGCCTATATTACCTAACACCATGCTAAGAATTACTAATTCTCTACTATCTCATCATCAATACTCATTACTGACAAGATGAATAGAGGCCATTGAAACTGTATTTCTGGCTGAAAAAAATCATTTGGAGATTTTTTTGTTTAACAGCCAAAACAAAAAAAATTTTGACAAGCTCAAATTTTCAAGAACTGGGTAGTTGAAGGATTTCCAATTTAGATTCCTCTGTGGTGGCAGAGGTTAAGACTCATTCATTCTACGAAAACTCATTGGGCACCTATATGCCAGGCAAATCTTTTCTATAAAGGGCCATATCTATTAAACAGTTCAGGCTTTGTGAGTCACACAGATAACACCACAACTACTCAACTTTACCACTGTAGCCCAAAAGCAGCCAGCGAAAATAAATAAGCATGGCTGTGTTCCAATAAAACTTCATTTATGGACACTGAAATTTGAATTTCACATAATTTACTGGTATCATGAAAGATTATTCCTCTTTTGATTTTGTTTCAACTATTTAAAAAAGTGAAAACATTTTTAGTTTGTGGGCTATTCAAAAAACAAGCAGTAGGCCAGATTTGACTTTCTAGCCACAGCTGGCCAATTCTTGATCTAAACCATGGGAATAAAACAGTGAACAAAATAGAAAAACATCCTTTCCCACATGGGGTCTAGATAAGGGAGAAAGACAGTAAGAAATTAAATACATTAGATGGCCTATTAAATAGCAGTAAATATGCTAGTAAAAAATAAAATAGGACAGGAGATAGGGAGTACTGGGCATGGTCAAAAGACTATAAAAGGGAGACAAGACGACCACAAGAATATCCTTCTAAGTGTTTCTTTTGACATAATTTCAGAACTACAGAAAAGTATAATAGTCTAGTATCCAGAATATATAAAGAACTCCAACTTTCAACAACCAAAGAAAAACCCAATTAAAAAATGGGCAAAGGACTTGAATAGACATTTCTCCAAAGATATATAAATGGCCAACAGGCACATGAAAATATGTTCAGCATCATTGTCATTAGGGAAATGAAAATCAAAAACACAATGAGGTACCACTTCACACCACAAGGATCGCTATGATGACAAGTGCTGGCAAGGATGGAGAAAAATTATAACCCTCATATATTGCTGCTGGAAATGTAAAACACTTCATTCAGTTGCTATGGAAAACAGTTTGGTAGACCCACAAAAAATTAAACATAGAATTACCAGAAGACCCAGCAATTCCATTTCTAGGTATTTACCCAAAACAATTGAAAGCAGGTACTCAAATACTTGTATAGGAACATTCACAGCAATACTATTCACAATAGACAAAAGATAGAAACAACTCAAATGTCTATTAATGGATGAACGGATAAACAAATTATGATACATACATGAATAATGTTGAATACTCCTTTGAAAAAAAGGAACGAAGTACTCATACATGCTACAATGTATGAACCTCAAAAACACACTAAGTGGAAAAAGCTAGACACAAAAAGTCACATGAAAGGCATGATTCCATTTACATGAAATATCTGGAATAGGTAAATCCATAGGGACAGAAAGCAGATTGGTGGTTGCCAGTAGGGAGAGGCATGAGTAATAGAGAGCACTTGCTTAATGGGTACAGGGTTTCCTTTGGGGAGATAAAAATGTTTGGAACAAGATACAAGTGGTGGTTACACAACACTGTAAATATTTTAATGTCAATGAATTATTCATTTTAAAATGGTTAATTTTGTGTTATATGAATTTCATCTTAATTAACAAACAAAAAAAGCAGACACAAAAGAATACATATTATATTATTCCATTTATGTTAAGTTCTAGAACAGGAAAGACTAATATATGACAATGGAGGTCAGAACAGGTTTTACCCTGGAGTGACTAGAAGGGGGCCCAAGAGGCCTTCTGGAAGGCTGGAAATGTTTCATTTCCTGATCTGAGTATTGGTGACACAGGGCTATCTTCACTCTGAAAAATTCATGGAACTGTCCCCTCAGAATAAATGTATATTGTTTTCTATGTGTATACTAAAAGTTTTAAAACTATAATATAAAATCTTAAAATTAAAAAATAGTAAATTTTTTAAAACTATTACCATTGTGAATTAAAGGGTCCAAAGGATCTCCATTATTTCTTAAGACTGCATATATCTATATTTAACTCAAATTTTAAAGTTTCTTAAAAAGAATCAAAAAATGACAATTTCCAGACTCCCCTCCCAAAAGATTCTGATTTCGAGCATGTAAGTTGAAACTAGGAAATCTTCATTTTTTTAATAAGCTACCTCAAATAATTCTGATCCAGCTGGACCATGGCCCTCACCTTGAGAAACTCCGATTTAAATGAACTCCATAAGCTGCTTAACTTCACTTTCTCCACAAACCACATTTTGAGGGGGCTTGTAAAGACATCTATCAGCAACAGCACAGGAGAGATGGGGAGTAAAAAAGCTACAAATGAGTCATGAGAGGCTATATAAGCTAACCACTCTGGAGGCCAGGATTCAACTTTGGAGAAAAATTAGATGGGCTGGAAAAAAATTAATGAAATGAGAGACAGTCCCTGGTTAATGGACATAGAAAACTTTCTGGGCAATCATCACAGATGCAGCCACAAATATGGTGTTCAAACCAATGGTTTTTCTTAGTATGTTTTCCATTAAAAAGTAATGGAATCAAGATAAGATAAATGATGTTGGAAGCTAAATATCCTTTAGGAACACTCTGGTTCAAGATTATTTGGGTCACAGAGTATTTGATCTGCTTTAGCTTCAGTTCTAAACTCTTTGGAGTGATATACTTTGGTAATAGTTCAAATTGCTTCAATGAGAAATTTTTTTGAAAAGTCTTTAGTTTGATTTGAAGTTCATTTTCAAAATAATAAGTTAATATCTAAGTCCAATTCCAACTTTAAAAAGTTAGATCAAAGCTCATTCCAGTTTTACTCCTACTTTTGGTAGAAATCTGTTACAATAATTTGTAACCTCTAGAGTATTAAACTAACGTCAATTAAACCATCAATTCATTTCCTTGGCCCTTGTGACAAGACAAAAGTTAGCATCTCTGTCCAAGACTTATTTTCAATTGTAACTTAAAATGAAATATAGTGTTAGTCACACAAAAGCTCCTATACTCAAAAGGGGCAGCTGTCACCCAGCCATGGAAAACTGCAGCCCTGAGAGAATGTCAATGTTTAAAAATTAGTCCATGGGCCAACAGACACGCATTTGTGAAATGTTTCTTTTGCAATCTCCAGTCTCTATCACTTTGTAAAGGTTAAGAAGGTCTCAAGCTTCTCCAGATGCAAAGTCTGAGCTTCGATTAAGGCTTCAGTTTTCCATACAGATTTCAGGCAAAGTAGTTCTTTGACACCAATGCCAGTCCTAACAACAAATTGATTTAACTATCATGCTTACTTAAATATTTAAAATATTGAATATTCTTACCTAATGCTTCTTAAAGAAGAAATAAGATAATAAGTACAGAAGTAAGCCATTTAACCTATGTTGTCTATCTACATGTCAACCCACCTTTACTAAGAAAGAAGAGCCAGGTAAGTGGTCAAAAAAGCCACGTATCTTCTGATTATAACAAAAAAAAACTTGTAATACTGTTTTGCTTCTCCAAAATAAGTCAGATGAGCTTTCTACCCAGAATCCACAAGAAGGAGACTGATGAAATATCATGGTATTTTTCTCAAATACTATTAGTATAGATGACTTCATTTATAACTTAATCCAGTAGTGAACTACCTTCATCAAGATGATAAGAGAAAACACGATATTTCTATTGGAACTAGTACTTTGTAACAAAAAAACAAAAACACAAAACATATACAGGAGGAGGGGACATCAGTGTTCATGTAACACACAAAAACCCTCAGAAATAATCAGGTAAAATAATTATAGGATAATGGGAATCTATCTATAATTTAGATAACCAGCCCCCACATAGGCAAAAGTTGGCTCTTATGTTCTCAGTGTGAACTTTATTGATTTAAAGATCAAAGCAGTAGGCACATGAAATAAAATAAGTATTAAATTTTGAAGAAATTATGGCATTCAGATGAACAAGATTTATAGGAAGAAAAATTCTCTGGTAAACACAGAAACAGTAACAAGGTCACCAACTCAAATATCTGCTCAAGGAGTCTTCCCATGAACAACAATTAGTGGATGCACACTTGCCCCTCCATCTTCTCTCCCAATTTGCCCATTCACCATTTCTCTGTACCTCTTTTAGGATATATGGGAGGGTCTTGAAGGATGTAAATCTATCAACTATCTGCCTTTGCTCAGTACTGAAAAAGTTTTCAATGAAAAGAAGGTGAAACTATGGCAAAACTTTTTTTCTTCTTCTTCTCTTTTTCACCAAGTATCTGTAAGAGCAAAACTTTTATTAGTGAGAAATTCTATTAAACTATGTTAACTTTCTTTTCCATTACTAAATAATTGGAGAATATGAACAATAAGAGATCTGCAACATGGAAGTCATAAGAGAATTATGGACTCCTCCAAAGTTTTGACACAAGACTGAACTAAAAAGAATTTTCACAACTAAATTGGAGGTCATAGTATCTGTTATCATGGGGCTACAGAAAGCAAGGTCAGAAAGAAGCTAGATGGATCATCCAATTTAATATCCAGTTCGCAAGTAGTTGCTAATTGTACCTTAAAATATTTCCAAGGAAGTTATATTCCCGTGATATGAACTTGTTATATTCAAAAATACAGAAAACATGCAGTTCTCATATAGCAGAGGGAGATTTACCATTATAAATATTTTTAAGTTAATGCTTATATATCAAACTAGTAGATATTCACAAATTCATTTTCAAGTCACTGAAAATAAAAAACAGAAAATGTATTTTCATTCATGTGTTGAAAAAGAAGCATATGAGATTATTTCTGCTCTTAGTTATTCTCAAAAACAGTCATGTAAGAACATTTTCACCCAAATATTGGCCAATTACAAACAAGCCATGCTTTACTGAAATACATATTATTAATAATGTTGGGGTTTTAGCCAATTAATCTTTTTTATAAGGAGTAGAAAGTTCAAGAATTAATGGACTTTAACCAATAAGTTTCAGTACAGTTAGCCAGAAAATATTATTAGGCCTTTCATTCATTAATACAGAACCACAGGGCATACTTAGAAATCAGAGGCTCAATTATCTAAAAAGCGTTCCTAAGGAAACAAAAAACTTTCCATTTTCATTCTGTAACTGCTCCTTAATGACAAAGTACTTTTTTTGGCATCCTCTCTTTTCTCTCTACCTCAGGACATATTTACAGATGCACTGGCTGCTTTACAGACATGCTAAAAGTTCTTGCTGTGGTTGATCAAAGTTGGAATGCCTGAGGAAATTACTCAACTTAGACAGCCTGGAATTATATCTAGCCAAATAGTTGCAGTGCTCTACTTTTAACATGTGTTAAAGTAATATTTTAGCTATCCTGGATGTAAGTTGAGAGAACATTTGTCTGCATCACACTCTGTGAACACTTGGAGTCAAATATAGTATGTTGAATACCAAGTTTTAGTATCTGTGACAGTTCATTTTTTTAACTGTTCAATTACACAAAAGATAACATACTTTATTTTTTTAAAAAACCTCAAATAACAGCATACGTACTAGGAACTAAGCTTTTTCATAATCTTCATAAAGTGCCTAAGCTTTTCTGGAAATGTCAGAAAAAAATGGAACAAATGTTGATATTTGTTCATTAGAGCATTTGTTGATCTGGCATAAAATATTCTGTCAAAAATGGAATCATTTTTCTTTCATTTATTAAATATTTTAATAAAAAAGCACTATACATCTACACTCACCTCCTTTGTATTATTAATCTGCCTAATTTATAAATAAATATATAATTAAGCAGAAAAATTACATCACAATAGTTTATTTTCATGTTTTTTTAATTGAAAGCCACAGAACTGCAGTACAAAGAGTTACTTGTCAAACACAACACAAATCTCTAAAATAAAATATTGGCTTCAATAGACTTGCACATCTGAAATAGTTTTAAACTTTGTTTTAGTTGGATTCTTTATGATGTCCAGGAAGAGGTTAGCACACACAATACCTAAAACTGTCCTTTCCACATGATCTACAATACAAAAGACAAACGTAGCTATTTCTCCAGTATTGCCAAATTTGGCAGCCACTTACACTTCCCTTCAACCTAAATAATTATACCTTTTAACCATGTTGACAATAATATGGAAATATCACTCAAAAAGAACCTAACAGACCAAAGAATTATAATAACTTAAACCATCCTTCTATCAAACAACATGGTCAGAATTGGGGGAGGGTCTGGGGAGAGGTATTATTAACTTTCAAGTCCTCTACTAACTATGCTTCTTTTTATTAAAAGGATTTCCAACCCACCAGAAAATGTTAACATGTGCACGTACTCCAGGAGAAGGAAACATAAATAAGTCCCCCACTCTGAATGTGTTATAGTGTTGATGCCCTGTGTTACAGTACATGCATGTCAAGAACTGTCAGGAAATGTGTATACCATGCAGGAGGCTGGACCTTGAGTGAAAATGACTTCTAGTAAAAACCCCCTGGCAATGGGAATGACCAAAGAACTTCTGTCAACTGGGATGTCTAGGATTCAATTTTAAGCTGTTTTCTATGGTGAGATACAATCCTTCATTAATCTAACACTTAAAGTCCGCTACACACACAAGGGACAGAGGGAGGAAAAGAAAAAAAAAGACAGACACAAACAATAGGGAAAATTTTAAGCAAAGTTTTGTTCTACTTTGGAGCAAGATTTTCTTTTTTTGTTTTTTGAGGCAGAGTCTTGCTCTGTTGCCCAGATTAGAGTGCTGTGGCATCAGCCTAGCTCAGGAAACCTCAAACTCCTGGGCTCAAGCAACCCTCCTGCCTCAGCCTCTCAAACAGCTAAGACTACAGGTGTGCACTACCATGCCCAGCTAATTTTTTCTATTTTTTTTTAGTAGAGACAGGGTCTCGCTTTTGTTCAGGCTGGCCTAGAACTCCTGAACTCAAGCAATCCTCCTGCCTCGGCCTACCAGAGTGCTATGATTACAGGAGTGAGCCACCACGCCCTGCCTAGAGCAAGATTTAGAATACAATCTTGATGGGATTCTTAAAAATCACGCAATTTAAGTTTCTTCCTCATTTTTCTTCCAGATTCTGAATAAAGGCCTGGGTTTGAGAGATGCAAAAAAACTCAAAATCAAAAGATAGTCTTTTAAGGTACTGCGCATGGGCTTGAAGTAGCCGAGGGGTTTGAAGTTATCGGCAAGGGGTGAAGGCTAAACTAGCTTCGCGGAAGCTATAATTAGCTATAACTATAACTAGCTATAGCCGGGGGTTTGAAGTTACCGGCTATAACTAGCTTCTCGGAAGCTATAACTAGCTTCAACTATAACTATAGCTATAACTAGCTTCCTCGGCCCGATCACAGGAACCCTGGTTCTCCGCCCGCCAGGAAGTGTCATCAACACTTGCTTTTCTTAAGTCCCAGAATCTTGGCTTCGGCATTTAGGGTAACCTCAGTTCTCGTTGTCATTCTCAAACCAGTTTTCTCTGAGCTCTCGCGAGATTGGCGGGCCGACCCGAGAGCAGCACGGAAGCCAGTATCTCCTAGGAGTTCGACCCGGCCCTCCGCGCCTTCCGCCTTCGCTGCGTGGGTTTGCGGCCTGACCAGAGCCAGCCTAACGCCGGCAGAGCCCGCCTGGGATACTGGCAGCGATGGATGAGGACCTGGTTTTGGCACTGCGGCTTCAGGAGGAGTGGAACTTGCAGGACGCAGAGCGCGATCCGGCCCAGGAGCCCCTGTCGCTGGTGGACGCGTCCTGGGAGTTGGTGGACCCCACCCCAGATTTGCAGGCCCTGTTTTTGCAGTTTAACGACCGGTTCTTCTGGGGCCAGCTGGAGGCCGTCGAGGTGAAGTGGAGCATGCGAATGACCATGTGTGCTGGGATATGCAGCTATGAAGGGAGAGGTGGAATGTGTTCCATCCGTCTCAGTGAACCCCTTTTAAAGTTGAGACCAAGAAAGGATCTTGTAGAGACCCTCTTGCATGAAATGATACATGCCTATTTATTTGTCACTAATAATGATAAAGACAGGGAAGGGCATGGTCCAGAGTTTTGTAAACATATGCATCGGATCAACCGCCTGACTGGAGCCAATATTACGGTATACCATACTTTTCATGAAGAGGTGGATGAGTATCGGCGACATTGGTGGCGCTGCAGTGGGCCATGTCAGCACAAACAACCGTATTATGGCTACATCAAACGTGCTATTAACAGGGCACCCTCTGCCAATGACTACTGGTGGGCTGAGCACCAGAAAACCTGTGGAGGCACTTATATAAAAATCAAGGAACCAGAGAACTACTCAAAAAAAGGCAAAGGAAAGACAAAACCAGGAAAGCCCCCAGTGTCAGCAGTAGAGAATAAAGATAAACCCAACAGAGGTGAGGCGCAGCTGTTAATCCCTTTTAGTGGGAAAGGATACATTCTAGGCGAAACAAACAATTTACCGTCATCTGGGAAATTGATCAGTTCACAGGCCATTAATAAAACCCAATATCTTTTAAGTCAAGACCATTCAGCAAACGCTCTAAGACCTAATGCTAAAACTGAGGTGAAATTTGAACAGAACGGTTCAATTAAAAAAGCCTCTCATCTACTCTCCCCTGTTCTTAATACCAGTCACCAAAATGTTTTAAGCAACTATTTGCCTAGAGTATCAGCTGCCAACCAAAAGGCTTTCAGAAGTGTGAATGGATCTTCTCCAACAACAAGCTTAACAGTTGGTGACATCGCTAAAAATTTAGTTTCTTCCAGTTCTCAAAGAAGGGTCACATCTTCTAAGATATCCCTAAGAAATTCTTTAAAAGCAATGGAATCAACATCTGTGACTGTATCCCTGGAGGTGAGTGGGTCTGAAGATAAATTCCCAAATAAACGACCCAGGCTAGAAGACAAGACTGTTTTTGACAATTTTTTTATCAAGGAAGAACAAATACAAAGTGATGGTAATGATCCAAAGTGTAGTTCACATCCTATAACCACAACTCAGAATTCCAGTAGTTCATGCAGTCAGAGCAAAATGGTTAACTGCCCGGTTTGTCAGAATGAAGTTTTGGAATCTCAAATTAATGAGCACTTGGACTCGTGCCTTGAAAGTGATAGCATCGAAGTCAAAAGCTGAAAACATCTTTGAAAAATGAATGAGTCTCACATACTATCTGTGTTACCTCACTAATGGGCTATGTCAGCCATTCAGGAAGTTTTGTGTTAATGCTAAGATTTGTATGTTATAATCTAGTTCATACAACCAATACAAAATGTTTTATTTTATATATACATATATAAGATTGTAATTAACAATATTTTATGTCTCAAGGTGCTACATACATTCACTCTTGCCTTACCTATACTGCAGCCCAGAGTTTCTTCTGCCTGTATATATGTATAATTTTTAGATACTTTTGTTCTTTCTTGCTTTTTAAGATTTTTAAATCTGTTCATCTTTTTATGTTTATACTTTCTAAAAATATTCATGAGGAATCCTGTCAGATATTTAGTTAAATTGAATATTTCTTTATTTATTAATAATATTAAAACTCATTCCCTGTACTGAATCTTCACAGTGTCAGACATACAGACTATAGTACAAAGTATATGAGTTGTTTTAGGGTACTCTTTTTGTTTTTCTGGCTTTTTGTTTTTGTTTTTTTACAAAATCTTAACAGAAAATACATTTTCTGTATTTTAAAGAATTTTATTTCTCTATTCTACCTTTACTAAACAGTGACAGCAGATTTTAGGTTAGATAAGGAATATAGTAAAATAAATACATTTCTTTTGGAATATTACTAGCAACAAATAGCCACTATGATTCCATAGGCCAGATTTTATATTGAGTTTAGCTGTTTTCTCAAAATTTAGCAAAATGAGTGGTTAAAACCCAGTGTTAACTGGTGTCTAGAACATAATAAAGTTGCCTAGTTATATAACAGTGGAAAATTATCTAGAAACAGTATTTTGAACCTTAAGCCAAAGTTGAAACCATTATAATAAAAGAAATACCCTTTTTGCACTTAAAAAACGCATGTCTTTTTTAAAGTGTTCTCTTCCATATTACAGGAAAGGGACAAAGGTACTTTTATCAGGTTACTGTCTGTCTCATGGCTGTACTTCCAGTATGTTGGTCATAGTCCCAAGACCTTAGTTGTTTACAAGTTTGTTTTTTTTGTTGCAATATAGGTACACAGATTTTTAAGTATACACCTGGACAAACTTTTACATAGTGTTCACCTGTGTACTGCCCAGATCAAGTTAGAGAACATTTTCATTGCCGCAGAAGGCCTTCTGTAGGTGCCTGTTCCCATTCAGTACCCACCACCCTTACCAGTAACCTGCAAAGGCCGCCACTATTCTCACCTCTATCACCACAGATTAGTTTAGCCTGTTTTTGAACTACTTAAAATAGTATCTTTGTTGCTCTGTGTAGCAGAAATTGATTTTCATTGCTCTGTAGTATTTGCATAAATATATCAGAATTTTTCCATCCATTCTATTATTAATGGACATTTGAATTATTTCCAGATTGGGGCTGCTAAGAAAGAACATTCTATTCATTTCTGTTGGGTATATACCCAGGAGTGCAGTTGCTGGGTCACAGGGTATGTTTAGCTTTAGTAAATACTGCCAGTTTACACTCCTGCCAGCAAGGTATGAGCATTGCAGTTGTTCACCATCCTTAACACTGTTACCAATCTTTTTCATTTTAGCCTGATTGTATGTTCACAAATTTTGATATTTCTTAAAGCATGAAGTTTAAAAATTATATTTAAAATATTTATAGATAAATGGCTATTTAAAAAAAAGACAGTCTTTTAAATTGAACATTATCGTATCAGCCTGTGATTCTGCAAAAAACTCTTCTTGGCCTAGCTCCTTCATTACCAATAGCAAAAACAAAAAGAGATGTTGGA
This sequence comes from Cheirogaleus medius, assembly GCA_008086735.1. NCBI lineage: Eukaryota > Metazoa > Chordata > Mammalia > Primates > Cheirogaleidae > Cheirogaleus > Cheirogaleus medius. Next base: position 20,108,184 of record VBSM01001118.1, on the reverse strand, counting down.
TTATAAAATTTATGCCTCAAATGATAGAGATCCAAACACATATACATATATACACACAGAGAATGATTCAAAAATCACAACACTATAAATCCTAAGACCAATGAATCTAATGAAATCCCTTTTAGTAACCCTATTAATATAGGACTAGAAGACATTTTACACTCAAAAGTCCAAAAGTCTAATTGCTTCCACATAGTCAAAACACAGGATTACCACCAACTCTACAATATTACCATATGTAGCTTTAAGTAGCTCAAAACTTAATTCCAAAATGTAGTATATTCTTGAGAGTAACAACTCCCAGAGAAAAATAAGGGCTCACACATAAAACTATCCTCTCCTTAGGAACTGCTAAGTCTGACCTTGGACCATATCTCCTACCAGATTCAGCCAAGATGAATATATCTGATAAGGTCCACACAGCTCATCAAGAAATGGCCAGAAAAGGTGAAATAATTTTTCATGCTCCCATCAGTACAAAATAAAACATGACAAGCTCTATATGTAAGTGTTTTAACCTGGTCAAAGCTAATACAGGGGGGTTCTGATGTAATGTAATCTAGTATGTAATAATTGATTTCGGTTTTTTTATTCTAAAAAAAAAAGAAAAAGAAAAAAGAATCACTGCTTTTCCAGTAAGCAACTACCTTGTGCTAGAGAGCATGTTTTATTTCTAGGGTCTTAGATGTACCTCATGTGTGAATACAAACAGTAAGTTACAGTTTGCCCCTTAGTACGAAAGGCAAGAATCAGCATCAGTACTCAAAAAAGTGTTTTAAAAAGAGCGTAACTTACTTTTACTGTCCCAGGCTAACTGGGCTCTGTCTGGTGCTTCTTTGTCTGCACATGGCCACCCACAGCCTGTCTTCTAATTAAATCAATGCTCTAGCAGCAGAACAAGCAAACAAGTTGCCTCCCATCTGTGTACAGCTCTTCAGGACACATTTCCCTTGTTCAGAAGGTAGAAATTCTTGGGAGAGGTGATTTTCTCTGCCTCTTCACAAGAAGAACATGGATACTTGGCTGGATGCAACTCCATGAAGTGTAACTGTGTGTGTACACCTCAAAAAATAAAACAAAAAATGCAGAGAAACATAAAGACTCCATAAACAGCTGGAATACACAGAAATACTGAAGCACCACTGGAAATACTGCTAAACACACAGGCAAAATAGGGTCTTTGAAATAATCAATGATACCAAGTTAAAAAAAAAAAAGGAAAAAGAGCATCTAAATTCAAAACTCAAATTTCATGCAATGAAAACATGTAAGTACTAGTACAAAGGAAAAAAGGTAAATCTTCTACTTCACATACATAAAAACATACCCTCCCATTATAGCAAATAAAAGATATTATCAGTGGAAGAGAAAAATGAGACTTTCAAGGGTAGCAGATCTAAAATTAGACTCACCAGCCACATTATAGTTAATGAGCACTTAAGTATGCATGAGCTAAATGCATCAAGCTGTCTTTCCAATGTGGTCAGCCCCATGGGGGAGGGGAGGGGGGAGGGGAGGAAGGAACAAGGGACCACTTTGTTTATGAAAAAATTTCTGCAAAACAAAAAGTTTGCAAGAGAATGGAGATGCTCATTTATTTAAATAATTTTTAACCTCCCAAATAAACACAAATGACCTTAAAGCAGATGCCCCTCCTTTTTTCCAATAAAAACCAAATGACTAAAGTAGGGTAGGGAACAGGGTGTGGTTAAGCATCTGATCACAGAGAAATCCCACAAGCAAACTTGCTATAAGTTTGGTGAGACAAAGGAGAAATGTATCAGCCCTTCCCAATATGCCAGCAGCAAGTCACACTATCTCCATGACCACTAAGCATTTAAAAGACTGGCAGCCCTTAGGTGTTTTCTCTATCCCCCTGAGGCACACAGACAATTCCAGATAGAAATATGAAGCCCAGGGAAGGGAATATTGCCTAATCCTACAGTCCAGAAGCCTGGGATAGGGTCCACCTACAACATACTATTCAACAGTGATCAACATTCTGGAGATCCCTGCTTTAAAGAAATACATACAAAGCTGCCTCTGGGTATAAGAGGATGTAGAAATACAGACAAATGTATAACAATATTATATATAATAATATATATAATAATGCAAATACCTACTTTCTTTCTCTTATACCCCAAAATATCAGCCATCTGGATAAGAAGTTACTCCTTAAAGAACCTCCTAGAGTTTATAAGCAAGCAATATTTGGATTATACAGAGATGCAAAAACAATGGATTGTTTTTGACAGAATGATATAAAAACTTGTCCCCAATATAATCTGTTCTATAAACACTAAAGCATTTGGACAATAAATCAGTTTCAACCAAAAATTAGCATCTCCCCTGACCATAGCGAGCCTGAAAAGATGAATCAAGTGAAGAAAAGAACTGCATAGTGCACATAGGATAACATAAGTTCAGCAAAGCATTTTTAACAAAGAAGTCTGTGTAATTTGCCTTTCACTATATGAAATTTAAAAGCTATTCCTATCACTATTCATATGCACAGTATTCTACCTACCAAAATGACCAATTTTAGAGATAAATTGACCATCCTCAAACTCTCTACTACATTCATTAGTTTTCTCACATAAAACTACAAATAACCTCCCAAAAGTCTTTCATTCATATTTCATCTCTTATTCCTCATTAGACCTTTTTAAACCAGGTCTTAGTACTTTTTTAGAAAAATACCAGTGTGCAAAGAGAGCTTCAGTAAGTATTTTATGAATAGTTCATTTTTGACCAGGATCCATGAAATACTTTCTACTTTAAGACCAATCCTAAGAAAATGGTGGCATGGTGACTCACCCAGATCTATACCCAATTTCCTCATAGAATAAATTCATGTCAGAAGCTATACTCTGTGAAATGTACAAAATTATGATCTAGAATTTTGAATCCACTGTCACTACCTGAACCAAAACTAATTCAAAAGCAGCCAGGAAAGCAACTGTCTTCCAAATGTATAGTCCCAGATATAAAGACCAAATTGTTTCATAATATTAATCTACTCTGCTGTGAGTAAAACCAGACTTGTACTACCAGATGAATATAATTCACTTTCTCATCATTTATGAGGATAATTTCAAAAAAGTTGTATGAAACAATGGGGCCAAAGCAATTTAATGATAAATCATTAAAATACGATCTATAAACTGACCTTTCCATTTCTTTCCCCACATTTTGAAGATAAACAAAATGCTCTTTGGAGTCATATCGTTTTCATTTCCACACTGCAGAACACCTCTCATACAGGAGCGGCCACCTTCCCTCCCAAAACCCTAAAGGGAGAAGCTGGTCAGTTTAATAGGAAGGAACTTTTACACCCGACCCCCTTTATTTAAATGAAGAAAACACCCCCTCTGGTGTCCAGAAGTGGTAGTCTTAGGACAACTCCACTTGTCTGTAATGTTAGACAGGAAAAATGAAACCACACAAGATAGTCGATTTCTAAGAAAAACTCAAAAATGATATGTCTAGGTGGCCTGCATAAGTCCTTTTAGTGTGTATGTGACAGATAAACAGATGAAAACTTCCTTTTCTTCACCTTGCCTCTTTCCACTCCACTGCATTGAGTTGAGATCAGTATACTTTTCACTATTTTGGAAAGTACAAATTATCACATTTTTTAAAATACAAAACCAGATGCCCCTTAGAGCCAATAAAGACTTAAACCATTTCAGTCATTTCAATCCAGTTCAAGGAATTCACACTAATTTTAGCATCTGCCTAAGTAATAACATAACAGGCAACTTTAAAAAACATAGCTTTCTTAATCAAAAAGTATACCCCAAAGTCAAAAGGGAAAGACACGATGACTGTCCATATTTATTCAATAATTAGGACAAGATTTAACTCAACTGAACAGACTGACCAAAATTAAAGATAAGTGGTTACTCTCAAACATAACATAGTATAAATCAGGTTTTCAGTAATTTTTCTCAGCACTTTCAGTAGACTGAAAAGACTTAATATTGTTATTTATATTTTATTAAGTATATAAAATATTAGAATCCAATTTTCTCCTATCTTTCCATCCACCCAAACTATCATTAATAAAATACTTCTTCAACTGAACTCTTCATTTGAAAATCTATTCTGTCTTAAGGTGGTGAATCACAATTATGCAAGCGACAGAAACTGCAGGGGGCAGTATAAGCGTAATTTCCAACAAAATTCTTTAGATTCAGAAAGCCTTCCAATTAGTGTAGCCTTAGCCTTTAAACTACTAACATATATTTCAATCAAAGATTGGATATAAAAATGAATTTTTAAGGATAAGTAATTGAAATTCTTCCCCAAATTTAATAACTAAAGGTTGGGGAACATGGGGAACACTAAAGTCACTTGGGGCAGTATCCAATGCTACCATTATCCATATGACTTAGTCCAATCAAAAATAATATGCCAGGCATGGTGGTTCAGGCCCATAATCCCAAGAGGCCAAGGCAGGAGGATCACTTGAAGCCTTAAGTTCAAGATCAGCCCAGGCAACATAGCAAGACCCTCATCTCTACAAAAAATTTAAAAATTAGCCTAGCACAGTGGTGCACACCTGTATTCTCAGCTACTCAAGAGGCTGAGGCAGGATGATCACCTGAGCCCTGGAGTTAGAGGTTGCAGTGAGCTATAATAACACCACTGCATGCCAGCCTGCAAGACAGAGCAAAACCCTGTTTCTAAAAAATAAATAAATAAAATAAAAAATAAAATAGAAAAGGTATTTTTAAATTCATATTCACACTCTCAAAAAACACAGGCTATCATTCAAAACTATAAACCTCAGTTATTCATGAGTAATTCATTATTTCAGAATGTATTTTTAGTCATTTTTAAATATAAATAAATAAATCCTTTAAAAGTAGGATTCAACACTGGGGAAAAGTGAAATGAAATATTCAACACAATATAAATATGACTTAAGAAAATTAAAGTTATTCTAAGATGAAAAGAAAAAATTTTACTCAACTTTGTATTCATAGTTGCCATTTTAGTATATTCCCCAGCTACTCATTATCCTTCTGTCCCCAGACCCACATTTACTCCATGCACCAATAATCTCGATATCACCTTCTGCATAAAGGAGAGTAATTTTCAACCAACTGTTGAATTAAGTAAAATAAGGCCCTCTTTGTGAGTGTTGTGAATAAAGGTAAGATTTGGTGGTAAGCACATCAGTCTTCTTTCTTGTGTCATTTTTCTCCCTTTATCCATAACATATAATTAACCTGTCTTTGACACTGTAACACTTGTCATTAATAGTTACCATAAATATTCATCTCATACATATTATTTCCAAGGCACCTCGTAACAGTAATAATTGCTAATGGTTGTGGGGTTCTTACTATGTGCCACACATTGTTCTAAGTGATTGTCATATATTAATATTTACTCAGTTATTATTCACAACTCTATGAAATAGGAATTATTATCCTCATTATAAATGGGGAACTGAATCAGGCTGTGACATACCCAGGGACACATGACTGACTGGTAGAGCTGGTATAAGATTATCAGTCATAATGGAAGAACATTACACAGCCCCATGTCAGGTGCCTCAGAGGAACAAAATACAATAGATATGGGTAGCCAACATATATGTTCCCTTCCTTGACTACATGAGGACCAAGCTGAAGGCACTATCAAGAGAGATTAAAATCTACAATGCATGATCAAAAGCTCAGCTCCACAATTAAGCAATAGACTATACAGAAAACATGGCTAGGACTTTTGGTAAACTCCTGGGCAATTTTCATAGGGAAAGGCATGACAGAGTAGGTGCCCTGGAATGAGAGCCTAAACACAAGGGACACAATCCAGTCAACTTGCAAATGTCAACTTTAACTATCACCTTCCTCAAACTCATCACTGTTTTATCTTCATGTCTTACTTGATTCCTTTAGCAGTCTTGTCAACCAAAAAAATATTTGTTCACAGTAATCCTCTCAACTGGCTGACACAAATCTATCTTCTCAAAGTTTGACCAGCAAGTCTTCTGAAGGCCTCAATATCTTCTGTACAAACTCCTCAAAGATCCAGATTAAGAGAACTGAGAGACCTTCCCTCTGGAGTACAAAAAATTATAGCAAACTTGAGAGCTTCCCCACTACACTCATCAATGACCACAGTAAACTGGGGAAAACCTAACATCACATTGGAACAAGACACATGCCACAGTACATAGCTACATGGTATGCATCTAACTGTTAAGTCTGTGAGGAAACTTCCCCTTCTACTTTAGACACTTTAAAAAGTTGGAATTTTTTTGTTTCTTAAACAGTATATATATATCACTTTTTGGAGTTAACTTCAAGAATTTTCCTGAAAATTCTGGTTCAAGCTGGTGTTTACAAAAACAAAAAAAAGAATATTTCTGAAAATATTTTGACTATTTGAAAATACTGAGGAAATTTAAGTATCCAGTCACCATTAACTTTAGTATTTGTGAATGTCACAAAAACCAGGAAAGAAAGGAATTTAACCAACTTGTATATTACTCAGAAAAGTTTCCAATGAAAACAACCTAACAATATCATAGGCTTCTTCATAACTTTGTTAATAGTGTTGGGAAACACGGGTGATATGATTTATGGATGACTAAATAAAAAGTTCCATGTCATTTAAAAGCATTAAGTATAAACTCACAAATATTTTAAATAAAACATAGAGAAAAGAAATACCTCAAGTTCCACCAGTGCTGCAGTCACTGCATCTGTCGCAAGAGAACCAGCCTGTAGCTTTTCAATTGCCTATGAAATCAAGGGGAGAGATTATTCATTGTAAAACCACAACTTCTTAAACATACCCATTTGTCAAAGCTTTAAAGAAGTGTAGGAGACATTTAGGTTAATAAAAATTGATCACCAGTTCCATTTCATAATTCAAGACACAAACTACTTAGATTTAAAACAAATGTTTATATTCAGGCTATTTTTATGCAGCTCACTTAATATTATACAAATTAAGACAACAGATAAAATCTAGCCATTATATACAAAGTGCCAGAATTTGACTAAGTTTTATTCATCACAGAGCAATTCAAAATAGTCACAGAACTTGATGCTCTGGCACGGGGGGGGGGGGGGGGGGGGGGGGGGGGGGGGGAGTGGCAGGGGCAATATATGTAACCCTAACAATATTTGTACCCCCATAATATGATAAAATAAAAGGAAAAAAAATAGTCACAGAAATTATATGAATACAGCTTGATTCAAATATCCTAACAATTCATATTTTAAATAGATAATTGATTCTCAAACGAAACTAAGCTAATAATTTCTCCTCCCACACTACACTCTACATCTATACCTAAAAAAAACAGTGGCTCTCAGTCACAGAGGTACATCAGAATCCTCAGATGGCAGCATATATTTGACAAAAGCATTTTTGATACTATAATGTATTTGATATCAAGACAAAGTATATTCTTTTACAATATTAACTACAGAGAGCAAAAGTTCATCTTGCCTTGTTGGGGATAAATTAAGAGAGGAAAGAGAGAAAGGGAAACTGGTTTCTAGTCTGATGAACTATTAAAGTTCTAATTTAGTCAGAAAAAAGAAAGCTCAAAAATTAAGAACTATATTTCTTATTAAACTTTAAAGAGGCTCATTCATTATATAAATTAAGGAGGCTAATTATATGGTCCAAATGTATTAGATTTGTTATACAACTACATAAGAGTAAACTTACTTCTTTTCAGACAATGAAAAAATTTCAAACTTTGAAAAATAAGAAAAAATGAAAAATAGTTTAGGAAACTTTTAGTTTTATTATTATGAATTTCAAAAAACAACAAAATATCTAGAACAAAATATTCTTATTTATTTATGGGATTTCATTCACAAGAAAGAGCTTGGATCTCTGATAAAGTACAATCTTTCATTTAAATGATATGTAAATATAAAAAGAGCCGAGAGAGATCCATATTTACTTGATACACAATATCCGATTAACATTCTATTTGCATTAAAAGTAATGGAAGGTTTGTCTACAAGCATATATAGTCAGGACCAAAATAAAAACAAACAATATTTCTTCTGAGTCCATTCCTGCCCCCACATTAAATATTCAACAATTTAGCAAAACCTCAAAAACCAACAGGAAAAAAACACAACTCAGTATAAGGGCAGGAAAGGCAATGAATTTGCTACAATACAAAGTACATGATGAAAAACAGAAGAAAAAGTACAGGATAATCTAAGAATAGCACCCATTTTAATTTTTTTTTTTTCCCTTCATGGAAAGACACATTGGATGCCTTTAAGCTGTTTTCCCTATCCCTTCTGTAGAGTTCAATGCCTTCGCAAAGATTAAAAGAGATATCATTATGTGCCCACAATTCCAAAAATACAGACTTTCATCTAGGGAAGGAAAGAGCAAAGCATCATTTGGAGAATTAAAAACACAAAACGGG
>VBSM01001118.1:20044404-20093163 GCA_008086735.1 Cheirogaleus medius | reverse complement strand
AATCCGCCTGCCTCGGCCTCCCAGAGTGCTAGGATTACAGGCGTGAGCTACCACACCAGGCCTAAAATTAAATTTTTTAAAAAAGGCAGGGGACAGAAGTATACGCAGTACCATATTTAGGGGAGGGGGAGGAATAGAGTTTTTTATATATGTGTGTGTGTATATATATATATATATGCAAACTATAAGTCTGGAAGGACAAACCAAAAAATAGTATAATAGTGGTTACCAGAGGAGATCTGGATGACTAATAACAAATGTGGGATGGAAATTTCACTGTTCACTGTTTTGTACTTTTTGAATTTGAACTACCTAAATGAACTACTTTTTAAAAAATTGTGCATTTATTTATTTATGGGAACACTAGGTAATGAGCTAAGCCCAAGATCCAAAGTAGGGCCAGCCTATGAGATCCCACATAAAAACTGCAGTAAGAGGAAAGAAAATGCCATACTCAGAAGCTTCTAAACATTTATTCTCCCTAAGGAAGAAATACACAAAAAGCATGGCCAATCAACAATATTGACCCAAGGGGTCTTTTTTGTTTTTCTGGATCTTGAACTTCTGGGATGCACAAACTATTTTTGTTGTTGTTGTTGTTGGGGGGGGGCTAGAAATCACAGTATTTGATCTTTAAAGTTAAGACTAGGGAGAAAAATAAGTCACGACCATGGACTAGCATTAAATATCTCTGTGGTGTTTTTATCACATTTGTAATCATTATTACAAATCAGTATTTGAAATTAATGAAGTATACTTACACCAATACACTGATCCACATGAAAAATGTCTAATACTTCAGCTAAGCATTAAGGTAACACTCAATACAAAAGGTTTCCAATGAAAGGAGATGCATAGGCATGTAATAGCTTTACACAACAAAAAACAATTCTGTAGATCATTTATATGATGCCTTTATTTCTGAATAAGACATCTGAATTATAGACATTTTGCAATTTCCTACTAGTAATGATATTGAAATTATTAGGCTGGACACCGGCAACTTGTCCATCCTCTGAAATAGTTGTTCAAAAAGTTAAATAGTTATCATATGACCTATGATATAATATATCATAGGTCAAATATATACCAGAAACTAAAAAGGTATGTCCACACAAAAATATGCACACAGATGTTCATGGCAATGTTATTCATAATAGCCAAAAACAACCCAAATGTTCATCAACTGATGATAGATAAACAAAATGTGGTATATTTGTACAGTGGAACATCATTCAGCCACAAAAAGAAATGAAGTACTATTACATACAAGGGCATGAAAGAAAACTGGAAACAATAAAAAAGCCAGACACAGTAGGCCACATATTTTATGATTCCATTTATACAAAATGTCCAGACCAGGCAAGTCTACAGAGACAGACAGTGGATTAGTGATCGCTTAGGGCTGGAGAGACGGGGGTTGAGGAAGTGGGAGAAAAATGGGGAGTGACTGCTAATAGGGACAGAGGTTTTTTTGTGGTAATAAAAATGTTCTAAAATTGATTGTGGTGATGGTTGCTAAACTCTGAACATAATAAATACCACTGAATTGAACACTTGAAATGGGTAAATTGTATAATACATGAATTATATTTTAATAAAGCTGTTTTTGAAAAAACTTCTTGCTTCCCATAACTTGTATCTTTTCCAAGTTACTAAACCCAATGGCCTTTTCTTAATCTGCTTGCAACCTTTTGATTCTCTAGATCAGCAGTCCCCAACTTGCCTTTTTGGAGCCAGGGACCAGTTTCATGGAAAACAATCTTTCCACAGACAGGGGATGGAGGGGAGGGATGGTTTCGGGATGACTCAAGGGCATTACATTTATTGTGCAGTCAAACCTCTTTGCTAATGATAATCTGTATTTGCATCCGCTCCCTAGCGCTAGCATCACTGCTTCAGCTCCACCTCAGAACATCAACATTAGAGTCTCATAGGAGGGCCCAACCTAGATCCCTCAGACGCACAGGCGCAGTTTACAGTAGGGGTCAGGCTCCTATAAGAACCTAATGCCCCCCCCCCACTCTGCGCTGACAGGAGGCGGAGCTTATTTGGTGATGCAAGCAATGGAGAGGGGCTGTAAACACAGATAACACCACTGCTCACCTCCTGCTGTGCCGCCAGTTCCTAACAGACCATGGACAAGTACCAGTTTGCAGCCTGGGCGTTGGAGACTGAGACCGCAGCTCTAGATTACCTGCTCTCCTTGGCAAACATGCCAATCTACTTACTCTCCAATCCCTTCATGACCCCTTGACTACATTTCTCAGATGTCTTCTTTGGCAACTTCATCTACTGCTAACTTCTCAAAACTATCCTCTCAGCAAATTAGATGATTCCTAACTCTTTATCTTCTGTCTTGTGCTCTGTCCACAAGTTTTTTGGACAGCTCAATCGGGATCCTCCTTGCACTTAGCCTACCTAAAACAAGCTCATCTTTCCCCCAAAATCTAGTTCTTTCCACATTACTCCTTTTTCTTAATAGTGCTACCCTTTTCTAATTCACCTTTGAGTCATTTTGGACAGCCCCCAAGTTTCCAAATCCCACAGATTTCTCTCTCAAGCATTTAACTTCCTTTTCCTCAACCCTTGTTCTGCCCATAATCTCTGTCTTAGCATGCTACAAAAAGCATTTTAACTTTTCTCACCAAATCCAAGCTATCGTAAAACAACCATCTAAAAAAGGCTGCCAAAATAAAGCTCATAAAGGGCAACTCCAACCAAAACAAACACCATGCCAAAAGACATGAGCAGGCAATACATATAAAAAAGGAAATATAAACTAGATGTCCAACGTTAAGGAAAGAATATTCAAAGAAATACAAACAAAAGTGAAGTTTTTCTAACTAGCACTGTACTAGCACTATAAACTGATGTAACCAGTTTGAAAAGGAATTTATCAGTATCAAGAGCCTTAAAGTGTATAATTTTGTATATACATACTATCTTTCCAGAGATACTCTATGCATGAACTAGTCTATATAGACACAAGTTAACAGCACCATGGATTGCTCTAAGGAGAACAGGGAGAATGAGGGGCAAAGATGAAAGGGAAACTTGATTTTCTAATAACCTTTTGTATTTGATTTTTTTACTTGGCACTATCTACTAAAAAGAAATGATTTAAGTTCATCATCTTTAGACCAAAATGAATGTAAATTAATTTGATTATCAAGGCCAGGAGAGAAGCTCAGAATATTGTTTTTACAGGGACTTTCAGGGCACTAATTTAAGGTCTAAATTTTGACATCATCTCTCTCAAAGATTGCTTTATTTTCCTACTGTATGTGATGACACTACTTTTTTTCTTTAAAGCATTTAGAAAACTACATTTCCTGTTGGTGTGGTGTTGATGTTTTCACTGTATTTACTCAGTCTTTCAGAAGCAGTTGAAGGAGGAAGTCATGAAAGTCATTCAGGTTACAGCAAAAGGTGTTGACAGAAATTCAGCCCTTAAGCTATGACAACTCATGAATAAAGAACTCTCTTCTTGCTTTTAAAATCAGGACAGTGAAGGTTTAATGCCTCATTAAATGAGCTCCAAAACTTACTTAAATTCATCTTTGACCCAGTAATTCCACTTCTGAGAACACTATCTACAAAAATAACATCACATGGAGAAAAAGTTTTATGCCATGTTTAACACAGGATAATTCAGAATAACAAAAATCTGCAAGTGACTGAAACGTTCAACACAGAGAAATGGTTAAGAAAACAATAACCTATACATCTATGGTCAATTGACTTTCAACAAGGATGCCAATACCATTCAATGGGGAAAGGACAGACTTTTCAACAAATAGTGCTGGAAAAACTGGGTATCCACATGCAAAAGAATGATGGACTGCTACCTCACACCACATACAAAAACTAAGTAGATCAAAGACTCAAATGTAAGAGCTAAAACTATAAAACTCTTAGAAGGAAACATAGGATTTTGTAACCTTGGCTTTGGCAATGGTTTCTTAGATATGACACCAAAGCACAAACATAGAAAAAAACAGATAAATTGGACTTCACCAGAATTTTAAACTTTTATTCCTCAAAGGATACCATTCAAGAAGGTAAAAAGACAACCAATAAAATGAGAGAAAACAGAATATTACAAATCATATATCTGATAAGAGACATTCATATCTAGAATATAGAAACTCATACTTTATATAAGACAACTCAATTTAAAAATGGGCAAAGGAATTGAACAGATATTTCGCCAAAGATATAAGAACGTCCAATAAGCACATGAAAAGATGCTCAACATTATTAGCCATCAGGGAAATGCAAATCAAAACTACACTCAGCTACCACTTTGTAAGCACCAAGATGGCTTTAATCAAAAAGACAGATAAGTGTTACAAGGATATGGAGAAATCAGAACCCTCATAACCTGCTGGTGGGAATGTAAAATGGTACAGCCAATTTGGAAAACATCTGGCACTTCCTGAGAAAGTTACTGTATGATCCAGCAACTACACTTCTAGGTATATACCCAAGAGAATTAAAAACATGTGTCCACACAAAAACTTGCACACAGATATTTATAGAATTATTCAAAATAGTCAAAAAGTGGAAACACAAATGTCCACCAACTGATAACAAAACGTTGTATATTCACACGATGGAACATTATTCGTCCATGAAAAAGAAATACTGATACACAGATTTTTAAAACATCATGCTAACTAAAAGAGACCAGACACAAAAGGCCATATATTATAAGATCAATCCCCTTTACGTGAAATGTCCAGAACAAGAAAATCCATAGGCACAGGAAGTAGATGAGTAATTGCAAGACCTGTAGGGCAAGAAGGGATAATCTAATGAAGAGTGACTATAATGGGTACAAGATTTCTTAGGGGTGGGTACGGGAGGGGTGATGAAAATGTTCTGGAATTAGATAGTGGTGATAGGTGCACAACTTTGTAAATACACGAAAAACCAGAGATTTACGATGTAAAAAGATGGTACAGTATGTGAAAATATCTCAATAAGAAAAAAAAAACGATCTATCCATGTAACGGATGAAATGTACACAAACTGTGCTTTTTAGTTATAACCATGTTTTACATACACACTATAACTATAAATAGGTTAAAATGCATAAAAGACTAGAAAGATCAAAATGCTGGGTTGGAGGAAGTATAGATGATCTCTTTTTAAATATTTCTGCATTTTTCAGATATTCTTTAATAAGCACTGCTTTTTGCAAGTGGTGGGAAAAGGCTTTATTCATAACAAGCGAAAAGATAGATTAAACTCCAAAGTATATTAGTAAAACTTCCTGAGCTTATTATTCAACCATCTCAGTCACATAGTCCCCAAAGTACCTTCCCTTCCCCTCCCTTACAAAAGCACATCAAGTTGAACTCCCTCCTTCCGGAAACACGATGCCCTCTATTTCCAGGGCATCTCCAGCTCCTGCTTTTCACCCTCCTCTCCGGCTACTCCAGCTTCATTGTCCCTTCCTCCTCTGGCGCCGCCGTCTCAGTAGTGAATACTAACGTCCCATGGGACCCTAACCAGGCCTCTACTACACTACGGGACTGCCCTGACCCTAAACCTCCACCCAGCACTAGGACGCACACTCCCGGGTCTGCGCGAGCCTCGAACTCCGAGACACCTCCAGCGCATGACTGCAAATGGGTGAAGGACTGAGAGAACACCCCACACACGGACAGTCCTCAGCCCTGTCCCCGGAAAAGCCATGAGGCCGCAAAGCCGGAGATTAGGCTGGGAAAGGGGCTGGCGCGGCCCCCACGCGCGACCAAGACCAGCATATGAGGGACGTCCCAGGCCCCCTCCTTTATCCCCGCCCTGGGCAGGGGGCGTACTGCGCGTCGCCCCCTCTCGGCCCCGGAGAGGACGTCCCAGGGAGCGTACGGGACCCACAGAGAGGCGGCGGCGCGGTAGCGGCGGCGGCGCGGACAGCGTGAGAAAGAGGGACACTCACCCGCGTCAGCCCCGAGCCCTCACTGCACCGGAAGTAGTCACCCGCCCGTTGCCAGGGTGAGGAAGCGGGGTTGACTTTAGTCTTCCCATTGGTCGCCCACGGTACCACGTGTCCGGAAGCAGACGCCCACCCAGTGCTCTGACTCCGCCCTCTGCTCTAAGCGGTTCATTTGGCCTCAGAGGTGCCGCGAGGACTCTACCTGAGGCTTCGTTCCCAGCTGCGCAGGCGCCATTACCTATCTCTCACCATCCCGCGCTCAGTAAGCCCACAGGATGTGACTGAGTGGGTAGCTGACTAATGCTGTGGTACGATATGAAATGAAATTGGCCATCACTTATTGAGATATCGCTTAAGAACTTAGTTTCATTCAATCCTTACAGCCTCCCTATACAGTAGGGAAACTTAAGGTTCTGCCTGGATTGCATATAGGATGTGGGGACCAACCTTGCCCTGGTGGAAAGGGAAGTGTTGGCGGCCTTACTTTTGCCGTGTAGAAGCTAAGGCCAAGATCTGGTAACATTTATGGAATCCCTTTAATGTTTCCTGGTAACCATTAGAATAAATCCTTTAACGTGTAACCACCTTTAAGGCCGTTTTGGGAAAGCAGCAGTTGGAAGGAAGAGTATTTCTCAAAGTGTGGTCCCCAGACCTCCAAGCTTTAGCATCATCACCTGAGCTCTTACTAAAATTGCAACTCCTTAGGCCCCACCTCAGACTTAACTAAATCAGACACTTGGATTTGGGACCCAACAATCTGTTTTAACAAGTCCTGCAGGCGACTTTTTGATGCACCTAAAATTTGGGAACCACTGAGCTAGAGGGATTTTCTCCTTAGCCAAGTTATAGAGATGGTTTGGGGAGGATTGATGAAGGAAGCTCCTCAGAAAAGAGAGAAGCAACCAAGAATTTGGGCTTTGCAGCAATCAAGAAAAAAGTCAGGAAGGCAGTTTGGGGCTGAGATGGGAATGAGTCCCTGGAACTGATTCCCACTCTGTGATTCCTAGCTAAAAATATGTGTTAATTGTAAAGAAAAGATATCTCAACTGCTATTAATAGTAATCCCAAATCCATGTTTAATGATTTTTGTATTGTCCAATGCATTTTTCTGGTATTATTATTCTCTATGAGCAAAAAATAAAAAGGTAAAAAACAAAAAATATGGTGAAATTTATCTATAAAAAATGGAATTTTAGATTTGAAAGGGACTATAGGGACCTATATTAAAGTAAGTTGTTTGAATTCCTTAAACAGTGCTTAATGCTTAAGTCAACAAAACATAGGCACATTGGTGTAGAGGTTAAGAGAAAGGATTTTAGAACCAAGACAATCTGAGTTCATATCTCAGCTCTACCACTTAGAAAAGTATCAGGTCCATAGTAAGTAATCAATAAATGTTAGTTTAAAAAGAAAGAAAACCCCCATTAAATGCAGACCTGTTATTATGAAATATGCAAAGACTCAAATCTCTTTATCAAATAAATGGCATGCAAGTATTTAATAAACCAAAAACATCCAGTTTGTTCTGGGAGTAACTTATTAAAATTTGGAAAATAAATTAGTATTATATGATTAGGAGGTGAATTGCCTATATGAGCATTTATTTATTCAATAGATAGTTAGACTTTTCACAATGGGGAGATGCTGGAAAAATGAAGGCTTGAAAGGAGGATCCAGGGATCAAAAGAATCAGCCATCAGTCAATCCCAGTCAACTCCCAAAATGGGACGACCAAGGAGCCCAGCTAGTACCAGCCACAGGTATACATATACATATACAGTATAAAGACAAAAGAGGCAAAATTTGTTCTCAGACAATGTACCATTTAGATGAGAGACATATACATAAACATATAAATAAACATATAATGCAACAGTCCTCAAATTGTGGTCCAGAGTTTCCTATGGGGTCCCCAGACCATTTCAGGGGGTCATTGGTGTTAAACAGTTATTTTACAATAATACTAATGTGTTTATTTACGTTTTTCATTCTCTAATGAGTACAAAATGTGCAAAAAGTTCATATGTAGGATTTCAAATTTCATATTGCAACTAACTTTTTAAGAAACCACCACTTGTCAAGTTTGGGTGTATTAATAGTATCAAAGAAGAATATTCACAATTAAAATACTACCTTTTCCACTTATAATCTGTGTGAGGATAGATTTTCTTTATTCTTCAATCAACACAAACATATCACATCAAATTGAATGAAGAAAGAAATGAGATTCCATCTGACTTCTTTAAGCCAGATATAAAAGGGATTTGCAATAATGCAAAAGATAACACTCTTCTTACCACATTTTTTTGCTTTTGAAAAATATTATTTATTCTTCATTAAAATGTGTTATTTATATTAGCATGCAATGATTTATTATTGTTATTTTCAATTTTATGTTTTAATGTAGTAGATATTAATAGATATAATCCACATAAACAAAAGCTTTGGAGGGCTCTCTAGAATTTTTAGGATTATAACAGTGTCCTGAGACCAAAAAGGTAGAAAACTACTGATACAGTTATTATAAATGTAGCCTATGCAGTTTTATTAGGTAACTTGGGCCTTTTTTTTCTTTGTTATTTTTCTACCACTGACACTTATGAAGGATGGAGGAGGGGAAGGTTATTACATAGTAATAGTACCAGTTTATCACATAGCAATAGTAACTGGAGCAGATTTTGTTACCTGGAAATGGGATGAATATTATAACAAAACATTACAAAATAACATAATAAAAGTAAAACATGTGGCATTGGCTTTTAGGACTAGGTGAAGAAGTCTAAACAGCTTTGAGGATGCTGCCAATGTGGGCTTAAAGGGATCTAAGGAAGATGTTATTGGAAGCAGGAAAAAAGGGAAGCCTTGTTATGTGGTGCCAGAAAGTTTGACTCAGGCATTGGGGAACAGACACAAACCATCTCCACTGTTCCCTTTCTCAGTTCCTCACCCGCAGAATCCATGAGCATAATAAAATGGTTGGTCTTTTATGCCATTAAATTTGGAGTGGTTCTTTATACAGCAATATTGACTGAAACAGGCAAGAATAAAAGAAAAGATGTTAAGGTTTCCAAAATACACAGACATGCTCCCTTCCATTTATTGGACAATGTTGTTCCCAGAATGTAGCCACATTATAGTAATCACCTTCCAGTGCTACTCTGCACACCTTAATCTTGGATACTCCACCCAGACACACTTGCCATCCTCTAGTGGCTTAACGCTGTTGAAATAAAAGTAACAAAATTCTATCTAACCTGCCTTCAGATCCAATTTTTCAAATTTCTAAGCTGCATTGGGTGCAATAGCTCTAAGGTCCTTTGAAATATTAAGAATAAAAAGTTTTCTATCTAATCAGTTCACTCAACATGTTAAATATGAATGGTCTCTACTAGTAAATCTCCTTCAGGAAAAATCTGGTTGCCTTCATCTTCCTGTTCCCACCTCTCCCAAATCCCAAAGAGCAACCAGCTGAGGAACTGCTTCCCTTATCTCAAATAATAATGGCTGCTACTTCATGATTCTTGTGCGCTAAGCCCCCTCTGTCATGGTTCTCTGGGAGCCTCCCTCTGTTTGCTATTGCTGGAAAATGTTATTACTTTAACACATTTGTCAGAAATGTTGCATAATGATAGTAAAGTATATTACTAGTAGTTTTCATTTGTTGTGTAATAAGTTATAAAAAACATACCTACTTAAAATACCACAAATTTAATATCTCACAGTTTCTGTAGGTCAAGTGTCCTGGTTTCTGCTCAGGTCTCAGAAAGCTGCAATCAAAGTGTCAGCCAGGCTTGCCATCTCATCAGATGCTCAGAGTCATTGTTCAAGCTCATTCAGAGCTTGATTGGCAAAATTCAGGTACTTGAAGCTATAGAACTCCTGGCAGCTTTCATATTCTTCAAGGTCAATATGACCAGGCCTCTCTGACTTTTCCATCTTCTACAGCTGCGGTCCCCAACCCCCAAGCCACTATCTGTATTGGTCTGTGGCTTGTAGGAACTGAGCACCAGAGCTCTGCCCCTCCTCACCAACCTCTACTTCCCCCATCTCCCATTCTTAGAAAAATTATCTTCCATGGAATTTAGGAACTGGGACACACAGCAAGAGGTGAGCAGCAGGTGAATGAGCTTCATCTGTATTTACAGCCACTCCCCACCTCATCACCACCTGAGTTCTGCCTCCCCCGCCCCTCCCTGCTGCCCCCTCCGTGGAAAAATTGCCTTCCTTGAAACTGGTGCCTAAGAGGTTGGGGACTGCTGGTCTAAAGGACTCACCTGATTAGGTCAGGCACCCCAGGATAATCTCCCCTTTGATGAACACAAAGTCATTGAATATTAACTAAGTTTCAGGGGTGATAGCCATCATATTCAGTTTCCAAGGATTATGCAGGATAGGTACACCAGGGGTGGAAATCCTGTGGACCATCTCAGAATTTTTCCTACCACTGGCACAAAAGAAAATTTCAATGATAGATGGACTGCAGCAACCCTTCAAGCAAACCCATTGTAGACAGCTGTTGTTTTGCCTATCCAGCATGAATTTCTTCTTATTCTGGTAATAGTCCTCTGCTTCACTCTGGCAACTGCCCCTCACCCCTTGCATAGAGTGTTGGTGGAACTGACAGTCGGGATGCTCCACTTTTGCCTGGTCAAGAGGTGGACAATGACCCATGCTAAGCCAAAGGTGCTCCATGCCTGGAATTTGAACCTTGACAAGAATAACACAAAAGGTATTGGTATTCATCCAGCCAAGGCTGACAGTTTCCCTATTCCTGTTTCAGTGCTTGCCTTTTTCCAGGGCCTGCTTCTTTAGTTTTTCTTTCAATTATACGAGCTACTCCCTATCCTTCCCTCAGACATTTGGCAGGCTAAATCAGAGGTGAATGTCAATCCAGAGGAACAAAGGGCATTGCCAATGATCACTAAGTTGAATAGCTGCTTCTCTCCTTGTAGCTTCTCCAATTCTGCTTTCACATCTATTTGCTGCCTCAGCTGGTATTAGTGCTGAACTCTGCTCTTCTACTGTTTGAATGGTATGGGGTGGAAGTGCTGATTTAGAAATGGTCTCAAGAACATCGGAAGAAGCGATGCTTCTTCACTAGGTAACCCTTTTTGAGGTGTGTGGAAACTACAACCATTTTCTTCAGAAGTCACTCCAGGCACTTCAAATCCTATAGCTTGCTTCTTTCCAGATACAGTCATTTTAGCAACTTTTGGCATAATTTCAGATTCACTTCAAGATGACTGGGAACCTATTATTTTCCTTTTGCTATCGTTCCTATAAATATTGTACCCTCACTCTTGTCCTTCAAATTCTGCATGTTATCTGGTCCCAGAACCACTGACAAAGCCTTCTGCACATCGAACTTGTTCTTCAGAACTGATTCAATCAATATTTCATTGGGCACAGCATCTCCAAGCCCCTCTCTCATAGGATTGGGGCATGAATAAAGATGGGCTCGATCAATTCCACTTAGCTGATGGTTCCAAAGAGAATTGGAAGATTCTTTCAGATCTTCATAATCATATTCTTCTACAGAGTCAGCTACGGAAGGTCTGTCATATAAACTGAGTGGCTGTTAATGGACAAATAGAATAATCATCCTCTATAGACTGGCCATAGAGATCATCGTCTTCAAAATCTTCATCGTAGATTGGATTTTCCAATGCTGAGGCATGGCAGTGGGGAGCCATCTATTTGCCACAGCCTCTTCCCAAAACACCATGGTTAGATACTGGTAATGCACCCATGGGGCCTGAAGAACACCTGGGTTCCATCTTGGCTTCCAGCAGGCCTCTGTGCTGAGTAAAGGGAAATGAATGAGCTGTTCTTTGTGATAGTTTTTACTACAGAATTAAAGCATGCTTTAGGAGCTGAACATAAATAACTTCACCCACCCAATCTGAATTCTGAACTTGACATCTAATCTCCTACTGGAGCCATCTAGCCCATGGACGTGTTAGCAGGTGAACAGGCTGTCAGCACCTTGAGACCCAGGAACACACTGCGTCCCCTGGGGAAGCTGAACCCAGTGCTGAAGACAGCACTATCACAGCCTAGTGTTTCTAATGGGAAACAGATGCTCCCAGCTGTCGCCCATCATCAGTGTGCTCACCGAATGTTTTCAACCCTGGCTCCTTCTGGACAGATCCAGCTGTATAAACACACTTTTATCAGCAAGCCTGATGGTGGGGGCAGCCAATAGATCTGTCTTCTTTTCTAGTAGGAGAGCCTGACTGTGTTGAATCCACGGTTTAAGTCATTAGAATAACAATTAAACAAAGGTGGATTTTTTTTCCTTCTTTTCTTTTTTTTTTCTTTGTAAATTTTAGCTTCTATTTTCTTTTCTATCACCATGCTTGGGGTAGTATTAGCTGATGGTTAATCTATTGAGAGTTGGGGGCAAAGAAAATCTGTTTGAAATAAGAATGTTTTACAGAGAGATGGAGAGGCAGTGTGGGATTTCAGGATGATTGAGTTGTAGAAGTAACCATATGTTCTTGGGAATATCATCTAACTTCCTTGGGCCTCATTTTCCTTTTTTTTTTTTTTAATAAAATAAAGGAGTTAGCTGATTTCGAAAGAACTTTCATATTACTAACATTTAATTTATCATTTTATGGCTTATATACATATTATTTCATTCAACAAATATTTTCTGAGCATCTTTTATGTACATGGAAGTCTGATCAGCACTTATAAAATACTAGCACTAAAAGATTCCTTAAAGAGCCCAGGCTGTGATAGACATCTGTTTCCTCATCTCTCTCTAACATCTCTTCCTTTTTCTTTCCTGATAGCAACAGTCTCTTGGACCTTGGGGACAGACCCCCACCCCCATATTATGTGGCTTTGCTGGGTCATCTAGGTATAGTGCCCAGGCAGCCCAGGTATGAGCATACCATCCAGGCCTGGCTAATCACATACTATACCCTGGGCTGTAAGTCTAGGCTCATGACTCATGCCAGGCCAATCCAAATTATTCCCTGAAATATTATACAAGGATTTATGGAAAGAGTATTTTTATTTCTATATGTGGGGCCACTAAATTAAAAAGAGGTAATATCTATGGCTATTCTCTTTCCCTGTTGCATGAAGAAAGTCCATCTGAAGTTGGAAAAAACCAAGGCCAACACCAAGTGCAGTAGAGCCAAGAGATGGGGAGAAATTTCAAATGGCCTGGTTTGAAGCCCCCTCCCTCCCAGCTATGCGTGCCAATCAATATTTCTCTCTCTCTCTCTCTCTCCTAGTTTGAGATGGGTTTCTATCACTGACCAAAAGAATACTGACTAATACATAGTCAAACTATTTTTATTATAAGGAAACTGATTCTCACAGCATTTGGGATTTGCCCAAGGTTGCATGGTTAGTGAGTAGCAGAGTTGGGATCCAATCATAGATCCTGACTTCCACACCAGTTCTATTATTTTTGTGTTTCTTTTGACTTTGTATGATGAAAATGTTCAAACAGACAGAAAACTTGAAAAAAAAAGCACCTATATACCTACCACCTAGATTCTACCATTTACATTTAACTGTACTTGCTTTATCACACATCTATCCACTTTGCCATTCCTGTATCCAGCCATAAACGTATCTATTTTCTAAAATGAATTTCAAAGCAAATTGCAATCAGCTCTCTTTCTCCTGTGCCATACCTCATCCCTCTTAGGTATGATGATGTGCTGGGTGCAGATTTGGTAGGCAAGCTGGCTGTCCCCAGGCATGTATGAGGATCCTTCATGGTGGAGGATGCAGTCAAGGATGGGGAAGGAAATGGGTTGGACTGTGAGTCAGGGGCCTCCCTATTAATGATGGTGAACCTAGAGAAGACCCACAGTAAATAAGTAAAAACATAAGTGGGCAAGATACTTTTTGTTAGTGATGAATGTTATAAGGAAAATAATGCAGAGTAATGTCACAAAGCATATCTGTGTGTTAGGGAAACACTATTAAATCAGACCAGGGAAGGCCTTGTAGAAAAGGTAACATTTGCATTATATCTCAATGAGAAAAAGAACCAGCCCTGTCAAGATCTGAAGGAATAAAATTCTGGCAGAAAAAAGAGTACTTACAAAGATCCCAGGGTGTCCTAGCGATAGAAAGAAACTTAGCAAATTATCTTCTATCTTCTCCTTATCATCATGATCATCATCATCAACATCAATATCCTCATTATAATTGGAAGAACCTGTGGCACATTTAATAATTAGTCATTGCAATTTCTAGGTGAGTGGAATCCTTACATCTTGTTTGTGCCTCTGTTGGCCAAGTTGTATCTCAGTATTCAAAGCTGTTAGACAAATACTAAGAGCCCTAACAGTAGTTTTGACACACAGAAGCCCAATAAGCCTACAGAAACAAGCTGGTCCTAAACAGGAACATGTTGGTCATTCACAAATTTTGCTAGTCCAAAGAAAAGGCTCAAATTACATCCCACACATCTCATGGTTTCTTAGGCTGCTCTTTTAACATCATAATGGGAAGGCTGTTGGCCAAGTAATTGTTAGTTTACTTGTGTAAATGGCTTAAATATGTGTTTCAGCATTAAAATGATCCAAAACCAACACTTTGCATTGCTTTTAAGTGCCTTTTTGACCTGCCTTCGGTGGAAACCAGGTAAATCTAAAGCTTTATATGTGAAATGTCTTAATTTTCCAAGGGACCATTCATTCTGCCCTCAGTGGTTCCAAAATCATGAAGAGATGGGCCTCTTCAGTTTCTTTTATCTTCCGTAACTTTTTCTTTAATTGTTGAGATATTTGTTCAGAAATGAACCAGAGGACCTATGTTTCAAGTTTTATTTTTATGGTTTTTTAACTGTGCCATGAATAATGTCCAAAACATCAGTATTAAACCAAATTAATACCATAACTGATCAGGAGGACATTTGGATCTAGTGTGTGGTCAACTGCATTTTTCTAGTTCAATTCTACAGACAAAAAATTTGTATTCTACTATATTTATAGAATTGGACTAGAAAAGTTCAAAATATTCCTAGAAATAACCAAATAGAATTTTTAAAAAGCATAAATTATATGTAACTTGGTCATTCAAAGCCATACTTACCACTGGAAAAATTTATTTCCTGGGAGTAAAGCCATATTCATTAAAGACAAATGTATCTCAAGTACAGGGGGTGTCTCTTTCAGAGTTGTCAAAATGTGAATTTTTTTGCGTATACAAATACTGATACATTGTCACTTTACAGCAATATTTCTATAATTGTAGAGCTGGAAGAAACTATGGTGAACACTGTTGGGGCTCCACCTAGATACCTTTGGCTCCCTTTGACATTTCTGTGCCTCTCCTTTGGCTTCTGTGTTTTTACAGCCAGCACCTGTGCACCTGGGCCTCTCTTTGGAAGCCATCCCTTGGGCTGCTGAAGCCACTTTGCCCACTTTTCTGAGAGCTGGAAGTCCCTGGGAGTTCACATTCCCCTAGGATGGCCTTTGGCCAACAAGTGACTAGTACTGACATATAAATGCCCAGCTCCCTCCCTTGAGAAGGTACAAACTCTGAGTTATAATTTAGATCTAGAGCATTCCTATGGGATCAAGCGGAGGCTGGGGCTCTACCTGAAATTGCTCTCTTGCTTGGCTTCTTCCTCTTTCCTGTTGTTTTCCCAACCCCTTATCTGTTTCTCCCAAAAGTCCTTCCTTAACATATTACTTGCACACAAATACTCATCTCAGGGCCTGCTTCCAAAGAACCCCATATAAGACCTGGGACAAAGTTTATCTGCTCCAATCCATTTATTTCATAGATGTTTAACCCAATCTATCAGTCAACAGTATTTGTTGAAAGCCTACTTTGTTCTGGGCATGGTTTAGGTATGGAGAAGTGCTGATCTCTAGAAAAGTGGAAATGACAGAGTCTTCTGACCCAGGACACATGTTGTCTTGTGTCAGGGCCAGCTCAAGAGTCCAGGGGAAGGTATTTACCCATTACAAATGCATGAATTCTCTCGTGCATTTCAGTGTTTATTCAGACATTATTAACCAACAGTAATGGAAGCCAGGAAAGAGGAAAACCTAATAAAGATTGATTGGAAAGTTATGTAAATCATCTTTACCAACCGAAAGTAGGCCTGTAGAAAAATATCCATAAATTTACCTAAGTCAGTAACATTCCTTGAGAAACTATTAAATATCATTATTTGATTATTAATATCATTTTCATCTAATTTCTATTACTTATCTCTAAGGCTTACAAATATAAAACATAATGACAAATAGGAAATTGTTGGTAGGAAGTGGTTTGATTTGCCCCCAGGAGATTCTAAACATTCATATGGGAAGCTTCCAGTAAAAGCACTACTATTCCCACTCTACTTTTTGATTGTTTAACCAATAAATATGATTGTCAGTGATGGACACTGCCTAGTTCCAATCAGGTTATATTTGTTGCACAGCTCTGGGTGCTCAGTACTTTGAATTGCCAATGAGAAACAGAGATAAAGGCTGTTGAGGCTAGTCCTCTTTTTTCTATAACCCATTCTTAAAAAAGAAACCAAAAAAAATCTGTTATGATTCAGGTATTATAATTATACCTGAATAATAATCCCCCAAAGATATCTGTGTCCTAATCCACAGAACCTGTGAATATGTTATTTTACATTTTAAAGTTGCAGATGGAATTAAGGTTGCTAATCAGATGATCTTAAAATACATTATATGAGATCACCCAAATGGGCACATGTAATCAGAAGCATCCTTAAATGTGGAAGAGAGAATCAGAAATAATGGGATGTGAGAAAGGCTTGAATGGCCATGGCTGACTTTGAAGATGGGAGGGGCTATGAGCCCCGGAGTGAAGGCAGCTTCTAGGAGCTAGAAAAGGCAAGAAAACAGATTCTCCCCTAGAGCCTTCAGAAAGGAACACAACACCTTGATTTTAGCCCAGTGAGACTCATTTTATACCACAGATTTGTAAAATAATGAATTTCTGTTGTTTTAAGCCACTGCATTTGTGATAAATTTGTTCCAGCAACAACAGGAAACTGATACACCATCTGCTTTCCAGGTTCATTGCTGCTGCATTTGACAAAACTACAAAAACTTTTCACGTGTCACAGGCATAATTCATTTGTTAACCCCTCAGTTTTGACTCCCCTACCTGTATTTGAAACGTCCTGCCATTCTTTTTGGCTGTCACCAGGGTCTTCTACATTTGAGCTCCACTGTAATCATGTTTCAAGTGCTATTGCTTTCTTCTGGCCTCAGTACAAAACTAACACCAACACTCGTGAATATTTTCAAGCTTAGAAGTGTTAGTTCCCCTTGCAGTTTACACTTCAGGGTGTCCAGCTTCCTTTTCTGCTTCCCTTCCATTTTTATATTCTGTTTAATGTGAGACTTTGGAGATATGATGTTCAGTGATGATAGCAATAAAAAATGAAATACAGATGGGTTTATGACAACTGGAGGAAATTTACCAACTCCTCTGGACAAGATGTATTAAGATCAAAGACATAGAGTGATGACATCAGTATCACCAAGGCCCCAAATAATTCCATATGCATTGACTCCCACCCTAATTTATTCATTTATTCATTCAATTGAACATTAACAAATATTTATTGAGTGCCGCCGACCATGTGCCAGGAACTGCTCTAGTTGCTAGAGATTCATCTGTAACAAAGATCTCTGCCCTTGTGAAACTTATATTCTGGCTCAGGGAGGTAGGCAATAAACCAGATAGGTAAACAATATAATAGGTTGAAGATGGTAAGTACAAAAAGAAAGAAAGAGCACGATATGCAAGATGAAGTAGGAGTGCTGAAACTTACATCAGATGGACAAGGTAAGCCTCATTTTAAGAAAAGACATTTGAGAAAAGACTTGAAGAAGTCAACAGACCCAGTCATTTCAGACAGAGGAAGCAACCGGTTCAATGGCATGAGTCAAGAGCAAGCCTGGAGGTTTCCGGGAGTAGCAAGGTCAGTGTAGCTGAAACAGGAGCAAGGGGCAGAGGGTTAGGAGATGAAACAGAGAGGCAATTGAGGGGGAGGACTTTGACTTTGACTCTGAATGAAATAGGGAGACATTACATGTGACATGACCTTATTGTGTTTAAATGGATTGTCCTACTTGCTGAGAATCGAATGTAGAGGATCAATAGAGGGTGCAGGGCACCATGCAAGAGGCAATTTAGTCATCTAGGTGAGAGATGATGGCAGCTGGAGCCAGGGTGGTGGCAGCGGTAAGAAGTGATCAGACTCTTGTTAAATTTTGAAGGTAGAGCCAATAGGATTTCCTGTTAGACTGGACATGTATTATGTCAGAAAGCAAAGGATAAAAGATGACTCCAAGCTTTTCAGCCTTAGCAACTGCAAGGATGGCATTTCAGTCATTGAATTGTAGAAGACTATGGATAGAAGTTTCTTTGTGGGGTGGGCGAAGATCAGAAGGTCAAGTTGGGACATGTTAACTTTGATACATTTAATAGATATCCAAGTGGAATAACAACTAGGCAGTGGGATATATTAGTCTAGAGTTCAGGAGACATTTCTGGGTTGGAAATATATATTTGAGAGTCATAAACATATAGTTCATATTTAAAATCATGAGAATAAAAATGAGATCACCTAAGGGAGGGGTGCAGATATAAAAGAAAAGTGGTCAAAACTCAGTTCTGTGGCATTCAGCACTAACGGGCCAAGGAGATGTGAACAACCCACAAGGAAGACTGAGAAAGAGAAGTTAGTGGAGGAGGGAAAACCAGTAGAGTGTGGAGCCCTGAAATCCAAGTGAGGAAGTTTTCCCAGGAAGAGAAAATGATCAAGTTAGGTAAAGACTGAGGATTGCCCATTAGATTTGGCAGCATGAAGGTCATTGGTTAACCTTCACTGGAGCAGTTTATTGGAGTTCAGGTGGCAAAGCCTAATTTGAGTAAGTTTAAAGGAGACTTGGAGGAAAACATAGACAGATCTTTTGAGGCGTTTTGTTTATCCATATTAAAGAAAGGCAAAGAATGAAGCTATAGCAAGAGAAATGAAGTCTAGAGAGTGTTTGTTTTAAAATGAGAAAAATAACAGCATGAATAAATGTGCTGATGGGAATGATCAAATGGAGAAGGGGAGATTGATGATGTTGGAGCAAAGGGAAGAATTCCTGGAGCAATGCTCTTGAATAGGCCAAAGCAGATGGTATAGGGCAGTGGTTCCTGAGCTTTGGTATGTCTCAGAATCGCCTAGAAGGCCTGTGAAAACATAGATTTCTCAGCCCCCACCCTCAGAGTTTCTGATTCAGTGGGTCTGGCATGGGACCTGAGAATTTGCATTTCTAATACATTCCCAGGTAATGCTGATGCTGCTGGTTTGGGGACCACACTTTGGGAACCACTGGCATGTAGGGAAGGGGATTGTTGGCTTTAAATAGGAGTCTATCTGTCCATCTGTAATAATAGACTCATTCATTAGAGTAGTTACATAAGAGGATTTGTTTTGGAAAGATGCAGTGGAGAAGACAAAAACCGTGAACATAGCCAGTCTCTGTCTTAGGACATATGATTCACCAAGAGCCTGGCAGTGCTTCCGATGAGAAGTCACTCAGGATAAGTCTAAGTTTGCAAGCACACTACCTTCACCTCCTACTAGCCAGGCCGTTTTTCTGATGTCCAGCCAAGTAGAAACACTTGGTTCACATAATTACTCCCTTTACATGACTAGAGCGCCTCAGTGGCCTCTCCTGGCTGAGCCTCGCTACATTCTTGGGAGTCCCAGGTGCATCACACCCCAGGACCACTCTTTCCGATGCATGTTCCATAACATAGCAAAAGAGCCTAACTAAATGTGATTGTGTTGTTTTCCTGGCCAACATTTGGAGTTGTGATTAGCTGAGGGCCTGAGGGCTGAGCCAAAAACCCCAAGAAGCCCAAGCCTTGTATTTTTTTTTTTTTTTGGTTCTTATTGCAATGTTCATCTCTTGCCAGAAACAGCCACTAGCAATCAATCTTTCCATAAAATTTTCCTATTTTTTCCTCACTGGGGAGATAGGTACAGCCATATATATTCAGAATATAATAACAACAACTTCCCTCTAGTGTTCAGGGCTTAAAACCTTTTCACATCCAATTTATTATGTCTACTTTTTACATGAAGAAAGAGACACTCAGAGAGAGTAAGCTCCTTGACTTATGATCCCTCACCTGGTAGAACCAGGACTCCAGGATGCTGGATTCTGATTTCCAAATCCTTTCAAAATTCCAAATTCACTTTGTCATATGCTGATCAAAAGAGTTCTTCCAAGCCCCTCTGCCTTGCCATATGGCAGAAACAATAATGGCTAGTGGCATGAATCGACCAACTGCCCCTCCTTGGAATATTTTGTGTACCTTATCTTTGCTAGCTTTTGCTCCTTATCTCTGCAACTTGATTAATAATGATTTCTTGATTGATTGAACTGGTTTCCTATATGCCATATGTTTAAGAGGTGAATAGGTAGAGATGGGTTTTATACCTATTTATTTATTTAGACAGAGTCTTGTTCTGTCACCCAGGCTGGAGTGCAGTGGCATCATCATAGCTCACTGCAACCTCAAACTCCTGGGCTCTAGAGATCCTCCTCCTTCAGCCACCCAAAGTGTTAAGATTACTGGTGTGAGCCACTGTGCCAGGCCTATTCTTTTAAGTAGACTTTATTTTTTAGAAAAATTTTAAGTTTACAGAAAATTGGAAATTATAAATTGATTGGAAAGTACGAACACTCTCATATACCTCTTTTCCCCCTGCACATAGTTTTCCCTATTATAATATTTATATTTGTATTTGTGTGGTACAATTGATGAACCAACATTGATACATTATCATGAACTAAAATCCATAGTTTACTTTAGCATATCACTCTTTATTTTATAATTCTGTGGGTTTTGACAAATGTATAATATGCTTCCATCATTACAGTATCATAGAGAGTATTTTCATTGACCTAAAAATCCTTTGTGCTGCACCTATTTATCTCTCCCTCCTCCCCTGACAACTATGAATTTTTTTAGTCTCCATAGTTTTGTATTTTTCAGGATGTCATATAGTTAGAATCATACAGTACCTATCCTTTTCAGATTGCCTTCTTTCACTTAGCAATATGTATTTTTCTTTTCATGACTTGATTCTCTTTCTTTCTTTCTTTCTTTCTCTTTCTTTTCTTTCTTTCATTTGTGAGAAAGAGTCTCGCTCTGTCACCCAGACTGGAGTGTAGTGACGGGATCATAGCTCACTGCAACCTCCAACTCCCAGGCTCAAGCAATCCTCCTGGCTCAGCCTCCTGAGTAGCTGGGACTACAGGCACACACTGCCACACCCAACTAATTTTTTTATATTTTGTAGAGATAGAGGTCTCACTATGTTCCCAGGCTGGTCCTGAATTCCTGGCCTCAAGTGATCCTCCTGCCTTGGCCTCCTGAAATGCTGGGATTATAGGTACGAGCCACCATACCCAGCCTCATTTCTTTTTATTGCTGAATAATATTCCATTATATCGACATATCACAATTTGTTTATTCATTCACCTATCAAAGGACATCTTGTTTGCTTCCAAGCTTGAGCAATCATGAATAAAACTACTATAAATGTCTGTGTGCAGGTTTTTGTGTGGACATAAATTTACATCACACTTGGGTAAATGAGGAGTTTGATGGCTTATCACATGGTAAGAGTATGTTTCATTTTATGAGAATCTGCCACAAAAATAGCTGTACCACTTTGCATTCCCACTAGCAATAAATGAGAGTTCCTGTTACTCCACATCCTCATCAGTGTTTGGTGTTGTCAGTGTTTTGAATTTTAGCCATTCTAATAGCCATGTAGTAGTGTTTTATGGTTTTAATTTGTAACTCCCTAAAAACATCAGCCATCTGGGACATGCTTGTAAAGATGGCAAAAGTGCAAGAGGCCAAGTCAAACCATACAAGCACATTTAAAACCTCTGCTTATTTGATATCTGATAATATTCCATTGTTCAAAAGAAGTTACATGGCCAAGTTACAAGACAATGGAATAAGGTGTATATTCTGTCTATTTTACTTGTTGCTTAGGATTTAATTTGCTCTTCTTTTTCTAATTTCCTAAGGTGGAAGCTTAGGTGATTGATTTTAGATTTTTCTTCTTTTTGAATATATTCATTCAATGCTACATTATTTTCCTCTACGCACTGCCTTCACTGCATCCCACAAACTTTGATAAGTTGTATTTTCATCTTCATGTCATTCAAAATATTTTGAAATTTCTCTTGAGATTTCTTCTTTGACCCACATGTTACTTAGAAGTGTGTTGTTTAATCTCCAAGTATTTTTGGATTTTCCTGCTATCTTTCTGTTGCCGATTTCTAGTTTAATTCCACTATGGTCTGAGAGTAGACATTGTATGATTTCTATTCTTTTAAATTTGTTAAGGTGTGTTTTGACATATTTCCCCCTGGTCATTTTTTTGCATGTTAAAATTTGAGATTATACTATATAGTTATGAATATTATTTTAAATTTATTATTTAATTGATAGATTTAATGGTATATCATCTCATAAATATTTATTTCTATCATGAAAAATCTTTTAAGTCTCTTTTTAATAAAGTCCTTTTTATTGAAAAAAATACACTTAATATATCTAACCTATTGGACATCACAGCTTAGCCTAGCCTATCTTTTTCTTTTCTTTTTTTTTTTTTTTTGAGACAGAGTCTCACTCTTGCCTGGGCTAGAGTGCAGTGGTGTCAGTCTAGTTCACAGCAACCTCAAACTCCTGGCCTCAAGCGATCCTCCTGCCTCAACGTCCCAGGTAGCTGGGACTACAGGCACGTGCCACCATGCCCAACTATTTTTTTCTATTTTTAATTGTTTGGCTCCCACCTTGGCCTCCCAGAGTGCTAGGATTACAGGCGTGAGCCACCGTGCCCAGCCCCAGCCTAGCCTATCTTAAACGTGCTCAGAACACTTACATTAGCCTATAGTTGGGGAAAATCATGTAACGCAAATCCCACTTTATAATAAAGTGTTGGCTAACTCAGGTAATTTATTGAATACTCTACTGAACACGAAAAATAGAATGTATAGGTATTTTAAATACAGTTTCAATGGAATACATATCACTTTCACACCATCATAAAGTCAAAAAATTGTAAATTGAACCATCACAAGTTGGGGACCACCTGCAGTTAAGTCTTGCTTTTTGATCCATTCTGATCATTTCTGTCTTTCAACTGGTGCACTTAGACCATTGGTGTTTAAAATGATATTGATATAGTTAGATTCATATCTACCATATTTGTTATTGTTTTCTGTTTATTGCCCTACTCTGTTTTTATTGTCTTCCACATTTTTTCTGCCTTTTGTGGTTTTAACTGAGCATTTGATGATTCCATTTTTTCTCTTAATATATTAATTATGTTGCTTTTTTTTTACTTTTTTACATGATTACCCTAGAGTTTCCAATATACATTTGTAACTAATCCATGTCCACTTTCAAATAATGTTGTACTGTTTCACAAGTGCAAATACATTATAATAAAAAATATTCCTAATTCTTCCTTCCTGTTCCTTGTATCATTGTGTCATTCATTTCACTAATATGTTAGCATATGTATATATATGTATAAGCATCCATAATTGAATACATTTTTGCTATTATTATTTTGAGCAAACTATCATCTATTAGATCAATAAAGAATAAGAAAAATGAACATTTTTATTTTGTTTTCATTTATTCATTCTCTAATGCTCTTCCCTTCTTTACCTAAATCCAAGTTTCTGATATATATTATTTTCCTTTTCTTTGAAGAACTTCTTTTATCATTTCTTTCAAGGCAGGTTTACCAGCAACAAATTTCCTTAATTTTTGTTTGTTGGAGAAAATGTTTGTTTCTCCTTCACTTGAAGAATAATTTCACAGGCTACAGAATTCTAGGTTGGTGGGGTTTTTTTCTGAACATTTTAAATGTTTTATTCTACTATTCTTGTTTGCATGGTTTCTGAGGAGAAACATATAATTTTTGTCTTTGCTCTTCTACAGGTAAGATTTTTTTTTCATCTAAATTCTTTCAAGATTTTTTCTTTATATTTGATTTTCTGAAGTTTGAATATGATATGCCTAGGTATAAAGTTTTTTGGCATTTATCCTGCTTGGTATTCTCAGATTCCTGGATCTGTGGTTTGGTGTCTGACATGAATTTGGGGAAATTCTCAGTGATTATTGCTTCAGATATTTTTTCTTGTTCCTTTTTCTTTTTCTTCTCCTTTTGGTATCCCCATTACACATGTGTTATATTATTATATTTATAGTTGTCCCAGAGTTCTTGGATATTCTCTTCTGTTTTTTTTTCCCCCAGTCTTTTTCTGTTTGCTTTTCAGTTTTAGAGGTTTTTTTGAGATATCCTCCAGGTTAGAGATTATTACTTCAGCCATTTCTAGTCTACTAATAAGCCCATAAAAGGCATTCTTCATTTCTGTTTTAGCGTTTTTTATATCTAGTATTTCTTTTTTACTCTTTATTGGGATTTCTATCTCTCTGTTTATATTATCTCTCTGTTCTTGTATGCTGTCTACTTTTTCCATTAGAGTCTTTAGCATATTAATTATACTCTTCTAAATTCTCCCAGTCTGGGCCAGATATAGTGGCTCACACCTGTAATTCTAGTACTTTGGGAGGCTGAGGTAAGAGGGTCACTTGAGGCCAGGAGTTGGAGACCAGCCTGAGAAAGGGCAAGATCTCATCTCTTGTTGAGGCAGGAGGATCACTTGAGCCCAGGAGTTTGAGGTTGCAGTGGGCTATGATGATGTCACTGCACTTTAGCTAGGGCGACAGAGCAAGAACCTGTCTCAAAAAAACCCAACCAACCAAAACAAACAAACAAACAAAACCCAATCTGATAATTCCAACATTCCTGCTATGTCAGACTCTGGTTCTGATGTTGTTCAGTCTCTTCAAACTGGTTTATTTGTTTGGTTTTTTTTATTTTAGTATGCCTTGTAATTTTTTGTTGAAATGTGAATATGATGTACTGGTTATGAGGAATTATGATAAATCGCCCTTTATTTGTGTGTGGGAATGTGGCAATGATTTGCTGGGGGAGGGACTCATACTGCAGTACTGTGACTGGGTCTCAGCCTTGTGAGCCTGTGCCCCTGGACAGTGATCTTTGCTAGTGCTTCTCAGTACCCGCCTTAGGTGGGAAAGGGTGGCAAGAGGTAGCTGGACCTGGGTATTTCTCTTCTGTCAGGTAGGTTAGGCTCTGATAAAACCCCAAAGGTTTGGATCTGCTAAAATAATATCTCTTAAGACTAGGCCTTTTTAGGAAGAACAGAATGCTCTGGTATATTTAAAAATGGTTTCTTTTCCCCTCCCCCTGCTGGAAGTTCAAGAGGATTTTTCTACAGTCAGTATTCACTGTGACAACCTACTGTGTTTCCCCCAAAATAAGACAAGGTCTTATATTTATTTTTCTTCAAGAAGACACCCTAGGGCTTATTTTCAGGGGATGTGTTATTTTTTTTAAGTATGGTACAACAATCTACATTTATTCAAATATAGTTGAGTCGTCTTCTTCTGGAACATTATCATCACTCTCCAAACCCCGAATTCCATCCTGACTTTCTTGTGACTCTATTTCCTTCAGAACCATTGGCCCCAATCTCTCATGTCGAGCAATAGAGCTCTCATGGGGCAGTTGAGAAGGGCTGCTGGTCTTCTTTACTGCTCCGCGAAGAAATGCATGGGTTGTGCAGATACGCTGTGTAGCCACGCCCATCACTAGGTCTTATTTTCGGGGTAGGGCTTATATTGCGCAAATGTTTAGAAATCCTGCTCGGGCTTATTTTATGGGTAGGTCTTATTTTTGGAGAAACACGATAGAGCTCCAGGAGATAAAACTCACCAAAAGCATGGGTTCCCTTCCCATGACAGGGTCCCCCTGAAGTTTAGCTCTCAGAGTTGTCTACACTGAGACTCCAGCAGTTCATCAATTACAGTTCAGGTTTTCCAACCCTCGTGCTGGTGCCAGTGAAGGTTTCTGTTCCAGTAAGTTGTGATTCTCTGTATTCACCTGTTACTCCGGTTTTGGGGGCGGCAGTTTGCCCTGTGACCTCACTTTTCTGACAGATCTAAGAAAAGTTGTTGATTTTTAGTTTGTTCAGTTTTTTCACTTTTTGTTAGGACAGAGTGGTGACTTCTAAGCTCCTTACGTGCCAGACCAGAAACCAGAAGTTCCTGTCTATTTTGCTGAAAGGTAACAGAAAGCCACTGGGCAAAGAGCATCAATATATAAACCCTGTTATAGGCACTGAAGAATCAGGAACAATAATCCAATCAACCCCAGACCCTCTGGGGTATAAAAGAAGGATTGAGGAAGTTGGTAGGTGGGGCTTAGACTTAATAAAGAGGTGGGACCAGGATGGAAATAGCATTGACCCCCCACAGTGGGGAATGATCAAAAGATAATGATTTTTTATGTTTCTGCCAAACTCTGAATGGGACCTGAAGTTGGAGTTGGAAAGCTCAGAAAGTCTCAAGGGGAGGAAGATTTTTAATGCTTATTGCCTGTCATGGTTTTTTTCTTTTCCCAACATCTTATTCCCCAGAATCATGCAAAATGAAACTCTACAGGTGAGGGCAAAGAAAACTGCGATTATGGACCTGAAAAGTAAAGGGTCAAAAGAAGCAGTGAAAGAAAGAAAGAGAAGAACAAAAGAAATGGAAGAGAAAATTTAAGGAAATTTGCCATCAGAAAGTAGAAAAAGGTAACCAGAAACGATCCTATTTAACATAGGATGCCTCACTTCTGATGTAGCAATCCAAAGCTTTGCGCACAGAACTTTAACACTTTCCTCTCTGAATGCCCCAAGAATGACATCCCCTCCATCCCAGGCAATGCCTCAATCAAGGACAGGAAATCCTCCAAACAAGTCTCTGAATTAAGGTTTTTGATTGAGCTCATTTCCCAGAATTTGGTCCTGGCCTCTTTTTCCAATTGTAGAATATGAATCAAAATTATAGTTAATGATTCTGGAAAATAAAACTTAAGATACTTCTTTGTACTTGGAGAAAGAAAGAAATGTACTTTGCAGTGCTTCTCTGATGCATTTCAGAATAATCTTCATGTTAACTCACTGGAAAGTATTAATAATTAGATTTTCTCTGAAAGAGAACAATCTTCCACATTGAAAAAAAAAAACCAAAAAACAAAAAGACCAAGATCAATGGATTCCAGGGCCAGGAGCTACTACAAATGTTCCCATTTTTGAAAAGAATTTGTTCTGACTTCACTTCCAAGGGACTCAGCATGTATGTTTTGAGCTTATTTTCCATTTGCTAATTAAAAGTTCCTTTTCAGCAGTATTTATCACTGTTATTATTGGTGAGTGAATCATCCTCTTTTCCCACCAAATCTACTTTCCAGACTCATCCAGTCCAAATGCTGGCTTGCAATTCACCCATGAGTGCCAGAACAACCCCCTCAGATGAGTCTCCTCGGCATATCTCTGTCAAGTCCTTTTGCTCCACAATCTGAGACTGAAAGTCTTATTTGAACAATTGCCTACTTTAAAATTTTTCTGGATTGACATCTGTCTTACTCCCAAACCAAAACATTTTTTGCATTCTTCCAAGACCAAGTCAGATATCCTTAATAAGGCATCATAAAAGAAATAGGTTTGCCTTTAGCTTGGCATCTTCCAGGGCAGAACTACAAATTCTGAGTTTTGCTAATGAATGGGTTGCCAAGGAAGCTTATGAGATCCATGTCCTCTCTGTATTGATAAAATATTATGACAGTGGAAATTCTAATTAATGCTTTAACAAAGAGCCACTCTAAACCTGTACTTTATTGCTCAATTTGAAAAAATGTTTTTAGCTTTTCATTTTGAAATAATTTCTGACTTTCAAAAAATCACAAAAATAGTACCAAGATTTTCATTCTTACATCCTTCACCAAGCTCCCCAAAACATAACAACTTACATAACAGTTAATCAGTTATCAAAATGAGGAAATTAACATTGAGCCAATACTATTAACTAAAACTAACTATAAACCTTATTTGAATTTCACTGATTGTCCTACTAATCTCTTTTTCTTGCTCCAAAATCCAATTCAGGATCTCATGTTGCATTCAGTTTTTGTGTCTTCTTTGCCTGCTTTAATTTGGGACTTTTAACTCAATACTTCATCTTTCATAACCTTGACACTCCTAAAGGGTCCGTTATTTGGGGCCAGTTATTTTGTAAGATGTCCCTAAATTTTTGAAATCTATTCTTAAAGAATGGCCTCTCTCTTTCACACTCCTCTGACCAGAACTCTGGAAGGGTATTGGGGTTCTACATTTGTGAGTGAATGTTTGGTAGGTGGAAAATGGTGAAACTGTGCCAAATAAATACTTGCTTCTTCTACAGTTTAGGGACATGCTGAGAAACAAGGCCTCATGCAGTTAATCTCTTGAAGCCTATATGAGTGTGAAATATAGTCATTCTTTTCAAAGCTATCAAATAGAGTGCAATCAATTACAAAACATAGAAAACCAAACTCAAATTGGTTTAAGCCCCAGAGAAGATTTATTGGCACATGTAAACTGAGAAATCTGGAGGTCAGTTGAACTTCAGGGAAGGGCTGACCCAGGCTCCCCCAGAGTCTTGCAACCCTAACTTTATCTGCCATGGTGTTGGCTTCAACTCAAGGCTGGCTCTCTATGTGGTTACAAAGTGGTTATCAATAACAACTGGGGCAAGATGCTCTCTCTTCCACATCCAGAAAGCCATTGAGAGTTGCCTCTAATCCAGTCACTAGGGCTAAAAGATGGAATATATTGATTGCCTTAAGCCACCTATTCTCGAGCAGAGAAGAGGACCACTGTAACCCTATTCACATGTGGGGTGCTGCTAGGAAGGGGGAAGGAGAAATGGGTGCCGTGTAGGCAATTAATGTATGTCCCTCAACCCAAGCTGGAACCTTTAGTGGTAGAATTGCAGACAAGTGTGTATATAGGGGCATAAGATTCCGTGCCTGTGTGTTACAATGGTTGCTCAGTCAATGCTAAGATGGACTCAGCCAGAATGCCAGAAAGAACACAGTCTGGGAGAAATTAAACATGAAAACTGGGAGGTGGTGGTTTGTAATGCTTTAGTATAATGAAGGAGCTCAGGAAATTTCACCCCAAAATATGACTCCTTGGTATAAAGAATATTTTGAATCAAAGGCCCTTCAAGATCAAAAAGCATTGGAAGAGGCTTTCATTCTATCTGCATAACTGAACTGACCCATCAAAAGAACAATTGACTTCCCTTCTTCTCCCTGGTATCTCAATATATTGCAGGAAAAAGCCAGATCAAGAATGCAACCAGATCTGGCCCAAATCCTTTAAAATATAATGCATGTCTCTCAGGTTAATTTAATTTGCAAAGAGAATCATTTACAAGTCAATCTTTTCCCCCCATCCATTTATCCTCCCTAGTAACCATGAATTGCTCCTAAACAGAATTACCTATAATCCTCATCTCCCACTCCCCACTAAAAGGATGGTATAAAATTATCTGCATCCCACTGGGACATTGAGTAATCACTCTGTGATTCTTCCCATGAGCATGGTAAATAAACCTCTTTCTTTTATTAATCTGCCTTCATTGCAAGTTAATCTTTCAATGAACTTTTGGGGGAAAGGGAAGTTTCCTCATACCCCCAAAATAACATTGTTTTTGGTGTTTTGTGCAATACTGGCAACGTGGGATAATGGTAGGCACCATTTGAAACATGGGTCCTCAGGCAGACGGTTTTGAGAAATGTTACCTATGTCAAACATACTTGTGCCTCAACCCATATTTCCCTGGCCCAAAGATTTAATCCACTCATTGCTGTGCCAATCAGCCAAGTGCAGGTACCTCCCCTCATCCATCCCATATTCCTCTTGTTTTCTGTCTCAGGCTGGGACCCCTGCAGGAACATGCAGGGTGCTTCTGATGCATGCACAGTCCTGGACATGTGACAGAGGAAACACCTAAGGGGAAACCTTTGATAAATGTGGGATGGAGCCATTGAATAAAAATGCCTGCTTCTATCTCTCAAGTGGAAATTTCTGAGTTACATTCTACACAGTGGAACCCTATCCATGTAGCGTCCCACAGTGGCCATCAACTCAATAGCCCACCTTTGGATTGGCTTTTTTTCTTTCCCTCTTCCACTCTTCCCATTCAATCACTTTTTTTTTTCTTAGAGACAGGGTCTTCCTCTGTTGTCCTGGCTGAAGTGCAGTGGTGTCATCATAGCTCACTGCAACCTTAAACTTCTGGGCTCAAATGATCCTTCTACCTCAGCCTATGAAGTAGCTGGGACTATAGGCACAGTCCGCCACATTCAGCTATTTTTCTGTTTCTTATACAGACGAGGTCTCTCTATGGGCAACGTAGCCAAGACATGGCCAAGATCACTTTAAAAACAAAATAAAACAAACAAAACTGCTTATACACAAACCCTTGCCTCAGACTTAGCTTTTTGGAGTAACCTAGGATAAGACTCTAGATGAAACAATGAAATTATCAAGTGTAGACTTCTCTGAGACCTTATCTTTTAGTGGACACCATGATATTCTAAAATTGTTTATAATATGTAGTATTCTCTAAATGTGTTAAAATTACAATACTTTTTCTTTCATGAACATTTTGTGAGGCTAATGTTCTATAGACACATTTTAGGCAAGGCTGACCTAGACTGAACAACTTGTGTCTCATGTGATGTGATTGTGGTAGTTGGTCTCCAAGAATGACCCCTTAATGAGCCTTCACTGGTAGCCATGTCCTCGTGTTGGCTCACTCCTCATTCTCACATTAAATCTGGGCTG
This sequence comes from Cheirogaleus medius, assembly GCA_008086735.1. NCBI lineage: Eukaryota > Metazoa > Chordata > Mammalia > Primates > Cheirogaleidae > Cheirogaleus > Cheirogaleus medius. The sequence continues at coordinate 20,062,407 of VBSM01001118.1, read as the reverse complement.
GCTTGAAACTTGTGTTGGCCAGTAGAACAAGCAATAACACTGCAGGCCTGCCCTTTAAGATGGCTGGCAACTCCCACTTTCTCCTTCTTGGAATGCTTAACTGTTGGGAGCCTTGGGCCACCATTTAAGAAATCTGGCTGCCCTTTTGGAGAGAGTATGTGGAGAAGTCATGTAAAAAGGAGAGGCCCTGAGACAGCAGAGAGGGAAAGAGACACAGCTGCTCAGCATCCCAGCTAAATCTCCAGATGGCTCCAGTCTCAGCCACCATCTGACTGTAACCCAAACGAGATGAGATGAACTGCCCAGCTGAAGCCAGCCAACATATAGAAACATGAGTATAATAAAATGTTTATTGTTTTAGGCCACTAAGTTTTGGGATGGCTTGTTATATGCTACAATAGATGAGAGAAATAGTAGTAGAATAGAGCTGAAGAACTGTTGCCTTTTTAAAATTATTATTTTTGAGACAGAGTCTCTCTCTGTTGCCCCAGCTAGAGCATAGTGCATCATCATAGCTCACTGCAACCTCAAACTCCTGGACTCAAGTGATCCTCCTGACTCAGCCTCTTGCGTAGCTGGGACTATAGGGATGCGCCACCATGCCCAGCTAATTTTTCTATATATTACAGAGATGGGGTTTCGCTATGTTGCTCAGGCTGGTCTCAAACCCCTGGTCTCAAGTGATCCTCCTGTCTCAGCCTCCCAAAATGCTGGGATTACAGGTGTGAGCCACTGCACCTGGCCAGAACTATTTACTTTTGAGCTCCCAGTGTGGAGCTCTAAAACAGGGAACTAGGTACAAGTGTTCCAGCATTTGATTTTTCGCTTGGGTGGTTTCTTGCTTCTCTCTTTTTTTTTAATTTCATTATATTATGGGGGTATGGATATTGTTAGGGTTACATGTATTACCCCTGCCAACCCCCCCCCCCCGCTGCTGTGCTAGAGCTTGAAGCATGTCAACCCCCTGGTGGTGCGTGTCACACCCATTATGTAAGTATACACTCTTCCCCTCCTCCCTACCTGCCCTCCACCCGATAAAAGTTTTTTGTTGTTGTTGTTTTTTGACATTTTGGTTACATTGTATTTCTTTGCCTCTCCTTAAGAAGAGTTAGAGGTAATCCCTTCCCCCTCACAATGCTCGCCATATCCCAAGGATGTGGGTCTCCCCCAACCCCCGACTCCCTGGTGAGTACTACCACCATTTGAGCACCATAGTTTTAATCAGTCAGAACCAATTTGATGGTGAGTAGATGTGGAGCCCATTTTCCTGGTCTTGTGTTGCCTCACTTTGGATAACAGGCTTAAGCTTAATCCAGGATAGCATAAACAGTGCTAATTCACTGTCGTTTCTTAGAATTGAGTAATATTCAATTGTGAGCATATACCAAATTTTAATTATCCATTCCTGAATTGATGGGCACTTGGGTTGTTTCCAAGACCTTGCCATAGTGAATTGTGCTGCAATAAACACTCGGGTGCAGATGTCTTTATAATAGAATGACTTGATTCTCTTAATGTAACCTACTAACCTATTTTGGTGGGGGGCGGGAGGAGGCTCTGTTAACATTTTACTACAGAAGTGTGAGTCTCCATCTTAGCTACTATTGGAGAGAGATGAAACCTGTTTTGAATTCCAGATCTTTCACCCTATTTTTCATGGTTTCTGCTTTCACAGCATTCTCTCCAAACTTCTGGTGGCAGTTCTCTGAGGACTCAACCTTTCCCACTCTTAGTTCATGTGCTGGATCCACCATGGATCAACAGGGGAATTTTGGATACAGGTCTGGCCAATCAGAGCTTCCTTTTCCCCAGCCACAGTGATTGGCTCAAGGGATGACGATGATCCAAGGTAACCAAGCTAAATCAGACTTCTGTTTTAATGACCGAAAAAATAAGCATTTTCTCTTCCACTGGAATTGGGGTAGGAACATCTAAGCAACAAAACTGAAGATTATATGTTGAGGCAACACACCACACACTATGAGCTGCAGGCTGGACCTCTGTCTTAAAAGCCAGACATGTTTGTCCAGTAGTTTGCTTCACATCTCCATTTACATGTTGAATAGGTGTTGCAACTTAGCATGTCCCAAAGCAACTCCTGGCAACCTCACATCCCAAATATGCTTTTCCAATGGTCTTTCCTATCCCATAATATCTCCACCATTGACCCAGTTTCTTAGAACAGAAACCATGGAGTTACCCTTAACTTTTCTCTTTCATTCACATCCAATCCATCAGAAAACCCTTTGAGCTCTGCCTTCAAAGAATATCCAAACTCTAATCACTTCTCCTTTCCTCCACTGGCCTATTCCAATCCATCATTATATCTTGCTTGGATTATTCCAACAATACATTTATCTGTTTGCTTATGCCCTCTCCTTCCATTAGCATGTAAGGTCTATGAATATTCCTATGAATGTAAATTCCATTTCATTGTTTGAATGCAGATTTTAGTCACTGTTATGCTATAAATATAATGCTTTATTCATGGTATCCCTAGTGCCTATAACACCATTAACACATATTAGACATTCAATAGAGATGTGTTGATTTAATTAATAAATAAACACAGAAGACGGTGGTCAGATTATGGAGAGAAACAAGGTGCTAATGTCATAGTTTGAGCTCCTTGATCCACTTGAACCCGAAGACCTATTCCAGGCAATTGCATAAGCCAATAAGCTCTCATTTTTTATTGTGCAAGTTTTGAGTTGTATTTCCAGGAAAAACTTGCAACTGGAAGAACCCACATATACTATGTAACTAAATGTCTTTAAACTTCTTTTCCAAGCAACAAAATGGTAAAACTATTACTATCTGACTTGCCTATCTCAATAGTCTTGTTAACATTGGCAAGGCTCAAATGAGTTACTATATATGGAAGCACATTGCTGACTTCAACATAATTCTACAAATGTGTGAGCTATTGTTACTGGCAATTATGTGAATAATAGAATCTTAGCATTAAAAGGAAAGTTAGACTCCAAAGCTAAAATCATTCAAGCTATCAGAAAAATCGTTCTAGCTGCTCAAGTTTTCATTCGGGGATAGGAAACAAACCAGCTCCACTGTGTATCCTTAAAGGGATGATGGAGAACTGGAACATCACTGCTTTACAACTTTAAAAAAAGAAGGTAGTGGTAGAGTGTGTTTTCTGGGGGTGGGTAAGGTAGGGAGACTTAAAGACTACCATGCCCAGACCTCTTCCTTTTATAGAAGAGGCCAAGAAACTGTCAGTTTTTTGTTCAAGGTCACACAGCTACTTTTAGTGGCAGAGTTGGGACCAGAAGCCCAAGTTTCTTGGCTTCCAATCCCATGCTCTTTCCAACACCACAGATGTACAATTTCACTCTTCAAATGTTTTTGTTTTTCCTTCCTCTAAATTTTTGGATATCAATTGTAGATTTGGAGATCAAATTTAAAATCTCCTCCATTTCAGGATTTGACCTATGGAACAGTTTGTAGGCAGGGAGGTGTAGAGAGAGGAAGAAAGTCTTATTCCAGTATTCCAAAGTTTTCCTGCCCAAGAAAATCTCAATAGTTCAAGCCATTGGCTGCCATCTATCCTTCGAAGGCCTGAAACTCTTTCTTCCAAAGTCTTTTGGCTCTGAGATCTTTAAATTACATTGGTCTTGCATTAATTCCCAAAAGCCTTTTCATAAACACTGTAATAAAAGAAGAAGAGGAAAATCAACTCTCAAGTCAAAAGGAAAAAATATCCACACAATTGCATGAAATGTGAGGAGTACATTAAATGGAGGGGGGCTGGTTGAGTGGAACAGAAGTGGTCACAGGAACATTTGAAGATCTGGGGTCCATTTTTCATGGAGCCATTTCGAGGATAAGGGTCTTCCCTTGATAAAATTGCAAAAGGGGTGACACAAGCTTTGGTACCTCAGCCTCTGACTCCTATGACCTTTCTATAGCCACCATGATCATCTTGCTCTCTCTGTTCCTCCCAATCTCTTCATCCCTCTTGAAATTGCAAAAAGATGTCAAGTTGGCAGTTGTACGTATGCAGATCTGAAGCTCAGAAAAGATACTTCTGAGGCCTTCATACCTGGGGGATTGCCTCAGCTATAGGGAGCTATGTAATCCAAGACCATCACCTTCCAGGGGCAGCCCGCATCCAGTGACTAATCAATGCTGGAGTACAAAGGCCCAACATCTCAGTGGGACTCAGGACAACTCTGAAGAGCCATTCTGGCTTCTGAGCTTCCCAGGGACTATCTGAATCTGTCATTAGCCTTGCATTGCTACTCACTTCTGCTCTTTTCCCCTCCATTCCTCAGGTGTTGAATTCAAGGACACTCCCCAATAAACATTCTGCACACTAAACCACCTCAGAGTCTGCTTTCCAGAGAACCCAACCTGTGGAATTCTCCCTCATCTCCTTCTTGTTTCATCTATGCTCCTGGGTTCCCTAGTTCCTAACAGCCTGATGGTACCCCCACCTCCTTTTGCCCAGAACTAACTGGTTCTTGTGTTCAGGGTTTTCTAGAACCTGCCACTTCAGCCACTCTCTGTTGGACTCACCACCAGGAAACACCCTCCAGTTACCTGTTGAATCCTACTAACCCAGATTAGTGGAGTTTTTTTTGTTTGTTTGTTTTTTGGTTTTTTTACCTTTAGTGACAAGGACAATGATTAATGTTTTTGGACCATGACATTAGTGGTCATTTTTGGACACTCTCTGTCTGGACGGAATGAACAGAAAGAATGTGTGGTGGTAACATACTGAAATAGACATTGGGTCTGCTGAAGTGGGGTATTCACAATCCAAGGCAGGAGATATGGTGTACTACCTATGTACACAGGCACCACTTGAAATCTTGTGAGTATGCCTTTGAACTGCTGAGCCATTGCTGAAATATCAGAGAGGGCACTATAGAATTGATGAGGTCTCAGATGAAACTCAGATAGAAAATGAGATGCTATATATAGTTTTTTGGTTTTTTTTTAAATTTACAGCTTTTTGCACAAATTCATTCAAATTTCTGACTTTTCACAGCTCCTCAATTGTAGACATATACACACTCACATTATTTTATTATTATTCATTTTATTACTAATATATTTAATTATTTTAAATTAACTTGTAATTTGTCTATAGATAATTCACTTTTTCAGTTGAGTTATGCTGTTTATAAAATATCCTGTCAACTACTACTTTGGTTAGTTTTGGGAAATAGATATTTGTTGATTTAATGAATAAATGTATACAAAAGAGAGTGGTTAAACTATGGCACTAATGTCATGGTTTGATTTCTCGGATCTCTCTTAACCTGAGGATCTTATTCTATGATCTGAATGTACCCTTCAACCTCATGTTGAAATTTAATTGCCAATGTGATGGTATTGGGGGGCCTTTAAGAGGTGATTAGGTCATGAGGGCTCTGCCCTCAGAATGGATTAACACCATAAGAGTGTGGGAGTAGGTTAGTTATCATGGGAGTGGGCTCCTGACAAAAGAATGAATTCAGCCTAATTTTCTCTCTGCCTCGCTCTCACCCTCTCTTGCCCTTCAACCTTCAGCCATGGATATGGCCCTCACCAGACGCTGGTGCCATGCCTTTGGACATTCCAGCCTCCAGACCATGAGCCAAATAATCTTCTATTGTTTGTGAATTACTCAGTGTCAGACATTCTGTTATAGCAACACTAAACAGACTAAGACAACTTACTCCTGAGCTTTTCAGTTACTTGTGCTAATATGTTCTCGATTTTGCTTGTGCTAGTTTGAGTTGGGTTCTAAATAAAAGTACTTGCAATTAGAAGAATGATGGTATGCCCTGTGTCCTTCAGGAATTCACTAAATGTCTCTAAACTTGTTACCCCTGCCTACCTTGTATGTAGCAGATACAATCATGTTCCCTTGAGCATTTCTACCATAGTACAGGCTCACCTAAATTCCAGCTACCAATAACTCAATCTTTTTGACTGGAACTCCTTGGCTAGAGTTCCTGGGGCAGGAACTCCTGCCCTACACTGCTTGCAGTCAGGCAGGCTCCTGAGCAAACAATACCTGGTTGTATAAATACCCCAGTTCCCTTAGCCCTCAGGTGGGATCACTTCAAAGTGGTTGTTCTGCCCTGTCCTCAAGAGTGCCCCAGTAGGATTAAGCTCTAGCCATCCACAGTGATAACCTGCCAATCAACAAGCACATCCTTTTTGGGGGTGCCTTCCCTTCCCTTACTCAATCTCACTCCCCTCATTTGTGTCTCCTGGGATCTCATTACAAATAGACTACTGGCACTCTGATTCCTGTTTCAGAGTCTGCTTCTAGGGGAGCTAAAATTAAGAAAGTTACACCTTTTCAATGCTTGGTAAGCACAAACCTTTCTGTGTGATTTGCCTGTGATTGGGACATTGCTGAGTTTTGATTGGCTGAGATGGTTTAAACTCAAGTCATCGATGCACATTTACATGCATAAAAGTTGTAATAACTAATCTCATGATGAAGTAACATTGCCAAGCTCTTCATTTTATTCCATATACAATTGTGTTTATTTTTAAAATAACTCTTTGAAAATGACCTCTTCAATGGATTCTGCAGATAAAAGGATAAAACACCTCTAGACACACTGTCTTGGCTTAAAAACAGCTGAAAGTATGTGCACATTTATATAATCAATTGCATAAACAGCATTCGTGTGAATGAAGCTGGAATATGTATATATATATACATACAACAATTGAGAGTCCCACAGAACATGTCGTGGTGGAAAAGTATTTACTGTGTCTTAGAGAGGCTCTTGCACGTGGGAGGATGAGAAACGAGATGACTCTTAATGAACCATCTCACAAGTGTAAAAACCAAATGCACCCAACACTAGACTTTGAGTGGCAACCACAGCCCCCAAACAAAGAGGAAACACCATATGTTCTCAGTGTGGGAAGAATTCTGGGCCCCAGTGGTCTTATCAGTGACACCTGCACTCCCAGCTGGAGAGCATTACTGGTAGTGTCATCTTCAAAAGCAGAGGACAGAAAACACAGTACAAAGAAGAACCAGAAATGTGGGCAGATGGGGTTGGTGGCTCGATGAGCAGCCCTCATACTTAAGGAGCTGGATGAGAGCCATTATGTCCTCTGTTTCCTGTGCTGGTGGCCCCAGCACTCATCTGGGCAGCAACCATCACTTACAAAATGGTTTGAGAACTTCCTCCCTTGCCACAACATTCTCACCCCTCCCCCATGCTGCTACTCTGCCTCATAAACCACACATTGAGAATTCACTTAAGACAAGGCAATGTCTTGTTATACTTATCTTAGTCCATTTGTGCAGCAATAACAAAATACCTGGGACTGGGTAATGTATAAAGAACAGAAATTTATTTCTCACGGTTCTGGAGGCTAGGGAAGTCCACGATCAAGGTATCAACATTTGGTGTGGTTAGGGTCTTCCTGTTGTGTCCTCACATGGCAGAAGGTGGAAGGGCAACCTAGCCCAGCACTGTGGGAAGCCCCTTTTGGAAGGGCCTTAATCCCATTCATGAAGGATTAATCACTGTGGCCTAATCACCTCTTAAAGGCCCGGACTTTAATACTAGCACATTGGCAACATCTGAATTTTGGAGGGGACATATTCAAACCATAGCATAATTTATATTTTGCTTGCTCCTCTGCCTCAGTTTCCACAAGTACTCAAAGAATTATAGAATATCAGAGTTGCAGACATCCTTAAAAATTAAAGAGTAATATGAATATATATAAACATTTACACATAGTAGATATGTGTGTGTGTGTGTGTATATATATACATACATACATACATATAGGGGGAGAGAGAGTGACAGAAACAGAAAAAGAAAGGAATGAAAGAAAGAAAGAGAAATCAAGTGAATGTGGTAAAATCTTAACAACTGGGGAATATGGATGAAGGCCATATGGAAGTTTTTTATATTCTTGCAACCTTACTGAGAGTAATTTTATTTCAAAATTTAAAAAAGAGGTGAACTAATTATATAAGAACATTACCATAATTATGTATAATTATGACCACAGTTTGTAGTATAGTTTTTTTTAAGTTTTAAAATCTGGTTTCTTTTAAGAGAATGGGCAGTGGCATGATCATAACTCACTGCAACCTCAAATTCCTGAGCTCAAGTAATCCTCCTGCCTCCTGAGTAGCCAGGACTACAGGTTTGTGCCACCATGCCCGGCTAATTTTTCTATGTTTTGTAGAGACAGGGTCTTGCTATTTTGCTCAGGCCGGTCTTGAACTCCTGACCTCAAGTGCTCCTACTGCCTTGGCCTCCCGGAGTGCTAGTATTACAGGTGTGAGCCACTGTACCTGGCCAAAAATGTATTTGTTTTTAAGGGAAGAACACCTTAAATCTTTTTGAAAAGATTTTCTTTTCCTTTCCTTTTCATATTTGTTGAGGAGGAATTCACATAACATAAAATTAACCTTTATAAAGTGAATAATTTAGTGTCATTTAGTACTTTCACAATTTTGTGCAACCACCATTTCTAATTCCATAACATTTTCATTATCTCAAAAGGAAACCCCATAACTATTAACCAGTTATTCCCCACAGCCTAGAAATCTGTATTCTGTTTCTATGACTTTACCTATTCTAGATATTTTATATAAATAGAATCATTCAATATTTGTCTTTTTGTATCTGGCTTATTTCACTTAGCATGTTTCTGAGGTTCATCCATGTTGTGGCATGTATCAGTACTTCCTTCCTTCTTATGGCCAAATAATATTCCATTTTATAGATATACCGCAATTGGTTCATCTATTTGTCTGTTGATGTATCTACAGATGTTTCCACCTTTTGGCTATTGTGAATAGTGCTACTGTGAACGTGGTTTACCTGTTTAAAACACATGAAATTTTGATGTTAGCTAACTTCTAGTGATAACTTAAAATACAGATTCATGCCTGAAGCATACCCACGCTTAGACTTCTCAGATATGTGAGTAAATTCCCTTTTGTGCTAAAGCTAGTTTTGATTGGGTTTCTGTCAATTTGAAAGAATCCTGACTACTCCAAAATTTTAAAATATCTTTCCAAATGCAGTCTTTTGGTTTTATGGAAAAAATCTGCTCATTAAGAATACCTTCTTGAAACAAGACCAAGTAAAATCTTCTAAAGTTCAAAGCTCTCTTGTCCCCAAGGAGACCTGAAATCAATAAGAATCTGAAACATTTCTGAACTAGAAGAATGAGCTCAGCTAAGCACAGAACATTCCTGAACCGTGTCTGCCACCACAATGGGACAATCATAACGCTGAATCTTGAACCAGAAGCTTTTTTGTGTGTGCCAGACTTAAATAAATTTATAGCAGTTTAATTGTGAAAGAATTATAATTTTAAAAACCAGAGTTTTCCTAAATCAACAGGCAATTATTTTTAGCAACCCATCTGAACAGAAGCCCCCAAACACAAATGCTAATCTTTACTTCTTTCACCGTCTGCTTCCTGCCATCCATCTTTCATCTCTTGTGGTCACAGGAATTTTAGTATTTTCTTTTCAAAAGGCTTCTAGGAATTGCCTTTGGTTTATTTGGTGAAATCTTGCACCACATACACTTCTTCAAAAGGACATTGTTTCTTTTCATTTCTGTTGAAGAAAAACCAAGTAATGAGAGAATTTATCTGCTGACAACCTAAAAAGATTTCATCGCCTTCAGTTCATTTTGTTCTTGGGGTCCTTGACTCAGCGGTTAATCAGGATACAAATTTGATCTGGGATCTATACAGCTTCCGTCTGTGTAACCGACATGGTAGATCAGCAATGGAGCTTGTGTCCCCTTCTGCCTCTCCCATCTCTCCAGTCTTCCCTCTGGGCCAGTGTGGATGGGACCAGTGAAATTCCTGCTTCTAGAAATGTGATCATAGACATTTCTAATTCAATGTGGACTGTTCACTTAAAGTGAGGTGGTTTTATGAACTATCAATCATTTTTGGGAACCATGTTTGGCTACACGGTCAGTGAACATGGTCTTAAGAGTAAAACGGGAGGAGAGGACAGAGAAGAGAGGGAGGGGGAGGAAACGAAAGAGAAGAGAAGGGGGAGGAGATGAAAGGAGAGAGAGAGAGGAGAGAGAATGTGTGTTTCTTGGCTTGCATGACTAAAAAGTGAGAAGAATGTCATTTCAAGTGAGGCTTGATCAAGTGGATCAAAGATATCTCTCCAAGGACCTGACGTTTTGCATCTGTCTACTGTGCCAAGGTCAACATGGCTGCCACAAGCCCTCAGAGCTCTATACTGACTTTTCTATCATCCAGAAGGGAAGAGATTCAGAATTTCCACTATTGTCCCATGAGTCATCCTGATTGGACTGACATAAGTCACGTGCCTGTCTCTGCATCAACCACTGTGGTGGGAGGTGGGGGGCGGGGGTGGAATGGGGTGGATTGTGTTGACTGGATGAGTCTAGGTCACATGTTTCATCCCTAGAGCTAGAGGTGGAGTCAGTACCCCCAGCTCCACACAGATTCCCAAGGAGAAACCTAGAGGAAGTGTGTGCTGGGAAGAGAATGAATGGATGTTCATGTTTATCTTCCAGTTTGGCCAGGTGCCTTCATGTATTTATAATTCCTTCTTCTTATCTACATTACCCTGAGTTGGCTTCTGGTTCTTACAGGCAAAGAGTGTTAACTAAGACATCTCAGTAGAATGTGAAAATAGGAACAACGGCAGTGGCCTAAGTTTTGGGGAGAGGTTGAACACAGCAGGGCTGCATCACATGGGTGCTGAACAAGAGGACAGTAACAGTGTAAATTGCTTGGGGGGCTCTGCCCACCATTCTGCTCTCCATTAGGGATGGCTGGTGTGAGTGGTTCTTCCCTTTGCCAGTCTTGGTTCTGTCTTCCTTCCCATGGTGTGAGCATTGTGCCAACTATAATATGGTTACATTTCATAAAAGATAGTCCAAGACCAGCCACTGCTTTAACTAGTACCCCCCCCCCAAAGAAAGGAACAGAAATTGTTGGAGGAAGAACTGGCCAAGCAGTACTTATTGAGTATGTCATTCTCCAATGCGTGCTGTTTCTGGAATTACCTGAAGATAACTTTTTTAAAGGACTTTCAAGGAACATTTTTTCTAAAAGATTTTTGAAGAAAATGGTGCTGATTTATAAGATAGGATTCCCCCATACCTAGAAAGATAACTATCACCCACTGAAGCCAAGACAGCTGATCAGTGGAAGAAATGGAATATCACTGTGTCCATGAACATGACAAGTTTGATGGTTTTACTCATATTGACCAATTATTAAAATGGGTCTTTGCACATGGTTAAAACTTCATAAATATCGTAAAATGAGTATGGTTGATTTGGACCAAATGGCCATGCTTGGTGAGATCCTCTGGACCCAGTATGCTGGAATGCTGTTTTGGAGCATTTCACAGTGGTTTAGTGGACAGAGAGAGGTGGTGGTAACTTTTAATACCACTTATACTATGAACTATTTGTATGATCTGGGGAAAATTACATAATTTCTCCAAGTCTCAAGTTTCCCCACTGGTGAAATGGGAAGAGAAATGCTTACCCTACTTGTTTTTCAGAGTTATTAAAATTGGTGGCCTATGTTCTCTTAGGCAGCTGCTTTGATGTCTTTTGGGCAGAATGAATGATATACGGAAGGAAAAATATTCAGATAGAAAAAAATGTCAGTGCCTCCAGAGATATTTAGTGAACAGTTTATCCTGCCTGATGCACAGTTGGTTGTTAAAATAGAATCAAGTGCAAAAATACAACCCAACAAGAAGCATAGTTTCTTCTTAACCCCATGGTAATCTTAATGGAGATAGTATTACCACTATGTGTTGCCAACTCCCAGTTTATGATCGCTGACCCCAAATCTCAGGAGATGTACAAATTATGAAAAATAGTTTCTGCTTTCCAGAGCAAAGCCTAATACTAACAATGAAAGAAACACTGGGAGCCAGCCACCCAGATCTAAACTTTCCAAGCAGAGAAAGTAAATTGAGACCTGCCTACAGTGAATCCGGATGTTGTGATATACAGTGAAATTAATAGAATGTGACTTAGCTTGTTCTTTGCAGAGCTCAGTTCTGGGATTACAGAACCTCTTTTCCTGGTCAATTTGCTTTACAAATTAAAAATTTAAAGGGGGGTTGGGCATGGTGGCTCATTTCTGTAATCCCAGCACTCTGGAAAGCTGAGGCGAGAGGATCACTTGAGGTCAGGAGTTCAAGACCAGCCTGAGCAAGAGGGAGACCCCATCTGTGGTAAAAATAGAAAAATTAGCTGGGTGTGGTGGCACGCACCTATAGTCCCAGCTACTCGGGAGGCTGAGGGAGGAGGATCGCTTGAGCCCAGGAGGTGGAGGTTGCTGTGAGCTAGGCTGAGGACACAGCACTGTAGCCCGTGCAACAGAGCGAGACTCTGTCTCAAAAAAAAAAAATAAATAATAAATTAAAAAATAAATCAGTCTAAATTCTGGCATCGGGTAACCACGTGCCTCTCTCAAGAATCCAACAAGGCTCATGAAGCTAACAACCTGTTCTTTGTCCTGAAAAGGGATGCTTTCTTCATTCCCCATCATTTCAAGGGATGTAGCTGATATATGTTCGATCTCCAGTGACCCAGCACATCTTCTCTTGATATGTACCCAGCAGAAATGGTTGTTTACGCCCACCATAGGTACACCAAGAATGTTTATAGCAATATTTGTAATTTCCCCAAAGTGGAAAAAGGTAGGTATTTAACACTTCAGCTTTATTCACTATTATATTAGCATCTGAAAACTATAGGAAATTAGATTCATTGTACAGAACCCACAGAGGTTAAATGAAAATTCAGTTAAATGAAAAGCTTTATCTGTTCCTAAAATGACTTACACAATTTTCTTGTGAAAATGTAGTGTTTTTAATAAACCCACATCCCGTATCATGGGTAAAATTATCAGCAGAGTTGTTAAAAACTGACACCATTTGACTGTCTCAGAAAACACTGAGCAGGAAGGAACAGAGAAAATTTCCCTAAGCTACTTCAAGAAAAGGTGAATTTGTGTAAGGGTACCAGGGAACCTCACAGAGCTTGATTGCAGGAAATACCACCTGACAGCCACTTTCTCTGTGTCTCTGGAGTTGCATGATGGCTCATCTCTGCATCTTTCTGCTTTGTCTGTTACATCCCTCATTTCTCTTTGATTTCGGATTGTCCAATTGCTCATTAGCCAGCAGGTCGCCAATCAACCCCAAATGATGACTGAGTCTTTGTGACCCTCCAGCTTAGCAGAATGACTTTATTTCTCTCTCTCAGGAGATACTTTGTAGACACTCAATAAATATTAATTTATTTGATAGACACTCAATAAAAATTCCCCCAAATCACTTGCTAGACACTCAATAAATATTAATTTTTTCCCCCTTCAGAGAATGAACACCACTTGAGTAGAAAAGAATCTTTGTTTGATAGTAGGCTACTGAAGCAATATTGTTTTCTCTGCCCTCCACCTATATAAGGTAGAGAAAATACTTCCAGTTGGGTGAGGTACACTTCCAGAAGACTTGAGAAATTCTCAAACCAATTTGGCAAATCTGCAAGATTGAACTGGTCACCACTGTTTCTTAAATCAATATACTCCTGTGCCTATGAAAAGGTTTTCATTTCCATATCCCAAAGGTTGCAATTTATGATTTTATTATATGGTAAAAGAAGAATAATAAAAACCATTCAACCCTCAACGTCAAGGTGAGGGCTTTGGTTGCCCCCTTGTGTTAACTCTTTAGAAATAAAAGTCTAAGTCTTTGGGAGTGAATGGAAGTGCACATAACCTATAACCTAAATGCTGAACTGTCTTATAATGAGAGGTGGGTTACTACGGAAACATGAAATAGGATTAGGTCAGTGACCTTTAGCACAGTGCCAGAGATGACATATATGACAATTTGCACAGGCCCATGAGCTAGCTCTAAGGGCAAATAGGTATAAGGTCATTTTGTGTTTGTCCACATTCCCCCCACCTTCTACTTCCATCCATTCTCCACCTTCCCTTCCCTGCTTTGTGCCCGTGAGGCTGATCTTTGCTGACAAGAACTCCTTGTAACTGCTTCTTGTTGGGTCTTGCCAATGGGAGCCACTGGTAGTATTGCCCCTACACCCAGGCAATAGGGGCTCCCTGGGCGTGATGCTTAGAGAGCATCCTATATAATAGACACATGCAAAAAGTAAACGTGTTAAAGGATACATGGATACCTCTGTCACTTGAGAGAGAGAGCTACTATCTGTGTAGACATGTTTAGAATTTGAAGGGATTTGATGGTAGAGCCCTTACCTGGGAGAAAAGACACTTGTTAAATCTTTCTTAACGTTAGGAATGCAGTAGGTTGTGGCATAATGCTACCATTTTCTAGTAATGCTTGGTATCCATTTTCTTGCTTCTTTTTGTGTTCTAATTCATGCTCCAGAAGTACTTGTTATTTAGTGTGGTATTTATAACAGTTTCACATAGTGACTGAGGAATATTACATGCCATTTATATGCAGTCTAGATGTCACTTGAGTGAAGCATGATACTAATTATTTTTGTTGTTAGAGACAAGGTCTCAGTGTTGCCCAGCTGGAGTGTAGTGGCATGATCACAGCTCACTGCAACCTTGAACTCCTGAGTTCAAGCGATCCCTCCACCTCAGCCTCCCCGAGTAGCTGGGACTACTGGCACGTGCTGCCACACCCAGATAATTTTTAAAATTTTTTTGTAGAGATGAGGTCTCACTATGTTTCCCAGGCTGGTCTGGTACTCCTGGCCTCAAGTGATCCTCCCAACTTACCTGCCCAAAGCACTGGGATTACAGGTGTGAGCCACTGCACCCAGCCTACCAATTATTTGGTAAATACTTCCAAGACACATCCCAAAGGAACACCGCTGTAGTCCATTGTTTTGTTCTTTGGCCACCCTGGTTATTTAAATATGTGGCAATGTTTCTTAATGAGGTTATTTTTGGAAGCCCCAAATATATATAAAGGAGACAAAAGTCAACTGTCACAATTAATTGGAAGCAATACATTTAATTTGAGAAGTCAACAGTAATAGAAATCACATGGGGCTGTTCATCTCTGCTTATCTCATCTCTTTCCATTGTTTTACAAATCTGAAGCTCTTGGGGTTTCAACTTGCAATCTTATATCCCTGCATGTCTGACTTATACATTCAGTAATCACTCCTAATAATGGGCCTGGGCTTAGAGTGTGGGCTACTGCAGGCGCTGGCACAACAGCATTGACCCGCCTCGATTGCCAACAATAGTTCCTGAATTTGGCATTTTTTTCAAGTTGTCTCTGCTTTCCCAAGTACCTCTGATTACACTGATTCCCTGAGTTGGCATTAGTGACTTTAGGCACAACATGGCTTTGGCGAGGTTAATTACAAAACAACAAAAAAAGAACATTTCTGTCTTCTATTTCATTTAGTTTTGCTAGCCACCAGTGCTTTTTTGCTTCTCAGAAGAAAAAAGAGAGAGAGAGAAAAAGAAAAAGAAAGCAGTGGCTATTGAGTTGGTCTTCTTAACCCCTTAGTCTGCTCTTTCTTCAGGAAATAGACCCAACCTTCCCCATCCTCCCCTGTTGGAGTCAGTAAGGGGTAGAGGCCAAGGAGGTGGGGTAGTTGGAATCACCTGACCCAAGCTAGACCAATCACATTTGGCTTCTGTTATGTACAACATGCCTGTGAAAAAGGATAGGGAAGCTGAAGTTTCTGATACTGCTTAGACTCTCCAGAAGAACCCTAAAATTGTCATAAAACTACAAGTCTAGATAATAGATCCAAATGAAGGGACATATGTAAATCAAATATTTTCAGAATTTTTGTTTAGTTAAATAATGAGCTGTTGTCAGAGTAAACCTGTTTTTTTAGAGTTGTCCTACTTCTAGCTAAAATGTTTTCCCTAATTCTCAGTTTAATTTTTTCAAAATATTTTTGAAAATTTAGTGCACTTTGTTGACCATTCCCTGCCTTGTTCATCAGATGAACTTTCTGAAGTACAAGAGGGTACATTATTTCTTACTGGTCCAAGAGAAAAGACACTGCTAATTGATTTCAGATTTTAGTAAAAAGAGGTTCAAAAAATCAATACTACTACATTGGGGATCAAATTTCAACATGAGTTTTGGTGAGGACAAACCAAACCATAGCACTACTCAAGACAAAAAGCATGTGTAGTGATGGATAATGACTCAATTTTAATTTTAAAAAATTCATGAAAACAGCTCATAACCCCAAGGCAGGCATTTCTCACAATGTTCCCTAACACAATATAATTTGTTAGTCTATTTGCTTTGGCACTGTCACACAGCATGGAGTTTTCATCCCACATTCTGGCAAAATTTGGGTAATGTAGAACCCACACTTAAGGCTGGGCATAGACTCTTGCTCACACTTTTTCATTTTCCCCTGTGCATGATTCTGGCTTGCTCTTGGCAACTGCTCCTTCATAAACTCTTAGAGGAAGGTGATAATGTGAACCCAGAAATGCTGAAAATAGTTTGTAAGTCTAACACCAGTAGTGCTTGTAGAACAAAGGGTCCCAAATGCCTTTTAAGGGGGTTCGTCTCACTTCTCTTGAATCATGTCCACATCCAGAAATCTGGGAATGTTACAGTACAGGGCATCCTATTCCAGCAATTTCAGATTGCAAGCACTCTGACCACAATGTAATATAAAGAGTTTCTTTAAGAAAAAGGAGAAAGGAAACTCAATGGAAATCGTCCAGGTAGGAGGGGGAAGGAGGGGATGGATGGAATCATACCTAATGGGTACAATGTACACCATCTGGGTGGTGGGCACACTTACAGCTTTGACTCAAGCAGTACAAAAGCAATCCATGTAACCAAAACATTTGTATCCCCACAATATTCTGAAATTAAAAAAATAAATAAAATAGAATAAAAATCCTTTTTCACTTTACATCAGGGCTGCCTACTCCAAATGTATAAATTCTCAAAATAAAATTTGTTTTGTTTCACTTCAAAGAAAAGAGTAGGGAGTAATGATCTACAATAAGCTCAAAATACGGCAAGATAGTCCACAAAGACTATAGCCCAAGGCCATTATATTTGTCTTTGTATTAATTAGGATATAGAGATAAAACAGCAAGGAGCAGAGACCTGAGAAAATAGGGGTTTAGGGGTTTAAACAAGAAAGGATTTAATGTATCTATCACATAGAAGTTTAAAAAAAGTCCGTGGGTGAAATAGTGAGTATACTCTACCAAGTCCTCAATGATCCTGGCTCCTTCCAACTTCCATTATCCCTACATAGTAGAGTGTGGATCCAAGATGGCTGCTAAAGCTCTAGCTATTACATTTGCATTCCAGGAAGTAGCATAAAGGAGGGAAAAAAAGCACAGAAAATATTGCAACATTTAGGTACAAGTATAAATATTAAAAAAAGTGCTGGGTTTGTATATGGAAAACTACAAAACACCAATGAAAAAAACCAAAGACCTAAATAAATGGAGACATATACCATGTTCATAATCCTACTGCCTTTCAGAAGGTACCATATTTATAATTTGTTCCAAGTGATCATTTTTATTTTATTTCCATTTACTTATATAGCACATCTAATTGTCCTGTCCAGGTGGTTAGTTAACAGTTTATAATATCTAGACCAGATGAGATTCAAGTGTTAAGCCCTTGAAGATGTGTTTTAGTTTTAAAAAGAATTAAGATTTCCATAAACTCCACAGTAGCATATCCACTCTTCTAAAGCATTCCAAAAATCTGAAGGACAGAAGAATTTTCTGTTGCTACAAATATTAGAGAAAAAACACTGAAAAGCTTATGATCATTTTAAATGCAATTATATAAGCAATGCAAAGCTAGAACTGCCTTTTCATGAAACTGTCATCTTAAAGACTTACAAGTCAGTTTTTCAGATATTTTTCCAGAGATACATAAAATGAAATAAATCAGTGCTATACAAAATAAAATATTTTGCACCTTTATTTACAAATTAACTCATAAACCATATTAAACATGACCAAACTACAAAGAAAGTCCTTGGCTTCCATCCT
>VBSM01001118.1:20009785-20026132 GCA_008086735.1 Cheirogaleus medius | reverse complement strand
GCCTCCCAGAGAGCTAGGATTACAGGCGTGAGCCACCGCGCCCGGCCTTATTTTGTAATATTTTTAGAGGACATGGTTGAGTGGGGCTTCAAATATTTAGATGACATAATAAAATCCATTTAAAAATAATAAATAGAATGATTTGAGATGCTCTTTTAAAGAGAGACATGGCTAATCCAGATCATCTTACCAGATACATTATAAATTCTAAGGAAGTGCAAACTATCCTAAAAATATTATAATTTCTTTTGCTGATGAGTATACAGAGAACGTTTAGCAACCTGTCTAAGAACATGCAGGTAGAAAGCTGCACAGCTAGAATTTGAACTCCTGATCAACCTCTATACTATTACCAAATACATCTAAAATGACGGTCTGACCCAAACAATGAAGAAATGTATAGCCCAAAATAAAATCTAAAGGTTTGGGCCTCAGGTTCCTTACCTGCAAAATGAATGGTCTAGATCATAACTATGCAGCAACCTTTCCCTCCCACATGTACCTTTTCCACCTCTCAAACAAAATATCTAGTATAATAGAAGTCCCAATACATAACCTAAAAGTAGCACTTTTGGGCCTTGAGCACTCCAAAAAACAGTTTGAAACAGCAGAAATATATGATCTGTAAGGTACCTTCTTTGGTTTTTAACCTAAGACCTAATCTCCAAATTTCTACAACTTAGAAAAGTATTAAATTACACTCAAAGTTATGTAAGATTTGTTTTTATGATATACTGCTGGTAGAGTTTCTGATCTATTAAGTGCCAAATCAGAAACACAACTTTCCATTCAAAAATGTTTTTTATGAGGAAAACATAATTTATTTTACTAAACAGCTTTTAGGAAAAATGTGTATTATATAAAACCATGTCCAGATCTCTGAATGATTCAACAGATAAACAGCCCCTAAGAAATGTAAACTGGGATCTTCATTTGGGAAAAAGCAGCAAATTCTGGTAAAGCAAATTGATTTCTAATGACAAAATAATTTGTATATTATGCCTAATGACCATCACATAATCAGTTGTCCAAATTTTAAAAGTACAGTATTATATTATTAGGTGTTTAAATAATAATCTTTAAAGTAGTCTACATAAAGATTTTATTTCTTTAAAATATTAAATATCAATATTTTTTCACCAAAAAACTATTTTCTGATTAATTTTGATCCTTGAAACTTACATTCTACTTCTAACTTAAGGAAGGTTCTGTATTATCTCTTTTAAGTGACTAGAGCACTGGTTCTTTTTTATTTTTTTGATGGAGTGCAGTGGCACCATCATAGCAACCTTGAGGGCTCAAGCAATACTCCCTGCCTCAGGCTCCCGAGTAGCTGTAGGCCCAGCTAAATTTTTTATTTTATTTTTGTAGCGATGGGATCTTGCTATGTCATACAAGCTGGTCTCAAACTCCTGGCCTCAAGTAATCCTCCTGCCTTGGCCTCACAAAGTGCTGGGATTATAGGCATGAGACACCATGCTTGGTTTGATGTTTCTGAACTTTTTCTGGAAACATGGATACCTTGAGAATTTAATAAAAGCTATGGACTCTTTTCCTGGAATACTGAACTGCATAAACTTGCCTACAATGTTCAGGGAGTTTATGAAGACCCAATGATCAACTCTGTATAAGGATCTAAGGGTCTCAAGGAAATAAAAGCTGCTGAAGAGGTCTAGGGGAAGAAAAGAGTCTATCTCCCACAACTTCAAAATTTACCAGCACTGACATTTGTAGGTTCTACATCAGGGTTCTCAATTTCAGCACTCTTGTCATTTTGGACCAGATAATTCTTTGTTGTGAAGGGTTATCCTGTACATTGTAAGATATTTAGTAATATCTCTGGTCTATTCACTAGATGCCAGTAGCCCCAGTTGAGACAATCAAAAATGTCTCTAGACATTGCCAAATGTTCTCTTGAAGGGTAATATCATCTCTAGTTCAGAACCACTGGTCTAGACAATGATTAGAAGTCAGTTCTGAAAAGAAGGGCTATGTCACTGTTTGTACTATGTAAGTGGTATTATTTTATTTACATGTCTTCCAACTTTATAAGTTTCATCCGAGTATGCCTTTTCTTCCAACTAGACCAAAAGCAGGTTAAAGTCACCTTCTTTCATATTCCCTAATATTTAGCATAGTGCCAGACACATAGTAAGTACTTAATAAACACTTAATTGATCTGTCTTTAGGGAAGGATTCTTACTTTAAGCCAACTGTTTGATCTTTCATGTTTGGAACATATTCTCTCCAACAGAAAATGAATCAAAACTTTAAGATTTAAATAAATGGTCTTTATCCATAAGTAAGTGGTTCATGTGGTTTAAAAAAAAGGGGTGGGAGAGAACCTATAGCTCCAGAATAATTCATTAAATATTTATTCTTAGGAAATTTTTTTGGTACTTAGTTGGTTTACAACAATAAATAAATAGTATCTTCAATTAGACACAGTCTTAATTTTTTTTGCCTGGCTCTCACTTAATACACCAAAATAGTAGAATAACAAACACACTGCAATGAATTAACACACCATCATGATAACTTAAAAAATGCTTTGTTCTCATTGTCATCATGAGGTCATTTAAATCTCTTGCCACAGATCACAGTTGTTTATGTTCCAAGTTCTTAAAAATATGCCCATCCCAGAAGCCTCTTGGCATATGCACAAGAACATTCTTCAGAGACAGTTTTAGCCTCATTTGAGAGCAGCCACTATGTGACTGAAAAACAACTTCATTAAAACTTTTTTAGTTTTGCACAAATTTGTTCTAAAAAATTTTAAGTGTACAGCTAAGGACTGCCAAATTAGTTAAAAATAACATCAATAATCCTACAAATAAATAAGGGGCAAAAACCCCTTTCAAAGTCAACTATGAACACAGTTGATTCAATTATGACAATAATAACTGAAGCACAATCCATTCAGAATTATTTTGGCAGTTTGCATACATATTAAAATATTTAAAAATCTTCTTACAAAGTCCTTATAAAATAAGGGTATATATTCCTCCTGACCTTATTCATTTGAAATATTTGAAAAGTCTTCAAAGGGCAGGACATGAATAGCTTGAAATAACTACACTAGGTACTATAATTGGCTTTGTTCATAAAAACACAATGCATGTTTTAAGATTTCTGATATAGGCTGAAATTAGCACTGTATTTAAATGAGGACTTAGGATCCATGGAGAATATTCATGAACACTTATGGCTCAATCTTTTTTTTATGGTTGCATGTTATAAATCAGACTGTGTAACACCCAATTCCAGAAGTAGCTTTTAAAATGAAACTAGCTATCACCAGTGTCACCAGAACTCCAAACTTGGAATTCACTCTGGGTACGAGGCCAATTATAGAGGAGAACCACCAGCCGTGCCCCAAGGAACACTGTCACCAAAGACACCCCTTCAAACTGGGGTGTTATCTTGAAGGATCTGGGGAGAAGGACACATTTACTCATATAACAGCAGTCACAGGAATACTTAGTCCAGATGAATAAAGGGGATCTTTGCCAGTGCCATTTTTTTTCTCTATGGTAAGGTAATGTGACTATCTATGTACATAGGGTATACTTAAAACACTGGATAAGCCAAATTATCAACTTTGTAATGAGAAAGATGAAGATTTGAAGCATGCCTAGCATATAGCACACTCCTTATAAATGCTGAATAAAAGAGCAAATGAAAAGAAAAATGAGTCAAATTTTTCCCCAACCTTATGGACAGGGAGCAACAATGCATAACATTAAAAAGTAAAATAAAATACTAGCCTTGCAAACAATAGTAAACAGCAAAAATTATCAATCAGCCTGAGCCAACAGATGCTCTCTGACTGCATTTACTACTGTTATATCTACCATATGGAAACAACACATATAGCTAATAAGGATAATGAGGATAAGAGGGCACAAGCAAGCTGCTAGATCGGGAATTGTTTCTCATACAACTGTTAATTCTGTATCTCCCAAAACATTCAATGAAGTATCCACAGAAGATATGCCCAAAGTGGGCAACGAATGAGCAAAGATTAGTACTTTTTGCTGTTGACTGTCTAAAACCTATTTCACTGGGTAGGAATTGTTTTACATTTGTCTTAAATTTGAGCTTATACTCTCACCTCTTCCAAATCTCCTTTTACTCTCTCTTGAAATAATGCCTTCCATTTGCAAGTATATTCAGTTTACTGTAAATCAAGCTGCCCCTGCTTCTTAGAATCAAATATTCTTAAAAAGCTGACTTCAAATATAAGACAACATTTGGACCTTATTAGGGAGCTATTGTTTCCTGTATTTGCCTGTACTTTATTTGTATGTTTTCTTTGCCTTTCAAGTAGTTTGTAATCACAATGTACATAATATCAAGCTGTCCTAGTACTAAGAGACTAAATTCTGGCCAAGTCTGGTGAAGCCATTTAGCTAATTAGTTTACGGCAAAGAGGACTGAAGAACTACTTGTTCTATTGTTATTTTTACACGTTTATAGGCAAGGTAGAAAATGAAAACTTTTAAATGAATGGCCAAGATATAAGGAAACAAAGGGAATTTCTTGGACTCAATCACAACAAGAAAGCTCAAACAGAAATAGTAAAACAGCTTAGAAGGGTTTTCCTTGGGGACATACACTAATCTTCTATGGTCTAGTATGGATCTTGGGTTTTAATGGGCTGCTGGCCAAGGAGGCAGGAGACAGAGTATGAAGCCTGATCATGGTGGGAGGTCCCATCAGAAACTACTATGTTTAAGGGTGCTCTCAGTGGGTGATGTCCCTACCCCCTCAACTCAGAGGGAACACATGCCTCTTTGGGCTTTGGCTATGGGCAGAACAAGGGAAGTAAAAATATATATATTTCCCCCAGAGAATTTATAACCACAAGCCCACAAATTGGGTTTGTGGCTGGAATTCACACTACTTGTGTGGCCCAAAATACTCCAATCCAAAAATTTAGTTTCAATTGGTCTTGGATTGGAAGAGCTGTTAGGTACCTGGCAAATACTCTCTAAAAGGAATACTTTTGACCCAGGGTTCTAAGGATTCCCATAAGTAAACAAAGATCCAAGAACAATGAGATCACAATCAAAATTCACTATAAAACACAGTGTGCAGAAACAAAAAACTACAAAAACCATAAAGACTATGATTTTTAGAATTATCAGATACAGAATATAAAATCAGCACATTTAAAAACAGAAGAGGAAATTAAAAGATCAGACTATCAAAATGAGATGAACTTGGAAAAAAATACACAGCACACCAGACAGAGGTGAAGAAAGAATTAATGAACTGAAAGAAAAAAGACTGAAGAAATTACCCAGCATGCTACATAAATTCAAAGATACAGAAACAATGAGTTACCAGATATGGAGAAAACACCACACATACCAAATAGTATTTTCAGAAGGAAAAAAAAAAAAGGGAACATAAGGAAAATATAATACTTTAAGAGAAATGGCTCAAAAGTTTTCAGAACTGATGAAAGATAGTAATCTTCAGGATTCTAGGTACCCAATAAATTCCAAATAAGATTAAAGCTAACGAACAAAAAATGACCTAGATACATCATAGTGCAACTCTAGAACACTCAAGCCAATGAAAATATCTTAAAAGCAAGGTATCCAAGACAGCATTGGAAAGCAAGGCCATACCTGTCCTGATAGGATTCAAAGTGGGCTCTGAGGGATTAAGATAGTGTGCTCTTTAGTCAAATTGGCTTCCTCACTTGCACCTCTGTCAGTGGAAGTCAAGAAGCCTTGCGAGCTCACAAAAAATTTACCCCTTCACCTTTAAGAGGAAGGACTGGCTTCGAATATCTAGGACAATAGCAGATACTCTTCCCTCCCTAATTCTCAACATTCATAGCTTCACTACCATAATCTACCTTCAGGAATCACCCCACCAGGAATAATCTCTTCATGCTCTTTATCCCTACTCATTTTGGGTACCATAAAAAGCCCCTTATCATCAGGTTTCCCTTACTATCCCATGTTCTAAACCCCAGAAGGTAACTGCACATCCACTCTTCTGCCCCTACCCGCCCCCCATCAATCTCTACCACTAAATTCTATGGAATTCACAGTATATTATCAGCAAAACTCATTATATCTCTGAACATTTTCTCCATCCTCTTTTTCTAACTGAAACCTGGCTCTCCCCCAAGGATACTGCATGCTGCAGCCCTTTCAATGGTTGTTGTTGGTTCATGTTTTGGTTTCTTCACAGAACTCTCACACCAACTAGCCTAGAGGTAGGCTAGGTGTGGTGGTCATTAGTGTTCTTCATCCAGTTTTAGGGAGTGTGGCACTGGTCTAGGGATAGGTAAACTAACCAAATGACCAGTAAAACAGAGAGTCAAACAACAGATGCACAGTTTTGAAACTTTGGAACATGATAGAGGTGACATGTCAGATTAACAAGTTGAAAGGAGAGATTACTTAATAAATGGGCT
Source organism: Cheirogaleus medius (assembly GCA_008086735.1). Taxonomy (NCBI): domain Eukaryota; kingdom Metazoa; phylum Chordata; class Mammalia; order Primates; family Cheirogaleidae; genus Cheirogaleus; species Cheirogaleus medius. The sequence continues at coordinate 20,019,693 of VBSM01001118.1, read as the reverse complement.
AGGATTAAAAAGATTTTATGTATGCACAGGATAAAACTGAATCCCTACCTCATATAAAAAAATTAACTCCAGATATATCAAGGACTTAAATGTCCAAAACCTTAAGTCTTTTAGTAGAAAATAAAAGGGAACATTACTCTCATTTGTAAAGGGTTGTTCTTTCATTTGTAAAGGGTTGTTGAAAATAACAACAACAACAAAATTTTAAAAAAGCTTTCTTAGCTAAAACACAGGAATAATTAAATATAAAAAATAAATTTAACAATATTAAAATCAAATATTCTTGTTTATTAGATGACATAAGTAAGTAAAGGAAGAGAGAAGAGAGGAAGGGAGAACTACAAACTAGAAGATATTTGCTATTCTACAAAAGACAAAAGATTAGTATCAAAGATAAAGAACTCCTAAAAGCCAACAGGAAAAGCATTAACAGAAAAATGGCCAAAAGACATCTATTAGAATTTCACCAAGAAGGAAACATATATGGTTCAATTTCACTGGTGACAGAAATGCAAATCAAGTGCTGCTGGTGGGACTGTAAACTAATACCACCACACTTATAAAGTTGAACATTCAGACGGGTATGGTGCCTTGCACTTGTAGTCCCAGCTACTAGGGAGGCTGAAGCAGGACGATCGCTTGAGGCCAGGAGCTGGAGGTTGCAATGAGCTATGACTGTGCCACTGCACTCCAGGCTGGGCAACAGATCAAGATCCTATCTTTAAAAAAATAAATAAATAAAGTTGAACATTCACATATCCTATAACCTAGCAATTACAAATACTCTTAGGTAAATAGCCAGAAAAATTTAAACAAGTACTAGGAGATATATATATATATATATATATATCAGCATGATTCACCAACAGTACACACCTAAGAACCGAAATGTGTATCAAACAGAAGAATGAATATATCTAACTACAGTACAGAAATCAAATCAATGAACTATAGTTACACAAAATAAAGATAAATCTTAGCAATATAATGTTAGCTTAAAAAAAATCAGGTCCAAAAGATTTTAAAAATCCCAAACACAACCACATTCTCCCCACCATAGTTAACAACTTTTATATAGTTCATATATCATATGATTCACCCATTTAAAGTATATGATTCAATGGCTTTTAGTATATTCACAGATATATACAAAAGCACAACAATTTTAAAACATTTTTTATCTCCTCAAAAAGAAACCCTATCGTCTCTCCCTTTCCCCAGCAATCAATAATCTACTTCCTGTCTCCATAGATTTCCCTGTTCTGAATATTTTATATGAAATATGTGGTCTTTCATGACTGGCTTTGTTCACTTAGCAAAGTATTTTCAAGGCTCATTCATGTTGTAGCATGTATCAGCACTTCATTCCTTTTATGCACCCACACTTCTTAGGAATATTTACAAATGAGAGAAAGCTATATACAGTGTTCCAAAGAAGACAAACAAATGGCCAAAAGGTGTTCAACATCACTAATCATTAGAGAAATACAAATCAAAACCACAATGAGATAACACTTCACACTTGCTAGGATGGCTACTATGAAAAAGAAGAGATAACAAGTCTTGGTGAGGGTGTAGAGAAAAGAGAATTTAGTACACTAGTGTAGGACTGTAAATTGGTATAGTCATTATGAAAAAAAGTACGTAGTTTCCTCAAAAAAAAATAAAATAAAAACTGAACTATTATATGATCTAACAATTCCACTTTGGGTATATATCCAAAGGAAATAAAATCAGTGTCTTAAAGAGATATGTGCACTCCCATGTTCACTGCAGCATTATTCCCAATAACCAAGATATAGAAACAACCTAAATGTCCATCTACAGATGAATGAAGACATTGTGGTACATATACACAATAAAATATTATTCAGTCACAAAAAATAAAATTCTGCCATTTGTAACAACATGGATGATTCCTGGAGGACATTATGTCCAATGAAATAAGCCAGGCACAGAAAGATAAATACTGTAAGAACTCACAGATATGTAGAATCGAAAAAAGTCTAACTCAGAAGCAGAGGGTAAAACAGTGGTTGTCAAGGGTTGGGGGCCGGGGGAAATGGGGAGATGTTGGTCAAGGGATACAAATGTTCAATTACAAGATGAATAAGTTCCAGGATCTAATATACAGAATAGGTGGTGATAAATGTGTTAATTAATTTGGTTGTGATAATCATTACACAATGCATACGTCTATCAAATCATCACACTGTATACCTTGAACATATCCAATCTTTGTCAGTTAAATGTTTTTTAAAAACAATATATACAATAGAAAGCAAAGGAATGAGCACTGAAACCTAGATGGTTTCCTCAGGTATGGAAAAGCAACGGAAGACCAAATAGGTAAATGTAAGTTACTGTAACTTTTGTAGTAGGTGGCAGGCTCACTTATTCATTCATTCGTAAATAAATAAATAAATAAATAAAGGGTCATGCCGGACCAATGAGGAGAATGCCTTAATCCAAGGATTATGATCAATCCACTTATGTACACCAGAGGTACATGAGAATAAAGGGACAAGTTTAATAAATTCAACCACATCATTTTTGTTCTTCAAAATATACTATAAAGAGAGTAGTAAAAAGACAATTTACAAACCAGGAAGAGGACATCTGCAAAACACATGACTGATAAAAGACCAGCCAAGAATATATGAAGAACTCCTATGAATCACTAAAAATGGTCAAAAGACATGAATAGACATTTTACAGATGAGGTAATACAAAGAAACGTTCTTCCTCATCAGAAATCAGGTTTGAAATCTGCCTGAGAAATTCTTTAAAAACTAAAGTCAGGTCATATCACTTCTACTTCTCACTTCACATAGAGTAAAAGCTAAAGTCCATCCAGATGTCTACAAACCCATGGTGAGTTGGCTGTCTCTCGGACCTCATCTACTCTCCTCGTCCTGGCTCATTCTGTTTCCTGGACACATCAGAAATGGCTGCCCCTCAGAGCCTTTGCATTTGTTGTTTCCTCTTCCTGAAATGCTCTTTCCCAGGATAACATGGGTATGCACTGTCATTTCCACTAGGTGTTTGTTCAAGTGTCATTTTCTCAATGAAGACTTTCCTGATTATTTTATTTAAATCGCTACCCACTCCCACCCCTATTCTCCATTTGGGCTTTATGCTTTAGTTTCCATAGCCTTTAATTATCACCTGAGATAGTATATATTTTACCTACTTGTTTACTAACTTCTTTTCTCCCCTCCCCAGCCTCCATACCTTAGAATGTAGGGCCCAACGAAGCCCAGACCTTTGTCTGTTTTGTTCAATGCTAAATTTCCACTGACAAGAACAGAACCTGGCACATAGTAGGAACTCAATAAATATTTGAGAACAGACAGATTAAAATGATAATGAAATACCAATACTAATATATTCAACTGGCAAAAACTAAAAAGCCTGACAGTAACAATTAAAGATGAGGATGAAGAGCAATGGGAACTCACATTACTGGTGAGAGCATAAAATGGTACAAGTACTTGGGAAAAAAATCTGGCATGACCTAGTAAAGGTAATTATGACCATGCTCCACAACCAAGAAATTCTACATATAGCCAAAAAATTCCATGTATACCTATGTGACAAATCTAAGAATATCCACAAAGGCACTGTTTGTAATAGCAATAATTTATAGTAACTAGCAATAGAACGGATATATTGTGATGTATTTATATAATGTAATTCTATATAACAATTAAAGTGAATGAACCATATCTGCATGTACAGATATGGACAACTCTTAAAACCAGATATTTAATAGAAAAAGGCAAATGACAGAAGAATACACAGAGGATGCTTTTATAAAGTTCAAAACTAAATATAGACTGTTTAGGGATACCTGCATCTGTGGTACAACTACATAGAAAAGAAAGAATGATTAACACAAAATGTGGTTTCACAGTTTCCTCTGGTAGGGAAATGAGGGGAATGTAATTAGGAAATCACAGGGGACTGCAGACATGGGTACACTGGTATTCATTTTATTATTTTTCTTAAAACTATATATATACATTGTGTATATTTTTTATTCTATGATTTTTTTCACAAAATGTGCAAATAAAAAAAGACAGTGAATGAATGTTTACTCTTTGATAACTGTGTACTAAACTGGCTTTCACCTGCCTTTTGCCATTTAATGTGCACCAAAATTATAGGTACTTTAAACCTAAATTTTCTGACTTTAAGTCCTATGTGCTCTTTCTATCATCACAGTAAACTGTTAATGCTGTTCCAAATTTCATTATAAGTAGGTCCCAAATTATACAGCGCATTTGAAAAGTCCACCTGTAAATTGGCAGCTTAAACTCAGTGCTGCCCACAATTGTTTTCCTTCCTGGAAGGGTTTCTGATCACAGAAGCTATGGATATATAAGGATATACTGAGGCCAGGGTACAACAAAAATGGCATTTCTAAGTAAAAAAAAAAAACAAACAAAAAACAAAAACCTTCCTTGTTACAAAAAAATGAAAGGACAAATACTTCAATCTCCCTAGCATTTAAATATTTAAAAACCTTTATAACACTTACATCTAAATTCAATCTAGATTTTTCTTGCTGCAATCAAAGTATTTTCTTCCACGTTTACCGTGATGAGTTTATATATAAGTTAATCATACATTCTTATTACTTTTTATTTATTTATTTTTTAAATAGAGACAGGGTCTGGCTATATTGCCCAGGCTGATCTTGAACTCTTGGCCTCAAGTGATCCTCCTGCCCTTGGCCTCCCAAAGTGCTGGGATTACAGGCATGAACCACCACACCTGGCCCATTCTTAGTACTTCTAAAAAGACTTTGCAAATAACTTTTAGGAAAGCAGAACCTTCCCAAATGTTTTCCTATATGGTAGACAGAGAAAATGATAATATTTGTACAGTACATTGGAGTAAATGGAGGAAGCAACCAGAGAAGAATAGAGCCTGGGAGCTCTGGCTAGCCTAAAGGTTAAAGAGATCAATACTTCGGCAAATTTGTCACCCACTGGTGGCATGTTAGTTGGGAATCTTTGAACTAGGGTAATCCTCTAGGGTTTGCTCTTTCAACTTTTCTAGTATTTTTAATTAACTCTGGCTATTTCATTGGCAATGTCCTCTATGAAACATAAAAAAAAGTATAGAATCAGAGTAACATAGAATCAAATTAATTTCAAAATTTAGGACTTCAATACAGTCAAGTGTCACTTAAAGACAGGAGATATTCTGAGAAATCTGTCATTGTCATTGTTAAATCTTAGAGTGTACACTTACACAAACAGAGATGGGATAGCCTAGTATATACCCAGGCTATATGGTATAGTCAGTCTATTGCTCCTATGCTGCAAACCTGTCCAGTATGTTACTGTACTAAATACTGTAGGCAACTGTAACACAATGGCAAGTATTTGTGTATCTAAACACAGAAAAGGTAACCTGTTGTGCTAAGATGTTATGATGGCACTAGACAATAGGAATTTTTCAGCTCCACTATAACTTGTGGGACCATCATTATTATATGCAGTCTATCATTGACTGAAATGTCGTTAGGTGGCATGTGACTATTTTCATGGCTTGTCTTATTAGCAAGCGCTATTTCTATTCTTATGAATTCTCTGGTAACAGAATCTACTAAAAAAATTTGTGACAGGCCAAACACTCTTTGGGTTCAAAAAGATATCAAAATCTTAAATACCAACTAATAACATACATGCCTAGAAGCAAGCCTCCAGTATTCAACAGCAAATATGCAAAAGCCTCCCCTTGCCTTTTTTCAACTTTCAGAGCATCTTATTAATCAGAAGATAAGATTTTCACACATGACACCCAGGCTACGGATCAAATGCTCTCCTTCCACACATTGAGATGTCTATGATAGCACAAATTGGGTCATCCCAGGTAAGTGCTTATCATTATTTTTTAAATAAAAATTCTCCCAAATTTTCAAGTAAAATTCACTGAGAGTCTTGTGTATCTTTGTGTAAACAATAATAAACACATGCAGATTGGGAAGAACACTAAAGTAAAAGTTCAGGCCTCTGATTTAATTAGCAACCCAGGGCAATACCCTTTAAAGTTCTTAAATGGGTTCTGCTGTCAGAGAGATCAAGGTTTGAATTACAGTTCTTCTCTTTCTTAGCTTTGTGACCTTAAGCAAGTCTGTGCCTCAGTTTTCTCTTTTGCAAAATGGGGCACTAACCACTTTGAAGATTTTAATGTAATATTGTTTGTAAAGCACTTCGAACAGTTCCTGATATATCATAGACATCTGATAATTGCAAGTTTCCCCTCCCTCCCCCAAAGGATATTTTCAAATGCAATTCTTCTGGATCAAAATTATGCATGTAAATAAATTACTTTAAAGTATTTTAATGTGGCCGAGTGTGGTGGCTCACACCTGTAATCCCAGCACTTTGGAAGGCCAAGGCAAGAGGATGGCTTGAGGCCAGGTGTGTAAGACCAGCCTGAGAAACATAGTGAGACCCCTGTCTCTACAAAAAGTTGAGATGGGAGGATCACTTGAGCCCAGGAGTTTGAGGCTGCAATGAGCTATAATGACACTACTGCATTCCTGCCTGGGCAACAGAGCAAACCCCTGTTGTAAAAAAAAAAATTGTTTTTAATCTCCCAATGTTTCTACTGAAAGAAGGAGCAATGTGATCCTAAAATGAAATATATTTTGTGACAAACTAAGCTGACAAGGCTTAGGAAAAGTTTGTTAAGTCCTACACAGACTTTACGTTTGACGGGAGCTATCCCACCCACTTTGAATGACGATTAAAGTGACGAAGAAAAATACTCTCACACTCCCTTGCCCTAGCAGATTACATCAGGCAAGTACTGTCAATATGTAAGGACTAATACAGGGCTCCTCCCATACAGAACCAGCAAATATAGCTTGCTACCAGTTCAAGCTTCACCTTGGACCTCAACACTGAAAATTAGCATTGTATAATAATATAGTCAGTGAACAATTGTCTGCAATGGTCTAACTGAAAAGACACTGAGAAAGGTTGGCAAATCTTTCAGAGCACAGGAAATATGGTATATGGTCCCGGAGTGGGAGTAAACTTTGTATCAAACCAAAGACCTACACAAAAGTGCTTATGCCCTATCCTTTATGTATGTGGCTTCAAAAGCCCGAATCGATCGTAAAAACAAGATTTTATTTCATGTATAATTTTATCAGCATTTCTGAGCCTTTAAAAGTTAAAAAATAAATAAAAAGCTCCCCAGTCAGTACCACAAGCTAATAAAACCTTTCAAAAAAAAACTTTGACAAGAGACATGAAGATTTTCTATTCTCGGGAATTTATCTCTAAGAAAATTCAATAAAAGGTCATTACCTTATCCATAATAGCAAGACTTTATTATAAAGAACCTAAAGTATAGGATCATGGGAGTGATTCATAAGTTATAAATCAGAAACACAATGGACTGTGATGCAGGCATTATGACAATAAAGGTTATTTAGGAACACATAAAAATAAGTATGATAAACGAAACAAAGCAGAATGTAAAATGGGAGTGTAACAGAATCAACTATGTACACTTGTAGAAGATAATATATAAAAATGAATGTGTTAAGGTAGCAAACTTGTAAGTTATATGACTTTTCAATTTCAGATTAAAAAAGACAGCAGTAATGAAACTGTTGAAAGCAAGTAGTCTGAGTGAATTCTGTCACAGTCACATATGGAACATATGGTTACTTTGCTAGCCAGGCAGTTAGTATATAGATAGAATGATGATGTGGGACAACCACAAATAGAATAGGGAAAAGTTTTGCTTTACAGACCAAAGAATTCACAACTTCAAACAAATCAGCACAGCTGTGGACTATAGGAAAACAATACATGCAAGAAGCTCTGTCTTCTTGGGCTGACTTCCAGAAGATTGCAAGTCTAAGGCAAAGTGAAGGAGAAAAAAAGACAAGAAAACAAAAGAAAAAGTACTATGGTCTGGAAATAGCGGTTACAGATGCAAACAATACAACTGGTAAAAAGTGATACATGTGCAGAGAGGGAAGGACCACATTATCCGAACCAACCTAGATGCTTGCAACCAGAGGCCCTTACTGATTTACACATTTAACTGGGATCCTATGGGAGTAAAAAACCCAGATCAATTAACCTGAAACTTCTTAAGATATGGGAATTTTAGCACTTTCTAAAGCTACTAGTATAAAAATATTGTTAGTTTTTGCTTTAAATCTTTGTTAAAAGCTTCTTGGAAAATGTTTTTTTTTTTTTTAAATTAAATCTTTATATTATTAAGGGAGAAAACAATCTTTCAAATATCCAGGAAACACTGAGCAATTTACTAACAACTATATGGAGAAAATGTGCTAGCAACATTTTTAGATAACCCTAGCTGTTTCTCATGTTTATTATATATTCCACGATTCGGATGTTAACAGTATGAAGTGTCAGCTTATTACCTTACGAAGCCTTTACAGTCAACCTGTTAAATGGATGAGTCAAGAAAGTGACATACACTTAAGTTTTAAAATTCCAGCTCCCTACTAGCTGTATGACTGTATACGTTACAACAGTGCACTGTGACCTGGTTTCCTCCCCATCACCAAAATATGAGGCAAACTGCAAATTCTTTTAGCTTATTTTTAAGTTCAGGTTTTCCATTTAATGTCCTCTCCTACACTCAACTCAAAATTTTAAACATCTGGTTATTTTAAAAGTTCTGACTAAAAAACCATTTTTGTGAATACATTTCAAATAAGGAGTATATTGGCAAAAAATGGAAATGGAGATACAGCCAAAAGTAAATAGTGAACAGGTTTTGAGATGTCTAAAAATTAAAATGTTTGAAATGGGGCTGCCTAACAAAATGAATGCCCAACTAATTCAAAAACATTTTACTTCTGAATAATGAATAATTCAATGGTCATATATGCATGTCACTGATGTCTCTTTGTTTAAGCTTCCCAATGGAACACTGAACAGAGGAATAAAAATGAAATAAAGGTGAGGAAAAGAAGGACAGAGGATAAAGAGCAGATAGCACAATGAAAAAGGAATTACAATTGTAAAAAGTGGAGGAAAGAGAGACTTGCTATGTCCAATTCCTTTCCTCCCATTTGCTCTTGAACTCATACTTGTAACTTTCACCCACCGCCATCCCAACAAAACCATTCAATATTACTGATGATCTCCACATTGCTAAATCCAATGGTCATTCTCGGTCTTAGTATTTTATTGACCAATATTCTCACTGAAATGCTTTCTTCACTTGGTTGGTTGAATACCCCACAATTCCGAATTTCCTCTTTGGTTCTCTGGTAGCCTCTTCCCAGCTGCTTTGGGTAGTCCCTCCTCATTTCTCTACCTTTAAATGCAGGAGTGCTCCAATAATCAGTTTTTGAACCTTTCTTTTCTACCTATATTTACTACCTTGTTCTTATTCACTTTCAGAGATCTATACAATGAAGATTCCTAAATTTTTATCTCCCGTCCTGACCTCTTTCCTGAACTCTTAACTGTATATCTAACTGATTCCTTGGTATGTCTATTTAGGTAACTAATAGGCATCTTAAACTTCACATGTGAAAAAGAATTTTTCATGCTCCTTTCCAAATATGTTCCACTCATGATCTTCATTATCTCAGGATTACTGCAACAGTTTCCTGACTGACCTCCCTAATTGTGTCCTTGTCTCCCACTTTAATCTATTCATCTATAGCAGCAAGAGTGAGCCTGTTAAACATAAAAGTCAGATTTTACCACTCTTAAGCTCAAAATCCTCCAATGGCTTCTAATCTAAGTCACAGAAGTTGTTCATGTCCTTATAATGGCCTACAAGACCTTCATCTCCAGCCCCAAGCTACCTCTCTAACCTCAGTTATTATTCTCTCCTCCACTCACTCCACTCTAGTCACCCTGCCCTCCTTGCTTTTCTTTTCT